>CM040123.1:381876327-382476327 GCA_022559845.1 Amorphophallus konjac
GGACCCCTTTGCAACTTCTGGCTTGGTGGTCTTGCGCGGTTCTCTACTAGCTGTTCAAGGAGACGTGCGGTGCAGCCTGGACCGTCCTTCTTCTTCCCGCGGTCGTGACGGAGCCGTTCATCTTCCAGGAGCGCTTCATCCCGCATCTTCTGCAGCGTCCTTAGGTGGTCTATCGTGAGACCGTGCATCCTATAAGCTATTCTCCAGGAGCCGTCCATCTTCCCAGCGCTGCAACCCAGGCGAGTGTCTCTTCCTCTTTCCAAGGCACGGCGTGTTCATCACGTTCGGCGCTTTGGTGGCGATCACGGTTCTTTACTCTCTTCTGTTCTCCTTCTACTATCCTACTTTATTTTACATATCGATTTATTAGAAGGAGAGAAGAGATCTTTTAAGCCAGCATTGAAGAGAAAGAAGAAGAGAGTAGAACAAAACATATCAATAGCCTTGTTGTTGTTTTCCTCGTTGTGCGGTGGGGGTCCGAGGGATCCCTACTGGGCCAATGAAATGAGGCTCACCCCTGCTTTTCAGGTGAGGCGCGATCGTCGAGAGGCGCGTCGGAGTTTCAGCGTGGTTCTAGTAGCCGAGGTTAGTCACCAGTTGCCAGAGCCGAGGTATGTCCCGTGTACTTGTACTTTTCTTTATGTTGACTATACTTAATTTGGACTTGAGATACAATGGACCTTGTAGTAGTTTATTTATTTATTTTATTCTATGCATTTTATAGATTATTGTGCTATCTCTGTAGTTATTTCAGCTTTTCTTGTATAAATCACACCATCCTTTTAACCCTTCAGAGTCTTCGGGCTCGTGGGTGGTGGGCCGAGATTCGAGATGCGTCAGTTCCTTTTCAATACTCGGATCCCGGGCTGTTACAATTGGTATCAGAGCGTAGGTTGTGGAGGTACATGAGAATCCAAAATGATTGCAATGGTCCAGAAGGTCCATGAGTGTCCAATACAGTCGGCGACTGGTGTAGGGCCCCGTGTGTTTTTGTAATTCTGCTGTTTGTTTCTGTTAGCAGGAGGTTATGGCGCCCAGGAGAGCGACTCTGTAACGACTCGGAGATCCGGATACCAGTAAACCGATACCAAGAACTCGGGGAAGCCACCCAAGAGGCTGATGAGGCCCCGTAAGGGTTGGAGGGTTTTGTCGAGGGGATGCATAACGAATTGTAATTACACGCGCGTAATATTAATAATAGCAACAATTTGAACTATAAATGGAAGCAATTTAAATATCAGAGTGATAATATGTACAATAGTCTAGATCCACAATTTATACCAGTCCAACAACTGCACAAGAGTCAAGAATATACAACTACTCGGGACATACCCCAGTCAAAAGGTACAAGAAAAGACGTACAACCTACTGACAGACTACTGCTGGCACTACGACCTGCCGTCAAAAGCGCGGGAAGCTGCGGAAGACGGCTGCTGCTGCTCACCTGAAAGAGTAAGGGTGAGTCACAGCCAGACTCCGTAGGGGTCACACGGATCCCTACCTCGCATCTAAACATGCAAAAAGCAGTAAAGCATGCATTGGCCGAATTAAACATGCAATGGCATAATAAACAACAGTTTAACAAAGCTGTAAACTATCTAGACAGTTGATTACAACAATCTACATGCCAATTTAATTTAAGTATAAGCGTCAGGAGCTAAATCTACCAATAGAATAAACCTCAACAATTCCAAGTGACAGGAGAAATAAGGACCACTAGAAAGAGAAATCAGATGCGTCCACTGGCGGCTTACACTGCGTCTCAAGTATCTACACAAGTTTGAATCGCGACAAGTGAGACACGTAACAGTACCAAAAACAAGAACTAGTCAAGGTAACACTCATCAGTGTCAGTCCAAGCCCTTGACCACGTGTGCACAACCACGTGTGCACACACTGGCTCCTGCCTAGAGCCAGGCCTCTAGCTAGTTTTCCCCCCAGTAGGACGCTACCATTAAGCGGGGGCCCACAGAAACTAGCTTAAAAATCGTAAACCGGGACTACCCCGCCACATCTCCCAGGTGGGCCGACACTAGAGGTCGTCGGGCTACGACTAGTGGTTCCATCACAAGGAAAGAGAAAGCAACTCTATTAGGATCTAAAAATAAGACACAATTTGTAAAATACTTTAAACATGGCGAATATGCAAGGTTCAAAGCGTAATTAAATGAATATGCTAACAATTGAAATCTGCAAGGATTAAACGGTCAAGAACCAGCCGTCCCAGTCGTACGCGGTCCTACGACTGGCCGCTCAATGGGGTTAAACGGTCATCATGAAGCCGTTCAATGCTACCCCCTTTTCGGGTTTCAGGACGTACGCGGTCCAATTCTGGGCCGTTCAATGATCTGAACGGTCCAACGATTGGCCGCTCAATGGACTAAACGGTCACTTGGACGGTCCCGCGACTAGCCGTTTAATGGACTGAACGGACCGGTCTGGGCCGTGCCATGGAATTGAACGGACCATATTAAGCCGTGCTACCTACGCCGCCTTACTGTTTAAAGGGATTAAGCGGTCGAGGGTCAGCCGTCCTAGACTATAAACGGCCGCCCTAAGGACCGTGCTAAGCGTTTAAAAGGTCGGGACGAGGGCCGTTCATTTCAAAACGGTCACTGTTAGGACCGTGCCATTACCGTGATTTCAAAAATGGGGTGAAACCCATGGGAACCCTCCCGGTCGGTCCAGATCGACGGGAAAACTTGTTTTAACCTGCCATTCCGCAACCCACAACCATCATGGTGCGGACACCGGAGTGAGCGAGAAGCACGAACCGGCGAGCCGTCGGTACCGTACGCGGAGCACCACTCGGGCTACATCGGCTTCCATCTAGCTCGGAGACAGCCTGGAGACTCCCCCTTGAGTCTCGATATTTATAGTTTATTGGGACTTTGTTTGTGTGTATTGTGTGTTTTATTCGGATTGTAATTCAGGTTGTAACAGGGGTTTATTTGTAAAATGGGACCACTTGGGTCCCGCGGGCCCCCCATCCCTTCTCTCATTGATCCACCTCATCTCTTGGACCCATGTGGGGTCAGTCAAACCTCCATGGTGGGCTTCTAGAAGGGTTGGAACAAGGGGGGGACAAAGGGTACAAAATTTCCAAAGTGGAACCACATTAGTCAAGGGGGCGCCCCATTCTAATATAGTTTAATAGGTTTTGTAATCTTTTTTTATTTGTTCCAAATCACATGGGAGAAATAAATTGTGGACTCCCTCTTTTACCCCTCCCCAACCCTAGATCTAGGGATAGAACTAGTCTTTTTGTATTTCCTATAAAAGTCTTGTATTTCTATTTTGAGTGGAATTAATGCATAAGAAAATTTGATTTTTGTTGGAGCAAGCAAGGGCCGCCCCCTATCTCTCTCCTCTCTCCCCCTTCTGCAGTTGGGAAGACTGTGTTCTTGAGGTGTGAAGCCTCTTCTATCAATTCGTGAGTTCGTCGTTGCCGCCGCCGCCGCCATCGTGCCGCCGTCGCACCACCACCATCGTCGCCAAAGTTCTATCCATCCAGGATAGTTCCTTCTTCCACGAATTTCTGCTTCCAGCCACAAGATCTTTTGGAGTCCAAACTTTTAGGGTGAGTTCCATAGATCATCACCACGTCCTAGAAAAATTCATGGAGCTTCTAGTTTATATTTTCCATTTTTCCATTTTCGTTCTCCACCTTCTTTCAGATCTGCCAGTACTCTTCCCAGATTTCTAGAACCCTAATAGGTCATTCATGAACCCACCTTCTAGTGATCCAAATGACTTGATATTTTTATTAGAGGTTCTGTCTACTTAATTCCACATCCACAAATTTTCTTGTGAATTTAGGTTCACATTCATATTTTCTAAAAATTTACTCCATATCCCAACTCAATTTTGTCTACCTCTGTCCAGATCCGATCACCCAGCAGTCTAAAATACATTTCCCCATCCACACTTCCACCAAATCGGTCATAACAATTATTTCCGTCTTCCTCTCTCTCCCCTCTACAACTTTTATGAATAGCTCTACATCTGAATCGGATGTCTACCTCACAGTCAATGCCAACTCTTAGGAAACTTCCTTTCTGCCCGGCCAGATCTGAAACAAAGATTAGTCTGGTTCATAAATCTGCCAACAAAAGCACAGTCCCCACGAATTTTCTAGAGTCACAAAGGGTCGAAGGATTTTGAGAGAGCTTTCCAACGGTACCTCTTGTGCATCGATCCGACGTCGGGAGTGATCACATCGATAGATCTTTCCGGATCGTGCGCGGTAAAACAGAAGCAGCAGATCCGTGGGCAGCAACTCCAAGACTTGGAGATCAGAGCCGATCAGCCTCCGACCGATGTTCCAGCCCGGCCGCCGTCCAGGGGAGCGCACCACTGGGTGTCACCATCACAGCGGGACCCACCCCGTGAGGTCCGGAGGATTGAGCAGTACGTGGGCCCCACGGACCCACAGATCGCCCCGTCCGGACAGTACTAAAACGCGGGTTTCAGCACCGTCGGAGCGACATCAAGATGCTGCCAGTCAACCCAATTCCCGCTACTCCCGGGCCCTACATGTGACCTATTACCTCCCTGCGCGGAGTGGGTCAAAACTTTGTACCGCTGTAAAAATTTGTTAATCGGGAGTATGATTTGGCAGGGGTTGTCTTCCCCACACCGGGAGCGTGGAGGTAACGGTCTTACTTCTTGGCGTTCATTTACTAGTTTAGTATATGGTCATATGCCGCTGTGAGTGCGTTTGGATTCTAGCCCGTGAGTTCATGTCACCGCTGTGAGCGAGAGAGTGAACCATCCCGTGGCTCGATCCGAGCACGGAAGTGAGTCGACCACCCTTGACTCTGCCGGTTTCTCAACCGCGCGGATCCGCGTTTCCCCTCGCTTGGGATGACGAGTGAACTTGCGTTTCTGTTAGCGACGTATAGCCCATAGGAACTCTTAGTGTCGGGCCGAAGTGTATCTTCTATTCATATGTTGCTGGTCGCGTCTACATTAAGAGTCCGAGATCCGCATCACTTAGAGTCGGTCCCCATGTCCGTCCCGCATCAATTTGGTATCAGAGCGAGTCGAGTCTAGGGTAGTATTTGCATAAGTCTTGCACGGTCTAAGTCGAGTCTAGGATCATCATTATTTTTAAAACAAAAAAGTGTTTTAAAATTGTATTTCATCCTGATAATCCGATATATTAAAAGGTGTTGTCCGAACGTTAGGCTACGCCTATCAGGAAGGCCGCACACTTGCGCGAGGAGAGCTTCGGGTGGACCCTCCGCCACTACCGGATATTGGCTAAGTCTAGGTGCATTAGTCTGTGTCTCCTAGTCCGTGTGTCTTTGCATGCCCACCCGTCGAGGCACCCAATACTCGCCACCACCACCTATGGCGGATTCCCGAGCCCGTAGTTCCGATGAGCCCTCGACGGTCGAGATGTTACGAGCCCTCATGGATCGTCTCGATACGCGTATGAATGGTCTTAGTACGCGTCTAGATGGCATAGGAACGTGTCTAGAAGGGAGGATGAAAGCCCTAGAGGATCAGGCCGAAACATCAGACCAGTCCATTCAGGGTCTTGTGGGGAGGATAGCTGTCCTCGAGAGGGCCCTAGTGGCGGCGTAACCCATGCCGACAAATGGCCAACAAGAGTCGGTTCAGCAACATGTTGCTCCAGGGGCTCAAGGGTCAAATGATAGGAGGCAACAAGTGCCAGAGGTGGATGATTATGCATCTGATAATGAACAAGGGGGTTACGGTCGTGATCGTCGAAACCAACGATGGAATCGTGATGATGACGACAATCGTGTTCTTTGGAGCGTGCGTGTGGACCCTCTCCTATTTGACGGGTCTTTGGATCCAAAGGTCTATTTATATTGGGAGGCCGGCATGGACCGGTACTTTGAGTGGTTTGAGATGACGGACAACCGAAGAGTTCGGTACACTAAGATGAAGTTGCATGGGCATGCCCAAACTTATTGGATCAATGTGGAGAGCCTGTTAGTGCAGCGACATCAACCCCCGATCGATGCTTGGGATGACATGAAAATGAAGTTGAGGCAGAAATACCTTCCTGCCACATACCGCCAGCGTCTCATAGATAAATGGCAAAGTCTCTCCCAAGGGAGCCGATCTGTGAATGAGTACACCGCCGAGTTTGATGAGTATTACTTACGGTGTGGAGTTACGGAAGAGAGCACCATGACCATATCGCGCTTTCGAAGAGGTCTGCGGCCGAACTACCAATATGAACTTTTTCGCCGTAATGTGACCACTTTGGAACAGGTGTATCAGGTTGCTCTCGAATTGGAGCAATTTGAGGCCGAGTTTGAGCCTACCCATCGGTTGGGCCCCTTTCCCCCTCGTAGTGTCGAGCCCCGTGGCTCTTTAGGCACGTATCTGAGGGCCCCCATGGCTCGACCTCAGGAGCCCGCTCATCCTGAGCCATTTGCTTCTAGGCCTTGCCCTCCACCTCCGAGGGATATTCCTCCTCGTCCCCAACCTACGGCACTCACGGTCCATCCACCGGCACCCGCACCCGTTGCTCGTCCTTTGTTGCCTACACCTCCTATCCGTTAGGAGGATAAGGGGAAAGGACCCTTGATCGGGGATCCTAGTGGATCACAGCAGCAGTGTTATCACTGCAATGGGTTTGGCCACTTTGCCAACAAGTGTCCCACTCGTCAGTCTCTTGTCATTGGGGACACACAGGTCGAGGACGCCACCTCTTCAGATCTTGTGTTAGTCAGCTATGAAGCAGATCAGGAGCTAGCTGACGAATACTATGAGATTGAAGGTGATGGCCAGGATGCCCAACATTTGGACGATACCCACTTGGGGGTCGTCAGGTGTATTCTCACCCAGCCATAGGCAAGTGATGACTGGCGTCAGACCACCATCTTTCATACATACTGTAGGCTGGGGGGACACGTGTGTAAGGTGATTATCGATAGTGGGAGTTGCATCAATGCAATCTCCACGGGCGTTGTCTCACGTCTTGGTCTTACTCCCGTGGACCACCCTTGCCCCTATCGAGTATCTTGGGTGGATTTCACCTCCATTCCGATCAGACTGCGGTGTTTGGTCCCACTGCAGTTCCATGCCTACCGCGACGAGATCTGGTGTGATGTCCTCCCCATGGAGGTGGACAATATCATTCTTGGTAGGCCGTGGTTATTTGATCGGGATGCCACACTCCATGGCCGGTCGAACACCTGTACCTTCGACCATGATGGCCAACGGATTATCCTCAGCCCCTCTCAGCCCAAGAAGCCATAAGTTAGGGGTCCTACTGGTCCTAGTACTCCGGAGCTTTCCGTCCCCGGGCCCAGTACCCCATCCCCAGCCCGGGCTATGACCGTTACCTCTGGCACAGGTGAGCCCTCGACTAGGAGGTTGATGATGATTAGCTCTCGAGAAATGGAGCGGGAGGCTAGTAGGGGCTGCCCAGTATTTGCTATTACGGTCCGAGAGGTGGAGCCATAGTCCGAGGGTGAACTCCCACCCGATGTCATTCCTATCTGCAGGAGTTCGCTGATATCTTTTTCGAGGAGCTTCCCGAGGGACTCCCACCGAAGCGGGATATTCAACATGCTATCGACCTGATTCCGGACTCCTCATTGCCCAATCTTCCTCATTATCGCATGAGTCCCACGGAACATGCCGAGCTAAAATGGCAGGTCGATGAGTTGATGCAGAGAGGGTCTGTTCGGGACAGCATGAGTCCGTGTGTTGTTCCCGCATTACTCGCCCCAAAGAAGGATGGCATGTGGAGAATGTGCATTGATAGTCGTGCCATCAACAAAATCACAGTGAAGTACAGGTTTCCTATTCCCCGCCTAGATGATATGCTAGACATGATGGCCGGTGCCACTATCTTCTCGAAGATCGATCTTAAGAGTGGCTACCACCAGGTGAGGATTAGGCCAGGTGATGAGTGGAAGACCACATTAAAGACCAATGATAGTCTATATGAGTGGTTGGTTATGCCATTTGGGTTGATCAATGACCCTAGTACCTTCATGCGACTCATGACTCAGGTCCTTTGACCATTCATTGGAGTCTTTGTGGTTGTGTATTTTGATGATATCCTTATATATAGTCGCACAAAAAGGGACCACTTGGGCCATTTATGGCAGGTCTGTCTGCTTTTGAGGTGAGAACAGTTATTTGCAAATCCACAGAAGTGTGCCTTCATGACACCTCAGCTTACCTTCATGGGTTTTATTGTGTCTAGTACTGGGGTCTCCGCCGATCCGGAGAAGGTCCATGCCATTATTGAGTGGCCGGAACCCCGTACGGTCCATGATGTCCGCAGCTTCCATGGCCTTACGACGTTCTATCGTCGTTTCATCCGTAAAATTTATCTCTGTCACTGCCCCGATCACAGACTGTATTCGGAAGGGCACATTTGTATGGACGAAGGCCGCAGCTGCTGCCTTCAAGGACATCAAGGAACGCATGACCCAGACACCTATCCTTCGATTGCCAGATTTCTCGAAGGTGTTTGAGGTCTCTTGTGATACGTCGGGTGTTGGGATAGGAGGAGTGTTGAGTCAGGAGGCCCACCCAATTGCATATTTTAGTGAGAAGCTGAATGACGTGAAACTGAGATACTCCACTTATGATAAAGAATTCTACACAGTTGTTCAGGCTCTTAGGCATTGGAGGCACAATCTATTACATCAGGAGTTTGTCTTGTACTCCAATCACAAGGCTTTGAGATACCTCCATTCCCAAAAGAAGCTTAATGCGCGTCACAGTCGATGGGTTGAGTATCTCCAGCAGTACACATTTGTGCTTAAACATAAGGCTGGAGTGGAGAGCAAGGTAGTTGATGCCTTGAGTCGGCGCGCTTGTCTGCTGACCACCATGAGTGCCGAGGTCAGAGGGTTAGAGAAGATGAGAGAGGCCTATGGTAATTGTCCTGACTTCGGTCAGATTTATACCACTCTCCAGGCCGGACCCTCGAGAGACCTTGATGATTATGTGCTTTAGGAGGGTTACCTCTTTTGAGGAGACATACTTTGTGTTCCCCGAACTTCGATTCGAGACTTCTTAGTCTGGGAACTACATGCGGGAGGTCTAGCCGGCCACTTTGGTCGGAACAAGACTATCGAGAGTGTTGAGTATAGATTTTATTGGCCGAGCTTGAAGCGTGATGTTGCTCATATAGTGGCTCAGTGCTGTACATGTGCTACGGCCAAAATGAAGAAGCAAAGCTCGGGCCTTTATACGCCTCTTCCCGTGCCTGATGCCCCGTGGCATGATGTTAGCATGGATTTTATCTTGGGATTGCCACGTACTTCTAGGAAGCACGACTCGGTCTATGTGGTAGTTGACCGATTCTCGAAGATGGCCCTTTTTATTCCCTGCTCGAAGACTTTGGATGCTTCGAGGGTAGCCCGCCTATTTCTTACTCATGTGGTGTGCAAGTTCGGGTTGCCTCGTACCATAGTGTCTGACCGTGATGTTAGATTCACCAGTTATTTCTGGAAGACACTGTGGCATATGTTGGGTACTCACCTCAAGTTTTCCACTGCATATCATTCCCAAACAGATGGTCAGACCGAGGTGGTCAATAGAAGTCTGAGTGACCTTTTGAGGTGTCTTGTCAGGGACCGTGTAGGGGATTGGGATCTCATATTACCACTGGCAGAATTTGCATATAATGATTCGGTTAACAGGTCTACCGGTATGAGTCCATTCGAGATTGTCACAGGTCGTAGGACTAGGAAGCCAGTGGATCTTGTTCCCATGCCCATTCATGCACGAACGTCTGAGTCTACCGAGTCTTTTGTTAGGCATGTTAGGAGTTTGCATGACGACATTCGTCGTCACATTGAGGCCAGCAATGCACGGTATAAGGAGTTAGCCGATGCCCATCGACACCACCGTGAGTTCCAAGAGGGTGAATATGTCATGATCAGGGTAAGACCTGAACGGTTTCCCTATGGAACCGTAAAGAAATTACAAGCTCACGGAGCCGGTCCATTTAGAGTGTTGAAACGCGTTGGATCCAATGCGTATGTTGTGGACCTGCCCGAGGAATATGATATAAGCTCAACTTTCAATGTGTTGGATCTAGTTGCATATAGGGACCCAACGGTGATCCCTAGTGAGCCTTTCGAGCCATCTCCTCCCATTGAGAGTGATCCCACACCTTAGTGTCCACCACCAGCCACATTTCCACAGCAGCGAGAGCATATCGATCATATACTGGATGAGCAGGCGACAGTTACCAGGAGTGGATCCTACCTGCGCTACCTAGTGCGTTGGAGAGAGCGACCCGCCACCGAGGATACTTGGATCACCCGTGGAGAGTTGCAGCGGATAGATCCGGACCTACTGGAGCGCTACTAGAGCGATGCTGACCCTTACTCGACAGGGTCGAGTTTCTCCCACCCGGGGAGAATTGGTGCGGACACCAGAGCGAGCGAAAAGCACGAACCGGCGAGCCGTCGGTACCGTACGCGGAGCACCACTCGGGCTACATCGGCTTCCATCTGGCTCGGAGACAGCCTGAAGACTCCCCCTCGAGTCTCGATATTTATAGTTTATTGGGACTTTGTTTCTGTGTATTGTGTGTTTTATTCGGATTGTAATTCGGGTTGTAACATGAGTTTAGTTGTAAAATGGGACCACCTGGGTCCCGCGGGCCCTCCATCCCTTCTCCCATTGATCCACCTCATCTCTTGGGCCCATGTGGGGTCAGTCAAACCTCCATGGTGGGTTTCTAGAAGGGTTGGACCAAGGGGGGGACAAATGGTACAGAATTTCCAAAGTGGAACCACATTAGTCAAGGGGGCGCCCCATTCTAATATAGTTTAATAGGTTTTGTAATCTTTTTTTATTTGTTCCAAATCACATGGGAGAAATAAATTGTGGACTCCCTCTTTTACCCCTCCCCAACCCTAGATCTAGGGATAGAACTAGTCTTTTTGTATTTCCTATAAAAGCCTTGTATTTCTATTTTGAGTGGAATTAATGCATAAAAAAAATCTGATTTTTGTTAGAGCAAGCAAGGGACGCCCCCTATCTCTCTCATCTCTCCCCCTTCTACAGCTGGGAAGGCTGTGTTCTTGAGGTGTGGAGCCTCTTCTATGAGTTCGTGAGTTCGTCGTTGCCGCCGCCGTCGCCATCGTGCCGTCGTCGCACCATCGCCATCGTCGCCGGAGTTCTGTCCATCCAGGACAGCCCCTTCTTCCACGAATTTTTGCTCCCATCCACGAGATCTTTTGGGGCCTAAACTTTCAAGGTGAGTTCCATAGATCATTATCACATCCTAGAAAAATTGGTGGAGCTTCTAGTTTATATTTTCCATTTTCGTTCTCCACCTTCTTTCAGATCTGCCAGCACTCTGCCCAGATTTCCAGAACCCTAATAGGTCATTCATGAACCCACCTTCTAGTGATCCAAATGACTTGATATTTTTATTAGAGGTTTTCTCCACCTAATGCCACATCCAAAAATGTTCTTGTGAATTTAGGTTCACGTTCATATTTTCTAAAAATTCACTCCAGATCCCAACTCAATTCTGTCTGCCTCTGTCCAGATCCAACCACCCAGTAGTCTAAAATACCTTTCCCAATCCAAACTTTCACCAAATTGGTCATACAAATTATTGCCATATTTCTCTCTCTCCCCTCTACAACATTCATGAAAAGCTCCACATCTGAATCGGAAGTCTACCTCACCGTCAACGCCAACTCTAAGGAAACTTCCTTTCTGCCCGGCTAGATCTGAAACAGAGATCAGTACGGTTCATAAATCTTCCAACAAAAGTACATTCCCCACGAATTTTCTAGAGTCACAGAGGGTCGAAGGATTTCGAGAGAGCTTTCCAAAGGTACCTCTTGTGCATCAATCCGACGTCGGGAGTGATCGCAGCGACAGATCTCACCGGATCGTGCACGGCAAAATAGAAGCAACAGATCCGTGGGCAGCAACTCCAAGACTTGGAGATCGGAGCCGATCGACCTCCGACCGGTGTACCAGCCCAGCCACCGTCAAGGGGAGCGCGCCACCAGGTGTCACCATCACAGCGGGACGCACCCCGTCAGGTCCGGAGGACTGAGCAGAACGTGGGCCCCACGGACCCACAGATCGCGCCATCAGGACATCATTAAAACGCGGGTTTCGGCACCGTCGGAGCGACATCAAGATGCTGCACGTCAACCCAATTCCCGCTACTCCCGGGCCCCACATGTGACCTGTTACCTCCCTGCGTGGAGTGGGTCAAAACTTTGTACCGCTGTAAAAATTTGTTAATCGGGAGTACGGATTTGGCTGGGGTTGTCTTCCCCACGCCGGGAGCGTGGAGGTAACGGTCTTACTTCTTGGCGTTCATTTGCTAGTTTAGTATATGGTCATATACCGCTGTGAGTGCGTTAGGATTCTAGCCCGTGAGTTCATGTTACCGCTATGAGCGAGAGAGTGAACCGTCCCGTGGCTCGATCCGAGCACGGAAGTGAGTCGACCACCCTTGACTCTGCCGGTTTCTCAACCGCGCGGATCCGCGTTTCCCCTCGCTTGGGATGACGAGTGAGCTTGCGTTTCTGTTAGCGACGTAGAGCCCATAGGAACTCTTAGTGTCGGGCCGAAGTGTATCTTCTATTCATATGTTGCTGGTCGCGTCTACATTAAGAGTCCGAGATCCGCATCACTTAGAGTCGGTCCCCGTGTCCGTCCCGCATCACATCATGCAATCATTCCAAGCCCAGAAAACATAAAGATGATGACCAGAATGGATTGAAAACATAAAGAACAATGTTCATGCTTCGAAAAGATAAATGACGATGGGTAGGCTGTGGAAGACATAAGGACGAGGGGCAGGATGGGGAAAACAATGCTAGCAAGCTCAGATTGTTGGGTTCGGTGCTATGTATTCAGAGGGGGGTGAACGAATCTACCCTTTAAAAATTTCTCCCAATTAAAATCTAATGCTCACAACTGAAGAATTAACGCCTAAAGGAATGAATTAAACTTCAGATCTAATCCTGTTAAAGGACTCTTGATACCACAATCAAACACACAATGTGCAATCAAAACATATCGTCCCTATGCATTCATCTAGCGGAAGTATATAAGAAATCAAACCACTGCACAGAGGATTTTAGGTGGTTCGGTCCTCCAGACCTACATCCACCCCACACTCAAACCAGAGTGTGGATTCCGCTGACTCACAGTTTGAACCGCTGGGCATCACAGCTTGCCTACAACCACTGGACATTACAGCTTGCCATCCGCTGGGCAACACAGCTTGCCATCGGCTGGGGACTACAGCTTAACCCGTCCAAGGTATCCACCTCGCCGCTGTGCATCACAGCTTGCATTGTTGACGAACAGCTTGAAGAAAGGTTTAAAATGAAAACACAAAATGGGAAATAACAACAACGGAAAGTTGGAAATGAAGCTCGAAACAATAGCTCGCTCTTGGAGCAATGTAGCTTGGATTTGATCCAGAGGCTACTGATCTTTTTCTTCTTCTACTGATCTCTCACTCTCTTTTTCTTTCTCTTCCTATTCTTCACTCTTTTTCTTCTCTCTACTTTTGTTCTCTTAGGATCGTGCAGGCCCTCAGTTCCTTCTCTACTTCAGTTCTTTTTCTCCTCTACACGAGCTCTTCTATCACGATCGGCCTCCTTCTGATGGAAGAGGCTTCATATATATAGAGCAGTAGGAAGGGCGTGTGTCTTCCACATCTCCCGCCCAAACGCCTGACCACGTGGCAGCATTTCAGCAAGCTTCAGTACACGTGTCACGATCCTGGCTTCTTGGATCTCGTGCCCTTCTCAATCTCCTCGAGCATAAGCACCTGTCAGTCAGTCAAAGGGAGTATCAGCTTAAGACAGTAAAACCCTGTACAGACTTAATTCATGCAAGCAACGCTGAAGCATGTACATACTTCATGTATGCAAGACTATGGCATGTTCAGACTTTGTGAATGCAAAGCTAATGCATGTACAGACTTCATGTATGCAATGTGCAACCAATGTGCAGACTTGCTAGTGGGTGTGTGCGAGACAATGTATAGACTTGATGGCATATGATGCAGTATGCATATGGTGAATTATGCACATTGAAAGTTGAATGCACTGTCATGCTGTTAGTGTGCAGACTTAGCGTGCAACAATGTGCAGACTCAATCTGCACCATTGTTCAGACTTACTCAAATGATGTGTGAGCATAGCAACACACAATGTGCAGACTTTGTGCAATGCATGAGGTAATGTATAGACTTATATCGAAGGAGTGCACAAATGCAGATAGCAAGGTATAGACTTTACATCTATCAAAGTATGCACAACAACAATGGATGCTCAGGCATGCAGACGAATGTGTAGACTCTGCGTGCAATGTATAAACAATGTGCAGACTTGCTTTGAAGAATTGCACAGCCATTGAGAAATGTACAGACTTTGAACGTAGGTAAAGACAGCAATGTGCAGACTTTGAACGTAGGTAAAGACAACAATGTGCAGACTTTGCTCATGTATGGACTTAGTGTGTACGAGCATGCTAACATGCAATGTGTAGACTTTGAGTGTGCGTACAATGCAGCAACCAATGTATAGACTTACGTTCAACAGCAATGTATAGACTTGAACACATGCATGCTATGCGATGTATAGACTTTCCAGCAACAAGTGTATGGACTTAATAGCTATGAATGTGCAGACTATGTGTGCGTGCATGCTGCAAGGCAATGAATAGACTTGGTGTATGCAGTCTAGACAATGTACATACTTTGTGTTACGAACACAAGCTGTACAGACTTTAAATGTGCATGCACAAAGACGCTAAGTGAGACGCTGGCTGTATAGACCTGAATGATGCATGCACAAAGACGCTAAGTGAGACGCTGGCTGTACGAGAGACAAATGTGTAGACTCACAGAGACGCTGAGTGAGACGGTGAATGCACTCGAGAACAATGTACAGACTTGCTGTGCCTGCGCCAAATGCGATGTACAGACTTGCTATGTCTGCGACACATGCAATGTACAGACTTGCTATGTCTGCGACAAGGTGATGTACAGACTTGCTGCTGCCTGCAACTAGATGATGTACAGACTTTGCGTCCTAGCGTTGATTCATGGGCTGTACAGACTTTAAGTGCATGGAAAGCAGACGATGTACATACTTCCTATATACTCAAGTCTAATGTATAGACTTGATGAGATGATGCACCTGAAGAATGTACAGACTTTAACCCTTGAACATGCATGTGCCTAGGCATGCACTAACGTATGGCCACCATGAACAGAAACAGACAATGCACCAAATATGCACACAGCCTGTTCGATGGAATGACATTCAAATAAGATACTAAATCAATCATTCATATGCAGACACAAACAAATGATGACTTATAGTGCTTGCTATCATCAAAACCACAGGGACACAACAATATCCCCCTTTTTGATGATGGCAACACTATGAGTCATACTGACTTGATTCAGATTATTCTCCCCCTTTGACTTCAGCAAAAAGACAGTAGTTTGAGAGGGAAGTAAGAAATGCATAAGATGATTGAATTAAAAACTCCCCCTTTGACTAAGCAAGAAAGGCTTTCTCCCCTTATAGAACAACCCATTCTCCCCCTTAAGCGCAAGAATGAACTCTGGTTATTCAATGAATCAATCTGAAATCCACCACCATAAGGATTCTGAAGTTCAGAAGGCTGCAAGTGAGCAAGGTAATAATGGGAGTGGCACCTCACATTTGTATGGTCAGAAAAATGCAGATGGAATTAGTCAACTGATAAGAGAGAATTTGTCAATACAGTTTCTGTTGATCAAGTTGTCAGGAATGAATCTGATCATGAGGGATTTTAATGCTTGCACCACTACAATAAGTCTTAAAAAGAATAGACTCTTCTATCATAAAGGGTTATGAATTGGCAACTTAACCAATCTGATTTAATTATGATGTAAACCACATTTGTCAAATTAAACTCAATACTCATGTCTGAATCCAAGTTTTAATAAGGGTGAACCAAATAGACAGAAAACACTCAAAATCAATCATCTTTATCGTACACACATGATCTCAATAGCTCCTTTGAAAAATACATAGATTAGTATTGAGGTTAAACACTTTTACAGGAACATGAGTTGACAGAATTTGCAATATATTTTCATTTGAAGCACATTATATTTTTCCTGAGCAATTTAGGTTGATCAACACCTTTTTACATGAGGCACAACACGTCTCAGGTGAAGTGACCCAGTTACTTAGTGTGATAACTGTCATTGCCTCTCAACTTCGAGAACAGAGTTAGCAATATAAGTATCTTTTTACACGAGGAGACGCCTTGATCAGAGGCCAGACTCCCCAGTTACTCAACACAGACATGCCATTGCTCTGTCAGGTTTTCAATGAATTTTCATTTTAAGTGACTATGACACTTCATGACTTGGGTTCACTCCATTTCTTTGATGGAAAACCCAGTTTCTCAGTGAAAGTCATTTCATTACACACTGATTTTATTTCCTGTCAAATTTTTCAAAGTTAATGTTTAACAACAATACTCACTCTATGTATTCTTAACCAAAGTAACCCTGATTTCAAATTTTCAGATATTTGATGAGTGAGTCCGAGGTTTTTATGACACAGATAGTTAAGATTTATTAAAGCTTATCATTCAGATATTTTCAATTCATTTAAGTATAAATCTGAGAATACATTAATCTTATATCAGTCTGATTCAGTGGTTATTCTTAAACCTATATGATAGGGATTTCTACAAAATTCTCAGACTGAATTGCATAACATGCAGCTTAAGTTCCTCAGACCGAATACAGACACAGCTGATGAACAATCAACACTAGACACAATCATTCAAACCAGCTAAGAAGAATGTGAAGGATGAGTGTACGCTGGTGTGAGAGTCAACACATGAAGGAATATATCAGAAGAGTGTATATCAACAAATAGTAGCTGAGTCTGGAATTCAGACAGATCAGCTGACAGGTAGTAACATAAAGAAAGTTGAAATAAACTCTTCTTTGACAACTTAATAAATAGAAGGCAGAATCCATTATCAAGAGAGAGAATATGAAATCAGATAAGAGTTATTCAATTACTAGACAAGAGGTGTTCAAAGTGTGACAAACTAAACACCAATTTTAAATGCTCCCCCTGTCTAGATGCATCAACTATGTGCACGATATGAACCACTCAAACTCGGTGCAAAGAAGATTTTTCAAGTGATTTGACTGATTTTTCATGAGAAACAGGAGTTCTGAAGATGAGACAGAATATGTAGATATGACAATGAATCAGATGGGTAGACATGAAGAGTTCAGACAATTGACACCACTGAAGAATTTAGAAAGGCTCCCCCTGTCTATATGCAGTGAATCACTTCTTTTTGGAATTTTCAATATGATGATATGTAATGCAGTCACTACATGTATGCTTATGCAATGACTCTCATTCAGATATGATTCATGCAAATCAGACAGAAGAGAATTACCATAAGCATGATTGTGCAATTCACATTTCAGAAAGTTTCAGTTTAACATCAACAAATCAACATGATATGCAATCATTTCAAGTTCACAATTTCATATGATGGAATTTAAGATGAGTATTCAAAACAAACCTAAAAAGTAGAACCCTGGGGTCTTCCTGTTGAGTGCATTGGTTTATTTATTCCTCTTTTTCATTCCAAGGCACACCTGTAACATGTTAATCAATTTGATCTTGCAGGGACCCAAACAGCCTTGGGTCCCGAGTTAACTCTGACAGGTGTTCTGAACAATTTTTTAGCAACATCATTATCATACTCCATCAGGTAACAATTATTCATGAAATGACCAAACTTTTCACAATATCTACATGATGTAACAACCCTTGAATTCTTTTTGTGAACATTATTATAATCATGGAATCTATGTGAGTTAGCATGAAAATTTCTGTTACTTACATGAAATTTTAACTTATCATTACCTGCCCACCATCATTCAGAAGCTTGGTGGCCAGGTTTTCCACATTCAAAACATACAAGAATCTTTTCTTTAAAATCAACTTTATTTCTACAAATTTTTTTTTCTATTTGCAGGGAATTTTACAAATTTGGAATTAAAATGATTTCCCTGAGCATACCAGCAGTCCTTGACTGCATTCACATACTTACCACATTCAAAGCACCTAAGGTGCTTGCCTTTTGAGTTATTGTTGCCCCAATAATTTTCAGTCCAGCACTCATTTACCTTGTGCCCTAGCTTGTTGCAGGTGAAACAAATAGTATGCTGACTTGAAATAGATCTATATCTATGTGGGCCATGAGCATGTGTGAAAAATCTAGAATTCACATTGTTGTCTTCTTTCATTATAAAACATGCATTCATTAGATGACCACGCCTACCACAATAATAACAAGATGCATCAGATTTCTTAGTGGCATGGTTTCTATCAGATGAATTTCTAGAATGCATTGCTTCACTAGCATGCTCATCTTCAAGCAACAGTCTGCAATCATCCATTACATGCCCTATCTTGCCACAATAATGACATGACACTTGTGATTTCCTGGCAACATGATTACTAACAGACTGACTAGATGCATGCGAATGAGTACATGAGGCATGAGCATTGTGCATTGACCCATCAAATTCAACCGAGTTGGCATATCTTAGGGTGTAACCAGAAATATTCTTTACCTTCTTTGTTTGACCCTTCCTTTTCAATTTCTGATTATTCTAAACAATTTTTGTTTGCTTTTCATTTTTCTGGGCTTTGAACTGAAATACAGATGTTGAAGGTGATTTATGATTTTTATTTTATTTTGGGGATTGATTTGAGGTACCAGCTACATCAGAGCTTTGCATAAAAGTGGCATATAGCTGGTTTTTAGTGATTTCCTTAACATCAGAAGTGCAATTTGTTCCCCCTTTTGAATTATCATCCTCCCTTTTCACAACAGCTTTTTGAATTATCATCCTCCCTTTTCACAACATCTTTTATTTTTCTTTCATTTTTTGCAAACTTGGATGCTGAGTTTTCCAGATCATGAATTTTATTTTTCAAACTAGCAATGTGAAGTTCATAACTGGCTATCTCCTGTTTACTGCAATTAACACATTCGCTTAGAACTTTATTTGCAGTTTTATACTTCTCAATTTCTTGTTCTAGACTGTTCAAAATTTGTGATTCTCCATCACAAGTGAATTTCCCCTTTTTTAAAGTGAGAAGTGTTTCAGACAAGCCAGTGTTTAACCACTTTAATTTTTCAACTTTAGCTTTCAGTTCAGTGTTTTGGACCATGAGCTTCTTGTTTTGTTCTCTCAGTTCATTGTTTTCTTCAGTCAGCTTTTTGACTTCTTCATTACAATTTTCTCTTCCATATATCAGTTCCAGTTTTTCAATTAGTTCCTCTTCCCTTTCTTCCACTTTAATTTTCTCAGCAAGCAGATTTCTGTGATCTTCTTTAAACAAGACAATTTGTTTCTTCATCCATTCATTCTCACTATAAAATTTCTCATTACGTTCACGCAGAGCAGAAATATGCATTGTTTCCTTGCTGATTTTATTCAGACTAGTCTTGAGATCTTCATTTTCTTTTTGAACTTCAGCATGTTCAAGCTTTAGTTTGTCCATTACAGAATTAATTTCAGTCAGCTCGTGCATGCTTTTTAGATGCTCATTTTTCTTCTTATTCAGATGATTCTCAAGTTCTGATATCTTGTCCAAGCATGTTTGATTTTCAATTTTTAGAGAACCATTTTGTTCCTTAAAATTCTGAGCATCTATTAGGCATGTATCATAAGACTGTTTCAATGTAGGACAAATATCACAAGTAAGTTCAGATTTGCATTGTTCAATTCTTTTCTTTAGCCTTTTATTTTCGGATTTTAATTTTGTACATCTATCAGTAAGCTCTTCATTTATATTCCACAAATCATCAATCGAAACTTCTTCGGATCCAGAGTTTACCTGAGATGATGATTCTTCATTATCATTTCTCCGATCAGCCATCAAGCATTTGTTGTGATTCCTAATAAGCTTTAATTTTTCCAAAATTTCTTTGGCAGACCTGCAAGAAGAAATACATGAGATTAGAGCTCTGTCAATTGATTCTTTCATTAAAACTAATGCTCTAGTGTTGACAGAGTCTTTCAATTTATCATTCTCAGTCCATCTAAATTTATCTTTTGATAAATTGTGTGGACCATGAGTTATTACCTTCCAGAGATTAGGATCAGTTGATTTTACATACCGATGAAAATTTTCTAACCAAGAATCAAAATCATTACCTCTGAATATCGGAGGATTAGCCATCGAGATATGATGAGTGCATCGAAATCAGATGAGCAAATCAAGACACTAAACCGGTGAAACAAAACACAGAACACAAGAAACCCACTCTGAAATGCACCAAAAACTGGCAGGATCCTCTGCAGATTGTTAGACATGTTAGGTCAGAGACCCGCTCTGATACCAAGTGTTGGGTTCGGTGCTATGTATTCAGAGGGGGGTGAATGAATCCACCCTTTAAAAATTTCTCCCAATTAAAATCTAATGCTCACAACTGAAGAATTAACGCCTAAAGGAATGAATTAAACTTCAGATCTAATCCTGTCAAAGGACTCTTGATACCATAATCAAACACACAATGTGCAATCAAAACATATCGTCCCTATGTATTCATCTAGCGGAAGCATATAAGAAATCAAACCACTGCACAAGGGATTTTTAGGTGGTTCGGTCCTCCAGACCTACATCCACCCCACACTCAAACCAGAGTGTGGATTCCGCTGACTCACGGCTTGAACCGCTGGGCATCACAGCTTGCCTACAACCGTTTGGGATTACAGCTTGCCATCCGCTGGGCAACACAGCTTGCCATCGGCTGGGGACTATAACTTAACCCGTCCGAGGTATTCACCTCGCCGCTGTGCATCACAGCTTGCACTATTGACGAACAGCTTGAAGAAAGGTTTAAAATGAAAACACAAAATGGGAAATAACAGCAACGAAAAGCTGGAAATGAAGCTCGAAACTATAGCTCGCTCTTGGAGCAATGTAGCTTGGATTTGATCCAGAGGCTACTGGTCTTTTTCTTCTTCTGCTGATCTCTCACTCTCTTTTTCTTTCTCTTCCTATTCTTCACTCTTTTTCTTCTCTCTGCTTTTGTTCTCTTAGGATCGTGCAGGCCCTCAGTTCCTTCTCTACTTCAGTTCTTTTTCTCCTCTGCACGAGCTCTTCTATCACGATCGGCCTCCTTCTGATGGAAGAGGCTTCATATATATAGAGCAGCAGGAAGGGCGTGTGTCTTCCACATCTCCCGCCCAAACGCCTGACCACGTGGCAGCATTTCAGCAAGCTTCAGTACACGTGTCACGATCCTGGCTTCTTGGATATCGTGCCCTTCTCAATCTCCTCGAGCATAAGCACCTGTCAGTCAGTCGAAGGGAGTATCAACTTAAGATAGTAAAACCCTGTACAGACTTAATTCATGCAAGCAACGCTGAAACATGTACAGACTTCATGTATGCAAGACTATGGCATGCTCAGACTTTGTGAATGCAAAGCTAATGCATGTACAAACTTCATGTATGCAATGTGCAACCAATGTGCAGACTTGCTAGTGGGTGTGTGCGAGACAATGTATAGACTTGATGGCATATGATGCAGTATGCATATGGTGAATTATGCACATTGAAAGTTGAATGCACTGTCATGCTGTTAGTGTGCAGACTTAGGGTGCAACAATGTGCAGACTCAGCGTGCACCATTGTGCAGACTTACTCAAATGATGTGTGAGCATAGCAACACACAATGTGCAGACTTTGTGCAATGAATGAGGCAATGTATAGACTTATATCGAAGGAGTGCACAAATGCAGATAGCAAGGTATAGACTTTACATCTATCAAAGTATGCACAACAACAATGGATGCTCAGGCATGCAGACGAATGTGTAGACTCTGCGTGCAATGTATAAACAATGTGTAGACTTGCTTTGAAGAATTGCACAGCCATTGAGAAATGTACAGACTTTGAACGTAGGTAAAGACAACAATGTGCAGACTTTGAACGTAGGTAAAGATAGCAATGTGCAGACTTTGAACGTAGGTAAAGACATCAATGTGCAGACTTTGCTCATGTATGGACTTAGTGTGTGCGAGCATGCTAACATGCAATGTGTAGACTTTGAGTGTGCATACAATGCAGCAACCAATGTATAGACTTGCGTTCAACAGCAATGTATAGACTTGAACACATGCATGCTATGCGATGTATAGACTTGCCAGCAACAAGTGTATGGACTTAACAGCTATGAATGTGTAGACTATGTGTGTGTGCATGCTGCAAGGCAATGGATAGACTTGGTGTATGCAGTCTAGACAATGTACAGACTTTGTGTTGCGAACACAAGCTGTACAGACTTTAAATGTGCATGCACAAAGACGCTAAGTGAGATGCTGGCTGTATAGACCTGAATGATGCATGCACAAAGATGCTAAGTGAGACGCTGGCTGTACGAGAGACAAATGTGTAGACTCACAGAGACGCTGAGTGAGACGCTGAGTGCACTCGAGAACAATGTACAGACTTGCTGTGCCTGCGCCAAATGCGATGTACAGACTTGCTATGTCTGCGACACATGCAATGTACAGACTTGCTATGTCTGCGAAAAGGCGATGTACAGACTTGCTGCTCCCTGCAACTGGATGATGTACAGACTTTGCGTCCTAGCGTTAATTCATGGGCTGTACAGACTTTAAGTGCATGGAAAGCAGACGATGTACATACTTCCTATATCCTCAAGTCCAATGTATAGACTTGCTGAGATGATGCACCTGAAGAATGTACAGACTTTAACCCTTGAACATGCATGTGCCTAGGCATGCACTAACGTATGGCCACCATGAACAGAAACAGACAATGCACCAAATATGCACACAGCCTGTTCGATGGAATGACATTCAAATAAGATACTCAATCAATCATTCATATGCAGACACAAACAAATGATGACTTATTGTGTTTGCTATCATCAAAACCACAGGGACACAACACAGGTATCTATCCCCCTACCTCGATTGCGCCGAAAACGGCGTTAAAGGTGCATGCAAGCCGAGGGAACCACGTCGCTCTTTCACGCCGACCCGTCTCCACGCGCTACGGTTCGCCTCGAAGTTGATGTCACCGCGCTCCATGCGTCCCGAGCTTCCTGATGACGCCACCCACGCCTCCGTTCGCGACCCGATCGGACCAAGCCACCAAGGAGGGGGGGCTTCCGTCGCGAGAGAGAGAGAGAGAGAGAGAGAGAGAGAGAGAGAGAGAGAGAGAGAGAGAGAGAGGGTGAGTATAGTGCCCCGGGTTCTGCGGATCCTCCTTCTCAGGTCCCGGATCTGCATTTCCAGTGAATCTGGCTCCGTTGTGTTCAAAATGATGTTTCAGACATCTTTCGTGTTCGGATCGGTGCGATCCGAAGCTGTTTCGGAGGCTCAGATCACGTCCGTGACTTTTCCGCATGTGTTTTCCGATTCCCGGTGTGTGTTTCGGTGATTCCTTCGGAACCTCGTTGCGGGTGAACCGGGTCGTTCACCTGGGCACGGGTGGTACCATTACAATCGGTGCGTTCTGAGGATCACGAGTGTGTGATTTTTTATTTTTCGGTCTTTTTTCAGAATTTCCGGATTTTCTATATAAACCCCCTTCCTTTTTCTCTCTCCCCATCTCTCATTTCTCTCTTCTCTCCCTCTCTCTTCTCACACTCTCTCCTCTCTCGTCTCTCCCTCTCTCTCCGACGGCCGACGGGGTGGAGTGCAGGCGAGGCGGGGACGGCGCGGGCGAGGCACGTGCGAGGATGGATGGGGATCGAGGCGGTGGAGGCGCGGTGATGCTTGGCCGTGGGTTCGTGGCACGACGAGGCTTCAACGGCGTTTTCTTCGCGGATCGGCGAGCTCGGGGCGCGAAATCTTCCGTGGAGGTAGGGAGATGGACTCGTGCTTTCTCTTTCCCACGAGTTTTGTAGGCCGTGGTGAGCCGAGCGGGTTTATTTTCGCATTTTGGGAAAAATCCATGTTTTGGGGGAGTGAGCCGGATCCCTCGTTTTACGGCATTTTTGGCCGATCCAGGGGTTTAGATGCATGCCTAGGGGCTTGGGGATAGATTCCCCTTAATTTCCCTATCACCCGGGGGTGATCGGGGCGTGGATTGGATTTTTGGGTTGTTTCCCACCGTTTCGCTCTCGGACGGGTGTGACGGTCCTTCCAGTGACCGTCACAGCCTGTGACGCCCCAGGGTGGGTGTGTCACAGGGCCCGTTTAGCCAATTGGTGGTCTGTGGGTGTGACGGTCCCATGATAGACTGCCACAGCACTGTGACGCACCTAGGTTGGACCGGCAGGGATGATCTGACCGTTGGGTTTCGATCTTTGGTTTTGACCGTTCGGGGTTAAGGCCTGTGACGCACCAAGGCTGGCGCGTCGCAGCCTTGTAACGCCCCTGTGTGGGTGCGTCAGAGCAGACACGTTCCCACCTTGTAACGCACCAGAGGTGGTCCGTTACAGCCTGTGACGCACCGAGCGAGACGCGTCATAGTTAGTTTCATCTTGTCTTGTGACGCATCAGGGCTGGCACGTCACAGACTGTGACGCACCAGGGCTGATGCGTCAGAGACTGTGACGCAGCAGGGTAGGCGCATCACACACAACTTTGCACCGAGCGTCTGACGGCCCTTTGTTGGTGCGTCAGAGTGGTTATGACGATCGATGCTTGGACCGTTACAGACTGTGACGGTCCAAGCTTAGACCGTCAGGCTCTGTGTGATACCGAAATGAGTTTTCGTGTTCTCCGCGATCGTTTCGCGTTGTGTCGGTCCCTAGTCGACCCGGTCGTGACCCAGTGGTCGACTTGCGGTCTTGTGAGTGCCCCAGACACCCGTGGGATTCTATGTCCGTGTTTTAAGGGTGTCGGAAGGACCGTGCTATCTCGTTTAGCGTGCCCGTGGGTTTGAGAGTCCGGGTGACTTCTCGCGTGTCGGGCTTTTGTGTTACGCTAGACCGAGTCACCGTGTGTCGGTGTGTGTGCGGTGGGGTCTCCCCCGCATGCCGTGAGTTTTCTTGGAAGATGATTCCCGAGTGGGCCATATGTTTGGCCTTGGACTGTGAGTCCAGTTATCGGCGTGGCAGCTTGTGCGTTGCCTGAGGAATCATGCTTCTGTGCTTTCCGCGTGGGCCATGTGTATGGCCTTGGACTGCGAGTCCAGTTGCCAGCCTGGGGCTGGAGGGTTCCCGCCTTTCCCTGAGAGTGGGATTTGGTTTGGCGGCCTGTGAGCTACTTTGGGAACCGTGTTTCTGTGTTTCTGCGTGGCCGAGCGTGCGGCCCGTGGACTGTAAGTCCTGTTTCTTCTCCGACTGTGGTCACCGTGCGACAGTGCTGGTACGTGGGATGGTCCCCGTACTTTGTCAGATTCGGACGTTGTTTTCCGTTGTCTTGAGAGTCTACTCTCTCAGTGACCCTCCACTAGTCGTAGCCTGCTTACACGCGTGTGGTCCCACCAGGGAGTGGTGGAGAGGCTACCCTTAGAGACGGGATGTGGACCGGTTTCCGTCGGGCCCCTCGTCGATAGCCAGAGTCCGGCTCCAGGGAAAAACCGGTCAGAGGGCCAGACCTAGGATGCATGGTCTGTGTGTGCACACGTGGTTTGGGGCGGTTGGACCCACGTCAACGGGCGTGACCCCAGCTAGTCACTTGTTTGTGGTTACTTGTACGGTGTCTCAGTTCCCACTGGGCCGAAGGGGGGCACCTGAGACGCGGACTAAGACATCAGTGGACGCATTCAGCCTTGCTTCTAGTGGGAGGTACTCCTGTTCTTGACAGAGAGTGACAGACTATTAGTTTCCGTGACTTCGACCTTCGAGTTTTCGGTCGTGTTGGCAGTTGAGTTTCGGTTGTCTCGCCGAGGCACGTGTGTCAGTTTTCGTGCTGTGAGACTGGTACTAGTCGCTCTACCGAGGTTGCGTCTTGTTGTGCGGTAGCCGTGACCAGGCGGTCAGAGTTGCACCTTGGACAGTGTGTCCAGGTTGGCCGTGTCCTGGAGACAGGTCTCTACGGCATGGTTGCCGTGGATTTTTACTTCGGTAAGCGGTACTAGTGTAGTTCGGTATCCCCCGACCGTGAGATCGGGGTGTGTTTCTGGTACAATAGGAGTAGCTGTAGTGCCGAGTTTTGACCGGCCACCGGTTCGCTGTTCCTGCTGTTACTATTGCACTTGTAGTTACAGCTTTCCGTGTCGTCGTTGTTTCCGGTTGGGGTTCCGTGGGATCCTTGCTGAGTCTCTGTTTTGGAGACTCATTCCCTACTTTTCAGGTGTGGCGATTCTTCCGCGAGGTTCGAGGGCGCGGCACGGAGGTTCTCAGTTGCCAGTTCGCCGGGCCGAGTGTTCACTTGGCATGTGGTACGTTTTTACTGCTTTAGACTGTACTTTCTGTTGGACTGGACTCTGTTATAGCTGTAGTTGTTTATTTATTTCTGTTAATTATTGAATTGTCATGCCTTATTTCCTATTTCTTTGTGCCTCCACACTCCTTTTAGCCCTTCCGAGCCCTCCTGGCTCGTGGGCGGCGGTTCGAGTCTCGGGTTATCGGGCCTTCCTGGTAATCGGATTCTCGGGTCGTTACAGTGAGGGAGAGAGAAGAGAGAAATGGAGAGAGAGAGGGGGATCGACGGTGGGTTAAATTTTTTTATTTTTTTTGATTTTTAACCCTTTTTTGCACTCTAAGCCCTCAAAGAAGCATAATTGTAATTATGTCCATTTAATTTATAAAATTCTTTAACTAATTGGATTAAATGCTAGAAAAAGCCCATTAATTCCATAAAAATCACCTAAATTCATGGAATAAATTTTATTTTAATACCAGTAAGGATCCGTTAAAGAATGGGTCGTACAGTCTCTCCCTCCTAATAGAAATTTCATCCTCGAAATTTAAAAGGAAGAACAAGGAGAGAACTGAAAGAACTTATACCTTATTCAAATAAAAAAGGAAACTGCTGACGCATTTCATCCTCACGTTCCTATGTAGCTTCATTACCAGAGTGACGCTGCCAAACAGCCTTAACCAGAGGGATTGCCTTATTTCGTAATCGTTGCTCACGACGATCGTCAATTCTGATCGGATACTATGGCGTGGATAAATCTGCAGTCACTTCAGGCCAAACTGAATCATCAAGTACGTGCAGGGACATACTTCCTCAGTTGGGACACATAAAATACATCGTTGATTGCTTGCATCGCCGCTGGCAACTAGAGTCGATAAGTCACTTGGCCTACACATTCCAGGATAGGAAACAGACCAATGTAACGGGGGTTGAGCTTTCCACGCTTCCCAAATCTCATAACGCCTTTCATCGGAGATATTTTTACAAACACCATATCTCCAGGCTCAAATTGTAATGGTCACCTACGCTGATCTGCATAACTTTTTTGTCGACTCTGAGCTGTCAATATTTTCTGCCTGATCAAGCGAACCACATCAGCACACTGCTGAACCATATCGGGTCCTGTCAACAATCTGTCACCAGACTCAAACCAGTTCAAAGGTGTACGACAAGGACGCCCATATAAAGCCTTACACGGTGCCATGCCAATGCTGGAGTGATAGCTGTTATTATAAGCAAATTCCACAAGTGGCAAATGCTTACTCCACGAACCCTGCCAATATAGGCAACACGATCTCAACATATCTTCTAAAGTCGGAATAGTCCTCTCTTACTAACCATCTGACTGCGGATGATACGCTGAACTAAAGGCTAACTGTAATATCCAGGACCCTTTGGATCCTTCTTTTTGGGTCCCGGATCTGTTTTCTCGGAGAGTTTGACTCCGTTGTGTCCGGAATTATGTTTCAGACATCTTTCGTGGTCGGATCCGCGTGATTCGGATTAGTTTCGGAGGCCCGGAGCGTGTTCCACGGCTTTTTCCGCGTGTTTTCCGATTTCCGCGTGTGTGTTTCGACAGAACCTGCGGAACCCCGTAGCGGGTGAACCGAGTCGTTCACCTACTCAGGAATGGTACCACAGCGATCAGCGTGTTCCAACGATCGTGACGGTATATTTTTCTATTTTTTGATATTTTCTGGAATTTTTGAATTTTCTATATAAACCCCTATTTTCTTTTTCTTTTTCCCTTTCTTCTTCTTTCTTACTCTTCCTTCTTCCTCCCGTGAGCGACCACCCCCTTCCACTCTCTCTTCGTTCGACGTGACCGCGGCAGTGCCCCTCCCCAGCTGCAGACGATAGTGAGGTGACGGCGTGGCGGCGATGGCGGCGGCGAGGCGATCATGGTGGCGTGTGGCTCATGGGGTTTCATGAAGGAACGAGGGTTCTAAAAGCTTCTTCTTCACGTTCGGCGGCGTTTCGGCAGAGCTCGTGCTCCATTGAGGTAGGGAGACAGATCCCCGTGCTCATCCCGTCGTCCCCCGTGATTTGTAGGCCGAGGAGAGGTCGAGAGGGGCATTTTTGAGCCGGGTAGGGTAAAATCCATGTTTCGGGGGTTCTGTGCCGATATACAGTTTCGTCGCGTTTCAGACCGATTCGAGGGCGTAGATGCATGCTAGGGGCTATAGGGGAGCTTCCCCCTTGTTTTGCCCCTCATCCGTGGATGATCAGGGAGTGGAACGGGTTTTTGGATTTGTTCCCGCCGGCCCGTTCTCGGGATGATTTGGCGGTCCTTCCAGTGACCGCCAAAGCCTTTGGCGGCCCAGGGTAGGTGCACCGGAGCCTGTGGCGGCCCACGGTGGGAGCGCGACATGGCACTGTTTTCTCGACATGTCCCCAGGTCTTTTGGCGGCTGCACGATAGACCGTCAGAAGATGTGGCGGCCGAGGGTCAGATCGCCAGAGGGCGAGTTGACCGTTGATTTCTGACCATTGGTTTTCGACCGTTGGGAGTTTTTGGAGTGTGACGGCCTACGGTACGCCCGTTAGATCCATGTGACGACCCTATATAGGACCGCCATTTCCTTCGCAACCCAGGGTGTGGCGGCCCATTGTTGGACCGCTACCGTCCAGTGGCGGCCCAATGTTGGACCGCCAGTCTCTGTGGCGGTCCAAGGTGGACCGCCAGAGATCTATGTCCAACCGGAGTTATGTTTTGCCGATTCAAGTCCCGAGTTAGTGGATCTTGATCCGCGTGTTGACCCGTGGTCTGACTGATGCTGGGCATCATGTGGGGGCCACACGTGAGGGTGCCGTGGGATCCCGGGAGCTGGTGTTCTCGGCTTATGTCACCGTGAGTCAGTGTCGGTACGAGGAGCGGCCCTTGTACTTTGTCCGGTTTAGACGTTATTTTCTGTTGACTAGAGAGTCTACTCCTTCAGTGACCCTCCACTAGTCGTAGCCTTCCGACATGCGAGTGGTCCCACCAGGGAGTGGTGGTGAGGCTGCCCTGAGAGATGGTTTTTAGACTGGTTTCCGTCAAGCCCCACGTTTGACGCTAGAGTCCGACTGAGGGGAAAACCAGTCAGAGGGCCAGACCTAGGACATATAGTCTGTATGTGCACACGTGGTTGGGGGTAGTGGACCCGCGCTGAAGAGCGCGACCCCTGCTAGTCACTTGTTCTGTGGTTACTTGTACGGTATCCTCGTTCCATCAGGGGTCGAGGGGGACACCCGAGGTGCGGTGTAAGCGGTCAGTGGATGCATCCGGCCTTTCTTCTAGTGGGCTGGTACTCCTGTCTTTGTCTGGTAGCTGTAGACAGGCCATTTCTGACATTATCTTGGGTAAATATCATATTACGATATGACGCCCCGCACTGGCTTTCACATTTTGAATCACTTGAGCGCTTTCCTTTCTTTGGGTTTCTTTCACTTTTTGAGCGCGGAACGTGACACTTCTTTTAACGGGGTCCGAGAAGAAAACCGCCTCACTAAGGAAATCGTGCAGCATGTGGACGACGCCGCTCCCAACCGGACGTTCCGAAGGAATCCGAACACAAAGGTGTCTAACGGTTAGAGGACAATGACTTTTCGGTGCCGATCTGTGGTAGTTTATTTGAGGCGTCTAGGACCCAGGACACCTCACTTTGAGGCATCCAGGACCCCAGACGCCCCCTTGATTCACCCCCCGGTCAGCACCGATCCGTCACTCAGTTTGACATTTCAAAAGAATCCAAATATAACAATGTCTTGCCGATCAGACGCGCCCTTCGAGAGTCACGGTTACGCGCCGAAACCACTCGCTTTCTCCACTCTCGACGACTTTGGACGGCGAGTCGGTGGGCATAAATAGGCGTGTCTGGGGTCCTAGACGCCTCCATGTTGAGGCGTCCATGGGGCCAGGCGCGCCCATCAATTTGAAATTATCAAAAAGATAATAGGGGCGTCTGGGACCTAGGACGCCTCAACATGGAGGCCTCCAGGACCCCAGACGCGCCCATGAAATTTACCCTATAAATAGAGGACCCCCTCCCTCGAAGGGAGAGAGCTTCAGATCCGACAGAGGAAAGAGAGACTCTGCCGGATCCCTTTCCTAACCCGTGGGCTTTTGCAGGAGGAGGTTCTGTCAGATTTCCGGGTGCCCGCGCTCGTGAGAGGAAGGCTAACTCCGTCCATCGTGCTTCCACGTCATCCCTACGCTGTCGAAGCTCTGCCGGATCCGGCCATCGGCATCTTCAATAAGCCATTCTCTCCCAGTCTCTTTTGTCATTGTCGCATGCATCATCCCGTCATCCATCATCTCACTTCATTAGAGAGATCTGTTTTTATGCACGTTTGCATGATTCTCCATCCATCATAGCATTTTCCTCCTACTCGTGTCCGAGAGGGGTTCAAAAACAACACTAACCAGGTGTGTGTCTCGCCATGATTTTGCCATTTTCATCACAAGGGACTAATACTACACTGCCATTTTTCTGATTCATTTGCTATCTGTTCGTTTCCCTTTTTTTGCAAGAGTAACCAAGGAGGGCCCTCTCCGTCAGCCGGCCGAAGGAAGAGGAAGAAGCAACCCGCCATTTCCCACTTTTGAGGTAAACGTGATCACCCTTCTTATTTTGGGGTCTCCGACCCCTGGCGATTACATCATATCTTCGAGGCCGCGGCGAGTCACTTCCCGCCATGGCTGTTTAAATTTCTGTCATTTAAATCATGTGTTATTCTCATATCTTCGAGGCCGCGGCGAGTCACTTCCCGCTATGACCGTTTAAATTTCTGTCATTTAAATCTTGTGCAATTCTCATATCTTCGAGGCCGCGGTGAGTCACTTGCCGCTATGGCTGTTTAAAATTTTGTCATTTAAATCTTGTGCTATTCTCATATCTTCGAGGCCGCGGCGAGTCACTTCCCGCTATGGCCGTTTAAATTATGCATTCTATTACGTTATATCTGCTCTGCATATCCCACCGAAGCAATCTCCTGTGGTGGTTTTTCTGCTTCTCTCCTTCTTTCTGTGTCGCAGCAAAACGAGCCCGCGCGCTCCGCTCACCGCCGCATCCGCGTGACGTCGCTCACATCTTGGCGATCACGGTGGGACTACTTTCGCTTTCTCTTGGTTACTCTTGCAATTTTGGCACCACCGTGTGCTCCTCCACCCGGCACCCACCTGTGCCTCTCCTTATTGCGCCCTCACGCGCTACAGTCGCGCTCACAGCAGCACTTTCAGTTCTCATCCCTCGTGCACCACGTGCACTTCACCCCTAATCCCTTGTGATTCCTTGAGGTTTGCATTATTATCTCTCTTGGGTATTGATTATACCTTTGTTACCTCTGTTATTTTGTTATGTTCTGTATATCTGTTCAGCACTTCATTGCATACATCCACCCCCTCTTTTTTTTTATTTTTTTTATTTTTTTCTAAGGATCACCCTCTCTCGGTGAAGGAAGGACTCTCCGTTCGAGAATTCCTCTCGACGGACTAGGATCTCCTCCACCGGGACCTCCGTAAGTCCCCGACAGCGAAGGATTCCCTCTTCGTTCACTCGGCTGGTTGTACCATTGAAGTCCCCCGGAGTTAGTTGACCCATTCGTGGTGAGAGGAGTGACCCTAGTTGACACGGCGGTGAAACAAAGTTAATCAGGGTCCTTCCTTTTGTGTGAACTTCAGATTTGGTTTAAAAAAATCATTATCAAAACAAAAATAAAAAAAGGGGCGTAAAGGCATCTACTTGTTTGATAATCTCTACTATCTGTTTGTTGGTGCATGTTTTTGCATTCCGGAAGAACTTTGAAAATGGCCCACTAGTCTTTTGAGGAGAACCACCCTGGTCGTGGTCAGTCAGTCGAGCCGCGTGTCCATGCTATGGACTCGGGCCCTTCCTACGAGCCCTCATGCGAGGTGCATGTTACCACATGGGACACATTCCCCCCACAGGACATCTCCTCTTTGCTGGGTGTCCTTACCAACACGGAGATCACCTCTGAGCAACTCAGAGCCTTCTAGACCATTCTAAAAGGGAAAACTATTTCTCCCGCTCCCCAGGAGTCAACACCAGCCATCGCACCCCTCCAAGAGTTGATGCAGGCCATCCCATCTCCTTCACCGGTACAAGCCATTCCTTCTCCCTCACTTCAAGGGCAGGCAAGCCAACAACCTCCCTCGTTCCAATTCCCTTCACAATCTCAAACCCCTGCCGTTCCTCACGCGCCACTCTAGCCAGGGCTAACTGCTGGCGGGCCTGCAGCTCCCTCCCATTCGGGGTTTCCCCCTCAAGTCTCCAGGAGACACCTTCCTCCCCAGTGGCAGGTGCCACCTTCACCTCCCGAGGAGCTCGCCCAATCGCTCCTCAACAGGTTCAATAGAATGGACGAACAGTTTCATAATTTAAAGAAAATGGTGGACGTAAAATCCACCCCGGAGGTTGCTTTGCCAATCCTTCCGGTGATCCATCTTCCCCCCTCCAAAATGCCTACGTACCGCAGGTACAATGGCACTGGAAACCCCTTTATTTACCTCAAGGACTTCATGTATGAATCCTCCTATTGGCAAAATGACCAGAGATCCATGGCATACCTCTTTCGGAGATCGTTGGACGGTCCTGCGCTAGAGTGGTTCTATTCTTTGGAGTCCGGTGAGGCCGAGAATTTTGATACAGTGCAAAGAAGATTCTTACAAAAGTATTGGGATAGGGTTGGTCCCTCTCTTTCCATTACTGACCTAGTAGCCGAGAAAATGAGGCCCGGCGATGATTTTGTCCGTTATGCTGACAGATGGAGGTCTCTAGCAGAAAGGATAAGAGATACCCTCTCAGAGCCCGAATAAGTGAAAATGATTGTGTCCAATGCCACCCCACAGTTCAGGCACGTCTTGGCCATGAACAAGCTAACTACAATGGAAGAGCTCTATGAGAGGGCCCGATATATCCAGACCTAGTTAAAAGATTCCCCCATCATGCACATGTTTGAGCCGCCGAAGCCCAAGGTGGTCAGAAAGACAGGCACTGGTGTCTCGAGTGGAGCGACAGAAGGGGTCGTAACAAATGAGAAAGTGAGTGCAGTCAACAACGCCAACTATGCAGCCAACCCAAGGCCTCCATAAATGCCTCCACTTCCTCTCCAACAAGGTCCCTTCTCGTCTCGCCCTTCGCCCCAAAACAATCCATCGCAGAACAATATGCCTCAACCATTTCAACCCCAGCAACAATCCCGACCCCAGCAATAGCAACCACCACCTCAGTACCACCAGGTTCCACCCGCAGGGAATTACGGCCCCCCACAACAACAAAGGAGGCCGTTTGGCCCCAAGAAAGCCTATTACCCACCATTGCCAGAAACTTTGGCAGATATTTTTAACGCACTCATGGCCTCAAATACCCTCATCCTACCTAGGGAAAAGCTCGCATGGCCCCCGAATGTTGATACCTCCAGATACTGCGCCTACCACAGGCAGTCAGGACACACAGTAGAGAATAATTTCCATTTTAAAGATTACATCTATGATATGAATGATGAAGGCGGAATTGACTGGGACGAAATGAGACGATACATCCCCACTCTCAAAGCCAGGAGACCTCCTCCTAGACCATAGTTCCAACAACAACAGCAGCTACAACAGCAGCCACAGCAACAACCACAACAACAACAACAACAGTCTCAGCAGGCCCAACCACAACAACCCAACATGGGCATAATTCAGAATCCATTACCGGAGCACCAACACCCCAATCACCAGGAAAACCCCATCTCCTCCTTCCCGGAAGTTGGGAGAGAGCAGGGGTGGAACCCAGAAAGTACCTCCGTTCTTGCTACCACCGACCCTATCATCAGGCACACACCTCACCTTGCCCGAGTAGCGTCTCTCTCTCATCAACCCGCATCGTAACCTATAGTGCGGCCTTCACCATTTCTGCAAGCATTACGTCCTCTCATCCGCACCTCTCCCACTAACTCACCAATGACCTATCAGCCAACGCCCTCCACTATGCCCTCGAACCCTCTCATCTTCTCTCACCCCTCCATTTTGCCATCCACCCTTACTACACCTTGATGAGTGTGCATTTGTATGAGTTAATTTATGATATTCACACTTTTTATGAACTTTAATGTTAATAATTATACACTTATCACACTTAATATCAATTTTCTATCAAAATGTTTAGTTTGATGAAATTATTATAATTTGAGCAATAAATATGTTATTTTACAGGCACGCGACAAGAACTCCACAAGTCTGTGAAAAAATGTGCCAAAGCCCATGGCCGACCAAGCCCAATCTTAATTCAAAATAAAAAAAAGAAAAAAACTATAAATAGATATATACTCATATATATATATATTCTATTTTTGTATAATATATATATATATCTATTTATATATATAGATATATCTCTATCTATCTAATATATATAAATATAATACTACTATATATATATATCTATAATTCAAATAAAGAAAAAAGAAAAAAATAAATAAAAATAAAAATAAAAACCAAAACATTAACATATATATATATATATATATATATATATATTCATTCATATGATATACTCATAATATATAAATATATTCTTAATATCTATATAGAACATCTGTATACATAATATATCCATATATATACCTCTTTCATATAATATATATACAATATATATATTCACGTTTGAATGGCCATGAAGGCTTCACGTTATATATAATACCTCCTTCTTTAATGCCCAACATATATATACCTCCTCCTTTTATGCCTTTACATTGAATAATGCATGCATGGCCCCTTCTTAGCATATGATATATATACATTATGATGGGATCTTCATGTCTCCACAAGGTGGCCATGGGCTCCATGGCAAGTGGAGGTTCCACTCCATGGCAGGTGGTCCTTTCATGCAACATAATGCAAAGCTTCACGTGGTGGAGGCTCACGCGGGCTCTGCATGTCTTTGGCAGTGGGCTCCTCTTTCCTCTTCACATGCAAGGCATGCTTCCTCCCCGGCAATGACACCAAAATTGATGGCGGAAAAATGCACGTCGTTAATACGTCACGCTACCAAATTTAAATATCCGGCCTACAAATTAAATAGAATAGTTAAGTGATGAGACCGAGTCGAATCCATAGGAAGAGTTAGATTTGAGAGTTGAAAACTTTGAGTTTCTAAGATTGAAAATTCGTGAAAGTTGAGTTGAAAATTTGGTTTTGAAATTGAGAAATTAAAATTGATTTAAATAAATTGAAAGAACGATAAAAACTTCGGCTTAAAAATCAACAAGGCAAATGAAATGAAAATGACAGAATTAACACAATCACCGAACTTTGAACCAGAGAAAATAAACGTAAATGGATGAACAAAAGAAATGAACAAGAAGAACAACAATATTAATTTCACTTAATTTGAAAAGACAAGATTAAATAGAGAGCACAAGAAATTCAAAGAACAATAATAATAAAATAAATTGGAACCTGAAGGGGCCTCCTGCCCCTCTCTCCTTACTTCTTCAAGAATACTAAAATAGCTCTCACAAAATTCTCACAAGAACAAAGGAACTAAAAATGTATTACAAAGGTTATATTTCTCTCACCACATCCCAGCTCCTTTTATAGGCTTTAAATAAGCCTCCTCTGTCTCTCTGCATTTTGCTCTCTGCCTCTCTCTGTTTCCACATCGGCCGCCTATGTGAAGCCGCGTGAAGAAGGCCGCCCTTTAGCCACTTGAAGCTACGCGTCGGCTACGCGTCTGTTGGAGAAGCCACCGCCAGTCGCTCAACGTGCGTTGACCGGATGTCAGAAGGAGCCGCTTGAAGCCTTCTTGCGCATACCCCATGTTGCGCCAGGTTGTCACGTTCCTTCGTAAATTTCATGTTTACATTGTTCTATTATTCCCTATTGTTCATACCATTGAGGACAATATCCTTTAAGTTGGGGGGACGAAAATCATGTTGCAGTCATAAGAAAAAAATAATGTTGCATTCATAAAACCTCATTTTTTTCAAAATACAAACAACTTCCCAATTGAGTTTTCATGATTTATGCTCTCATGAAAGAGAATTCTGGAATGGAAAAGATTAGGGAGAAGGATGATGGAAATTTTATTTACTCTAGTCATGGAAAACTGATCTAAGAATCTTTTTAAAGTTCATGTGCACTTTAGAAAAAAAATCACTTTGCACGCTAATGAAATAAGCAGGACAAGCCTTCTGCTATTTTGGGTATATTGCTTGATATTCTACACTTTTTAAAGAAGAGATCTTTTATAAGCTTTCTGCCATGTTATCTATTGAAAAAAATTTGAGGAAAATATCATGAAAAATACTCCGATTCTGAGTAACCGGGCCTACTTCACCTAAGACGTGTTGAGTTTCGCATCAAAAGGAAAATGGAACCTTGATCTGTGTAACTGGACCTACTTCACTTAAGACGTGTTGAGGTTCGCGTAAAACAGTGAAGGGTAGTGCAACATCATGTGTGTATAGAAAGAAAAAAAAGAGAGAAAAAATAGAGATCCCAAAAGGGACAAAGTAATAAGGCAGACAAAAAGTTATTATACTTAATGCTCTGATTAAGAAGTGTAGGGTTGAAGGGCACTCACTTAGAACAACAAATGAGGGACGTAATTGTCTATGTGGTGAATTTAGTATTACACGTGCACAAGTGCTATTGAACTTTAAGTTGACTTCTTGATCATGTACCTTAATTTCCAAAACTAGAGCTAGTGTGTGTTAATGCTTCCAGATTCCTAATTTTTAGTTGACTCTATGAAAGATGATATGGAAATGAGACATAGATATTTTAAACTCTTGTTGGTCCTAAATTCAAAACTGTTTGCATTGCTAAGGGACTAGCAATGAGTAAGTTGGGGGGTGTGATAAGTGTGCATTTGTATGAGTTAATTTATGATATTCACACTTTTTATGAACTTTAATGTTAATAATTATGCACTTATCAAACTTAATATCAATTTTCTATCAAAATACTTAGTTTGATGAAATTATTATAATTTGAGTAATAAATATGTTATTTTACAGGCACGCGACAAGAACTCCACAAGTCTGTGCAAAAATGAGCCAAAGCCCATGGCCGACCAAACCCAATCTTAATTCAAAAGAAAAAAAAGAAAAAAAAACTATAAATAGATATATACTCATATATATATTCTATTTTTGAATAATATATATATATATATATATATATATATATATGTATATATCTATCTATCTATCTAATATATATAAATATAATACTACTATATATATCTATAATTCAAATAAAGAAAAGAAAAGAAAAGAAAAATAAATAAAAATAAAAACCAAAACATTAACACACACACATATATATATATATATTCATTCATATGATATACTCATAATATATAAATATATTCTTAATATCTATATAGAACATCTGTATACATAATATATCCATATATATACCTCTTTCATATAATATATATACAATATATATATTCACGTTGGAATGGCCACGAAGGCTTCACGTTATATATAATACCTCCTTCTTTAATGCCCAACATATATATACCTCCTCCTTTTATGCCTTTACGTTGAATAATGCATGCATGGGCCCCTTCTTAGCATATGATATATATACATTATGATGGGCCCTTCATGTCTCCACAAGGTGGCCATGGGCTCCATGGTAAGTGGAGGTTCCACTCCATGGCAGGTGGTCCTTTCACGCAACATAATGCAAAGCTTCACGTGGTGGAGGCTCACGCGGGCTCTGCATGTCTTTGGCGGTGGGCTCCTCTTTCCTCTTCACGTGCAAGGCAGGCTTTCTCCTCGACAACGGCGCCAAAATTGATGGCGGGAAAACGCACCTCGTTAATACGTCTCGCTACCAAATTTAAATATCCGGCTCACAAATTAAATAGAATAGTTAAGTGATGAGACCGAGTCGAATCCACAGGGAGAGATAGATTTGAGAGTTGAAAATTTTGAGTTTCTAAGATTGAAAATTCATGAAAGTTGAGTTGAAAATTTGGTTTTGAAATTGAGAAATTAAAATTGATTTAAATAAATTGAAAGAACGATGAAACATTTGGCTTAAAAATCAACGAGGCAAATGAAATGAAAATGACAGAATTAACACGATCACCGAACTTTGAACCAGAGAAAATAAACGTAAATGGATGAACAAAAGAAATGAACAAGAAGAACAACAATATTAATTTCACTTAATTTGAAAAGACAAGATTAAATAGAGAGCACAATAAATTCAAATAACAATAATAATGAAATAAATCGAAACCTAAAGGGGCCTCCTGCCCCTCTCTCCTTGCTTCTTCAAGAACACTAAAACAGCTCTCACAAAATTCTCACAAGAACAAAGGAACTAAAAATGTATTACAAAGGTTATATTTCTCTCACCACATCCCAGCTCCTTTTATAGGCTTTAAACAAGCCTCCTCTGTCTCTCTGCATTTTGCTCTCTGCCTCTCTCTGCTTCCACGTCGGCCGCCTATGTGAAGCCGCGTGAAGAAGGCCGCCCTTTAGCCACTTGATGCTACGCGTCGGCTACGCGTCTGTTGGAGAAGCCACCGCCAGTCGCTCAACGTGCGTTGACCGGATGTCAGAAGGAGCCGCTTGAAGCCTTCTTGTGCATACCCCATGCATGCATGCGTGTTTTCATGCGAAGCTTCAAGCGGCATGGGCGACGAGCCTTGACATGGGCGAATGGCCATGCGCAAGAAGGCTTCAAGCGGCTCTTTCTGACATCCGGTCAACGCACGTTGAGCGACTGGCGGTGGCTTCTCCAACAGACGCGTAGCCGACGCATAGCATCAAGTGGCTAAAGGGCGGCCTTCTTCACGCGGCTTCACATAGGCGGCCGACGTGGAAATAGAGAGAGGCAGAGAGCAAAATGCAGAGAGATAGAGGAGGCTTGTTTAAAGCCTATAAAAGGAGCTGGGATGTGTGTTGATTTGTTTTCTTAATTAGATTCCTATCCCGCCCCCTTTAAATACATACATGCATAAACATGTGAATAAAAGACAAGGGGGATGAAAGGATGAGAAATACTAACCGTGATCACCACCAAGGTTCCAACAACGCCAAAGGATGAAGAAAGGAGAGGAACGACGCCGTGTACCTTGGAAAGAAAACTTGATCGCGTTTGACAAACGAGGTGCGGGGAACTTGTGGATTCAAACCTCCTCTCCTTCCAGCCGGCTAGAGGAAGAGGGCCTCACGTTGTATTCATGCTCTCTTGCAAAACAAAGATGAAACACAAAGGTAAAAACCCATTAGAACATGAAGTGTAGAAATCTGCCCAAAGTGATAAAATAGCATGAATAAAAGGGGGAGAACGCACCGGGGGGAGGTTTTTAACCCCTGTGGAAGGGTGGAAAAGATAGGTGGGTGTGTTGTGCATGCATGCGATTTGAAATCACGAGATTTGATTGAGAGAATAGAGAGAAAACGATGATGCAAAACGGAGAAAAACGCATGTGTAGCAGAAAATGCAGAAAACTGTGATGATTTGTGATTTTGAGGAGATTAGAACTAAGAGTGTAGACCATGAAATCAAGCTCAAAAAGATGAAATAGAAAGCTAATACTTCCCTCTCCAAGATAGGGTCGAAGTTGTGAGTCGACGGTGCAGCATGGCTTCGCCCTACGTCCGGAAAGAGCCCCCCTTTGCGAACTGGGCAGTTTTTATAGAGTTTTTGTAAGAAAGCCTCATCTTCTTATCACGATTTCTGGAGATAGAGTCCAAGATAAATCGAGTTCTCTAGATCAAACTCGAGATAATACTAAGGACAAGAGATAGGAACAAACGGGGATCAATTCGGAGGATGATTCTAGAAGATATAGCTCTTGGAAGGTAGCCCCGAAGCCTTATCTGCAGAGTTTTAGTTGAACTAGGATACTTAAATCCTGATCTTGCGACCCAGATCTGAGAGATATAGCCAATGAAATTTGGAGTTCTTTGGACTGAATTCAAGATAATACCAAGGGCTAGAACATAGGAAAAAACGGCGCTCAATTCGGAGTAGAATTCAAGAAGTTATGGACTCTACAAGAGGGCCACGACGCACAGAAACGGAGCAGAGTCCAGCACGAATTGGACTCTCAGGTGTGTGTAACGGTCTATCTTAGGACCGTCAGAGTTATGTAACGGACTAGGGTAGGTCCGTCACACTCTGGGGGTCGAACGGGACGATTTCGGGCAAGTTTGGATGTAACGGTCTACTGTAGGACCGTCACATGGACTCTGACGGTCTTACGATAGACCGTTACACTGATGTAACGCACCTACACTAGACCTTCACATCGATGAAGGAAAATTCTGGGCAGACTACGCGCGACTTCAGAAATTGAAGCGTAGCTCTCAAACGGGGCAGAACTAGTGAAAGTGGTAGAAGAAGAATTGTAGATAACTGAGAGAGGAACAACGTTCATGAAGAAAGAAATTTGAGAAAATGATTGGAAGAGGGAGAAAATGGGGCTGGAAGAGAGAGGAAAATTCTGGGATGTTGGTGAACAGCACAGCACGCGGAAAAATGCGAATAGCTCACAATCGAGGTAGAACTGGCCAATGGCGTAGAAGAAGAAATTGTAGATCTTTGAAAGAGGAACAACTTTGGTGAAGACAACTTTTTGAATAGAGGACAAGAAGATGAGAAAAGGACCACTTTCAGGACTGCGCAGTGAGAGAGAGCCGATTACTTGAGGGAAGCCGGCCTAAATGGGCCGAAAGTCGACTTGGAAGTCAGAAGTTGATAAGAAAAGCTCCGGGGCTCTAAGAAATCATGATCTCCAAGACTCAAAGGATAGGGAATGGTAAAAATGGGCTCAAAATCCATCCAAGGAAGCTCCAAAATAATGGCTAATTCGGGACATCAAAAATGATGAATAAGAGAAATGACACAACTTGTGGGCTAAAACGGGTGTCAACAGATGCCCCTCCTTGACGTCCGCTTTGCAAGGGAATGAGCGAAAGCGACGCGAAGGCGAAATGGAAAGGAGATGGAGCGAAAGCGACAGCGACGTGAAATGGAGATGAAGCGGAGATGAAGCAGAGAGAACTGATAAGCGGGCATCAAGGCAAAAAGACACCCGTCATAACCAACAAGTGATAGGAATTCTCCTGAAAACTCCGAACGCACCACCTGAAATGGATGACAAGGATGAGACATGTCTGGAAAACTAACTAAGGGAGGGGAAACACGACCAGCCTCATCGGGGACACAATCCACGGACAATGAGTGGGTCGGAAAGAACACAGCGTAAGAGCTGGAAAGGAGAATAAGACTGAGATAAAATCCAGACAGGAATCACACTGGCCAAACAGACCAAGCGGCAAGATCAGAAAAATCGTTTGAATTCAGAGTGGAATGAGGAATCTCTTACCCAAGAGAGCTTAAGTGCAATTAACCATTTACTGAGGAGAAATCCTGAACGGATCACGAGACGTGAGTGCTCAAAATGACATGATGCATGCTGGGCTAAAATAAAGAAATCATTAAAATGAATGTAAAGAAAGATAAAATAGAAAGTACTCAAGGATAATATTGCTAGACTGAGCAAGTCGGGGTCAAGAGTCTTCTTGCAACCACGGCGTGCGAGACAGAGTCCATCGTCTCCCACTCGACTCAACCGAGCGGCCTATCCAACGATTAACCATATGTTCCTAGATCATCATCGTTTTTGTTAAAAGGGGAACATCAGATCCCAGAACACACGGGCAACCAGCCGGTCCTTGAGAGGTTATAATAACGTAAATACCATATAGTAATGCAACAATGAGCAGGGATAGAGAGCCATACCTGACTTACCTGCCAAGCGAAACGTCATTTTTTTTTGAATTTTTGATTTCTACTTTTTATGGATTTTCATCATAAGACAACAACCACATGACATGACATGATGTGAACATGAACGAATATGAACGAGCTTGACATGAACATAACATAATAAGATAAATATGAACAAAACATGGCACAACATAACATAACGAAGATGGATGAAACATAACACACAAACAAATGGCAAGCATGCATGCGACTAAAGGCACGGTGGGACAAGACAACATGCACACGGTGGGACAGCACATGCAGTGGTATAAGGACATGGTGGGACAAAGACACGTGGGATGACAATACCACGAAGGACAAAGACACGTGTGATGAATGGCACGGCGGGATAGGGACACGTGTGACGAATGACACGGCGGGACAAAAGATACGACCAACACGAGAGGACATAGACACATATGACAAGGACACATCGGGACAAAAGACATGGAGGACCATAGACATAATAAAGACAACAAACATTTTCTTCAATCAAAGCTCAAGATCAGATGAAGCGGAACCGCCAGGTTCAAAATCGTGGGACAATGCCCTCTCATGGAGACATGATTAAGAAGATAAGCAAAAGCTGAGAAAGCCATGAGCTTCAGAATAGATCCAGAGATAGGATTGAAGAAATGAGAACATATCGAAGAATATGAGCATGAGACAGAGCGAATGATAGAGCAAGGAAAGCTTGAACCTGCAACCTGCAGCCTGCACACTTAGCAAACAGATTACGTATATGTCCTCAAGATAAAAATAAAAGGAACAAAAGAGAAGTATTTTAGGATTTTTGTATTTCTGATTTTTTTGCCATATTCAAATTTTTGGGATTTTTTGACATATTTGATTTTTTTGGAATTTTGACATATTTGATTGATTTTTTTGGAATTTTGACATATTTGTTTTTTAGAATTTTAATAATATTTCAATTTTTTTTAGATTTTGATAATATTTTATTTTTTTGGATTTTGACAAAGCAATCTGCAGCACCCAAAGACGGGCTCAAACTACTGGCCAGGGATCGTCGTTCCTACTCCTTTCATTAAAAACTTCCCTTAAGTAGGGCGTGCATGTTAGGGTGACTTACCATAACCAACCGCCTCTAAAGAACGGTGCCCCTACTAAGGCCATACCTGGGATACAACCCAGCCTAAGAGGGAGAAATAGAAGAAAAATTGGAGACAAGCTTTATGCAGGATGGGAGATATCAGGACTTGAATCCTTCCAGGGCACCACCCCTCAAAGAGTAGGTCTGTTGCGCCGGGGCTTTGTATCTTTGATTTTGAGACCCATATTTATCAGGCATGCATGCGACCGGGCTCATAGCGTCCCGCGGGGAACTGTACTGCCACTCTTGCCATGCCTTTGATTCATAATCGTACTTTTTGATTCATTATTGATTTTCATTCGACAGCCCTTGTTGGCTAGATATTGCATGAAAGCTCACTTTCGAGGGTCAAGACTGCCCCTATTTGAGACCTCTCTCATATTAGGGAGCGCATAGGTTGGTCATCTCATCCATCAATCTCTTGCCCCTGCATTTGGCCGAGTAGAGAAAAGAAAAAGACCTTTGTGCATACCAATGGTATGGCCAAAGCAGCAACGGTGTTGCACTAGAGAGATTGGCTATGGCTTGCCGTGTAGTGTGTGAAAAACCCATGCTCAAAGGTCACCCTCAATGATCGGGGAATGAACTGGACTCCCAGCGCGGAGCTATCACCAGCCTAAGGATGCTGCAGAAGCGAACTCATTTTAAATGAACTAAGCAAATTTCTAAAAGCCACTTAACCATGTATGGAACCAACGTTAATCTTAACAATGTGCAGGAGCAAATAAGTGATAATAATAGCATGTTCTTTGCACAAAATAAAAATACCTTTGCAAATCCATGGCGTGAAAACCGGCATCTTAAAGCGATCTCGATCATCGAGCTTTGAGGAGCGCGAGTAACTTTGTATTCCTTGCTTGACAGGACGAAAGGGAGAGGATAGCAAAGGATCAAAGATTCCTCTACACGGAGGAGCAACAGACATTAAACTGGACGAATAAGGATAAAAAGGAAGAGAGACGAGGGCTAGAACTCCCTCGTTAAGGCGCAGAGACCTTGATAACAAGGAACCAATTACAGAAGAAACCAGACTAGCCAAGATCAAGGCGGGCTAAAGCCTCGAAAACAGCAAGAGAAAGGGTAATGACCCCGTAAGGGTGAAGAAGAATGAGTAGAAAGATGATAAGAAGAATGTGGAAAAGGTAAGGGGGAAGAGGAGTGATCATTCGACGTGGTCGGAGAAAAGGAACTAGGACCACCCGACAGAGTCGGGGAAGGAGAATGAGAGTCACCCGATAGGGTCGGGGAAAGAGAATGAGAAGTCGAACCCGAGGATACCGGGGGAGGAGAATCAGACATAGGCTGAGGCCGAGAATGGTGAGGAGATGAAAAGTCCAGAGGTTCCGGATAGGAAAAGGAAGAACGAGGATTCACGGATCTAAGATGGGAGGAGAGAATCGTTGAGGGAGAATTAGGAGAGGGCAGATACACCACCCAGGGGTGGGAACCGAGCAGAAGAAATGATGAGTGAAATGAAGAAGAAGGAAGAGAAGTGGACCCCTGAGTGCACAACTGACGGCCTTTAACCTTACGCCGTCGCCTCTTCTTAGCTGATACTTCTTGAACATGGACTCACTTGGTGCGGGCTCGAATCCTAGGGCACCTTGCCTTGCAATATCTTCTCAAATAACGAGCCCATCTAGCAGATGGCCTTGCCCGACTATGGACATGCAGCTTCATCGGGGCAGTTGCCCCTAGACTCCCAGAGCTAACAATAGTAGGACGTTCTTGAACGACTAACTCCTCATAATACTGAATATCATAAAACCATGGAGTCTTGTTACTTGGCACAAGTAGCATGAGATTCGGCAACTCCACTCGAAACTCAGACTTGAAGCACAACTCCCTTAGTAAAAGAGACGGGTGAAGCTGAGGGAGAGTAATACACGGCATTGACATGGCCGGTTTGCTAATAAACCGAGGAAGATTGCATAACAAGTGCATAATATCCTTGGAAAGTGTAGAAGATACAGCCAATTGCCCCTTGAACATAGAATCCATAATCTGCTTGGCGGCCGTATGCGTTAGCACAACACGGGTAGAGAACCCTTCTTGGCTTGTCATCTGAACAGCAATAGAGCGAGGAGAAATAATAGCATCAATGGTGAACTCTCCGGCGAGCAAGGAGATTGCCACCGGCCTCGCTCGGGAAGAAACTAGCATCAACTCAAGGGAACTCTTCTTAGCAACTGTCATCTTTGAAAGTAGAGGCGCATCATCCCCAAAATAGCCAAGGACCAGGACACGAATCGGCATCCGACAGATAAAATCTTGAATCTTGAAATGCACGGCCGGCACTGAATCATCTCGACTTAGCTTATTGTCTCCCTGGGGATTAGACCCAAGGGGCACCAAAGGAAGCGCACACCCACTCCGTGGGGTGGAAGTGGTTGGAGAAGTAAAGGGAATATGTTTGGGTGGTACGTGTGAAGGTTTGGAAGGCATGGAGGCTCCAACGGGAGTGGTGATGGAAAGTGAAGGCGCAGGCGATGTGGCGATGATAGGCTTGGGTGGCGACAAAGGCGAAGGTGAAGGCGTGGCTAAGGGTAAAGGTATAGGCAAATGTGTGGCTTGCTCAGGCTCCGGAAAAGGTGATGACGGAGATGGAGGCAAGGGTGGAGATGGAGGTGGTGATGGAAGCACTGGTGGTGGAGACGGAGATGATGGTGATGGCGATAAAGATGGTGAGGATAGTGATGAAGGCGATGGGGGTAGTGGACATGGAGGTGGAGAGGGTGAAGAGGGAGGTTGTGGTGTCCACCGTCGACGTGTCGACACAACGCGTCGAGCGGTGTTAGGGATAGAAGTAGTGGTAGTGGCGATGGGAGAGGAAGGGGAGGCCCTAGCATGAGCAGAGGCATGGGTTTGTGGCGGTGATGGAGCTGAGGTAGGAGATGGTGGAGGTAACAGAGTAGGTGGTGGAGCGAGTGCAGCACTAGATGAGGAATCACAGGGGTGCCCCTGGCCTTGAAGTAACGGAGACGGCTGCCCGGGCGGCACTTCTTGCTGCTGCTGTTGGCTGCGAAGATGTAAAATGACTTTGTGCATAGCGGCCCAATCAATCCTTTTCTTAGCTTCCAGATCATAAACATAATCCCGGAACTCGGGGCAATCCTTAACCAAATGACCCTGTTGGCGGTGAAAATCACAGAACTGAAGCATATCCCCAACCGCGAGTCGGCAGGGCACAACCGGAGAGAGCGGCAACGCATGGGTGGCCATCAAAGCCCTGAAAATATCCGTGAAGCACTCCGGCAACGGAAGACGAGGAGCCCGCTTCGGGCAAGGTGGATGCCGTGGGGTATGAGGTGAGGATGGTTGTGGAGATGGAAGTAGAGGTTGTGTAGGCAGGAGTGCGTGGCTAGTGGTGGAGGGCTTTGGTGATGCCATGTGTGGAACGGAGTGGGGAGATATGTAGACAACATCTACTTGCTCGGGATGTGGTGTTCCCTTGACCGGAAGTGTAGATGGAGACGAGTATGTGGACACGGAAGGCTGACTCATGGAAGGTTGATATGCGGAGGCGTATGGGTACGTAGAGGCAGGAGGTTGGCTCGTGGAGGGATATGTGGCGGAAGGCTGACTCATGGCGGGCCGGCTCATGGGAGCGTAGGATTGGCACGTGGAGGGTGAAGGTTGATATGTGGAGGTAGATGGTGGAGACTCGAGGTCAAGGGAATCTTGGATTTGTTGGCGAATGAAGCGGGCTCGGCTGTATAATTGCTGCCAGGAGGTGATGTTGTTAAGGGCTAAGATGAACCGATACTCGGGCACGGCATTGGATATCAGCATCTTGATTTGCTCTCCCTCCGGTATGTGCCCCGGGACCTGTGCGGCCAAGCGATGCCAACGATCGACAAAGGTAGAAAACTCCTCTTCGGGCTTCATCATCTCATGGGCCAGATCCACAATAGAGTACTTGGGCCCAACCTGGTCTTGATACTGCTGAATAAACTTTTCTTGAACGGCTTGAAAATTCACGACTTGCTTTTACGGAAGAGAGAAGAACCAATCCCGAGCCGGGCCTTCCAATGACAGACCAAACAGATAAGCCATCAAGTGTTGGTCATGTCGAAATTGGGCCGACTCATAAATAAACTCCTTCAAGTGCACATACGGGTCACCGACTCCACTATAACGGCGATATGTGGGAATTTGTGATGGAGACGGAAGTCGAAGACCTTGGAAAGCGAATGGAACACTCAAGGAGGACTTAGGATCGAACCGATGTTGAAGCTCATCAAGCTGGCGTTGGGTTTGAACAATCATCTCCTGGGTAGGGAGAGATCGAGAAGAATATGGGCCAGCTTGAGTAAGAGGTTGTAAAATAGGATCAGGAGCATGGTATTGGGCCGGATAAGAGGATCCGGGCTGAGAAGAGGAAGGGCCCATTCTGGGAATGGAAGGGGTGAGCGGGTCTGGAAGAGATGTTGGAACATGGGTTGAATGGGCCAGCAGCAACATGGGCAGAATAATGAGGCCCATTAAGAGAATAATGCCCATTAGCAATTGGGCCAGCAACATATGAAGGAGAAGAAGGAGGCCCATAAATAGAAGATGACCCATTATGAGAAGAAGGCCCATGAAGATGAGATGCAATAAGACGTTGGGCCTGGGCCGGGTCCATTTGGTGAACAAGGCTTGAAAGATGGGCCATGAGATTAGCCTGTTCCTTGGATGGGTCAGAGGGACCATGAGAAGATGGGCCCGCATGGGAAGAGGATTCCACGCGGGAATAGGAAGAAAATTGGGGAAAATGATGATACAAGGGGTTGGAATGATGCTCCATGAGGGCAAATGGAGACTTAATACAAAGAGATCAAAGACAATACAAGTGGGGAAGCAATGGTTTAATGGGCTTGAGAACAAGGAGGGCTCACCCACTAATGCAAAGACGAATAGACAACGGACCACGGGATAATGGACACACAAAATGGGCTAAGCTAAATGGGCCTAACAATAAAAAAACATATGAATGATGAAAGAATGCAACACAAAAATCACTAATGGGCTTGGACAAGCCCAATCAACATGAACAATGCAATGTGAGAGTTTTCACCCAAGTCAAACAAGTTGATATGATGAGAAATATTTTAGAGATTTTAATAGACCTTTTGATGATTTGAATTAATAATAATTCCCTCAAGATAGGAATCCTATGGGAATAAGGTCCAAACTTTGGGTTGACTAAGGCTAACTCCCTCACATGTATGCAAATGCAAGCCTAAGGTGTGGAAAGGTACAACCGGCCCGGCGTCCTTGTGGGAATCCACGGCTCACGGGGACTTATGGAGGTCCCTGATGTGCTTTCCTGGTCGGCTCCAAGGAATATGGAGACGAGAGGTCCACGCACCAAGGTAGGAGAATGCAACTATGATATGCAATGTATGGCCCTATGTGCACCGGAGTGCATGCAAATTCTAGCTTAAAACTAGAAAATCAAGATAGAATTAAACTATGCAAACATGGTCCAACTAAGCCAAATAGTATATGGATGGAAAGACAATACAAAGGTCTGCACAACGGGCCCAAGAACAGATCAATCTGACCCCGGGAGGTCAATCAAATCACTGAGCAAAGATGCCCCCGTGAACCTATGCTCAGACCACATGCAGATTTTATGGACAAAATGCTAAAATGATGACAATTTTTAACTAAGCAAATGAGACCCAAATGATGCAAATAAGCTATGGATGGAAAGATAATACAAAGGACTATCCAATGGAACACAAATCAGTGCAATCAGACACCGGGAAGGCAGTCAAATCACTGAGTAAAGATGTACCTGTGACCTATCCCTGAGCCTGCCTGCAGAACTTATGTAAAAAACTCAAAAAGTTGGACAATATTAGAATATGCAAATGTTAACCAAATGATGCAAATGATATATGGATGGAAAGACAATACAAAGGGCTATCCAACGGAAGAAGAATCAGCTCAATCGGACTCCGGGATCAAAAGTTATGCCCCGACGAATAAGGCCCTGTGAGCTTGCGCGCAGAACTGCCAGAAGCTGTAACGGTCTACCAAATGACCGTTACATGCATGTGATGGTCTACTATAGGACCGTCACACTACCAGAGCCCTTAAAACCCCCCAAATAGTGGAAGAATGGATGAAATATCACCCAAACATGCACATGCACACACCCAACTCACAAAAGAGCATGAAAACAAACGTGATGGGCATTGTTGTCCCACCGTGATCGCCAAAAAACTGTTGATTTGTTTTCTTAATTAGATTCCTATCCCGCCCCCTTTAAATACATACATGCATAAACATGTGAATAAAAGACAAGGGGGATGAAAGGATGAGAAATACTAACCGTGATCGCCACCAAGGTTCCAACAACGCCAAAGGATGAAGAAAGGAGAGGAACAACACCGTGTACCTTGGAAAGAAAACTTGATCGCGTTTGACAAACGAGGTGCGGGGAACTTGTGGATTCAAACCTCCTCTCCTTCCAACCGACTAGAGGAAGAGGGCCTCACGTTGTATTCATGCTCTCCTGCAAAATAAAGATGAAACACAAAGGCAAAAACCCATTAGAACATGAAGTGTAGAAATCTGTCCAAAGTGATAAAATAGCATGAATAAAAGGGGGAGAACGCACCGGGGGAGGTTTTTAACCCCTGTGGAAGGGTGGAAAAGATAGGTGGGTGTGTTGTGCATGCATGCGATTTGAAATCACGAGATTTGATTGAGAGAATAGAGAGAAAATGATGATGCAAAACGGAGAAAAACGCATGTGTAGCAGAAAATGCAGAAAACTGTGATGATTTGTGATTTTGAGGAGATTAGAACTAAGAGTGTAGACCATGAAATCAAGCCCATAAAGATGGAATAGAAAGCTAATACTTCCCTCTCCAAGATAGGGTCGAAGTTGTGAGTCGACGGTGCAGCATGGCTTCGCCCCACGTCCGAAAAGAGCCCCCCTTTGCAACTGCGAACTGGGCAGTTTTTATAGAGTTTTGTAAGAAAGCCTCATCTTCTTATCACGATTTCCGGAGATAGAGTCCAAGATAAATCGAGTTCTTTAGATCAAACTCGAGATAATACTAAGGATAAGAGATAGGAACAATCGGGGATCAATTCGGAGGAGGATTCTTGAAGATATAGCTCTTGGAAGGTAGCCCCGAAGCCTTATCTGCAGAGTTTTAGTTGAACTAGGATACTTAAATCCTGATCTTGCGACCCAGATCTTGAGAGATATAGCCAATGAAATTCGGAGTTCTTTGGACTGAATTCAAGATAATATAAAGGGCTAGAAGTAGGAAAAAACGGGGATTAATTCGGAGTAGAATTCAAGAAGTTATGGACTCTACAAGAGGGCCACGACGCACAGAAACGGAGCAGAGTCCAACACGAATTGGACTCTCAGGTGTGTGTAATGGTCTGTCTTAGGACCGTCAGAGTTATGTAACGGACTAGGGTAGGTCCGTCACACTCTAGGGGTTGAACGGGGCGATTTCGGGCAAGTTTGGGTGTAACGGTCTACTGTAGGACCGTCACATGGACTCTGACGGTCTTACGATAGACCGTTACACTGATGTAACGCACCTACACTAGACCTTCACATCGATGAAGGAAAATTCTGGGCAGACTACGCGCGACTTCAGAAATTGAAGCGTAGCTCTCAAACGGGGCAGAACTAGTGAAAGTGGTAGAAGAAGGAATTCTAGATAACTGAGAGAGGAACAACGTTCATGAAGAAAGAAATTTGAGAAAATGATTGGAAGAGGGAGAAAATGGGGCTGGAAGAGAGATGAAAATTATGGGATGTTGGTAAACAGCACAGCACGCCGGAAAAATGCGAATAGCTCACAATCGAGGCAGAACTGGCCAATGGCGTAGAAGAAGAAATTGTAGATCTTTGAAAGAGGAACAACTTTGGTGAAGACAATTTTTTGAAAAGAGGAACAAAAGAAGATGAAAAAGGACCACTTTCAGGACTACGCAACGAGAGAGAGCTGATTACTTGAGGGAAGCCGGCCTAAATGGGCCGAAAGTCGACTTGGAAGTCAGAAGTTGATAAGAAAAGCTTCGGGACTCTAAAAAAATCATGATCTCCAAGACTCAAAGGATAGGGAATGGTAAAAATGGGCTCAAAATCCATCCAAGGAAGCTCCAAAATAATGGCTAATTCGGGACATCAAAAATGATGAATAAGAGAAATGACACAACTTGTGGGCTAATACGGGTGTCAACAATGTGGTGAGAGAAATATAACCTTTGTAATACATTTTTAGTTCCTTTGTTCTTGTGAGAATTTTGTGAGAGCTGTTTTAGTGTTCTTGAAGAAGCAAGGAGAGAGGGGCAGGAGGCCCCTTCAGGTTCCAATTTATTTCATTGTTATTGTTCTTTGAATTTCTTGTGCTCTCCATTTAATCTTGTCTTTTAAAATTAAGTGAAATTAATATTGTTGTTCTTCTTGTTCATTTCTTTTGTTCATCCATTTACGTTTATTTTCTCTGGTTCAAAGTTCGGTGATCGTGTTAATTCTGTCATTTTCATTTCATTTGCCTCGTTGATTTTTAAGCCGAAGTTTTCATCGTTCTTTCAATTTATTTAAATCAATTTTAATTTCTCAATTTCAAAACCAAATTTTCAACTCAACTTTCACGAACTTTCAATCTTAGAAACTCAAAGTTTTCAACTCTCAAATCTAACTCTCCCTGTGGATTCGACTCGGTCTCATCACTTAACTAATCTATTTAATTTGTGGGTCAGATATTTAAATTTGGTAGCGGGACGTATTAACGACGTGCGTTTTCCCGCCATCACACATACACCTATGCCTTCCAAACCTCTTATCATTCATCAACCGTATGTGACCCCGCCTATCTCCACCATACCTCCACCAACGTCCTCAAAACCACTCATCACCCACCATCCATCTCAGAACCATCATCCATCTCAAGCCTTGTCCACTCCCACTTTGCCTCCACCTCAACCTTCCAAACCCCTTACCCTCCATAGCCCACATGAGATCCCCTCTACTTCCACTTTGCCTCCGCCTCTACCTTCCGAACCCCTTACCCTCCATAGCCCATATGAGATCCCCTCTACCTCTACCATGCCTCCACCTAACAAACCCCTCATCAGAACCCCCGCTCCCATCGTCACCCCTGCTTCACCAATCATTCCTCCACCACTACCCCTCAAGCCCCTGCTAAAACCCACACCTAACCCCATAGAGGTACAAAAGCCGCAGGCAATGGTGCTCCGGAGTGGACAGATTTTTCACAGAGTTTTCCCCAAAAATAGTCAGAACGCCGAGCAGTCTCAGCCAGAGAAGGACAATGGAGAGCTGCCAGAAAAATTCATCCCTGGAACACAATATGATTTGTTAAAACACCTGGATAAGATGCCTGCTCGGATCTCCATCCTTGAGTTACTTTAGAGATCCACATCCCATTAGGCATCCTTAATGGAATATCTTCAAAAGGTCATGGTGAATGAGGACCGCCCTGTAGAGAAGATTTCGGCCATTCTGACGCCAATGGACACACAACCAGCCATTATGTTCCACAACCACGAGCTCGCCCCCAAGGAAGCCCGAAAATATGCATTGTGTGTCTCGATAAAAATCAATGGAGTGTCCATACACCCGTGCCTGGTGGACACGGGTGCATCTATGAACGTGATCTCCATGAACACCCTTCAGTTATGTGGGGTCGGTGAGGAACGGATAAGACCTTTCTCAATCACAGTCATAGCTTATGACAACAGTAAAAGGCCACAACAGGGAATGATTATCCTGAAGGCAGAATTAGGCCCTGCGTCAGTCTCTACAGAATTCCACGTCCTCGACATGGATCCCACATTTAAGGCTATACTGGGTCGCCCCTATATTGAAGTCATGGATGCTGTGCCTTCCACCAACCACCAATGCCTAAAGTTTCCATACAATGGGAGGATTATTAAAGTGATCAGGACACCTGTCCTTCATACAGTGGATGCTATTAATACCTCTCTACCGTATGTTTGGCCATCTCATCGGCCCATATTGTCACTGCTGGATGTGTGGGACCCATCCCGCATTCCGTTGACACCAAAGAAGCCACCCTCAGTACCAACGTCACGTCTCCCTTCTCATTCTAAAGGATGGGAGATAATGAGAAATATCGGCTATCAACATAGCAAAGGCTTGGGCGCGCAGCTACAAGGAAGGTTGAAACCGCCAAAGAAAATAAGATTGAGCCACAAGTTTTGCCTAGGCTTTAAAGGACCGCTCGAGGCGAATGAGAAACCCCTCACGTGGACCCTATCCTCTCACTTCAAGAAGGGGCCTGTTATTCAGATGGGGGATCACCCGCAAGAAACAAATGGGGGATCACATGTTGTATACTTGGCTGAAAAATGTTCAAGGGCTGCTAAGAGAGGCAAGATCAAGGATCCGGAATGCGAATGGAGTAAATGGTTCGACATACAAGATATTTCCATTATGCTAGAAAGAATGTTCTCACCCTCGTAGCTGGAAGGGCCGCCATTGATCTCTGAAATGCCAGGGGATACAATTTCTGTTGCCAAAATTCCAAACCATCCTCGCCAAGAGGACTCTATCGCCGGAGGATCTTCATCCGTCATCAACATTGCCATCAACGGCTCATTAGCCGTCATCTTCTCTATTCACTCACCTCAGCCCTCGTTGCTGTCTCCTTCCTGGGCTAGACGGTTGTCTGACGATCTCCCCAGGTCCCCTTGTCTAGTTACATACCTGTGCAGAGTTCTCAACCCGCGCCAGGTTTTCAATCATGATCTGCTCTATGAGCCTCCCAACTCTTTAGCCATAATCACTTTTCCCCCTCCTCCGATTTTTTTTGATTACTTTGTCATAAAAAAAAATGAAAAAAATGTCAATTTTCAAACTCCCCAACAACACATCTTCGTTGAAGAAACCTCCTACATCTCCCACGAGTGTGTCCTGACCTACATGCCACTCATCCAAGGTCCTATGAACAACCTTTTCTACCCCTCTTCTGAGGGGTCCTTCCCTGTACATTCTTCGGCATCTTCTTTAACTTCTTCTTCGTCCGTAGGACAGCTCAGTCACCATAGGAATAATGGGTCAAGGGTAGTACCCAAAAGTAAATCCAAGGGTAAGCAGATCCCTCGTCGATTCCTTATGGATCTAGCCAGTAGGTGTCGAGCGTGCCTATCCATTCCTCAATTACTAGAAAATCTCATCCAACTACCCGAGATAGATTGTGAGGAGAATTGCACAACTGATGAAGGGTATGGAGTCTACGAGATCACATATGAAGAATGCCCTATTAAAGAAGAGGATGAAGAATATGAGGACGCGGCCGTCACATATGCTAGTGGGATGAGGAGATTTGACGAGCCGTCAGCCGCCGTAGAAGAGTCTACCAAAGAAGTCAACTTGGGAACTCAGGAAGACCCTAGGATCGTCCTCATAAGTGATAATCTGCCATCATCTGAAGAAGAGACATTAATTGAAGTTCTCAAAGAGTATAAGGATACATTTGCATGGAGCTACGAGGATATGCCGGGTCTGGATTCCACCTTAGTCGAACACCGCTTAACTCTAAAACCAGGGTCCGTCTCGGTAAAACAAAGGTTAAGGCGTTTCCACCCTCAGATGACTTTAAAAATGAAAGAAGAGGTCGACAAGCTCCACAAAGCCAGGTTTATTAGAGTCGTCCTTTATCCTCAATGGGTGGCGAACATTGTCCCGGTCATGAAGAAGGATGGGAGAGTCAGGATTTGCATCGACTTCCGTGACCTTAACCGCGCGTGTCCAAAGGATGATTTTCCCCTACCTCACATTGATGTGTTAATCGATAACACGGCAGGCTATGGGACCCTCTCGTTTATGGATGAATTTTCAGGATACAATCAAATCCGTTTGGCAGAAAAGGATCAGGAGAAGACGTCATTCACTACACCTTGGGGAACATATTGCTATGTGGTCATGCCGTTTGGGTTAAAGAATGCTGGAGCTACTTACCAAAGAGCCATGATGGCCATATTTCATGACATGATGCATATATATCTGGAGGTGTATGTGGATGATTTATTGGTGAACTCAAGAGCTAGGGTGGAACATCCGAGAGTCTTGGCTAAGGTATTGCAGAGATCAAGGGAGTTCCAATTGAAAATGAACCCGAAGAAGTGTGTGTTTGGCATATCATCGGGTAAATTACTGGGTTTCATTGTGAGTAAAAGGGAGATTGAGATAGATCCCAACAAAGCTAAGGCCATCAGGGATATGCCGCCTCCCAAAAATCTGAGGGAAGTTCGAGGTTTAATTGGGAGGTTACAATTCATTCATTGGTTTGTGTCTCAGCACTCACAAAGGTGTAGACCTTTCTATGAGTTGACCAAGCCATGAGTAGAATTCTATTGGGATTCTAAATGCCAGAAAGCTTTTGAAGGGTTAAAGGAATACCTGGCTAATCCACCCGTTCTCATTCCACCCAAGTCAGGAAAACCTCTGATCCTTTATATCTCAGTCTTGGATGACTCCGTGGGGGCCGTCCTCGCACAAGCCGATGAAGAAGGTAAGGAACGGGCAACCTATTACCCATCTAAACTGCTCAGTCCCTGTGAGCAGAAGTACACGGCCATGGAGAAAACATGTGCTGCCCTTGTTTGAGTAGTGCAGAAATTGAAGCACTACTTCTTGGCTCATGAGGTCCATTTGATTGCCCGCATGAATCCTATCAAGTTCATCCTGGAGAAATCTGTCCTTACTGACAAGCTTGCACGCTGGCAGAGTTTCCTATTTCAGTTTAACATCACCTATATCCAGTAAAAGGTAACTAAAGGCTATGCTATAGCCGAGCATCTCGCCCACCATCCTCTCCCCAAGTTCGATCTTGTCCAATCAGAGTTTCTAGATGAGGAACTAATGTCCATCACCCAATCCGACGAGCCAATGTGGACATTATATTTTGATGGAGCTCTGAATTCCCAAGGGAAGGGTATTGACATTGTCCTGCTGACGCCCGAAGGCGTTACCATCCCAGAGGCATTTCATCTCGCATTCCCAGTCACCAACAACATTGCTGAATATGAGGCTCTTCTAGCTAGTCTGGAACTAGCTCATTCTTTTTATATCACCGAATTACGAGTCGTGGAAGATAGTCAACTCATCCTCCATCAGGTGCTTACCAAATATCGCACCCTCGATCCCAAGCTCAAGCCTTATCAGGAGATGGTCTCCGCTTATGCCAAATTGTTCACCAAGCTGATCTTTGTCCATTTTCCTCGCGAACAGAACATTCTGGCCGATGCCCTCGCCTCCTTTGCATCATCTTTTAAATTCCCTTTAGGTGTGTGGTCTGAATCCATCACCATCTACAAGCGCCTCGTCCCTGCTGTTCAGGACCCTTACCTTTTAAGAATCAAAGAAAGAGTCCTACGGAAGATTCAGGAAGGGGAAATCCTTGAGAAGAGGGAAATCATGTTGGCAGAATTTGAAGAAGAACTGGCTGATGAAGAGAAACATTGGTTCTATGAAATTGTCAAATATTGCAAAGAGCAGTCTTATTCTGAAGGAGCCACCGCAGAAGATAAGAAAGCCATAAGAAGGGTGGCCCAGAAATACACATTGGTTGGAGGTCTACTGTATAAGAGAAGCCTTGCTGGTGTTCTTTTAAGATGTCTTGATGACAATGAGGTCTGGAAATGCGTAGAGGAAGCACACTCAGGTGTGTGCAGTGGCGATGTAAATAGCCAAATGCTCGCTAAGAAGATCATTCGTCAAGGCTTTTGATGGCCCACTATGGAAGAGGATTGTGCTGTCTATGTCCGTAGGTGTGTCAAGTGTTAGCTTCACGCTGATAAGATTCATTCACCATCTTCCTCACTTCATCCAATATCCTCCCCATGGCCTTTCTCCATGTGTGCGTTCGACATCATTGGTCCCCTAGGTGATCCCAACTCCCTCACCAAGCAGAAATCATTCATCCTCATTGCGACGGAGTACTTCACTAAATGGGCCGAAACCGAAGCTTACGCGAAAATCAAGGCGTCAACAGTCTGCAAGTTCATCGTGAAGAACATCCTCACCAGGTTCGACATTCCAAGCATAATCGTCACTGACAATGGGCCACAGTTCATTTCTCAGGACCTTCAAGACCTCTACAAAAGGTACGCAATTATATTGCATCATTCATCACCTTATTACCCACAAGGCAATGGCCAGGCGGAGGCCACCAACAAAACATTGATCAAAATCATAAAGAAAACCTGTGAGTCTAGTAAGTTTTCAGACTGGCCAGAAAAGCTTATCAAAGCTCTATGGGCCTATCACACTTCAATATGTACCCCCATCGGGTAGACTCCATTTGCCCTTACTTATGAGATGGAAGCGGTAGTCCCATACGAGACTTTAATTCCTTCTCTCAGGGTACAATTGGATAAGAAATTTCCCCTCGACGAACGTCGCAATTCACTCCTTGCCCAGTTGGAACTCTTAGACGAGAAGCGGCTAGCCACTGCCGAGCATGCACGTATTTATCAAAATAGACTCGCTCGTTTTTACCAAAAGAAAGTCATTGAGAGAAAATTTAAAGTCGGCGAGATGGTCATAAAAAGAATTTTTGTCAAATCTGGAGGGCCGCGTTCTAAACTTCAACCCAATTGGTAAGGACCATATGTGATTCAGGCTGCGTACTTCGACAACGCCTACAAGTTAGTCAATGCCGAAGGGACAGAGTTATCCCACCCTTGGAACGGACTTTATCTTAAGAAATACTACCCTTAGATAGGTGTAACAACTAGCATGGTACGAGGACCATCGGAGCTGAAAATTCACTCTTTGGTCTTTGTAGTCTAACTCAGGGTTAACCTGCACGCACTCCCACACCTCACTTTTGGGATCAAACGAAGCGGAATTCGAGTGAAGCCCTTAAAAAAAGAGCAGAAAAAAGAGGATGCATGGTGTTCATCATGCAGTCAAGTCTTTACATCTGTCCTTCATATTAGGATAGGACCCATTAAGGTTCGGTAGGTCTCGGGTCTTGGTCCGCCAGAACCGTGGAGATTCCTGTTCAGTCATATCGGCTTACGCCCACTAAAAGAAGGCAACACGCATACATGCAACTGCTTTAGCCCTAAAAAGTTGGTAGTATTGCTTATTGTGGGGCTGTATTCAAAGGTCTCCAAGAAAGTTGTAATCTTTGTTCTCTTCTCCCTCGACCTAATGAGACAGCCGGCGCCCTTAAAACGCTGAGCATAAAGGAACCAAAATACCATACCCTGAAGGCGAGAGTAGGATTCACCTCCTCGAACCCGAGTCAGAACACGAGAAGAGGACAGTGTCTCCGCAGGCATACAAGAGGGAGGTAGACATGTCAAATTATCATGTCTCTCAAAAAAAAAAGAGAGCATGGTCGTGGCCGTGTTTGATTTCAACAAGCGAAACCCCTCAAAACAAAGGCTAAATTCCACAAAGAGGCAATGCAATTCTATTCGAGGTTTGGTCCGAAGTCACTCAAAAGGGAAAGGTCGAGTAGTTCCCAGTTAACTCGTCGGGTTAACGATTTTACTGGTCCTCTCGGAAGGTTTACCCCACCACTCTTCTTCCCCCCCTCTAAGATGAAAGCTCAATGGAGATCCTGAAAGGCGCGCCCCGCTAAGGCAAGCAACCTCATTTTAGCAAAACACACACATACTTGTCTACTTCAAAAAGCAAGAGCCATCGCCGTGAAGGAGTCTCGGTGTTTCTGGCCGGTCAAGACCTCTATCTACCATCTCGGTGGCTTCTTACTTCAACCTCGAGCTTAGGTCAATGCAAGCGCATCACCAATAGGTGCGACGGCGTCTGATTCCGAGTCTGCGTCACGCGGTTGGCCGTTAGGGTTCCAAGGTGTTCCATCATATACCATCTAGAGTTGTGAGGAAATAGACCTGGGTCAGGTAAATCTTTTATCTTGAACACTCTTTCGGTGCATCCTTGCGGTCGGAAGCAATTGGGAGCCTAAGCATGCCATGACGGTTTTGTCACTAGGTTAAGTCTTAACCGGCATGATTATCATTTATGACGTCTAGGGGCCCAAATCAATCTAGATGTACACACAGGATACCTGAGAGGTTAGTACGAAATCCTATCTTCATAAGAGTCAGGTGCCATAAGAATGGTCACTAGGCATTAGTTATCCTAAAAAAAAAAATTTGAAGTGGCCCTCAGAAGACGCCGTCAGGTGAGTCCCCAAGTGGGAATTCTCTTGGAGTATGTTAACCCTGCATTAAGCTACTTAAGAACGATTTAAACACCCCTGGTCCAAGAACCATGCCGGTTGTAATAGCAAGTGTCTTTTTTAAAAAAGAAAATTCAAATAAAACAAGCAAAAACACATAAATAAACAACAAGAAAATAATAATAATAATAAATATAAAAAAATTGCATCAGTGTGATCTCATTTGTGTGCTACATTTTTACATTTTGTTCTCATTTGTGTGTCCGTGTGCTGCATTCATTATCTTTGCTCTTGCCTTAATTGACAAAAGTTTGGCCCATTGACTCGTTATCAAGGTTAGTCTCAAAATAATCACCCACTCTCTGAGCAAGGGGCCAAGTCAGAACGAAAAAACTGACTTGTTTCATTAAGCCATGTGTACAGGATTGAAAAGCAGGAACGAAGATAGGAGATAGAAAAATGAACATGCCTTCCTTTATTTCCTTCTAGAAATTGTACATTAAGTTTCGTCCTCTCTCTCAGTGTTACCCCTTTCTCCACTCTCCAGGCGAGGAACCCCGGAGGGTGTTGCTAAACCATGCGAGGCGATGCCTCTACTGCTCTGTACCCCTCTTCCCGTCTCTGCTCCCCGTTGATCGATGGGGGCGGCAAAGAAGCTGCTAACATAAAAGTCACGCTCTCGTGCTCTTCGGTAATGCTCTTCACCATCTCTTAGCCATTGTTCAGCTAGACCAAGGCTAGTTCGGAGTTCAAATAGTTGGGCCTCCATGGCCCTCCGCTCCTCCCTCTTAGTCAATATGTTGGCTCTCTCTCTTTCGGTGACTCTTTCCCTCTCCGCGCATTCTCTCTCTCTGTCCTCCCTTTCCAGCTGAAGGGTGATCCTCAGCTCCACGGCGTCCCGAGAAGAGCCATCGTCTGGGTGATGCCGCAACTCTTCCTCCAGTTCCGCTATTCTGGCTTCCCCCTGCGCATTGTGAGCAAGTGCATCTTGCACCTCTTTCGTCTGCCATAACCATCATTTCATATATATGGAGGCATGGATAAGTGAAATTCAATGGCGAGACTCTCACCTGTGTGAAAAGCATTCCTTCTGCCCCCGCAACTCGCTGCGTAGTTTGAGCAAGCTGCTCATGAAGCAAATCGAGTTCAAAAGTATAGATCTATAAACTGGAAGAGACACCATCTACCCCCATTGCTGAGGAAGCTGGGTCGAGATGGGCGTGCTGCAACACACATAAGGCGGCACTAAGGACCTAACACCAGGAATCTTGGTCCATGATCATGTGTATGTAGGCTTACCGAAGAACTCAAGGCTGTGCGAGTATCATGTAACTGTCGCTCCGTGCCTATCAAGCGAGCTTGCAAGTTCGCTATCATGGTGTCACGAGCGTCCTGTGGCCAGGGCATAGGTTAACATACACACATTAAAAAAAAGAAAAAATGATGAATATGTTCACCTCCACAGTCCCTCAGGATGGAGTCACTCTGCATACATCGCCTTATAGAGGCGTAGATAATCTTCACTATCTTGAGCATGTGACTCCACGGGAGTGCCACCCCGTTGCCAGTCCTCATATTACTCGGGGAACCGCACTCGCCAATCAACGGAGGTCGCCGGCCCACGCGTCTTCCTCCCCACGCGTGGTGTTGTAGTCAAGTCCACCCATTCCTGGGCGAGCCCTAGGGTCCTCATGGCCAATCGTAGCCGAAGTGGCTCGATTTCATTCAGACAGTGGATCCAGAGGTCGCGTCCGAACCTGGCATGACTCGTTATGACCCATGGCTGATCGGCATCGGTCATGCCCGCGCAAGGCCTCCAGACCACCTAGGTCAGGTCACACACATCTTCTTAATCACAAAAGAGGGAGGATAAAATAAAATAAAAAAGCAAAAAGCAAAAAAAATGTTGAAATAATAACCACCATCGCTGCGGGGAACTCTTGTAACTCGTGTCTTAACACCATCAGCTGGTAGGATAGAGGGGCTGAGCTCGTGATGGGTTACCACCGCCTCGCCAGCGGCACCGCCATTGGGCACCAATGACGAGCCTTTCCCATTGGGAGGTAATAATAGCTTCACAACTGCACCATCGTGTGTCATTAACACAAAAAAAAGAGGGGGGGATACCTGGATGAACGGCATGAAACCACTCACTGTTACCTCCTGGTCTGCTCTTTCAGACAAGCCCGTAAATAGATGCGCCAGCATGGCTGCTCCCCAGGCATATCGCCCCACTTTCTCAGGGTCTACCAGAAATTCTAAGAAGCGGCAATGGATGATGTCTCCTTTCAAGCCTAGCAATAATTTCCCCAACAGGAATAAGAGGAATCTCCTTAAATCCATGTTGGCTCTTTCCCAATTGCTCGCATCTACGCAGTAGACGGCGCGGCATCCTCTTTTAGTCATCTCCATGAACTCTTCCAAGGACTCATCATCACGGGGACAAACGTCAGTGAGCCCCAACGTCTCCATGATAGGCATCTTGGCTACGGACTTGTTCTTACGATCATCCAGGTCCACTCCTAGTAACCTCTGAGTAGCCTCTCTGTAGTCGGAGTATGTGACACCAGTCAGTGCCTCGCCATCCACTTTGAGGCCTGTAATTCAGACCACATCTTCCAAGCTGGGCACCATGTGTCCCCAAGGCATCAAGAAGGCACAACTCATTGGATCCCACCTTTCACGCAATACTTGGACGAGGGCAAGGTCGAGCTTGACTGGCTCGATCTGGAGAAAGGCTCCAAGCCCCATCACGTCTAGCCTGGCCTTCTGAAAATCCGGGAGACCTCTGTATACTGCCACTACTAACTCCCATGAAATATGTGATTTCATCACACTCTGCGCATACACAAGGAATGGAGAGGGGTTTTTGTCAAAAGATAAAAAATGAAGAAAGAACTAAAAGAAGAGGCGAGAAAGCCCATCTTATGAGTTGTGATAGGGTCCTCTCACTGAAGTGCCCTTCGAGGTCTGAGAGTTTCCTAGAACTGCTACCGCTGGACATGCTTCTCTTCGAGGAGTGGGAAGATTCGCCCTCCATTCTGAACCTTAGAACTCTTAATTCCTCTTTTTCCGTGGAAAATTGTACTCTTCAAAGTTGGCTCTCGATACCCCTGAGGGAACGAACGAGGGAGGTATTTATAGAAATGGGAGAAGTGCGAGCCAAGACTGCCTCCATCACCTTTAACGATGACCCTCGTTCTAGGGCACCTTCTTTGCGGTCCCATGTGTCACTTCACCGCTCGCGCATGGTAATTAGTGTAATGTGACGACTCTCTCCCTATGCAGCCGAGAGACGCCTTGTCATGTTGTAGAGGTTGTCCGGGAAGGTTGAAAGGTCATCCGGGAAAAGTGGATAGAGCCATCATTGTTGACTTCGGTGGCAGATTTTCGTGGGAAAGATGGTCGGAGCGAGATATGATTTCTCATTTTAGGGCGGGGTCTAGGCAAGCACATCACATGGGAACAATGTAAAGGAGAAGAAGCATAAGGAAGAAGGAACGTGCAAGAAAACACATAAGCAACAGGGAACCAAATCACTCCATTCATAAGTCTACATAAAGTGTCATGAACATCACAATCATGAACATCGCAAGAGAGGAGGCGGGTCTGCAAGCTCACTAACTCTCGCCCCTCCGGGCGTCCCTCTCCTCTCCCCTAAGGTGAAGATCCCTCTAGGGCCTTCTAGAGCTCCGTGAAGCAGCAGTCCCCTCACCCCGCAATGCCTGCTCAGCAACGGTGACTCGCTGCTGCTCCCTTGGCGTGGCGAAGAAGCCACCTACAGAAAGGTGGCCAGATTGGCAGAGTCGCGCCTCGAACTCTCGTGCTCTCTCGTAACGTGTCTCCATGACTCCTAGCCTCTGCCCCATAACTTGAAGGCCTAGCTGGAGTTCCCTCACCTGGGCCTCCAGGGCCTTCCTCTCGTCACAATCCTATTGTCGCTCTGCCCTTCTTTCCGCCCTCTCCTTCTCCCTCTCTCTGCCTCTCTCCTCGCCACCCGGAGGAAGACCCTTAACTCTAGGATGTCTGGAGGCGGCCTCTCTTCATCGTGACGCCACAACTCTGCTATGGTTGCTGCCCAGACATCACACTCCTCTTCAGCCCGGATCGCGCGGGCCACTGCATTGGCAAGTTGCTCCCGGAGGGAGGCGATCTCCAGAAAAGGAGCCTGAGAGCTGGAAGACGATCCGCCGGCCATCCCTGCCATCGCTGCCTACTGGGCACACTGGAATAGGCAAACAACAGCCATCGGCTAGGCCCCGGGATTTCAAAATAAAAAAAATAAAATAAAAATAAAAATAAATAAATAAATAATTTGGGGCCCTTCTTTCACCTCTGTCCGTCTCCCGAGCTGAAGAGGCCCCACATGGCTCTCCCTGCACTGCCGCAAGTAGTCGGCACTCTCCTGCATAGGCGCACCACCTTGCTGCCCGTCCTGGAACCGAGCAGGAAGACGTATGCGCCAGTATTCAAGTTTCGCCTTGCCGCGCCTCTCTCCCCCGACGCGGCTCGGTTCATCCGCACTCGCCCACTCATTGGCCAAGCCCGGGATCCTTGTCATACCCTACACATCAAAAAGGAAGGGCCACATCATTAACAAAAAAAAATGCGTCTCCTGTCGAAGACGCGTTCATCATTCAAGTGCAACACTCACCGAACCCTCTTCTCCCTCTCTACTTGTTCGCTACAAAACCAAAATAAATTAAAGAGGTGGAGATCAAGGAGCTTACCGGGCCATGCTCGCCTCCCTCCACGTCTTCGGGCCCCTCGGGCCCCTCAAATGCCAGAAGAGGCCATTCCTCTTTCGTGGTCGCCTCTCCGTGCTCTTGCACGACCATCCTCGGGCGAGGAGTTCCTTGCCCCCTCTCCCTTCACCACGGTTTGGCCCACCATATTCCATGGATCAAGGGTGGAAGAAGACGAAGCTAGGCGAAACAAATCTCGACAAGAGGAGGAGTTGTTTGTAGGCGAAGGGAGGAAGGAGAAAGGCCGCCCTACGGTTCTCGGTGGTTTAAATTTGAATTCAAAAGGTTAGAACGCGTCTTCACGCCCAGACGCCCCAAAAAGGGGGTGAGATGGTATGCCTTCCGCGCAAGGCGTAATTCCCCATCTTCGGGGTAAGATCCTGTAAAGCGTGTCACGAGGAAGTAAGTAAAAAAGAAAAAGCGTGAAGGATAGTACGTGCACAAAGGACAGTCAAGTGACAGAAAGAAACTATTACATTCCATATAACAAGCTGTCTGTCATATACATCATAAGTAAGGATGGCGGGTGTACAAATCACTCTCTAACTCTCACCACCACCCTCCTGGTCATCCCTCTCTTCTCTCCTCTAGCGCAGATCCCTAGGAGGCCTCCGCTAACTCTGAGAGGCGGTGCTCGCCTCGCCCTGCGGTGCCTGGCCGGCCTCGAACGCGCGGTGCCGCTCCTCGGCCGAGGAGACTAGGAAGCTGCCTACGGAGAAAGAACCAGACTGACGAAGTCACGCCCCGCGGTCCTTCGCCCTCTGGTACCGCTCCTCACTCTCTCGTAGCCTCTCCACTACCGTACCGAGACTCACTCGGAGCTCCATCATCTGGGCCTCTAAAGCCCTCCTGTCCTCCCTCTCCCTCATCGCCTCTCTCCTCGACACCTCAAGGGCAATCCACAGCTCTAGCACATCGTGGGGAAGCTCCTCATCCTCCCGTCGTCGTCGGTCCTCCTCTAGCTCTGCTATCCGAGCATCGCGCTCTGCTATCCGAGCATCGCGCTCTGCTATCCGAGCATCGCGCTCTGCCACCCAGGCGTTGCACTCCTGCTCGGCACGGACCACACGAGTCAGTGCATCTCGAATCTTCGCCACCTGTCAAAGCCCATATTCCCCTTGAAGTCAATGAAGGAAAGGGAATACGCGGAAAGGGAACCCGGGTCAAGCAAACACTCACCCGAGTCGCTTGGTCGCGCTCATCCTCCTCAACATGGGCCACCACGCCCGCCAACTGCTCCTGGAGAGAAGAGACCTCCGGTGGAGGGGCCCGGGAGCTGGAGGCTGCTCCACCAGCCATCCCGGCCGCCGCCGCTTGATGGGCACGCTGAAACATAAAAAAAACAAATGACAGTAAGAGGCTAAGCATCAGAAATCCAGGTGACAAAAAAAAGGTTGTACATTGTAGCCTCACCAGGATGTCCAGCTCCTCACGAGTGACTGCCAGTTGCTGCCTGGCGTCTGCCAGCTGGGCCCGCAGGTCAGTGATGATAGTGTCACGAGCATCCTGCATTCATGAGCATATAGATTAATGTCACATGCATTTGTACAAAGAAAAAAATCCCCATTTCATACTTACCCATGCTGGCCTCCCTAGGTAGAGGCGTCCTGCGTACGTGTCCCGGTACCGTCGCAAGTAGTCGGTGCTGTCCTGCACATGGGACACCACCGAAACGCCACCCTACTGCCAGTTCTGGTACTATGCAGGAAAGCGCATACACCAGTCCACGAGCTTCGCCTTGCCCTGGGTCTTCCGCCCGACGTGGCTCGGCTCATCTACCTCCAACCACTCCTGGGCAAGCCTCAGGGTCCTCATGACTAGCCTAGGTTGCAGTGGCTTGATCTCGTTCAGGCAGTAGACCACAGGTCCCGCTCGAAACGAGGTCGGCCCGCTACGACCCAAGGCTGGCCAGCATCGGCCATGCCCAGGTAGGGCCTCCATACCACCTGCATCACCATACATGCATCATATCAGTTCTCACCTTAGTAAACAAAGTAAATGCACAAAAAAATCATATACATCATACCATGGCCTCGGGGTACTCGGTCAACTCATGTCGAAGCGACGTCAGCTGGTAGGTGCGTGGCGTCGCGGTCGTGACCGGCCTTCACTGCCGCGCTAGGGGTACGACTGTCCAGTTCCATTGCCTGGCTCTCCCCATCGGGAAGTAGTAATAACTCAATACCTGCATCCATCATACATCATTAATACAAATAATTGCATGACTATAAACTAGGATTCACTGTAAAATACATTAATGAAATGTTTACCTGGAGGAAAGGCGTGAAGCCGCCGACTGTCATCTCCTTCTTTGCCCCCTGAGAAAGATCATCAATCAAGTGGGAAAGCAGGGCTGCTCCCCACGCGTAGTGCCCCACTCGGTCTAGGTCTTCCAGAATCCCAAGGAAACGACAATGGATGTCGTCCCCCTTCGTCCCCAGCAGAAGGCGGCCTAGTAAGAAGAAGAGGAACCTCCGGAGGTCAAGGTCCGCCCGCTCTCGGTCACCCGCGTCCTGGCTAAAAGCTCCCCGAGCTGCTCCCTCTAGCCGCGCTAGGAACTCTGCTCCGCTCTCGCTAACGTGCTGGCGCGAGTCCACGAATCCTAGCGCCTCCATGATGTCTGCCCGGCCAACTGTCCTGCTGTCTCTGTCAGTCGCGCTCGCCTCCAGCCCTAACAGCTCTAGGGCACTCTCTCTATAGTCACGGTAGGTGACCCCACTGACGGCCTCCCCGTCCACCCGTAGTCCGGTGTTCCGGACTACATCCTCCAGCGTCGGCACCATATGCCCCCAGGGCATCAGGAACGCTCGACTCAGCGCGTGCCATCGCTCCCTCAACGCCTGGACGAGGGGCAAGTCAAGTCGAAAGGGCTCGATCTGCAAGAACGCCCCAAACCCCATGGCGTCCACTCGGGCCCTCTGGAAGTCCGGCAGCCCTCAGTACGCTGCCACCACCAAGAACCAGCTGATCCGGGTCCTCATCACACCCTGCACACCATAAAACAAAAAAATGAAAGGGGTTACATCAGTAAAAAAGAGAGCCAATAATAATGAACAACACAATATAAACACATAAAAAATAAAAAATAAAAAAATAAAAATAAAAAAAATAAAAAAGAGGTTAAATGCGTCTGGACTCTTAGACATTTTCATGTTTTATTCTTTAATTGTTATTATTATTATTTTCAATAAATATATAAATAAAAAATTAGACGCGTCTAGGCGACTAGACGCATCTATATTTTGATTTTTTTAATTATTTTTAATAATCTTAAAAACGTCTAGGCACCTGGACGCCTTAATAATTTCCTAAATATTTACTTAAAATCAAATAATATTAAGGCGTCTTAACTATCTGACGTGTCTAATTTTTTTTGAAAAAAAATTATTACAAAAAATGATGGAGGCGTCCAATGAAGGGGACGCCTCCATCCTTGCAAAATCGACCTCGTCCAAGCCCCATCTCTCGCCCCTTTTTTTAGCAGAAAATCACAGTAATGCAACAAAAGGAAGTTCTAGGGGGCCTACCGGGTCGTGCTCATCCTCTCCCGTGCCACCGGATCCCTCGGGGCCTTCCACGGCCAAAGGAAGCACCTCCTCCTCCACGGCGGCCTCCTCCGCATGATCCTGGGGCCTCCTCGCACGGCGAGCGACCCGATTCTGATTTTCACCACCCTGGCTTGACCCGCCATGCTCCATGTACCTAGATTGGGGGAGGGGAGGTTAATTTGGGGGAGAGATGAGAGGTTTGAGAGAGGGGGGGGGGTCGTTTGTTTGGATGGGAAGAAGAAAGGCCGCGTGGGCGGCCTTTTAAACTTGAAATTCAAAATATTGACGCGTCTTCGCGCCGAGACGCATCAATAAAAAAAAAGAGAAATAAAATAGTTGGCGCATCTAAGTACCTAGACGCGTCAGAAAAAATTGAAAAGAAAAAAAAAAAAATAATGGACGCGTCTTATTATCTAGACGCGTCAGCAAAAAAAGCAAAAAATAAAAAAATGATTAAAAAAACATTGATGCGTCCTTCGTCCTAGACGCGTCAGAGATAAAAATAAAAAAAATAAAAAAACAACAAAAAAAGGGTGGACAAAAACTAATAAAAAATGATAAAAATATGTACGCGTCTAGTTACTTAGACGTGCCCATTAAAAAATAATAATAATATAAAAATAAGAAAGAAAGTGGGGGCCAATTATCCAAAAAACTTTGCACACGATAACTTCTCATTTCATTAAAACAAGAGTAAGCTACATCAGGGGCTTAGACTAGGGATGTCAATGGATCGGGTTCGGCTCGGGTAGACCAATACGATACCCTATCCGTGAAAATTTTACTAATACCATACCCGGATAGTACCCTATTATTTTCGAGGTTATGGATACGGGTATATCCGTCACGGGTATGGATATATCCGCGGATATCCGTATCCGTCCATAAAGTATGAGTCCACATTCACATCCAAAGAAATGTGAGATTTATGAGAATTAGAAAAAAAGAAATCTGGTCAATTCTTTCCATTGTAAAGTAATTTTTATGTTTTATAAAAATATCCTTATAATTTTAGCAAGAAGTCTAAACTCACAAGCTCAACAAGACGGGCAAGTAAGCAACGGATTGGGTTCATGTCAAAATCATAGGCCTAACATGCACAATAAGTTATTAAGAGCGGGTTCGGATCGAGTACGGGTTTGGGTGCACTAAATCCATACCCTATCCGAATATGAAACGGGTATTTTAAACGTATCAGAACCCAAATCCATATCCGTTTATTCGGGTATTACCCGACCCATCACGGGTCGGGTAATGCGGGTAATCGGGTTTGCGGGTATTTTTGACATCCCTAGCTTAGACGCTTTAGAACTTAACTTCTCTAGTTCGGTTACGTAAGTCCTCCACAGCTCGCATTCTTCCTCTACATGCACTAATGCCTTTCCCGGGATGCTCGTCTTCCACGACACTTTGATAGCCTTCACTTCCTTTGCGTCATCTTCCATGATCAATTCTCTCTTCCTTAGAGGAGCAACGCCAGATAATGTTGGGAACAAATGGCGGGGAAGGCCGATTTGAATGCAGCACCGATGCGCGTTGTAAAGAACAAACTCAGTCGCGCCAATAAGTTAGAGTTCAGCTTCAGGGGAAGACCTCGTGAGGAGTTCGCGCGAGAGTAGACATGCCGGTGCACAAGTGAAGAAGCTTTGCATCATAGTTCTGAAGTGAGACCTCCAATCTTCACGTTTCCTCAGTCACAGAACGCGGTTCACTATATTACCACCAAAGCCTAACACATCGGCTATGTGATAAATGGGGCTTTGTTGGAAGATTTTTGAGGCAGTTGGCATCCCCTCACAGTGATCAAATTTGAAATATAAATCAACCCAGTAATTCAGAAGAAGTGCGCAATCAAAAGAAGACTTACCCATGCTGGAAGCAGTAAGGTCACTGTAAAGGTAAGCAAGGACGGCATGTCCCACCCTTTTGCCATTCCAAATTCCGTAAATAGCGCTCAGCTGATCTTCCTCCACTATGTTGACGGTATAAGGGAATAAGAGAGCACCCGCCAAACAGATTGTGAATCCCTTCGTGATTTCTTCCAAACGATCATCGTCTGGCAATCCTCTCAGGGCATCCATGACCCATTCTGTGAGCTTTTGCAGGTTAATTCCCTTCTGAGTCTGGACGTTTCTAATGGCACCAGACGGCATGAAGCTTCCAAGAACATCCTTGGAAGTCACCCTCTTCAGCTTCGGCATGATCTTTATCCTACCATCCCTTTTGAATCTTTTCAACCCAAGCATGAGTTCCACCTCCTCAAGAAGGATGGTCGCCTCGAAAGTGGGGAAAATGAAAGTGTGAGTCTGAGGATGCCAGATCTCTACCAGCGCACCCATAGCCGCCCAGTCCATGCGAATCTTTTCGTAATGCTTGGTGTGAACCAGGAGCCCCTGAAGATGCCACCTCGTGATTATGGCCCTCATGCCGATGGAGATGTTGGAAGTTAGCTTCGAGAGCCACATCAGTTTGGAGAATTTCCTCGAGCCTGGGAAGAGGGGGTACGGCTGAAAAAGAAGAAGAAAAATAAAGGAGGGAAGAGGTGAAGGAGAGGTCGTATAGGAAATTTGAAATGAATCAACTCACCATACGCGACTGGATCTTCTCACTCAGATGTCCTTCGAGGTCAGAGAGTCGCCTGAATTCACTGCTAGGCCTGCTCCTCTTCATATGGCGGGAAGACTCACCTTCCATCTTGAAAAATCCAAGATTCTTCTCATCCTCCTCTTAAGTTTCAAGGCTCTCAATTCACTCCTTAGTGCATTTGGCTGAACTAGGCAAGGGGGGAGTATTTATAGGAAGGGAGGGGTGTAAAAGCCAAACATGTCACATCAATGATGAGTCGTCGTTGTTGACTTTAGCAAAAGGTATTTTGTCTCGATCTCCCTTGTGCTGTGGTGCGATTTTGCTGCTTTTAATAATGTTGATCAGTGCAGGTTTCACTAATGGACACCACTGTCCCATCTTGTACCATCATCATTCGGTGACCGGTCCTAACATGTCACGCATTATATGATAGTTACGCTAGTAGAACATGTCAAGGACCTTGCGACCTGAATGAATCTGGAATTTAAGTTCCCCTTTAACAAAAACAGTGATGATTTCAGAGGAATTTGAGTTGTACGGATATGCCGTTAAGTTGTGATAGCATGGGTACGATGGTTCCATTCAATGAGTTAGTGTGTGGATAAACGGGCCCCGACTCAGTATCAGCTCACCGGATCGGTATCCTGACTCGTTCTTAACAACTTAACAATATTATCCTTGGATATCTTCTATTTTAATTTGTTTTAATTTTTCCTTTCAGCCCAGCATGCATTCATTCCATTACGGAAGATCATTCAAAGTAATTCGATTGTGAAAGCCACTGTGCTTAAGTTCTTATAATATGAGATATTCCTTTCCGAATACTGAGTTTCCTTGAGATAGCCCTGGGCTGTTCTTCCTAAAGAGACCCTTGCTTGGACTGATCCTCAAATATTCCTTTACTGTTACTCCATTTGACCCACCTTGGCCGCATCACTTCCACATTGGCTGATAAACGCTCCCCAAAGGTGAAACCTGCAGGTTCACGACCCAAGTACTTCTACAGAGAGAAGTTGGTCCCTCTTTCTATTTGTGCCTGACCGCACATCTTCCCCGACCTTATTTGATTCTCGTCCAAGCGATCGTTGAATTTGGAAGCCCTTCTTCAAGGTCGCCCCATTGAAACTCTGAAAAAGATCCAAACCAATGTAGAAAGCGTGTCTCATCGCACCTTGGCATCAACTTTTCAGTCCATTCTCACTCCATTCCACTTCACTTCAATACAATTCCACTACGTGTCACTCCCTTGCAAAGTAGACGCCAAGGCGGGGCAGCTGTAGACACGCCATTTCTGACATTACCTTGGGTAAATCTCATATTACGATATGATGCCCCGTAGTGAGTTTCGCATTTTGAATCACTTGAGTGATTTCCTTTCTTTGGATTTCCTTCACTTTTTGAGCGGGGGAACGTGACGCTTCTTTTGACGGGGTCCGAGAGGAAAGCCGCCTCACTAAAGAAATCGTGCAGCACGCGGACGTCGCCGCTCCCAACCAGACGTTCCGAAGGAATCCGAACACAAAGGCATCTAACAGTTAGAGGACGATGACTTTTCGGTGTCGATCTGTGGTGGTTTGTTTGAGGCGTCTGGGACCCAGGACGCCTCACTTTGAGGCGTCCAGGACCCCAGATGCCCCCTTGAATCACCCCCCGGTCGGTGCCGATCCGCCGCTCAGTTTGACATTTCGAAAGAATCCAAATATAACAACATCTTGCCGATCAGACGCGCCCTTCGAGAGTCACGGTTATGCGTTGAAACCACTCGTTTTCTTCACTCTCGACGGCTTCAGACGGCGATTCGGTGGGCGTAAATAGGCGCGTCTGGGGTCCTGGACGCCTCCATGTTGAGGCGTCTAGGGGGCCAGACGCGCCCATCAATTTGAAATTATCAAAAAAATAATAGGGGCGTCTGGGACCTAGGATGCCTCAACATGGAGGCGTCCAGGACCCCAGAAGCACCCATGAAATTTCCCCTATAAATAGAGGACCCCCTCCCTTGAAGGGAGAGAGCTTCAGATCCGACAGAGTAAAGAGAGACTCTGCCGGAACCCTTTCCTAACCCGTGGGCTTTTGCAGGAGGAGGTTATGCCGGATTTTCGGGTGCCCGCGCTCGCGAGAGGAAGGCTAACTCCGTCCATCATGCTTCCACGTCAGCCCTACGCTGTCGAAGCTCCGCCGGATCCCGTCATCGACATCTTCAATAAGCCATTCTCTCCCACTCACTTTTGTCATTGTCGCATGCATCATCCCATCATCCGTCATCTCACTTCATAAGAGAGATATATTTTTATGCACGTTTGCATGATTCTCCATCCATCATAGCATTTTCCTCCTACTCGTGTCCAAGAGGGGTTCAAAAATAACACCAACCAGGTGTGTGTCTCGCCATGATTTTGTCATTTTCATCACAAGGGACTAATACTACACTGCCATTTTTCTAATTCATTTGATATCTGTCCGTTTCCCTTTTTTTGAAAGAGTAATCAAGGAGGGCCCTCTCCGTCGGTCGGCCGAAGGGAGAGGAAGAAGCAACCCACCATTTTCCGCTTTTGAGGTAAACGCGATCACCCTTCTTATTTTGGGGTCTCCGGCCCCTCGCGATCACATCATATCTTCGAGGCCACGGTGAGTCACTTCCCACTATGGCTGTTTAAATTTTTGTCATTTAAATCATGTGTTATTCTCATATCTTCGAGGCCACGGTGAATCACTTCCCGCTATGGCCGTTTAAATTTCTGTCATTTAAATCTTGTGCAGTTCTCATATCTTCGAGGCCGCGGTGAGTCACTTCCCGCTATGGCCGTTTAACTTTATGTCATTTAAATATTGTGCAATTCTCATATCTTCGAGGCCGCGGTGAGTCACTTCCCGCTATGGCTGTTTAAATTTCTGTCATTTAAATCTTGTGCTATTCTCATATCTTCGAGACCGCGGCGAGTGACTTCTTATTATGGCCGTTTAAATTGCGCATTCTATTACGTTATTTCTGTTCTGCATATCCCACCGGAGCAATCTCCCATGGTGGTTTCTCTGCTTCTCTCCTTCTTTCTGTGTCGCAGCAAAACGAGCCCGCACGCTCCGCTCGTCGCCGCATCCGCGTGACGTCGCTCACAGTAGCGACTCTTGGGATTCTCTTGAGTTTTTGATGAGTTGTCTCAGTTTTTGTGCCGTGCGTTCGGTACTAGCCGCAGTAGTAGCTCGTAGTTACTTTTTGCGTAGTTTCCCTGTTTGTGAGGTGGGGACCAGATGATCCCTACTGAGCCTTGTGTTTTGAGGCTCATCCCCTACGTGTTTTCCATGTTTCAGGTGAAACGCGGCTTAAGGGGAGCGCTTCAGAGGCTCCACGTGGTTCAGGTGACCAGGGTTAGTTGCCAGTTGCCAGGCTGGGGTATGTCCCGTGTAGTTGTACTTTTCTCTTTGGACTGTACTAGTTGTGGACTACTGTTATATTTTAGACTGCTGTTATTTTATGGACCATGTAATTTATATAATGTTATTAATTAATTCCTACTTAATTCATTTAATCTGCATAGCTTTGTAATTATTTAGATTCTTGTGTACGTCCACACCATCCTTTCAACCCTTCCGAGTCTTCGGGCTCGTGGGTGGCGGTTCAAGATTCGGGTTATCGGGCCTTCCCGGTGTTCGGATCTCGGGTCGTTACAACTGGTATCAGAGCACGGTTGTCGATATATATAAGAATCGTAAATAGTTGTAGTGGTCCACTAGTCCACAATGATGATGTACAGTTGGCACTGGCTTAGGGCATCATGTGTTTTATTGATTCCGTTGTTTCCCGTGTCTTCTGTCTGTTTGCAGTAGGTGAGTATGGCGCCGAGGCGGAGGACTCGCTGTCAGCAGGGATAGTCGACAGAGGAGCAGGAGGAGCAGAGCAGAGTGCCACCAGTTACGACCCAGGCAGGGGATGCAGCGAGAGTTCCGAGGGCCGAGGATTTCTTTCGGAGTATGTTTCACGCCATGGCTCAGCAGTTTGACGGTGATGCTGGTGAGGGATCGTTGGCTAGGGGTGGACCTAGTCTTGTTGTGAGGGACTTTTTGCAGTTTCACCCACCCTATTATGAGGGCGAGCCAGATCCCGATGTGGCCTGGCGATGGCTTGATGAGATGGAGAGAGTGTTCAGTTCCATGCACTGTGCTGAGAAGGACATGGTGATGTTGGCTTGTAACCAGTTGCAGGGTACGGCTCGAGATTGGTGGTCTTCGGAGTGGAAGACGTCCTTTCAATCTCGCCCGCTTCAGGAGATTGCATGGAAGGACTTCGTTACGGTCTTCGAGCGTACTTACTGCCCATCCTATGTTGGTACGCAGAAGATGCGTCAGTTTTTGGAGCTGGATCAGGGTGATATGTCAATGTTGCAGTACAGGGCTCGGTTTATGGAGTTAGGCCGTTATGCTCCCCATATCATGGAGCATGAGGGAGTGAAGACCGAGCAGTTCGTGCAGGATTTGAGGTAGGAGCTGAGGCACCTTCTGATGGCGAACGTGGCTACCGATTTGGAGACAACATCTCGTGTGTCGGCATCTTTGGAGCTGGATATGCAGAAGGTCCGAGGACCGGGTTAGCAGACGGCTACCCAGCAGCAAAGCACTTTCCAGCAGACTATGGGTAGTTCGGGAGCATCGACACCGGCATCGTCAGTGACATGATCTGCGTCTTTTGGCTCCAAGGTCAAGAAGTTTCTTAAGAAGGGTTTCTATAAGAACCGTAAGGATAAGAGGCATGCGTCATCGGGCAGTGTATAGCAGCCGATTCCTTTTCAACGTCAGGGATCAGTGGGTGGATCGCGGGGAGGGTGTCCCCGATGTGGCGAGTCGCATCCAGGCAGGCAGTGCACAGCGCCGGTGATTTGTTTCAGGTGTGACCAGCCAGGGCATATGGCGCGTGACTGTCCTCAGAGATCGCAACATCAGCAGTTTCCTTTGCAGCAGCAGTACCCTCAGCAGCAGAGGCAGCAGCAGGGGCAGTATCCGCCGCTACCCAGGTCAGCGAGTGCGGGAGGCAAGCCGAGATCCCGAGGCCAATTTACACACATGACCAGGGCAGAGGTAGTGGCGTCACAGTTCGTGGAAGGTACCGTTCAGATTTTGGGTTGTGCGCTGTGATTTGGTAGTGGAGTTACCTTCGGGTGATTTTATGATCACTCCATATTGTTTCGATGAGGTTCCGATGTGGGTTGAAGGGCGGAGTTTGCCGGCCAGGCTTTATGCGTTGCCACTTCAAGACTTTGCTGTGATTTTGGGCATGGATTAACTGGAGGCACATCATGCTTTGGTGGATTGTGGCTCGAAGAGGGTTTATTTCTGGCGACTTCATGGACCCACCTTTTATTTCCAAGGTATTAGGTCTTCCTCTTTCCACTTTCTTATTTCGGCTATTAGGGCTTGTCGTTTGCTTGACGCAGGTTGTCAGGGTTTTCTCTCTTCTGTGATCATGGTAGACCGGATGGAGCCAGATGTCGAGGACATCCCGGTGGTGTGCGAGTTTCCTGAGGTTTTTCTCGAGGACCTACCTGGATTGCCTCCCCAGCGGGAGATTGATTTTGTGATCGAGATCGTGCCTGGTATGGGACATATGTCGAAGGCTCCTTACCGTATGGCTCCCGCTGAGTTGAGAGAATTGAGAGCGCAGTTGCAGGAGTTACTGGCCAAGGGGTATATTCATCCTAGCTTTTCCCCTTGGGATGTGCCAGTGTTGTTTGTGAAGAAGAAAGATGGTAGTCTGAGGTTGTGCATTGACTACCGACAGTTGAACGAGGTAACCGTTAAGAACAAGTATCCGTTGCCGCATATTGATGATTTGTTCGACCGGCTTCAGTCTGCTCGAGTGTTCTCGCGGATTGATTTGCGGTCCGGTTATTATTAGTTGCGGATTCGAGAGTCTGACGTGGAGAAGACTACGTTCAGCTCGAGATATGGACATTATGAGTTTTTGGTGATGCCGTTTGGGCTCACCAATGCCCCCACAGCGTTTATGGATTTGATGCAGAGGCTGTTCTGTCCCTACTTGGACCAGTTCGTGGTCGTGTTTGTGGACGACATCCTTGTTTATTCATGGCCTGCAGATGAGCATGCGTATCATTTGAGGGTTCTGTTGCAGACTTTGCTAGATCACCAGTTGTATGCTAAGCTCAACAAGTGTGAGTTTTGGCTTCACGAGGTGCACTTTTTGGGGCACGTGATTTCTGGTGATGGTATTTCCGTGGATCCAGCCAAGGTCGAGGTAGTGGTGCAGTGGCCAAGGCCAAGGACCGTGACGGAGATTCGGAGCTTCTTGGGGCTTGCAAGTTATTACCGGAGGTTCATTCAGGATTTTGCTCGTGTTGCAGCCCCGATGACCAGGCATACGCGGAAGGATGTGCCGTTTGTCTAGACTGGTGAGTGTGAGCAGAGCTTTATGGAGCTTTGGAGGTTGCTCACCTCGGCACCGGTGTTGGTGTTGCCTTCTGGAGCGGGAGGTTTTGTGGTGTGTACAGATGCTTCCGGGGTCGGGCTGGGTGCTGTGCTGATGCAGCACGGTAGAGTGGTGGCTTATGCATCTCGGCAGCTAAAGCCCCATGAGGAGAACTATCCTACCTATGACCTTGAGTTAGTGGCTGTGATCTTTGCATTGAAGATCTGGAGGCATTATCTGTATGGTGAGAAGTTCGAGGTGTTCACAGACCATCAGAGTTTGAGGTATGTGTTCACTCAGAAGGACCTTAACCTCAGGCAGAGGCGATGGATGGAGTATATGAAGGACTATGACTTCACCCTGTCTTATCAGCTGGGCAGGATGAATGTCGTTACCGATGCCTTGAGTAGGAAGGTTATGGTCAGCGCCATGATGATGAGGAAGTGGAGACTCTGGGAATAGGTGCCATCCGTGACATTTAGGCTCAAGGTTCCCCAAGAGTCGGGGTTAGCTGTTCTTGTGAGCTTGACTGTCACACCTGCGATTCGTCGTCAGGTGACAGATGCTCAGCGTGCAGACCCTGAGTTGCCCCAAATTTTGGCTTTGGCTGATGTGGACTTCGACAAGGACAGAGCTGTGAGATTCCGTGGCAGGTTGTACGTCCCAGCCGAGGAGCAGGTGAGGCGCGTGGTGTTACTGGAGGCTCATGGGAGTCGATACACTGTGCACCCGGGTGCGACGAAGATGTATCGGAACTTGAAGAGGTAATTTTGGTGGCCAGGTATGAAGAGAGATATTGCCGAATATGTGGCCTGATGCGTGACCTGTCAACAGGTGAAGGCGGAGCATCAACGACCTGGAGGTACTCTTCAGCCCTCGGATGTTCCCGTGTGGAAATGGGACCACGTGACCACGGATTTTGTGGTGGGATTGCCGAGGACTCTGAGTGGGCATGATAGTATTTGGTTACTGGTGGATAGGCTGACGAAAGTGGCTCGGTTGTTATCGATCAAGGTCAGCTGGAGTGTGTCCAAGTTAGCTCGTCTCTATGTGGAGCGAATTGTTCCTTTGCATGGAATTCCCATTTCCATTGTGTAAGATCGAGATCTGCGTTTCACTTTTAGCTTCTGGAGGAGTTTCCAGCGAGCTCTTGGCACGGAGTTGGCATTTAGCTCAGCGTATCATCCTTAGCCAGATGGTCAGTCGGAGAGGACCATTCAGACGTTAGAGGATATGTTGAGATCCTGTTGTCTGGAATGGCAAGGGAGTTGGATTCACCATCTACCATTGGTGGAGTTTGCCTACAACAATGGCTATCATTCAAGTATTGGGATGGCTCCTTATGAGGAGTTGTACGGGCATTCGTGTCGGACTCCAATCGATTGGTCTGAGGTTGGCGAGCGTGTTGTGACGGGACCGGAGCTGGTGCAGCAGTGTATTGATGTGGTGCATCTGGTCCGTCAGAACATGTTGGCAGCGCAGAGTCGGCAGAAGAGTTATGCTGATCGGAGAAGGCAACCACTCTATTTTGCGGTCAATGACTGTGTATTTTTGAGGGTTTCTCCCATGAAGGGAGTGATGAGATTTGGACAACGTGGGAAGCTGAGTCCCCGCTATGTTGGTCCTTTTCCCATCGTGGAGCGCATTGGCGAGGTTGCTTATCGGTTGCAGCTACCTCCCGAGTTTGCAGCGGTGCATGATGTGTTCCATGTCTAGATGTTGAGGAAGTATATGCCCGATGTTTCTCATGTATTGGAGGACTCGATTTGGCCCGAGGTGACTCCCGATCTATCTCTACCGGATTCCCTATCTGTATTGAGGATCGGCGAGAGCAGCACCTACAGAATAAGGCTATCCCTCTAGTTAAGGTAGTGTGGCAGCGACACTCTGGCGGTGAGGCTTCTTAGGAGCGTGAGGACGAGATGCGTCAGCAGTTCCCTTACATGTTTGAGTGAGTATCCTTTTCTTTTTCCTGTGCTTTGTTTTAAATTCCGAGGACAAAGTTTGTTTAAGGGGGGAGGGCTGTAATATCTTGGACCCTTCGGATCCTTGTTTTTGGGTCCCAGATCTATTTTCTCGCAGAGTCTGACTCTGTTGTGTCCGAAATTATGTTTCGGACACTTTTCGTGTTCGGATCCACGCAATTCGGATCAGTTTCGGAGGCCCGGAGCGTGTTCCGCGGTTTTTTTCGCGTGTTTTCCGATTTCCGTGTGTGTGTTTCGGCAGAACCTGCGGAATCCCGTAGCAGGTGAACCGAGTCATTCACCTACTTAGGAATGGTACCACAGCGATCAGCGCATTCCAACGATCACGGCGGTATATTTTTCTATTTTTTGGTATTTTCTGGAATTTCCAGATTTTCTATATAAACCCCTATTTTCTTTTTCTTTTTCCCTTTCTTCTTCTTTCTTCCCCTTCCTTCTTCCTCTCGTGAGCGACCACCCCCTTCCTCTCTCTCTTCGTTCGACGTGACCGCGGCAACGCCCCTCCCCGGCTGCAGACGGCAGTGAGGTGACGGCGTGGCGGCGACGGCGAGGCGATCGTGGCGGCGTGTGGCTCGTGGGGTTTCGTGAAGGAACAAGGGTTCTAAAAGCTTCTTCTTCGCATTCGGCGACCTTTCGGCGGAGCTCGTGCTCCATTGAGGTAGGGAGACGGATCCCCATGCTCATCCCGTCGTCCCCCGTGATTTGTAGGCCGAGGAGAGGTCGAGAGGGGCGTTTTTGAGCCGGGTAGGGAAAAATTCATGTTTTGGGGGTTGTGTGCCGATCTACCGTTTCATCACGTTTCGGACCGATTCGAGGGCGTAGATGCATGCTAGGGGCTATAGGGGAGCTTCCCCCTTGTTTTCCCCCTCATCCGTGGATGATCGGGGCGTGGAACAGGTTTTTGGGTTTGTTCCCGCCGGCCCGTTCTTGGGACGATTTGGCAGTCCTTCCAGTGATCACCAGAGCCTTTGGCGGCCTAGGGTAGGTGCGCCAGAGCCCATGGCGGCCCAAGGTGAGAGCGCCACAGGGCACTACTATGTTGGCAGGTCCCCAGGTCTTTTGGCGGCTGCACGATAGACCGCCAGAAGATGTGGCGACCGAGGGTCAGACCGCCAGAGGGTGAGTTGACTGTTGATTTTCGACCGTTGGTTTTCGACCGTTGGGAGTTTTTGGAGTGTGGTGGCATAAGGTACGCCCGCCACATCCATGTGATGAACCTATATAGGACCGCCATTTCCTTCGCAACCCAGGGTGTGGCGGCCCATTGTTGGACCGCTACCGTCCTGTGGCGGCCCAATGTTGGACCGCCAGCCTTTGTGGCGGCCCAATGGTGGACTGCCAGAGATCTATGTCCAACTGGAGTTATGTTTTGTCGATTTGAGTCCCGGGTTAGTGGATCTTGATCCGCGTGCTGACCCGTGGTCTGACTGATGCTGGGCATCATGTGGGGGCCACACGTGAGGGTGCCATGGGATCCCGGGAGCTGGTGTTCTCGGCTTATGTCACCGTGAGTCGGTGTCGGTACGAGGAGCGGCCCTTGTAGTTTGTCTGGTTTATACGTTGTTTTCTATTGACTAGAGAGTCTACTCCTTCAGTGACCCTCCACTAGTTGTAGCCTTCTGACACGCGAGTGGTCCCACCAGAGAGTGGTGGCAAGGCTGCCCTGAGAGATGGTTTTTAGACTGGTTTCCGTCAGGCCCCACGTTTGACGCCAAAGTCCGGCTGAGGGGAAAACCAGTCAGAGGGCCAGACCTAGGACCTATGGTCTGTGTGTTCACACGTGGTTGGGGGCAGTGGACCTGCGCTGACGAGCGCGACCCCAGCTAGTCACTTGTTCTGTGGTTACTTGTACGGTGTCTCCGTTCCACCAGGGGTCGAGGGGGACACCCGAGGCACGGTGTAAGCCGTCAGTGGACGCATTCGGCCTTGCTTCTAGTGGGCTGGTACTCCTGTCTTTGTCTGGTAGCGACTCTTGGGTTTCTCTTGAGTTTTTGACGAGTTGTCTCAGTTTTCGTGCCGTACGTTTGGTACTAGCTACAGTAGTAGCTCGTAGTTACTTTATGCGTAGTTTCTCAGTTTACTAGGTGGGGACCGGATGATCCCTACTGAGCCTTGTGTTCTGAGGCTCATCCCCTACGTGTTTTCCGTGTTTCAGGTGAAACGCGACTTCAGGGGAGTGCTTCAGAGGCTCCACGTGGTTCAGGTGCCCAGGGTTAGTTGCCAGTTGCCAGGCCGGGGTATGCCCTGTGTAGTTGTACTTTTCTCTTTGGACTGTACCAGTTGTGGACTATTGTTATATTTTAGACTACTGTTATTTTGTGGACCATGTAATTTAATTAATGTTATTAATTACTTCCTGCTTAATTCATTTAATATGCGTAGCTTTGTAATTATTTAGATTATTGTGTACCTCCACACCATCCTTTCAACCCTTCCGAGTCTTCGGGCTCGTGGGTGGCGGTTCGAGATTCGGGTTATCGGGCCTTCCCGATGTTCGGATCTCGGGTCGTTACACTAACTCTGTGCCCAATTCCTTTTGAAAGCTGCGCCAAAAGCCAGAAGTAAACCGTGGGTCACGATCTGACACAATTGATATTGGAATTCCATGCAATGGCACAATCTTTTCAACATAAAGCTCGGCCAATTTTTGAACACTCCAAGTAACTTTAATCGGCAATAATCTTGCTGTCTTTGTCAAACGATCAACTAACAGCCGGATTCCATCATAACCCTGTGAAGTCCGGGGTAAACCCACAATAAAATCTATTGTAATGTGATCCCATTTCCACATTGGAATTTCTAAAGGTTGAAGTATTCCTCCAGGCTTTTGATGTTCGGCTTTAACCTGTTGGCATGTCAAACATTTAGACGCAAACTCAACTACATCCTTTTTCATTCCTGGCCACCAGAACTGCCTTTTCAGATTTTGATACATCTTGGTAGAGCCGGGGTGAATAGCATAACGGGATCCATGGGCTTCGCGTAAGATGGCATTTCTCAACACATCATCAACTGGAACATACAACCTACCCCTGAAGCTGACCACTAACTCATCATCAAACTCAATATCGTGCATCATTATAATGTGGGACAATTCAGAATCTGCCTACTAAGCTTCCTTAATCTGGTGATAAATAGCTAGAGTCATCACAATACTAGCACACACAGCTACCATCGGATCAGAAGGAATTTCTACACTGAATGTCTCGCAAGGAAACTGTTTCCACAATTTTCATTCTCGAACCAGCAAATGACTCATTTGCACTTTCCTGCTCAGAGCATCAGCCACAACATTCATTTAACCTGGCTGATAGGAAAGAGTAAAAGCATAGTCTTTCATATACTCCATCCATCTACGTTGCCGAAGATTCAAATCCTTTTGAGAAAACACATATTGCAAGCTTTGATGATCAATAAAGATCTCAAATTTCTCACCATATAGATAGTGTCTCCAGATTTTTAGTGCAAAAATTATCGCTGCAAGCTCCAAATCATGAGTTGGATAATTCTCTTCATATTGTTTCAATTGTCGGGATGCATAAGCTATAACTTTACCATGTTGCATAAGCACTGCACCCAACCCTACTCGAGAAGCATCCGTGCATACCACGAATCTGTTGAGTCTTGTTGAATCTTTACATGTTTTGATGATGACAACACTATAAGTCTTAGTGGTCTTCAAAAATTATGTCTATGTGAAAATTTAACAAAAATATTTTTCTGTGAAAATGAACAAAGAACATGTTTGTTGAAGAATGAACCTTCATTTCACTTCAGGTATCTTTCAGGGACTGTATTCGTGTTGGTTGGCACCTCGTCTTGTTTTGTATATAACACCTCGTGTTGCTCTGCCTGTCTTCGTGTCGTTTTCTCTTACTTCTTGTTGCTTATAAATTTTCTGTCCTTCACTTCACTTCGTATGTCCGTGTTGTTTCCACTATATTTCGTGTCGTTCCCTTTGTTCTTTAATTGTTCATCTCGTGTCGAGTTCGTTAGTTTTTGAAACCACACCTCGTGTTGGTCTCTGTGTTGATCTTTGTGTTGTGTCCGTGTCTTTCGTATTATTTCAGTAGTTATGTCTTCGTGTTGCTTTTGTTGTTTGATTGATTGTCTTTATGTTTACTGTTTCATCTCGTGCTATTCTTCTCCTTAACTTCGTGTCACTTACTGTTGTTCCTCGTGTCATTTCTTTCTGCTCCCACTGCTTCATCACGTGTCGTGATAGCCGTGGCATCTTCTGTCTTTCGTATTATTTCAGTATGTGTCAATTTCGTCTTCGTGTCGTTTTTACCTCGTGTCGTTCTTACCTCGTGTCGTGTTACTTCGTGTCAAATCACTGTTCTGTCTTCGTGTTGTTTACAACTCCGTGTCAATTCTTGTACTTCATCTTGGTGTTGTTTTTCAACTCGTGTCGGTTACTGTTTCGACTTCGTGTTGTTTTCAACCCGTGTCGATTACCGTTTTGACTTCGTGTTGTTTTCAACCCGTGTCGATTACCGTTTTGACTTCGTGTTGTTTTCAACTCGTGTCGGTTACTGTTTCGACTTCGTGTTGTTTTCAACCCGTGTCGATTACTGTCTCACCTTCGTGCTATCTTCACCTCGTGTCATTCATCTTGTTGCTTCTTCGTGTCATTTTTATTCTTCCTAGTCCTCGTGTCTTTCTTGTATTGAAACCATACTTAGTGTTGGTTTCTGTTCTTGTCTTCGTGTCTTTGCGTTGTTTTTCTGTCTACCTCGTAAAGTTCTCTTAGTAATGTTCATTATGTCACCACCTTATCTCGTGTCGTTCTCTGTTTAGTACCTCTTGTCGTGTCCACTAACCTCATGCAGTTCTAGTTCTTATGGCACTCAATATTAATGGCTCTTATCTCGTTGCAGGTAAGAAGAACATTCACCAGTGTCTGGGTGCACATGATCCTATGCTGAAGGAACAAATACAAAGAGGGCACGTGGCAGGAAGGTTCTAGGATCGAGCGTGGGAGGCACACGCGTTCAGTGCCCTATCCATCTGCTGCGGCTATAAAGAAAAACCTTCGCCCACCGATGAAGGTGATCAGAGCTAAAAAAGAAAAGGCAGTGTTACAGAGAGCTCGATCCAGCAGAAGAAGAAAAAGGAAAAGAGAGAGAGATAGTGATCGTGTGAAAGAGGAAGAGAGTTTAAGAGAAAGAAAGTTAGAGAGAGAGTGAATGAGAGAGTTCGTGGAGAAGAAGAAAGAAGCTTACCTGAAGATCTGTCTTCACTGGACCTTGGATCAGATCCAGGCCAGTCAGCTCCAGTGGGAGCCAAATTGTGCATCTCGTGTTTCAGCTTCTGTTTGCTGAAGCTATTTTTCGTTTATTATCTTTTTCCTTGTTTTCTGGTTTGCTGTGCTTTTCGATCCTCTGGTCTGAGGTCGGGTTCCCTCCGGTTAGGAGGAAGGGAGATCTGATCTCCAGTTGCAAGTAGCTGGGAGCTACTTGTGGGTTCCCTCTGGTTTGGAGGAAGGGAGACTTATCTCCGGTTCTGGGCTTGTGGATTCAAGTCCAGAGGTTCCCTCCAGTTTGGAGGAAGAGGGGAGGTTGTTCCCCTGGTCAAGCTGTGTGGCAGCAATTGTTTGCAGACTGAGTCTGCTTGGTTCTAGCGTGTGCTAGTGAAGCCTCACTCCGGTTGGGAGTGAGGGGTGGATGTAGGTCTGAAGGACCGAACCACCTAAAAAAATCTTTTGAGCAGTGGCTTGATTGTTTGGTTTGCTTCCGCTAGATGCTTGAATAGGTGCGCTCAATGGGTTTGTATTTGAGTAGGATAGAATTGGTTCTATTCTGTTTCCTTATCTAGCATCCGTTTTTTAAATTTGGCCATTATTCATAGAAGGATTCATTCACCCCCCCTCTGTATCCGGGCCAAGCACCCTAACAGTTGGTATCAGAGCGGGTGTCTGCGTATAAGGTCCAGCGACCTGCAGATTCGCTCTTGCGGTCTTAGGTGCTTATTTGCCTTAGTGCATCAATATTCCTGCTGCATTGAATATTTCTGTTTTTGCTTCAATGGCTTGTCCACCTGTCTTCAGTGGTCTTGATTTCAAACAGTGGCACAGTGCTTTACGTGCTTATGTTAAGTCCATTGACCCAGATCTGTGGAAAGTGATTTCACATGGTCCTAATGAACTACCAAAGAAAAGGTCCAAATGGACTAATAGTCACGAATCAATGTATGAGAAGAATCAGACAGCTATAAATCTGATGAAAGCAGCCATTGACAAAGCTTTTCATTCATGTTTCCTTGATTCCAGATCTGCATGGGATATGTTGAAAATGATGAAGAGAAGCGAGAAAGGAAATCAAACAAGCTGCATGATGGCCAACAGAAGCGATCAAGGCAGAAATCAAACTGAAGAAGACAATGATGATGAGGTAAATCTCTTCGAGAACTTCTCTCTAGAAGATTGGGGGAATGTATATGCTGAACTATTTGAATCTCATGAACTGTTAAGAAAACAGTATAAAAAGTTGAAGAAGAGTACTCGGGTAAATAGTTCTAGCTCTCCATGTAAAAATTGTTCAAGCACGAAGCAATCACATGATGCATGTCTGTCTAATAATCATATGCATAAAAACCAGAATGTAGAACTGAAGATGGAACTTGAATGTGTTTACTCTGAACTGAACAATCTAAAATCTGAGGATGATTCTCTCAGAAAGTTCTCTGAAAAACAATTAGAGAAACTTAAACGAGAGAATGAGTTGCTGATTGAAAAATTTAATGCCATAAAATCTGTGAACATAGAATTACAGAAAGATTTTAAAAAACAACAAAAAGATTTGAGGGAGTTTGAAGCTAGGAGAGAAACCATGGTTAACTCAGAAGATCAGCTTCTAATAAATGAGTTAATTCAAAATGATAAACTTAAAGAAGAAGTTGAAAAATTAAAACTGTTAAATAGTGCCATGTCTGAAAGACTTCTCACATTGGAAAAAGGGAAAGCTATCTGTACAAACGAGACTGAAGAGGTAGATGAGCTGAGAAAGGAAATTGAAGAATACAAAATAGCTAACAAAGTTTTGAAGGAAGCTGTCAATTGTAGTGAACAGGAGATCGCTAGTTATGAAATACACATTGCATCCCTTGAAAATGAAATTCAGGATTTGAAAACTTCCTTGTCTAAATTTGTTGATGGGCAGAAAAACCTAGACAAGCTGCTAGGTGTAAAAGTCAATGTCAAAAAGGAAGGGTTGGGCTACAATAATCTAACTACGAAGGCTTTGCAGAACAAAGTAATGACATCCTTTGTAAATACTTCAAATGTAGCCACTACATCAAAAGACAAACAGCCCATTGTTCAGAAAATACGGAGAACAAAGATTAACTTTAACAAGGAAGGACTGGGTTACAGTCCAGTCATGAGGAAGGTTGATGGAGTCAACCTGAAAACTGTCTTTGTCAAATCTTCTGAACAGGAAAAACCTTCTGTCTCATCTCCACCTCAGTATAAGGCTAAGAAAACAGAAAAACAAAATAAAAAACATAAAACATCAGAAATTCAAAGGAACAATCTGCATGCTAAAAACTCATCAGATAAATGCCACGTTTTAAAGAAATCAAATGGCTCATGTCATTACTGTGGTAAGTATGGACATCTTATGAGTAACTGCTTTGTGATGGAAAAAGATGACAATAAGCATGCTAGAAAATCTGTGTCTGGTCAGAAAAAGAATGTCATATGTTCTAATTGTGATAAAGTAGGACACACTACTGCTCATTGTTGGTTTGCAAGTAGTAAGGAAAAATCATGTTCATATCATACAAAACACTTTGCAAATCAGCATGCCTTTAACAAGTACCAGCACATTATATGTTTTAATTGCAACAAAATTGGTCACAAGGCCTCTGAATGCTGGTCAGGTTCTTTTAGAAGAAATTTTCTAGTTTGTTCTCACTGTAGAAAGCATGGCCACACAGTCAAGGACTGTTGGCATATTCAGGATAGAAATATGAATTTCAAACATGCCAAATTCCCTGTAAAAGAATCAGCAAAACCTTCATGTCATCACTATGGGAAGCCAGGTCACAGGGCTGCAACCTGTTGGCTGGCAGGATATCAAAACCAAACCAATTTTGGTAAACAGAAATTTTACCCTGTTAACAGAAAATCTCATGTGTATGCACATAGAATTCATGCTAATAAGAATGTGCATAAATCAGATCTTAAAACTACTCCTGGAAATGTGCTGAGAAAACTTGCTAAACATAATAATGTCATGTCAGGACCCAAGACCTCTTGGGTACCTGTTTGTGCAAAATAAACCTTGTTTTGCAGGTGTGCCTTGGGACTGAAATAAAAGGAGTAATGATCCAAGGCACTCAAGAAGAAAACCCCATTTTCACATTGTTCAGGTAATTTCCCTACATGTCTCATTTTGAAACCTATTGAATATCTGGTTTGATGTATTCTTGCTTATCTTGCTCTTACTTTTATCTAGTGCATGCATATTGAATCTGTTCTTGCATATTCATTCACAATCTACAAGTTGCATTATTTCCTAAACATGCACTCTGAAAAATTCATGAAAATCTGAATTGCTGATAAGATTGTTAAGTTTACCCTGTTATTCATGACCTCTATGGTATATCAAATGGTAAGCTACCAAAGGCAAGGAAATCTATCCGGAGGTCCTTACTATGTGTGAGGTGGTCTTTCAGACCAAATGCTCCGCCTAGTACCGTAAGTCATTTGGTTGATCAGGGGAGCCAGTATGTGCATGATTCACATCTCACATGTTTAACTGTCTTGGCAAACACTGCATTCAATAAAAAATTAATACCTCCAAGAGTCGTGTGTGAGATGTCCTTGAGTGGGCTGAAAAGGAGCTTGTCAGGCCATTTGGTTTCTGAGGGCCGATGCAGTTTATGTGGTATTAAGATCTGTCATCTCATGAGGTTGCGGTTTGCTGCTCAAGTGCTTCTCTGGATGTGAGACAGAACCTCCTCAAGAATTCTATATTTGGATGTGTCCTTAGTGCCTATTGTCTTGAGTGCTCTCTCACTTGTTGGCTTGCTGATAGGAGTGCTGCTCATCTCATTTCATCTCTCTCTATTCAATCAGCCACCTCATTTTCTCTCACCTCTCACTATTGGTTCAGATTCTCTCTCGAAGAAATTGTGGTTTCAGTCTTCTTGCTCTTATCAGATAAGATCTGTATACCTTAAACCACCCTATATCAAGTGTAACAATCTACACCCGTTAATAAAGAACTTCAATGTTTGGGGGTTATATTTGGTCCTTGATCCTTCTAAGTTATCTTCTCAAGTGTTGATCAACATATTATAAAACTTCCTGTTAAATGAGAAAAACTTATTGAGGATCTCGACTTAACTGAAACTTATGTGAAGAGAGCTCTGAGATAAAAAATTGTGTTAAGTAAGATATTTTTTTTACTAAAATCATGAGAAGTGCTACCAGGGAATACGCCATTATTTGTGGCAGAGCAATGGCTTTTGTGGATAAATAGACACTCTAGATCAATGAAGTCCAGAGTCTCTGTCATGATACAATTAGCTATCTCTGTGTAGAAATGTTAAAATAAAAAAAAGGAAAAAATCCTCAAAAGAAAAATATCATTGGCATAAAGGTAGTTCGTCCTGAGTAACCAGGGTTTCTGGTGTCTGATAAACATGTCTCCTTGTGTAAAAAGGGACTATACTACCTTGTGTTCAACAAATTGGTTGACCCTGTATGCCTTCTCGTCCATTTAATGAAGAAATGATTTCTGCTTGACATTGATGTGTTATTTCGTTGCTTGACAAACATAAGGTGCAATTTAATCGTGTCTCTCTCTAGGTTAAGCAACTTTAACAGCTAAATTTTGTGATTATGTTGATTTAATATCTTGAGTTAACTGACCTTGGTTTTTGGAAGAATATAACCCGTCCACATATTGAAGGGCTAACTTTAATATGGTGTAGCTGCGTTACATCAGAACTAAGGGTATTTTGGGTATTTACAGAAAAAGTGTGATAAGAGTAAAAAGCTACTCGACAACACCTTTTTTGTTTCTCACGCCTTCAACCTCAAACCCTTTATTTCCCCTTGCCGCTTCCTATTCATCCTCGTGCCGCTCCACCTTGAGCGTCTTCTTCAAACCTATCTCCATCTCTTCCCGCTCACCTTCTTCCCCCCATAGAGGTCCATTCCTCTCTTCTGTCTAGCATCGCGTCCTATAGCAGTCTGCAAGAGAGAGTTGATACTCTGAAAGTTCCGGCAGATGGATCAGCAAAGGTCAGCAGCTCCGGGTGACAGGAAGAGGAAGGGAAAAGAAATTGTTGAAGAGCCCTCATCTAAGCAACAGAGATGTCTTGAGCCAGAACTTGCTGCGGAAGTATCTTCCGAACAAGGTACCAGGATGTCTCAGTCTACCGTGTTCGTAGAAAGTGGGAAAATCATTCCTCCTAGATTAATAGATTTCGGAGATGAAACTTTGGTCTCGAAGTTCCCAGAACTGCTGAAAATCTTTGAATTTCAGGAGTGGAGAAATTTCCTAGAAAATCACCGTGTCTTTTACCCTAGGCCGGTAATGGAATTTTACAATAACTTGTCCTTGAGCCGAGACAAGTCTGCCTTAGTATCATCTGTTAAAAGAGTCGAGTTAACAGTTACATGTGAGTCCCTCCACAAAGCCCTCTGTGTTCCAGATAAAGGGAGGTAGAGGGAAGCTTTCGATACAGTCTCCATGAAGCCTTCTCAGTCATTACTGGTAAACCCAGTAACATTCATGATAAGGGGCAGTTAAAGCTAAAAGCTTATCAGACATCGTCATTTCCTCCTCTTCACAAGCTCCTTCAGAATGTCATCGCGTCCATTATCAACCCACAGACTGGGGCTTGTCTGATTCAAAATGTAAAGATTTGTCTGCTAGAGATTATTTTTTCGGTCATGAAGGGATGCATTGGATCCAAGAGACATCTTCCCTATGCCGCCCATCTGACTGAGATATTCAAGCACTCTGAGATTTGCTTGGATGGAGAGGCCGCATCAGAAGTGAAGGCCAGAAACATTTTTAATATGAACTTTGTTTCAATATTTTTGGGGTTAGAGGACTCCTCTACGGTGGGACAAGCTAAGGTCCAAAAGGCCAGGGAATCACAATCTCAGGGGGAGCATTTAGAAGAATTTCAAGTCTTAGCCCAAGCTGGAGAGGAATTGGTTTCTGAGATTGCTCAACAGGAAACACCAGCTGAACCACCAGTGTCTACCTTGCCAGCTGCACCCATCGAAGTACCCTTCTCATTTCAGAGGCTAGTTGAGACTGCATCTGAGGACATCAGATTGTCTGACGAAAGCATTCAAACAGATCTAGATGCAACCATTGCTGGGCTATTTGATTCGTTTGGGAAGACATCTGAAGAGGCAATAGTGCCTGAAGAATAGCCAGCTAAAGAGCAAGACAGTACTGATCAAGATCTTGCTGTTCTTGTTAATGAAATTTTAAGGGAAACTGTTGAGCGAAGCTTGGAAGAGGCTACCGACTTGGTCGTATCTGAAAGTCTTGAGCAGGCCTTTGTTGACAGACCTACTGATCAGGAACTCATGGAAGATAGAGGAAAGGCTCCTGTCATAGAACTAGATTCCGAATCTTCAAGTGAAGAAGAGGTACCTGAAGGTGTATTCCCTCAGAAAGAAACTCAAGCTGCAGATGAAGTTCAGGTCCCAGCCGAGAGCAGTCAAATGCCACTACAAGAGGAAGCAGCTGAGAGGACTGAACCTCGCAGTGAATTCTTTGGTACACCTCTAGGTCCACCTAGACTTCTATCTGCAGAGGCACCCAACATTGAATCTACTCGGGCGCCCAACATTGAAGAGCTTCTCATAAACCTGACTCAGCAGATGCAAAAACAAGACAAGAAATTAGATGATCTGCTTACATTTGTCACTCTCAACATTAATCAGGTACATACCAGATTACTGAAGCTTGAGATATCTCTCCTCACTGAATGGAGACGATTCCTTCTAAACAAAAGGGCTTCAGATGATGCAATCAAATCCTTGATGGAAGGATTACAGGAGATTTGTTCAAAAATTGCAAAAGCTCTGAGAGAGTCACATGATGTTAATATTTCCTCCTTCAAAATGTCTCCTACCATAATAGATCACTGCTATGAGATCAGAACAGCTTTAGAATTGTTGAAGAAGTCTTCAAGTGCCCTAGGTCCAGGCATTCAGCAAATCTTTGATAAGTTGGTCGCCTTCTTATCAGAAATGTCAACTCTGACTGACAGATATGAAACTGTCAATGTTCGCCAAGACGACATTATTTCTGAAGTGGCAAATGTCAGAAGCACTGTGGCGTATTGGCTTGCTGAACTATCAAATGATTTAAAGGAATTTCAGTCTATCTTGGGTTCAACACCTGGTTACGCCTCTTCCAACAGAACTCCACCTCAAGAACATTCTTCTGCTCCTCCAAGGGGGAGACCACCTCTTGGAAGGCCGCGTGGCCCCTCTAGCAGACAAGCCAGATACTTTTCCTGAAAAGACAATGCTCTGTATTTTGTTGCCCTTTTGAGGCCTTCTCTCTCAGACTCTTGGACAAATTAACTTAACTCATATCATTTGCGTTGTTGCATTCTTCTTGTTTTCATTTTTTTTTGATGATGTCAAAGGGGGATAAATCAGGAAAAATGTTTGTGATATTCATTGCAAATGGCTATTATTTAGTGCTTTTCCTTCTCTGCAGGAAAATATTTGTTATTCATTGCGAATGGCTATTTAGTGTTTTTCCTTCTCTGCAAAGACTCAAGACTCATAGTGTTGCCATCCATCAAAAAGGGGGAGATTGTTGAGTCTTGTTGAATCTTTACATGTTTTGATGATGACAACACTATAAGTCTTAGTGGTCTTCAAAAATTATGTCTATGTGAAAATTTAACAAAAATATTTTTCTGTGAAAATGAACAAAGAACATGTTTGTTGAAGAATGAACCTTCATTTCACTTCAGGTATCTTTCAGGGACTGTATTCGTGTTGGTTGGCACCTCGTCTTGTTTTGTATATAACACCTCGTGTTGCTCTGCTTGTCTTCGTGTCGTTTTCTCTTACTTCTTGTTGCTTATAAATGTTCTGTCCTTCACTTCACTTCGTATGTCCGTGTTGTTTCCACTATATTTCGTGTCGTTCCCTTTGTTCTTTAATTGTTCATCTCGTGTCGAGTTCGTTAGTTTTTGAAACCACACCTCGTGTTGGTCTCTGTGTTGATCTTTGTGTTGTGTCCGTGTCTTTCGTATTATTTCAGTAGTTATGTCTTCGTGTTGCTTTTGTTGTTTGATTGATTGTCTTTATGTTTACTGTTTCATCTCGTGCTATTCTTCTCCTTAACTTCGTGTCACTTACTGTTGTTCCTCGTGTCGTTTCTTTCTGCTCCCACTGCTTCATCACATGTCGTGATAGCCGTGGCATCTTCTGTCTTTCGTATTATTTCAGTATGTGTCAATTTCATCTTCGTGTCGTTTTTACCTCGTGTCGTTCTTACCTCGTGTCGTGTTACTTCGTGTCAAATCACTGTTCTGTCTTCGTGTTGTTTACAACTCCGTGTCAATTCTTGTACTTCATCTTGGTGTTGTTTTTCAACTCGTGTCGGTTACTGTTTCGACTTCGTGTTGTTTTCAACCCGTGTCGATTACCGTTTTGACTTCATGTTGTTTTCAACCCGTGTCGATTACCGTTTTGACTTCGTGTTGTTTTCAACTCGTGTCGGTTACTGTTTCGACTTCGTGTTGTTTTCAACCCGTGTCGATTACTGTCTCGCCTTCGTGCTATCTTCACCTCGTGTCATTCATCTTGTTGCTTCTTCATGTCATTTTTATTCTTCCTAGTCCTCGTGTCTTTCTTGTATTGAAACCATACTTAGTGTTGGTTTCTGTTCTTGTCTTCGTGTCTTTGCGTTGTTTTTCTGTCTACCTCGTAAAGTTCTCTTAGTAATGTTCATTATGTCACCACCTTATCTCGTGTCGTTCTCTGTTTAGTACCTCTTGTCGTGTCCACTAACCTCATGCAGTTCTAGTTCTTATGGCACTCAATATTAATGGCTCTTATCTCGTTGCATGTAAGAAGAACATTCACCAGTGTCTGGGTGCACATGATCCTATGCTGAAGGAACAAATACAAAGAGGGCACGTGGCAGGAAGGTTCTAGGATCGAGCGTGGGAGGCACACGCGTTCAGTGCCCTATCCATCTGCTGCGGCTATAAAGAAAAACCTTCGCCCACCGATGAAGGTGATCAGAGCTAAGAAAGAAAAGGCAGTGTTACAGAGAGCTCGATCCAGCAGAAGAAGAAAAAGGAAAAGAGAGAGAGATAGTGATCGTGTGAAAGAGGAAGAGAGTTTAAGAGAAAGAAAGTTAGAGAGAGAGAGTGAATGAGAGAGTTCGTGGAGAAGAAGAAAGAAGCTTACCTGAAGATCTGTCTTCACTGGACCTTGGATCAGATCCAGGCCAGTCAGCTCCAGTGGGAGCCAAATTGTGCATCTCGTGTTTTAGCTTCTGTTTGCTGAAGCTATTTTTCGTTTATTATCTTTTTCCTTGTTTTCTGGTTTGCTGTACTTTTCGATCCTCTGGTCTGAGGTCGGGTTCCCTCCGGTTAGGAGGAAGGGAGATCTGATCTCCAGTTGCAAGTAGCTGGGAGCTACTTGTGGGTTCCCTCCGGTTTGGAGGAAGGGAGACTTGTCTCCGGTTCTGGGCTTGTGGATTCAAGTCCAGAGGTTCCCTCCAGTTTGGAGGAAGAGGGGAGGTTGTTCCCCTGGTCAAGCTGTGTGGCAGCAATTGTTTGCAGACTGAGTCTGCTTGGTTCTAGCGTGTGCTAGTGAAGCCTCACTCCGGTTGGGAGTGAGGGGTGGATGTAGGTCTGAAGGACCGAACCACCTAAAAAAATCTTTTGAGCAGTGGCTTGATTGTTTGGTTTGCTTCCGCTAGATGCTTGAATAGGTGCGCTCAATGGGTTTGTATTTGAGTAGAATAGAATTGGTTCTATTCTGTTTCCTTATCTAGCATCCGTTTTTTAAATTTGGCCATTATTCATAGAAGGATTCATTCACCCCCCCTCTGTATCTGGGCCAAGCACCCTAACAGAATCCACCCGAGCCAGAAGGTAAAACCAGCACTGGAAAAGTAGTGAGTAGTCTCTTCAATTCATTAAAGCTCTGCTCACACTGATCTGACCAGACAAAAGGTACATCTTTGCGAGTCAGTCGAGTCATTGGCGCGGTAATCCGTGCAAAATCTTGAATGAATCTTAGATAATAACCAGCGAGACCCGAAAACTTCTGATATCTGTCATAGTCCTTGGTCTCTGCCATCGAAGAACAGCCTCAATCTTAGCTGGATCAACTGCAACTCTGTCACCAGAAATCACATGGCCGAGAAAATGTACTTCCCAAAGCCAAAACTCACACTTGCTGAATTTTGCATAGAGCTCCTGATCTCGCAGAGTCTGCAATACAATCCTGAGATGCTGCACATGTTCTTCTTCAGAAGCAGAATAGATTAGAATATCATCAACAAATATCACTACAAATTGGTCCAGATATGGATGAAATACACGCTGCGTCAGGTCCATAAAGGCTGCTGGAGCATTGGTTAGCCCAAACGGCATAACCAAAAATTCATAATGACCATAACACATGCTAAAAGTAGTCTTTTCCACATCAGATTCCTTAATCCTCAATTGGAAATAGCCAAATTGAAGATCAATCCATGAAAAGACAGTAGCTGACTGAAGTTGGTCAAACAAATCATCAATTCTGGGCAAATGATAGTTATTCTTGATATATAGTCACCTGATTCAATTGTATGTAATCAATGCATAGGCTCAGGCTTCCATCTTTCTTTTTCACAAACAAAATTGGAGCACTCCATGGAGAAAAGCTGGGACGAATATATCATTTTTCCAACAAATCTAACAAGTGTGCTTGCAATTCTTTCAATTCAGCTGGAGCCATACAGTAAGGTGCCTTTGCTAAAGGTGCCGTACCTGGAATTAATTCAATTACCATCTCTATCTCTCGCTGAGGAGGTAAGCATGGTAACTCATCAGGAAATACATCAGGAAATTCACAAACCACAAGAACATCATTGATGTCCTGCTGTGGTGCCTCAACAGCAACCACAGAAGCTAAGAATCCCTCACAACCTACATTAAGTAATCTACAGGCTCGAATAGCATAAATAAGCAAGCGAGAAGAACGAGATCGAATACCTTGGAAGTAAAATGCTGGTTTCCCATGTGGCTGAAAATAGACTTTCTTCGATCTACAGTCAACCACGGCTTCGTACTCTTCTAACCAATCCATGCCCAGAATAATATCATAATCCATCAGCTGCAAGGCATATAATCTAGCTGGCAACTGGTGACTGCCAATAACAATAGGCGACTCTTCCAGACAAAGAGGAGTGAACATGAAATCTCCAGAAGGTAGCTCAATAAGCAACTCACAAGTCATTTCAGATGTCGGCTCCTCAATGCACACAATAAAATCTTCAAAAATAAATGAATAAGAAGCACCTGAATCAAACAGAACACGAGCTGCATGACCATAAATCATAATTGTACCTTCCACGAGATGAGATGCCACAGTTTCAGCATGAGTTATATGCGAGACCTTCCCTTTTTGCTTCCTGCCAGCTGCAGTAGATTGTTGAGACGATGAAGCTTGAGAGTATTGTTGAGATGATGGTGGTGGAGGATGTCTGAACTGAGACGACTGTGGTTGAGGGAACTGAGAGAACTGCACAGGTTTCGGCCTCTGAGGATAGTCTCGAACCACATGCCCCAGTTGATCACAACGGAAACAAACCACCGGCATTGAATAAGGCTTACCTGGATGATAACCACCACACCTCGGACACGGTCTCGGCTGACTAGCTACTGACCCCTGTCGTTGGGAAGAAGGTGATGTTTGCTGCACGGTACCAGAAGATGCTTGCTGGTCATACCGCTTCTTAAACTTATTGAACGACTTCTTGAACTTGGACTTAGAAAAAGAGGTGCCACTAGCAGTAGGGGCAGAAGATTGGACTCCTGTCACAGTCGACTGACTGCCCTGCTGATGCTACATGCTAGGCTGGACTGAGTCAACTTGAGCACGCCCTCTGGATCTTACCATATCTAATTCTAATGCCGCAGTTGCCTAATATGATGCATCCATCTCTGCTACTCTGGTTGCAATCAAAGGCTGCCTCAGTTCTGCTTTCAAGCCACGCAGAAATTGCTCGGTCTTTAAACCTTCATCGGCAAGGATGTGGGGGCGCATATTGACCCAATTCCATGAACTTATTACGATATTGCAACATAGTCATGTCACCCTGAGCCAATTCCATAAACTGGTACATCTTGTCCACTCTGAGATAGGCTGGACTATATGTACGCTCAAAAGACGTGACAAATTCCTTCCATGTAATCTGACGAAGCGGACGAGATCTGAAAGCAACTTCCCACTCCGTGGTCCACCATGCGAGTGCTGCTCCTTGCAATTGAAATGTAGCTAGCATCACTTTTTCCTCTTCTGTGCATTTCATTGAACGGAACACACGTTCAGTTGCATCTAGCCACACTCTGGATGCATCAGGATCTGCTTGCCCTTCATAAGTTGGTGGATGGAATAGCAGAAATTCTTTTAATGCCCTGCCACGACCACCTGGCTGCAAATCATCTTGGGGAGCAGGATCAACTTGAACTCGAGCTGGCACATTAGCCGGAGGAGGAGAGGTACCACTTTCCTCCCTTAGAACACTGGCTCTTCTTCTAGGCGGCATTTTAAGCTAGAAGACACATAACAACAGAAGAATTCATCTGTAATCACGGAAAAACATCCTAAGCCAGCAGTAGTAGACTCACATGGACTTGTTCTGGACTAATGAAATTTTGATTCCTTATACATAACCCCAACACTGCTCTGATACCAACTGTAACGACCCGGAGATCCGGATACCGGTAAACCGATACCAAGAACTCGGGGAAGCCACCCAAGAGGCTGATGAGGCCCCATAAGGGTTGGAGGGTTTTGTCGAGGGGATGCATAATGAATTGTAATTACACGCGCGCAATGTTAATTATAGGAACAATTTGAACTATAAACGGAAGCAATTTAAATATCAGAGTGATAATATGTACAATAGTCCAGATCCACAATTTATACCAGTCCAACAAATGTACAAGAGTCAAAAATATACAACTACTCGGGGCATACCCCGGTCAAAAGGTACAAGAAAAGACGAGCAACCTACTGACAGACTACTGCTGGCACTACGACCTGTCGTCAAAAGCGCGGGAAGCTACGGAAGACGGCTGCTGCTACTCACCTGAAAGAGTAAGGGTGAGTCACACCCAGACTCAGTAGGGGTCACGCGGATCCCTACCTCGCATCTAAACATGCAAAAAGTAGTAAAGCATGCATTGGCCGAATTAAACATGCAATGGCATAATAAACAACAGTTTAACAAAGCTGTAAAACTATCTAGACAGTTGATTACAACTATCTACATGCCAATTTAATATAAGTATAGGCGTCAGGAGCTAAATCTACCAATAGAATAAACCTCAACAATTCCAAGTGACAGGGGAAAAAAGGACCACCAGAAAGAGAAACCAGATGCGTCCACTGATGGCTTACACTACGTCTCAAGTATCTACACAAGTCTGGATCGCAACAAGTGAGACACGTAACAGTACCAGAAAACAAGAACTAGTCAGGGTAACACTCGTCAGTGTCAGTACAGGTCCCTGACCACGTGTTCACACACCGGCTCCTGCCTAGAACTAGGCCTCAAGCTAGTTTTTCCCCCCAGTAGGACGCTACCGTTAAGCGGGGGCCCACGGAAACTAGCTTAAAAACCGTAAACCGGAACTACCCCGCCATCTCTCCCAAGTGGGCCGACACTAGAGGTCGTCGGACTATGACTAGTGGTTCCATCACAAGGAAATAGAAAGCAACTCTATTAGGATCTAAAAATAATCCACAGTTTGTAAAATACTTTAAACATGGCAAATATGCAAGGTTCAAAGCATAATTAAATGAATATGCTAACAATTGAAATCTGCAAGGATTAAACGGTCAAGAACCAGCCGTCCCAGTCGTACGTGGTCGTACGATTGGCTGCTCAATGGGGCTAAACGGTCATCATGAAGCCGTTCAATGTTACCCCCTTTTCGGGTTTCAGGATGTACGCGATCCAATTCTGGGCCGTTCAATGATCTGAACGGTCCAACGATTGGCCGCTTAATTGACTAAACGGTCACTTGGACAGTCCCGCGAATAGCCGTTCAATGGACTGAACGGACCGGTCTGGGCCATGCCATGGAATTGAATAGACCATATTAAGCCGTGCTACCTATGTCGCCTTACTGTTTAAAGTGATTAAGCGGTCGAGGGTCAGCCATCTTAGACTCTAAACGGTCGCCCTAAGGACCGTACTAAGCATTTAAACGGTCGGGACGAGGGCCGTTCATTTCAAAACGGTCACTGTTAGGATCGTGCCATTACCGTGATTTTGAAAACAGGGTGAAACCCGTGGGAACCCTCCCGGTCGGTCCAGATCGATGGGAAAACCTATTTTAACCTGCCATTTTGCAACCCACAACCATCATGCAATCATTCCAATCCCAGAAAACATAAAGACGATGGCCAGAATGGATTGAAAACATAAAGAAGACTGTTCATGCTTCGAAAACATAAATGACGATGGGCAGGCTGTGGAAGACATAAGGACGAGGGGCAGGATGGGGAAAACAATGCTAGCGAGCTTGGGTATCCATCCCCCTACCTCGATCGCGCCGAAAACGGCGTTGAAGGCGCATACAAGCCGAGGGAGCCACGCCACTCTTTCACGTCCACCCGTCTCCAGGTGCTACGGTTTGCCTCGAAGCTGACGTCACCGCGCTCCACGCGTTGCGAGCTTCCCGAGGATGCCACCCACGCCTCCGTCCGCGACCCGATCGGTCCGAGCCACCAAGGAGGGGGGGGGGGCTTCCGTCGCGTGAGAGAGAGAGAGAGGGTGAGGGAGAGAGAAGAGAGAAATGGAGACAGAGAGGGGGATCGACGGTGGGTTAAAAAATTTTATTATAATATTTTTTTGATTTTTAACACTTTTTTGCACTCTAAACCCTCAAAGAAGCATAATTGTAATTATGTCCATTTAATTTCTAAAAATCTTTAACTAATTGGATTAAATGCTAGAAAAAGCCCATTAATTCCATAAAAATTGCCTAAATTCATGGAATAAATTCTATTTTAATACCAGTAAGGATCCGTTAAAGAACGGGTCTTATAGACTCGTTCCCACTAGGGAGAGTCGGGTGGGGGCCAGGAAGGGCAGAGTAGAGCAGTGCTTCCGGATGAGGCAGCTGGAGAGGCGAGAGTACCCGGACCATAGGAGTTCTTCCAGGGCATGTATCAGTATGTTCTTCAGCAGCAGTCACAGCAGCAGCACGGCGGTGATGTTGGCGAGGGTTCGTCGTCTCGAGGTGGTCCTGGCCGCGTGCTGAGGGATTTCTTGCAGTTCCAGCAGTCTCTTTTCAACGGGCAGCCAGATCCAGAGGTGGCTAGGGAGTGGTTAGATGACCTGGAGCGAGTATTTAGTTTGATGGAATGTCCCGAGAAGGAGAAGGTGGTGTTGGCTACGCATCGATTGTAGGGGCCAGCCCGGACTTGGTGGACGTTAGAGTGGGGGGTAGTGTTTCAGTCCTGTCATCTTCGGTAGATCATGTGGTAGGAGTTCGTCCCAGCCTTTGAGCATGCTTTTTGTCCATCCTTCCTCAGGTCGCAGAAGCTGCGCAAGTTTCTAGAGTTGGTCTAGGGTGATATGACCGTGATGCAGTATAGATCCAGGTTTATTGAGCTGGGCCGTTATGCACCGCACATTATGGCAGATGAGATGGTGCGGACCGAGCAGTTTTTTGGGGGTTTGAGGTTAGAGTTGAGGCATCCTTTACTTGCGTCGGGCTTGACCAACTTGGATGCGGCTTGCAGAGCAGCAGCGGCGTTGGAGAGGGATTTGCAAAAGGTTCGAAGGCAGGGCAGTACGAGTCAGTCGCATAAGGGTCTTAGTCAGCCGATGGATGTGCAGTAGCAGAGTACCGTCTAGCCCTCAGTGGGTGGTTCGGGGGCATCCCCTTCCGTGGCGTCGGCAGTAGATTCGGTGTCTTTCGGGTGGAAGCTGAAGAAGCTGTTCGGTGAGATCGGGTTTGGCAGGAGGCGTCGAGACCGTAGGGAGTCGAGGCAACAGTCAGCGAGCAGCATTCAACAACCATCTTATCAGCGTCAGGGTTTAGTCAGTGGTTCTCGGGATGGGTGTCCACGGTGCGGTGACTCTTATCCAGGCAGACAGTGCACGGCGCCTGTGGTTTGTTTCAGGTGCGACCAGCCAGGGCACATGGCACGTGACTGTCGGCAGGGACCGCGCCAGCCGCACGAGTTCCAACAGCAGTAGGAGTTTCAGCCCCAGCAGATGTCATCGCAGTCGCAGTAGTACCAGCAGCAGGGTCAGTTTCCTCAGTTGACTCGATCAGCTACCGTAGGGAGGCAGAGATCCCGAGGTAGAGTTACTCACATGACCAGAGCAGAGGCTGAGGCATCGCAGTTGGTGGAAGGTACTATTCTGATTATGGGTTGTGCGGCTCGAGTTTTGTTTGATTCTAGTGCGTCACATTCATTCATTTTAGAGGATTTTACTCAGAGTGCCGAGGAGTCGGCTATTGAGGTGTCTTGTGATCTGGCAGTGGAGTTGCCTACCGGTTATTTCATGCTCACCCCGTATTTCCTTGAGAAGGTGCCTGTGTGGGTGGATGGGCGAAACTTACCGGCCAAGCTTTATGCATTGTCGCTTCAGGACTTTGATGTGATCTTGGGCATGGATTGGCTCGAGGCCCATCATGCCATGGTGGATTGCGGCTTGAAGAGGGTCTACTTCTGGTAGCATCGTGGACCCACCTTCTATTTCTAAGGTATCCGATCTTCCTCCTTTCATTTTTTTATTTTGGCCATTAAGGCTCGTAGATTGCTTGACACAGGTTGTCAAGGTTTTCTCGCTTTTGTGGTTTTGGTCGATCGGTAGTGTTCGGATGTGGGGGATATTCCGATTGTGTGCGAGTTTTCTGATGTTTTTCCTAAGGAGTTGCCAGGGTTGCCGCCGTAGCGAGAGATTGATTTCGTGATTGAGATGGTACCAGGTACGGCACCTATGTCGAAGGCCCCTTATCGTATGGTGCCGGCAGAGTTGAAAGAGTTGAAGGCGCAGTTGCAGGAGTTGCTGGCCAAGGGTACATTCGTCCTAGATTTTCCCCTTGGGGTGCGTCCATGTTGTTTGTGAAGAAGAAGGATGGTAGTTTGAGGCTATGCATCGACTACCGACAGTTGAACCAGGCGACTGTTAAGAACAAGTATCCGTTGCCACGGATTGATGACTTGTTTGATCAGCTTCAGTCTGCCCGGGTGTTTTCGCGGATCAATTTGAGATCGGGGTATTATCAGCTACGGATCTGAGAGTCTGACATTGAGAAGACTGCGTTCCCTCAAGGTATGAGCATTATGAGTTCTTGGTGATGCCGTTTGGGCTCACCAATGCCCCCGCGACATTTATGGATTTAATGCATAGGGTATTCCATCCGTATCTAGACCAGTTCATGGTCGTGTTCGTGGATGACATCCTCGTGTATTCGCGGTCTGCTGAGGAGCATGTGCATCATTTGAGGGTGGTGTTGCAGACCTTGCGGGATCACCAGCTGTATGCCAAGCTCAGCAAGTGTAAGTTTTGGCTGCCTGAGGTGCACCTTTTGGGGCACGTGATTTTTGGTGATGGTGTTTTCGTAGACCCCGCCAAGGTCGAGGCTGTGGTGTAGTGGTCCAGGCCGAGTTCTGTCATGGAGATTCGAAGCTTTCTGGGGCTTGCAGGCTATTATAGGAGATTCATTCAACATTTTGCTCGTATTACGGCCCCGATGACCAGACTTACGTAGAAGGAGGTGCCGTTCGTCTGGACGGAGAAGTGTGAGCGGAGTTTCATGGAGCTCAAGAGATTGCTCACTACCGCTCCGGTGTTGGTGTTACCTTCGGGATCGGGAGGTTTCGTGGTGTGTACAAACGCTTCCAGGGTAGGTTTGGGCACCGTGCTGATGTAGCACGGTCGAGTTGTGGCGTATGCGTCTCGACAATTGAAGCCACATGAGGAGAACTAACCCACTCATGATCTTGAGTTGGCGGCGGTGATTTTCGCCCATAAGATCTGGAGGCACTATCTGTACGGTGAGAAGTTCAAGATGTTTACTGACCATCAGAGTTTGAGATATGTGTTAACCCAGAAGGATCTTAACCTCAGGCAGAGGAGGTGAGTAGAGTACATGAAGGATTATGATTTTACTATGTCGTATCAGCCTGACATGATGAATGTCGTGGCTAACGCCTTGAGTAGGAAGGTAGTGTCAGTCAGATGCTGTTGAGGAAATGGAGGTTATGAGAGCATGTTCCGGCCATGACTTTTAGGCTCAAGATCCCTCGGGATCAGGGTTCGGCTGTTCTCGCGAGCTTGACTGTCGCGCCAGCTATTCGTCGTCAGGTGACTGAGGCTCAGCGTGTGGACCCTGACCTGCCTCGTATTCTGTCGATGGCCGAGGTAGAGTTTGGCGAGGATGGAGCTGTGCGGTTTCGAGGTAGGTTGTACGTCCCAGCCGAGGGGCAGACGAGGCGCATGGTGCTGCGTGAGGCTCATGGGAGCCGGTATGCCGTTCACCCCGGATCGGCGAAGATGTACCAGAACTTGAAGAGGCAATTTTGGTGGCCTGGGATGAAGAGAGATGTTGCGGAGTTCGTGGCCATGTGTTTGGCCTGTTAGCAGGTGAAAGCTGAGCACCAGCGACTGGGAGGTACACTTCAGCCATTGGAGATCCCCGCGTGGAAGTGGGACCACGTGACCAATGATTTCGTGGTTGGATTGTCGAGGACATCCAGTGGGCATGATAGTATTTGGTTACTGGTGGATAGGCTGATGAAGACAACTCGGTTATTACCAATCAAGGTCAGTTGGAGTGTGCATCGTTTGGTCCGTCTATATGTGGAGCGGATCGTTCCGCTGCATGGAGTCCCCATCTCTATCATCTCTGATCATGATCCGCGCTTCACTTCGAGATTCTGGAGGAGTTTCCAGAAAGCTCTAGGCACCGAGTTGGCTTTTAGCTCGGCATATCATCCTCACTCGGACGGTCAATCTGAGAGGACTATCCAGACTTTGGAGGATATGTTGAGGTCGTGTTACCTGGAGTGGCAGGGGAGTTGGATCCACCATCTACCGTTAGTGGAGTTTGCCTACAACAATGGCTATCACTCAAGTATTGGTATGGCTCCGTACGAGGCGTTGTACGGGCGACCTTGTAGGACTCCGCTTGATTGGTTCGAGGTAGGAGAACGTGTCCGGACATGACCGGATTTGGTGCAGCAGTGTACTGAGGTGGTGCATCTGGTTCGGCAGAAGATGTTGGCAGCGCAGAGCCGGCAAAAGAGTTATCCCAATCAGAGGAGGCAGCCCCTCAGCTTTGCTGTCGGAGATCGGGTGTTTTTGCGAGTTTCTCCCATGAAGGGTGTAATGCGCTTCGGCAGGTGTGGGAAGCTGAGTCCCCGCTACATTGGTCCTTTGCTTATTGTCGAGCGTATTGGTGAAGTTGCCTATCGGTTGCAGTTACCCCCGGAGCTGTCTGCTGTGCATGATGTGTTCCATGTGTCTATGTTACGGAGGTATATACCCGATGATTCCTATGTTCTAGAGGACGTCGTTTGGCCCGAGGTGACCCCAGACTTGTCCCTTCTGGAGTACCATATCCGCATCGAGGATCGGCGTGAGCAGCGCCGTCGGAACAAGGTTATCCCTCTGGTTAAGGTAGTCTGGCACCGTCACACCGGTGGTGAGGCGTCGTGGGAGCGTGAGGATGAGATGCAGCAACTGTATCCTTATTTGTTCAGGTGAGTCTTCTCCCCTACCCCTGTGCCTGGTCCTTAATTTTGAGGATGAAATTTGTTTAAGGGGGGAGGGCTGTAATGTCTCGAGTTTTTCAGACATTTTTCGGATATGGATCCGTGAGTTTCATATCACTTTCGGGGTCCCGAAGCTTATTTTGTGGTTTACACGTATTTTCCCTGACGGACCTGCGGAATGCCATAGCGGGCAAACCGTTGCGTTCTCCTCCTCCGAGACTGTACCAGTGCGTTGAGCGTGTTCTGAGGATCGCAAAAATGATTTTTCCTAATTTTTTTATATTTTTGGTGTTTTTTAGATTATCTATAAATACTTCCCCTTTTCCTTTTCCTTTTTCTTTTCCCCTCTTCTTCTTCCTCTTTCTCCCGTTGGAACACCCCTCCCCGGCCGTGCGCTCTTCCTCCCCGGGCGTCCGTGGCGCGGCCTCCTTCACCCTGGCAGCGACGTGGTGGCGACGGCGACGACGAGGCAGACGTGGTGGCGTGATTCTCGCGGCGAGAGGCGGGGTGTTCGTGGGTCTTAAAGCTTGGATTTTAGATTGGCGGCGATCTGGCGGAGCTCGAGCTCCATTGAGGTAGGGGGACGGATCTCCACCCTTCTCCCCTTCCTTTCCGTGATTTCTGGGCCGAGGAGAGATCGAGAGGGGTTAAATCCATGTTAGGAGGGGAATTTCCATGTTTAGGGCTTGAGCGCCAGATCCGTTGATTCTCGGAGTTTTTGACTGATTCGGGGCCATAGATGCTTGCTAGGAGGGTTGGGGGAGGTTCCCCCTTTGTTTCCCCATCATCTGGTGATGATCGGGGAGTGGATCGGGGTTTTTGGGCATGTCCCGCCGTTTCGCACTCGGGAGAGCCTAGCGGTCCTTCCAGTGACCACATGGCTCCCTTGGCGGTCTCCAGGAGACCGCTTGACGACACTGTATTGTTGGCAGGCCTTGCGGTCTGGCGATGGACCGCTAGGCTAGGTGAGGCGGTCGTGCGATAGACCGCTAGCCATTTTCTGACCGTTGCGCCCTCTGGACACGTGTTTTTGATCTTTGGGGGTCACGCGTTGGTAAGTGGTAAAGGGTACGACCGTTTACCATTGCCTTGCAGTCCAGGTATGGACCATTTGGCTTGCCAAGTGGCCTAGCGATAGACCGTTAGGCGTTACCGTGGCTCGATCCCTTGCGGTCGTGGGTTCGACCGCTAGGATGGGCGTCGCGGTCCAGAGTTAGACCGCTAGATGCCTCGCGGTCCAGTGATAGACCGTTAGGCTGGGGATAGTCCGGAGTGGACCGTTGTCCCGTTTCCCTTCGATACGTGTTTTCCTGAGTTGAGTCTTACCTCTGGGTGACCCGTCCACTAGACGTAGCTTTCTTGCGCACGCGTGTGCGAACCCACTTGGGATTGATGGAGAGCGTGACCCGGAGAGACGATTTTTAAGCTGGTTACCGTAGGGCCCCCACATGCAGCCGAGTCCGGGCTTCGGGGGAAGAATCAGCTAGAGGATCTGACCTAGGGCGCATGGTCTGTGTGTGCACACTGGGCTGGGGAGGTTGGACCCGCGCTGACGAGCGCGACCCAGCTTGTCCTTGTTCGTGGTACTGGTTACTTGTTGTGTGTCTCAGTCTCCGCCTGGGGCGTGGTAGCGAGGTACCTGAGGCGCAGTGTAAGACGTCAGGGGGCGCATCCGGCTTCGCTTCAAGTGGGTGGTGCTCCTATCTCCTGGCAGGTGCGGACTTGTTTTCCACCGATTCGAGGTCGATTTGTTAGGTGCGGTTAGTTGTAGAGAGCTTTTCCATTTATTTATTATTGCTTGTTGATTCTCCCGTACTTTTGTTAGGTAGCGCCACCTTCCGCGGTTGATCGTGCCTTGTTGTGCGGTGGGGGTCCGAGGGATCCCTACTGGGCCAATGAAATGAGGCTCACCCCTACTTTTCAGGTGAGGCGGGGTCGTCGAGAGGCGCGTCGGAGTTTCAGCGTGGTTCTAGTAGCCGAGGTTAGTCGCCAGTTGCCAGAGTCGGGGTATGCCCCGTGTACTTGTACTTTTCTTTCTGTTGACTGTAGACACCTATTTTTGGTCGATAAGACGAGCAGTTTCTTTGTTCTCCTAGTTAATGCCCCAATTGATCTATAATTGGTTGATTTTTTAGGATAGTTTCTCTCTATGCTCGGCCCTGTAATTTAAATTCCGTATCTTGGATCTCGTCTCGAACTTGGCATTCTCACATTATTCACTCATATCACTTTCTTGTTCATAGCGTGTTATGAGACTGATTGAACGCCCATTTAAACATTCATTATTTCTTGATATTAGATCTTTGCAGCATCCACTGAGTCTCTATCTTACTTAATACTTGATTGAATGGCTTTCCAATGGGTGTTTATTCCTTTTCCAATCATTTGGCTGGTCAATCATGGTCGCGCTATATCGTCATAGCGCGTTCATTAAAAACACGCCATATCCTCCTAGCGCGTTCTCAGACAGAAACTCAGTCTGACCCGGACTTCCCCTTTTTGATTTGGGCCCTTGTTTTGGTAAGTTTCCAATCATATTTCATCCAAAGGAAGGTTCCTAATCCTAATAGGAGTCGTTTCCCCTCTTTAATCGACAGGATTACCTTGATTTGAGCCGCCAAACCATTGGATTAGATCGGACTCCGACCTAGGGTTCGCTCTTGCTTCATCTCCTATAAATTAGGCCCTTGGCCATCGTTCTAAGGGGATGCAACTTCGAGATCTTGATCAGGGGGAGGCTATTCCTCATTCCAAATCAATAGTTCCTTGCTCCTTCCACATCCAAGGGAGTATTTCAGGGCTAATTGTGTTCTTCCTCGTTCTGACTTTTTCCCCCTGATTCGTTTCTTTTAATCCCTACATAACATTGCATATTGCTTTCAAAATCACTCCTTTTACAAAATACACGCATTCACATACACCAAACCTATTTTTGGCCCTTCCATAGGGGTTTAAAAACCACCAAACCCCCCAGGTGATCTAGCCCTTTGTTTACATGCTTTTGATTAAGAATAGGGGCAGATTCTACATAAATCACGATCTAATGGGTCTTTTCTTTGTTGTTTAAATTATTTTGCAGGCACTAGAAGAAGGATACGTGGAGCCCTTGCACCTTGGCCGGCCTTGGAGCAAGGAAGGAACGAGCCCCAATTAATCCCGCTCACTGTCTGATATCGCGCCACACAAACATAACGTGATCTTTAGAAGGCGCTAGCCCGATATAGCGCGTTGATGTCCTGGCCACCTCTTGGCCGTCTCTGAATTTCTGAGGTATGTAATGTGCCCTTGCTTTGATCTTTATATTATTTGGCATGTTATTAGCCTCAGTGGCGATCACAGATTATTTTATTACATGTGACCCCCACTTGTATCATTATTTAGTTCTATCTTATCAAATCATCACTTATTCAAATCATCCATTTTGAGGGAGGTCTAATTTCTGATCTACGTATTTTGGCGATCACGGTGGGACCAAGCTTATCCTCACTGTAGACACGCCAAATTTGACATCATTTTGAGTATATCTCCTATCGCACTGCGATGTCCCATTTGACCCTCAAATTGACTTATTTGAGTGGTTTTTCTCTCATTTCTTGAATATCCAACTTCCCCCAATTTTCACACATTTTTTCCTATTTTTCAAGATTTTTCAGAGCTTTTTTTTTTTCATTTTTTCGGGCCTTAAATCAAATGGTGGCAGGGACCTGGGTGCCATTTAAATAGCGCCCAGGCAGGGGGCGTCCATTTCCAGCTGAGTCCAGTTTGGCCGTTTTCGAAATCTATGAATTAGCGACACTCCAGAAAGTCGCCATTTCTTTAAATAACGACTGTCTAGAAGGGCGCCAATTCTTTTATTCATATTTTGAGCCGAATTCGAATTATTTTTGATTTCACGACTTCCTAGAAGGTCGCTATTTCATGAAATAGCGCCCGGTTGCAAAGTTACCAATTTTCTTGCCTTATTTTGAGCATTTAACTCAGTCCAAAATTTGTATTAATTCCTAATTGGCGACCACTTCATGGGCGTCAATTCTTTTCTAATTTTGGAATATCCTAATCCGTCTTAAAATGCCTCAGAATGGGCGGCACTTCGAGCATGCGCTCTTTTAATTAGCGACCACTGGGTTTGACGCCATTTCTTACAGAATTTTGATTTCGAACAGAATCCTTTCCCTTCCTCACTTAAACTCCTTTTCCACTTGGCAAAGGGTTCCTATGGCTTCCTAATATTGTAAGGACACTTGGAGGAAAGATCCCTCTTTCCAAATCCCACCAAAACTCAATTTTCTAATTTTCTTGAAATTAAACTCCGAATTTCCTTTTCCTTCCTCACTTAAACTCCTTTTCCACTTGGGAAAGGGTTCCTATGGCTTCCTAATATTGTAAGGACACTTGGAGGAAGGATCCCTCTTTCCAAATCCCACCAAAACTTAATTTTTTAATTTTCTTGGAATTAAACTCTGAATTTCCTTTCCCTTCCTCACTGAAACTCCATTTCCACTTAGGAAAGGGTTCCTATGGCTTCATAATATTGTAAGGACACTTGGAGGAAGGATCCCCCTTTCCAAATCCCACCAAAACTTAATTTTCTAATTTTTATAGAATTAAACTCCGAATTTCACTTCCCTCCCTCATTTTAACCTCATTTTCCACTTGGAAAAGGGTTCCTATGACTTTTTAAGGTTGGGAGGACACTTGCCCAATAAACATCTCCCTCCAATTCCCATTAAAACTCAGTTTTCTAATTTTCTTAGAATTAAATTCCGAATTTCATCTCTATAAATAGGACACCTCTCTCCCTTGTGTAAAAGGGCATCAATATCAATCCAAGGGGAGGTGCTACTAGATTGAAGCCTCAAGGAGGAGGCTCCCATGAATCTACAAGCTTCATCCATGGAGTTCTTCTTCCTCCCTTGAAGATCTTGAAGCCAAATTGGAGAAAACCACTAAGCTTTCCTCCTCCCATCTCTTATTTTTTTGCTTTAGTTAATTGCATGCATCATATCATATTCTTCTTTTATTTCTTTTTATCTCAATATTGAGATCTTTCCATATTGTGCACTCCAGCACATCTCTCTTAGTGCAACACTTGCACATCTCCCTCTATTCTTCATCATACATCATCTTTTACCTACCGTTTTGCATATGGGTTTAAAGGCCAAACACCAATAAGGTGTGTTCATATCCATGCTTTCTATGTCCATATTTATATTTGGATTTGATGCTACACATCTTGGTTTCTAATCCATGCTTATTTATTGGTGTTTGTTAATTTTGCAAGGGTAATCAAGCTAAAGGAAAACTCTCTTCATCGGCCGGCCGATAGAAAGAGAAGGTGCACTCACAATCTCCCCCGCTTCTTTTAAGGTATTCTTCGTGATCCCTCCTATTCTTTATTGTTATATCTTTGAGGTCCTCGCGTCTCTGGCGATCACCCTCCATTAGCATCCTACGCATGCTCCACTTTCTCTCTCTTCCCATGCTTTTCTAGCCATATTATCCTTTTCTTTTCTTGAGTGGATTTTCTTAGAATCTACAAATTGGCGATCATGGTGGGACCACCATTATTTTTCTTTGATTACCCTACCCCTTTTGCACCCTCGGTGCAACTCCCTTTGTGCTCCACGTAGCACTTTCCTTTTTGTCTTATCACTTGTGCATCGCGTGCACATCCCCCTCTCCTTATGTGATTGCTAACTTGTTGGTTTTTGAAAAATTCAACTTTCTTATCTCTCCATCTTTTTTTTAAAAAAAAATTGGATGCCATGTTTCATATTATGTTGATTGCTTGATTTGTATGGCCATGTGAGTGTTTTACCTTATCTTTCTTTGGTTTGGCTCATATCATGGTTCACACGTTCTTTTCTTTGTCTTTTGCATTAGCACTTGCATTTAGGGCATTTGGCTTGGGAGACCTCCTCTCCCCACACTTTTTAGGAGTCTTACCCCTCTCTTGGTTAAGGAAGGACCCTCCATTGAACATTCTGTCTCTTTGGACCAGGAATTCCTAAACCAAAGCCTCCATAAGTCCCCGCACCCGTAGATTCTCTCACGGACGCTAGGGCAGGTTGTACCTTTTGAAGTCCCCGGGTTTAGTTGGCCTATATGTGGTGAGAATTAACCTAGTTGGCACGGGAGAAAACCACATTTGAAACTAGGTTCATAACCTTGAGTGGATCACATCAACTTTATTGAAAATCCTTAATCCACCAAGGTTCAAATAAAAGAAATCAAGGGTAACCATTCCAACTTGTTTGCTATCTTTGTAAATTGTTTTGATTGCACATTAAATTGCTTGCATAATGGATTACCTTGATAATAAAAACAACATGTTTAATTCAATTAATTAATGTTCATGAGGGTGATCAACCTAGCACATCTTATTCCCCTCAACTGATGAGGGCATCCCTTGCCCCTCCACATTTTCTCCAGACTCGGATTGTTCGTCGACAAGCGCCATTATGTTAGTCATGTATTTTTGAGTCTAGTCATGTAATCTTCACATTTTCTTTGAGTCAATATCATGTAATTTTCCCTTTATTTGAGTCATGTACCTAGGTTAGTGAGTCATTTTCCTAAGTATTGTGTCATTAGGTTGGTTTGTTAGGCTATTGGGCCCAATTCATTGAGCTTGGCCCAAGGGCGCCCCTACCCCTTCGGTTATTTGTCATTGAGTCAAATGTCAGGGACTTTTGTAGAAATGTGGGTTTCCTATATATAGGACCCCATTCCCCTCATTTTGAACTAATGAACCATTGCATGAATATTGAAATCCAATTCCAAATCCCACTAGATCTCTCTCTCTCTCTCTCTCTCTCTCTCTCTTCCCCAACCCCAAAATTCAAAATTTTCTCTCTCCTCCCCATTCACCTCTCATTAAGACCCCTCCCCTTCCCCATACACTCATTTAACTCCCCCCCAACCCCAAGGTGGAATCCCCCAATCACTAGGCCACCCTCCAACCCCCAACTACCCTACCCACTTCCCCAAGCACCCTTCCCTCTCCCCCATACAACCCACCACTTCCCTAGGCCATTTGAATTCAAATCTCCCTTCCCTCCACAGCCCTAGGGCACCCCCAAGACCCCTCCCCTTGGTTAGGGTCGCACCCCCCCTCTCTCTCTCATCTCCACCATTCTTCCTTGCTCCTCTCCATCATCTCTCAGCCCTAGTTCGCAGTTGAAGACCTGCAGAAGACCAGCAACTTGCAGCAGCGACTCCGACCACATCCCAGCGAGTTTGAAGACCCAAGAGCTATCCACGGAAGCGTCTTCCTGTCTTCTTCGTAATGGAAGTGGTTTCATCTTCATCCGAGCTGTGTGCTGCCCGGGAGCTCCGTTCTCCCACAACTGCGCAGAGCTGCCCCTGCTGAGTACCAGAACCAGAGTAGAAGCTTCACCACGATGAACCTTGGAAGAATCAGTTCAAGAGCTCTTCTGTAAAGATCTTCTTCGCCCTGTCTACTTTCAGAATCAAGAAGCGAACTTCGATCGGCCTTCTTGATCCAGAGTTATCAATTTTCTCCCTCAGCTTCGGTGGGTCTGCTACCCACAGTCTGCACCGACCTACCATCATTGTTCAGAGTCCCCTGGTCTTCTCCCGCATTGTTTGGCTTCCCCGTCAGTTTTGCTGCAAAGAGGACTCATCCACGGTTCCAACGACTCTGACAGTGCTTGATTCCGAGTTCGGGAGCTGTCGGGGCATCCTCTGCAACCTACTGTTGGAAATCAGGAGCTGCCAGTCCGAGACTCTGCCTCCCTGTTCGGGCCTCCACCCAGACCAGCATCGGCAACAGAAGAAATTAATAAAATTTGGAAGACTTCCCCGGCCTCCTACAAAGACTTTCCAGGTGGTTTCGTCCCCGGCAAAATTCGGTAGCAGTTGCAGCAGTCAATTCTTCAGTCCCCTATCAGCACTCACAGAACTGGACAGATTCGGCATCGGCTTCTTCTCTTGTGTTTTCATCGCTTTCTCCCCTCCCCGCTTGGCCGGCTGAAGGCCCCTCCCTGTGTGGAGGTAACTTTTGGTTGTAATACATTAACCCCCACCCCGAGATCCCCCCCCCTTGCATGGGGCGTAGTGCTGTACTCCTTTCAATTTCAGGTTGAAGCGACACCGACGCGGCGTACGGGTGCATACCCTCGCCTCCCCGCTCGCCCCCGTCTCCGGCCGGAGTCGGCGTCTTCACGCCGGCTAGGTGAGCTCCTGAACATCTCTCATTGCTGTAATGGACTTGCTTAGCTTAGTATTGCTATAGTTACTCCGTCGGCGGTGAGAGAGTGTCCGATTTTAAATTGCCACCAAATTGAGTGACCACCGCGGGCGAGTTGTGAGAGCTTCCACTCAACCCACACCCTTGGTGTGTTGCCGCCCGTGATTTGGGCTTCCCTTGGCCCATTTGGGGTCCGCAATAAGCTAGCCGACCCTTGGAGAACCAAGGTCCCGCCTCGGACCCTCTCCATCATCACCGAGTCGCCTTCGGGCACTAACGTGCGCCAAGCGAGTGAGTCGCTAGTGTGAGTCCGCTGCCTAACCCGAATGCTTGCATACTTAGGTCCAAGGTCGGTCTCACATCAATTGGTATCATCATCATAGCATCCTAGTTGGTCTCACATCAAGTGTATCAAAACATCTTCATCACATCATCATAGGTCTTAGGTCGGTTTTACATCAAGTGGTATCAGAGCAAGTTCACAACTTGTCTCTATCAAGTTGGTCCTAGGGCATGTCTATGCATTTAGAGTCTTCAAGTGCATCACTCTTGTCCCCTAGTATGGCCACCTCATATCGACCTTACCAATCGGCCCACTCCATAAGTCCAAGCCACCAAGAGATGCCTACCACTAACACCCATAACTTCCCTGGCCATGTCAACTACTTCATGAAAGCCTTGACCTATGCCAATGAGCGGCTTGATAACATATCAGGCCGACTCAACCAACTTGGAGAAAATAGGCCCGCCCCAAGGACGGACGATAGGATGGTCCCTTTCCCACTTCCCACCTTTGATGGAACCTCTCCTAGAGAATATTTAGATTGGGAAGCTACAATGGACCAATACTTCACTTGGTATCCTATGTCCGAGGATGAAAAGGCATGGGTTGCCAAAATGCAACTTACCAAACGGGCAGAAACTTATTGGATGCAAATTGTCGGGCTAAAGGTACTTAGAAGGGAAACTCCCATCACCACTTGGAAGGACATGAAGGAGCAACTTAGGGCAAAATATATGTCCCCTTCCTACCCGGGTTACCAAAGCCCAAGGAGCACTCCCACTCCCTCAACCCCACCCGTCCAAAACCTCACCCCTAAAACCCAAGTATCTAAGGCCTCCACCTCCTCACCCAACCCCATAAGGTCCCCCACACCCCAACCAAAACCCCCTCCCCTAACCTACACTAGTCAAGCCCCTTTAACCCCCACCTCCACCCCAAACGATCCCAAGGGCAAGAGACCCTTAACCGGCCCGATTCCCTCCATAAGGACCACCACTCATCCAACCTTCACCACTCAAACCCAAGTGGACCCCATGACCACCCCTCCACCTAGGCCCATAATGGCCATCACCCCCCAACCCAAAACCCCTCACCCAACCCACCTCCCGCTTCCTACACTAATATTTCCCCAACCTAGGCCTCCTCTACTTCCCCTTCCTATCCAAATCCAAGACCACCCTTGCCCACCACCCCAAGTGCACCATGCTCCAGCTATCACCAATTCTCCCGCATTAGACCTACCCAACCCATTAACACTAGGAATTGAAACCCACACACCCATCCACATGGAAATAGATGCTAGTCCCGAACAAAAACCTACCCTAGAGGAAATCCAAGAACCTCCACTTCCACCCACCTCTCCTAATCCGGATCCTCAAAAGCCACACACCTTCACCATGAATGAAGTCATACTCCAATGGCTCAAATAAGGACCCACCCTTCCTAGCTCACCCCCACCTCTCTCACCATTGGGATATCCATCCCAAATTGCCCCCCTCCACTCCTATCACACCACAATCCAATCCTACTATGAGGTAGAAGGTTGGGATGATCTCCTCAAGGGTTTAGAATGGCAACTAGGGTTGACTTGCTTATTGACCTTAGGAAAGACCCACCCAAAAAGCCTTAGTCTTATCCACCCATGTGATGGTTCTATCACCTCGGTCTTCACCATTGGTTGCTACACTAGTGACCTCCTTCTCATTCTCCCTATGGATGAAAAACCCATCATGATCCACTCCACTTCCATTGAGATCCCAAGTACCTTGATCGACTGGCCCACTAACGACCTTGGTCCAATTACCTTGAGGGAGGAGGACCCACCGTGTGAAGACCATGTGGGCATAGAGTCTCTTCTTCTAGGAAACCCAGTCCATGACCCCTTTGATCCCTTCCTTTGGGAGTATGGGTACCCACGTGACCCACCCACATCACCCACCACCCACCCTTTCCTACCCCCACCCACCATGTTGGGCCAAGCCCACCTCATCCATGACCCAGGTTACACCATAGAAATCATGATCTTAGGCAACACCCGCCTAGAGATCAAGAAAGTGCCCCACCCCATATCCACCTACCTAGATCCCTTCGACCCTTTTGAGTGGAAGCTCAAAGGCCACCCCACCATCCCACATGAGGAAGTCATCTTTGAGAAAAAAATTCATATGTCTTGGCACATCACATCGCTTGGCATGATTAGTCCGTCGAGTACATTCATCCACATCACCCACATGTCAAGTAGGAAGCATAAGTGGACCATATTTGGATGTAATGGTCCACCCTCTTTCATCATGAGTCATAAGCATGAAAGGAGCATACATGGATGTCCGGGTCCCCCAGCATTTGTCACCACCATGCATACCTATGGATGCCCCGGTCCTCCCAAATCATTCAACGTCCTCATAACATCAATGCATGATAGGTCTATATGTGGTTGTCCTGGACCACCTTTGCATACCATACATTGTCAACTCACATCGCATCATAGTGCATGGCATATGCATTCAAGCAAGTATCAAGCAACAAGCGGTGGGATTCACAAGAAGCGAGCACAAACTCCTAAGCACCACTTTGAGTTCCAAGTTGACAACTTGGTGATGATGGCTTTGGAGTGGCTCTACTTTAGGGTCACCTCCAATCTGAGGGCACGAGGACTTGGACCTTGCCAAGATCTGAGTGGCTTTGGCAACCCAGCTTATGGGTTGGACTTTCAAATGGGTTTTGGGATTCACCCCACTTCCCATGTGGCGATCGGCACCCTCTAAGGGCACCGCGGTGGATCCTAGTGAGTGCCTCGAGCTTACACCTACCCTTGTGAGAGACACCCTCGGAGTGCCACCACAAATAGCCTGAGAGCCCGACGTGAGCACACGGCGGCAATACTAGGCAAGCAAGATCCCATCGCCAGCATGAGGGTATGACCGAGTCACTTTGTCGAGCTGAAGCGCCGTTCCCCGACTATGGTCGCGGGTTGAGTATGGAGATCGTGGATCACCCAGAGCCACAGTTCGATGTACTACTTCCCTGGTGGACCCATACTCGACGGGGTCGAGTTTTCCCCACCCCGGGGGTATGATGAGGGCATCCCTTGACCCTCCACATTTTCTCCAGACTCGGATTGTTCGTCGGCAAGCGCCATTATGTTAGTCATGTATTTTTGAGTCTAGTCATGTAATCTTCACATTTTCTTTGAGTCAATATCATGTAATTTTCCCTTTATTTGAGTCATGTATCTAGGTTAGTGAGTCATTTTCCTAAGTATTGTGTCATTAGGTTGGTTTGTTAGGCTATCAGGCCCAATTCATTGGGCTTGGCCCAAGGGCGCCCTACCCCTTCGGTTATTTGTCATTGAGTCAAATGTCAGAGACTTTTGTAGAAATGTGGGTTTCCTATATATAGGACCCCATTCCCCTCATTTTGAACTAATGAACCATTGCATGAATATTGAAATCCAATTCCAAATCCCACTAGATCTCTCTCTCTCTCTCTCTCTCTCTCTTCCCCAACCCCAAAATTCAAAATTTTCTCTCTCCTCCCCATTCACCTCTCATTAAGACCCCTCCCCTTCCCCATACACTCATTTAACTCCCCCCCAACCCCAAGGTGGAATCCCCCAATCACTAGGCCACCCTCCAACCCCTAACTACCCTACCCACTTCCCCAAGCACCCTTCCCTCTCCCCCATACAACCCACCACTTCCCTAGGCCATTTGAATTCAAATCTCCCTTCCCTCCACAGCCCTAGGGCACCCCCAAGACCCCTCCCCTTGGTTAGGGTCGCACCCCCCCTCTCTCTCTCATCTCCACCATTCTTCCTTGCTCCTCTCCATCATCTCTCAGCCCTAGTTCGCAGTTGAAGACCTGCAGAAGACCAGCAACTTGCAGCAGCGACTCCGACCACATCCCAGCGAGTTTGAAGACCCAAGAGCTATCCACGGAAGCGTCTTCCTGTCTTCTTCGCAATGGAAGTGGTTTCATCTTCATCCGAGCTGTGTGCTGCCCGGGAGCTCGTTCTCCCACAACTGCGCAGAGCTGCCCCTGCTGAGTACCAGAACCGGAGTAGAAGCTTCACCACGATGAACCTTGGAAGAATCAATTCCAGAGCTCTTCTGCAAAGTTCTTCTTCGCCCTGTCTACTTTCAGAATCAAGAAGCGGAACTTCGATCGGCCTTCTTGATCCAGAGTTATCAATTTTCTCCCTCAGCTACGTGGGTCTGCTACCCACAGTCTGCACCGACCTACCATCCTTGTTCAGATTCCCCTGGTCTTCTCCGGCATTGTTTGGCTTCCACGTCAGTTTTTCTGCGAAGAGGACTCATTCACGGTTCCAAAGAGTCTGACGGTGCTTGATTCCGAATTCGGGAGCTGTCGGGGCATCCTCTGCAACCTACTATTAGAAACCAGGAGCTGCCAGTCCGAGACTCTGCCTCCCTGTTCGGGCCTCCACCCAGACCCGCATCGGAAACAGAATAAAATAACAAAATTTGGACGACTTCCCCGGCCTCCTACGAAGATTTTCCAGGTGGTTTCGTCCCCGGAAAAATTCGGTAGCAGTTGCAGCAGTCAATTCTTCAGTCCCCTATCAGCACTCACAGAACTGGACAGATTCGGCATCGGCTTCTTCTCTTGTGTTTTCATCGCTTTCTCCCCTCCCCGCTTGGCCGGCTGAAGGCCCCTCCCTGTGTGGAGGTAACTTTTGGTTGTAATACATTAACCCCCACCCCGAGATCCCCCCCCTTGCATGGGGCGTAGTGCTGTACTCCTTTCAATTTCAGGTTGAAGCGACACCGACGCGGCGTACGGGTGCATACCCTCGCCTCCCCGCTCGCCCCCGTCTCCGGCCGGAGTCGGCGTCTTCACGCCGGCTAGGTGAGCTCCTGAACATCTCTCATTGCTGTAATGGACTTGCTTAGCTTAGTATTGCTATAGTTACTCCGTCGGCGGTGAGAGAGTGTCCGATTTTAAATTGCCACCAAATTGAGTGACCACCGCGGGCGAGTTGTGAGAGCTTCCACTCAACCCACACCCTTGGTGTGTTGGCCGCCCGTGATTTGGGCTTCCCTTGGCCCATTTGGGGTCCGCAATAAGCTAGCCGACCCTTGGAGAACCAAGGTCCCGCCTCGGACCCTCTCCATCATCACCGAGTCACCTTCGGGCACTAACGTGCGCCAAGTGAGTGAGTCGCTAGTGTGAGTCCACTGCCTAACCCGAATGCTTGCATACTTAGGTCCAAGGTCGGTCTCACATCAATTGGTATCATCATCATAGCATCCTAGTTGGTCTCACATCAAGTGTATCAAAACATCTTCATCACATCATCATAGGTCTTAGGTCAGTTTTACATCATCAACTTCATAATTCTCACCACAACTCTTCCAAGGGACCACGTCCTCCTTCCTATGGTTTTGCCTGACCTATGGGTAATTTCCAATCTCATGGTCCCTCGCCTCAGTTGCGAGCCACTACTCCTTCGGGGACGTCTCTTCTCGACGATGAGAAGGTCTCCCAGATCCTGCATGCTATAGATCATCTCACCCCTCAACAAATTCAAGCCCTTAAGGCTGTTGTTGAGGGTGCAACTCATCCTTCTCATCCTCCTTTCACTCCCATTCGGGTGGCCCATCGCCCGCCTCCTCTTCTGATTCATACTCCTCTTCGGGTGGCCCATCACCCGCCTCCATCTACTCCTCCACTTCCGCGGCCCCAAGGCCCTTTTATTCATAGCAGCCTGGCACGCCCGGGTACCTTTTCGGGTCAATCCGTTAATCATCCTCCACAACCTTCTTATGCGGCCCCTCCTTCAAGTCCTTGCCAACCCTCTGTGGTTCAAGTTACACCCCTCCAACAAACGTTTCTTGACAAAGTCGCTTCATTAGAGGAACAATTAAAGAGGGTTGCGAGCCCACGGTCCGCTTCTTCTCCTTCTCCAGTCAATCCTCTTCACGCCATCCTGAACGACATTACGAAGATGGAAAGAGAATGGAAGGACAGGATAGACGACTACGGCATCGACAATTTAGGCGAGCAAGAGCCGGCAGATTTCAACACTCAAGTGGACGTCGTCCGCCCTCCACTCATCCACCCCACTCATTCATATGGCCCTCCGCCTCCTTCACCTCTGCCTTCATATTTACCTCCACGAAATCCTCCACCACAACATTATACTCCATCACCCATTATTACGCCTCCACCACGGCATCCACTTGAGTTTAGTAATGATGATGAATTGCAAGTTCTTTATGAAGAATTGGAGACGACATGTGCAGATGATGAAGTTCCTAGAGAGGCACCCCTTCCGAGTTTCCTCCGTTTCCCACTCCCTCCATTGCCACCCGATGAACCCCCTACTCAGGATGAAGCCACTGTCCTTAACCCTATTTATGAGACTAATTGGTGCTACGATGATGGGTCGATACTCCAATTACCCACACCGGTGCATCATGCGTCTTCCCCTGTCCCTAATACCTCTCGCCCTATCCAGCGCTTCCTACGCACCAAACCTTATTCTTTTATACCTTCAATTACCACACCATTAACCTCTACTCCCCTGGCTTCTGTCGAGCCTCCATCAACCTCCACTACACCGGCCTCTGCCGAACCTCCCTCTAAACTTCATACCATAACACCTCTTCCTTGTTCACTACCTAAAGCCTCCATTATCACTATAACCCTAAAGCCAATTACCCTAAACCCAACTTTACCTACACCTTTACCCGAACCCGTGGCTAGTCCTGGGTAGGACTCACCTATTTTTGCACTCGAGCCGATCCCAGTAACTTCCGAGCAAGGGGAGAAGCCTGCCATGTTTGAACCTCCGCTTACCCTTCCATTAAAACTCTCCATTACACCTCCACTGCTCATCAAGCTTACCACCTTCGCTTCACCTTCCTCTATCACTCGGAGTGGGTGTATTCCTACAAGCACATGTGCCAGGGATATCCAAGAATCGGGCAAGAAGGGCTTGACCTCGGCTATGCCATTCAAAATTCAAGATTTTATTTGCCGGATGTCGATCCGTGTCATTATGCTGGGTATATTTGAGAAGTCTCCTTCAAGGCTCACTATGATAAATTCTTCCAAATTGATGCCATATCAACCCTTTATGAAAGTCACCTTATTCATTGGTCGTTACTCTTTTAATGCTCTCATTATCCCTCGTTCCGTCATTATACGACTCCCTTGTCAAAAGAAGGGGTTCTCTTTCCACATTGCCATAACACATGAGAGTATTCGGGCGTTAATTCCATCCATTGAGCCGTCTGGCCGGGCCCTTTCCTTGCCATGGTGGGGTGGGCATCCTTTTGCTAAAGGGCCTTCCACCAATTCATTTACTCCTTATTATGTTCCACCCACATTTTTCTGTCTATGGGCCACTCCATGGGTGAGGAGGAGGATCTTACCCTCTCATTCCATGCATTCTCTGCATTCTTTGCATATCATGCATTTCATGCATCCCTTACAACCATCATATGGCATTCACATGCATTTGCATTTCTTATTTCCCGGGTTTTAGAACCGGTATCTTCTCCGTCTTCCGGAACCTCCGGACCTTCCACATCTTCCACCTCCGGAACGTCCGGACTTATCTTTCCTCCCTGGGCATCGCATCCCATGGTGTCTCATCCCTCCGGAACCTCCGGAACATCCGGATCTTCCAGGGCACCGTGTCCCTTCCCATCTTATTTCTCCGGAACCTCCAGACTCTTCTTTCTACTACACCATCCTTTCCAGGTATCACGCCCATTCTTTCCCATATTTCTTCTGATTTATCCTCCTACTTCTTCAGGACATCGTGTCCTTCGTTCTCTTCTTCCTCTCCCATCATCTTTTCTCATACTTCTTCCCAGGGCATTGCGTCCCTCAGTATTTTCCCCCTCCAGAACCTCCAGATTCTTCTTCCCACCATGATTCTCCTCCTTTGCCTCTGGACCCCCCCTTTCCATCTACCAACTTCTCTTCTTAATTCCCCCCAATCACGGGTCCGACCCAACTTCTTCCACATCCACCACTTTGGGCATCTGCCCGTTCTCCCACTACTTCCGAGGCTTTAGTCCTCACCCCACTTCTTGATTTTCCTCTCCTTCTGTAGACCATTTCATGTGATCAGGGTCTCCGTACCTTAGTGAGGGAGTTCTAGCCCTCGCCTCTTTTCCTTTTATCCTTGTTCGTCTGAGTCAGGTCTTGGTATCACTCTTTCTTGTTAAGCCACTTCAAACCTTGGCTTCCAATCCTTTTATCTTCCACTTAAGGACAAATCCCACGTTCATCAAGATCGCCTCCAGCAGTTGCTGCTTCTACAAGGTTGCAAGGTAATGTTTTGCATATGATTTGATTTCATCATTCTTCACACACGGTTTTTCAAAATGAAGTGCTTCTTAACATGATCAAGAGTGTTATTATAAATCTTTATCTTATACCTTTTCATTAAGTCAATTTCAGAAAAGAGTCTTTAGGCTTGCTATGCAGCACTTCGGTCATAAGAACCTCGCGATGGGAGTTTGGCATTCTCTCCCCGCTTGTTAAGAGCAACCCTTAGCTGGGCACTTCACACACTTCACGGCGCCCTTTAGCCGTCTCCTTTGGTAAAAACATTGTTGCTGCTTTGGCCATGCCATGAGTATGCGTAAAAGTCATTTCTCTTCTTTACTCGGCCGCATGCAGGTAAGAGGTTGACGGGTGAGATGACCAACCTAGGTAATCCCCAATACGAGAGAAGTCTCAAATAGGGGCAGTCTTGACCCAAATTAAAGTGAATTTTCATGATACATCTAGCCAAAAAAGGCTATTATGAAAATCAAGTCAAATTTTTGATCAATATAAAATTATAATAAAGGCATGCCAAGAGTGGCAAAGTCCCCGCAAGGAAAATCCCGATCGTATGCATGTCAAGGGTCTAAAAATCAAAGGCACAAAGCCCCGGCGCAACAGACTACCTCTTTGAGGGGTAATACCTTGGAAGGATTTCAAGTCCCGATATCTTCCATCTTGCATAGAGCTTATCTCCAATTGTTCTTCTATTCTCCCTCCAAGACTGAATGTTTCTCGGGTATGGCCTTGGTAGAAGCACTGTTAACCAAGGGTAGTCGGTCATAGGGCCCAACCTTTAAATACACGCTCGGCTTTGGGCAGTTTTTAGCGAAAGGGGAAGGAACAAGAACCATTAGCCAGTGGTTTAAACATCCTTTGATGCTGCTTTAGCAATGTCTAAACCAAAGTCTAAAAAAAGTTGAATATTTCTTGTGAAAAATCCAAAAAAAATTGAATATTCTCAAAATCCAACAAAAATTGAATATTTTCAAAGTCCATAAAAAATCAGATATCTTCCAAAAATCCACATAAAAATTCAAGTATTTTCAAAACCTATAAAAATTTGCATATTTCAAAATCCAAAAAAAAAATTGCATTGTATTTTTTTTTCTGATGGTACTTTTGCAGAGACAACAGCTCTCACAGGACTAAGAGCACGGGATGAGTCCTCTCCATTCATTGCTATCTCCATTTTGATTCTCCCCATGTTAACAATTGATCACATCTTCATGATTTGCTAGGCATTACTCCGATTATTCATCTCCAAATCTTTTTTAATCAACTTCTGCTTATTTTACTTGATCACTCTTGCCGCTGGGCATTACTTAATCCTGATCATTCAAGTGACTAGCCAAGTTATCATCCTTGTGACAAACAACAAACAAAGATGCTATGCTATCTATGCTTTAATGATGTTATCTATGTTAAATGTTATTCATACCTTTCACGCTGTGCACGCTTGAATGTTATTCATGATATGATACATACATGCTATTGATGCTTTGATACATACTATATTTTCATGTTATTCAATGATATTCATTGCTTTCGTGCTTGAATTCTATCCCTTCTATGGTTGCAATGCTTTAACGCCTTATTCATTACTTGTTATCTTTTATATCTTGGCTAATGAAATTTTGAGCGCAGGAAAGAAGCTCTTGATCCTACCGTCTGGGTATCATCACTTTGGCCCCACGATGCTTGCATTTTCTAAATTCCCTCATGCTTATTGCTATCACCATCTTTCCCCTGTATGCATTTTACTATACATTACCTACACTACTAGATCATATCAAGGACCTTGTGGCTTTGATAAATTTGGAATCTGAGTTCTCCTTCATCAAAAATGATGATGATTTCAGAGGCGTCTTAGTCATACGGATAGGCCGTTGAGCCGTCTAAGACTGGGGACAATGGTTCTATTTTGTGAGTGGGTGCGCGGATAAACATGCTTTGGCTTAGTATCAGCTCACGAATGGGTTTCTTTACCCAGTCTCGACAATTTAACAATATTATCATTGATTATCTTATATTCTCATTTGTTTTAACTTTTTCCTTTAAACCCAGCATGCATTCATATAGGAATTTGAATTAACTATGAAAAACCCTTCCGATAAGCTAATTTTGAATGTAAAGATAATTCTGATTGTCCATGATAAGAGATATTCCATGCCGAATTGTATCCTCAGTTCACTTTGTCACCGTTTTGGGCCGCTTTCCTGAAAACTCCTTTGTTTAGATTTCTATCTCTCGTTCAATTCCTTTTCCTTTGATCCACCTTGGCTGCAGCACGTCCACATTGGCTGATAACCGCTCCCCAATGGTGAAACCTACAGGTTTATGACCTGGGGTACTTCCACTGTGCTGGAAGTTGATCGCTCTTTTTATCTCCTCCGTGCTCTCGTGCACACTCCTTCCTTTATCCAAACATTGATTGTTCTCATTGAATCTCCTCAAGATTGCATCATTCCAAGATTTTGATTCAATTCCTATCAAGTGATGTGGGTTGCGTGTCTCATCACACCATGGCATCTGCTTTTTAGTTCGCTCTCACTTCATTCCATTCCATTCCATGTTGCTTCACTCCATTCTATTCCATTCCATTCCGTGACACTCCCTTACAAAGCAGACGCCAATGCGGGACAGCTCTAGACACGCCAAATTTGACATCATTTTGAGCATATCTCCTGTCGCACTGTAATGCCCCATTTGACCCTCAAATTGACTTATTTGAGTGGTTTTCCTCTCTTTTCTTGAATATCCAACTTCTCCAAATTTTCACACATTTTTTCCTATTTTTTTTAGATTTTTTGAGCTTTTTTTCTATTTTTTCGGACCTTAAATCAAATGGTGGAAGGGACCCGGGTGCCATTTAAATAGCGCCCAGACAGGGGGCGTCTATTTCCAGTTGAGTCCAATTTGGCCGTTTTCGAAATCTATGAATTAGCGACACTCAAGAAAGTCGCCATTTCTTTAAATAACGACCGTCCGGAAGGGTGCTAATTCTTTTATTCATATTTTGAGCCGAATTCGAATTATTTTTGATTTCACGACTTCCTGGAAGGTTGCTATTTCATGAAATAGCGCCCGGTTGCAAAGTTGCCAATTTCCTTGCCTTATTTTGAGCATTTAACTCAGTCCAAAATTCGTATTAATTCCTAATTGGTGACCGCTTCATGGGCGTCAATTCTTTTCTAATTTTGGAATATCCTAATCCGTCTTAAAATGCCTCAGAATGGGCGGCACTTCGAGTAGGCGCTCTTTTAATTAGCGACCACTGGGACTGACGCCATTTCTTACAGAATTTTGATTTCGAACAGAATCTTTTCCCTTCCTCACTTAAACTCCTTTTCCACTTGGCAAAGGGTTCCTATGGGTTCTTAATATTGTAAGGACACTTGGAGGAATGATCCCTCTTTCCAAATCCCACCAAAACTAAAATTTCTAATTTTCTTAGAATTAAACTCCGAATTTCCTTTCCCTTCCTCACTTAACTCCTTTTCCACTTGGAGAAGGGTTCCTAAGGCTTCCTAATGTTGTAAGGACACTTGGAGGAAGGATCCCTCTTTCCAAATCCCACCAAAACTCAATTTTCTAATTTTCTTAGAATTAAACTCTGAATTTCCTTTCCCTTCCTCACTGAAACTCCTTTTCCACTTAGGAAAGGGTTCCTATAGCTTCCTAATATTGTAAGGACACTTGGAGGAAGGATCCCCCTTTCCAAATCCCACCAAAACTCAATTTTCTAATTTTTATGGAATTAAACTCCGAATTTCACTTCCCTCCCTCATTTTAACCTCATTTTCCACTTGGAAAAGGGTTCCTATGACTTTCTAAGGTTGGGAGGACACTTGCCCAATAAACATCTCCCTCCAATTCCCATTAAAACTCAGTTTTCTAATTTTCTTAGAATTAAATTCCGAATTTCACCTCTATAAATAGGACCCCTCTCTCCCTTGTGTAAAAGGGCATCAATATCAATCCAAGGGGAGGTGCTACTAGATTGAAGCCTCAAGGAGGAGGCTCCCATGAACCTACAAGCTTCATCCATGGAGTTCTTCTTCCTCCCTTGAAGATCTTGAAGCCAAATTGAAAAAACCCACTAAGCTTTCCCCCTCCCATCTCTTATTTTTTTGCTTTAGTTAATTACATGCATCATATCATATTCTTCTTTTATTTCTTTTTATCTCAATATTGAGATCTTCCCATGTTGTGCACTCTAGCACATCTCCCTTAGTGCAACACTTGCACATCTCCCTCTATTCTTCATCATACATCATCTTTTACCTACCCTTTTGCATAGGGGTTTAAAGGCCAAACACCAATAAGGTGTGTTCATATCCATGCTTTCTATGTCCATATTTATATTTGGATTTGATGCTACACATCTTGGTTTCTAATCCATGTTTGTTTATTGGTGTTTGTTAATTTTGCAAGGGTAATTAAGATAAAGGAAAACTCTCTTCATCGGCCAGCCGATAGAAAGAGAAGGTGCACTCACAATCTCCCCCGCTTCTTTTACAGTATTCTTCGTGATCCCTCCTATTCTTTATTGTTATATCTTTGAATCCCTCGCGTCTCTGGCGATCACCCTCCATTAGCATCCTACGCATACTCCCCTTTCTCTCTCTTCCCATACTTTTCTAACCATATTATCATTTTCTTTTCTTGAGTGGATTTTCTTAGAATCTACATTGACTGTACTTAATTTGGACATGAGATACATTGTACCTAGTAGCAGTTTATTTATTTATTTTATTCTATGCATTTTATTTTAGATTATTATGCTAGCTCTGCAGTTATTTCAGCTTCTGTTGTATTCCCACACCATCCTTTTAACCCTTCCGAGTCTTCGGGCTCGTGGGTGGCGGGCCGAGATTCGAGATGCGTCGGTTCCTTTCCGGTACTTGGATCCCGGGTCGTTATACTTTAGGAGCAGGCGTAGGCCTCGGAGGAGACTATGTAGCAGCCCACTGCTAGGCAACCGCAACATGGCCTGACAGGGCAACCAGGGCTATAATGTTTCAAATCTTTGTTGGATCCTTATTGGGTCTTTCGGATCTTTTTCGGTGAGTTTCGGTTTGCTTTTGTGGCTTCCGAGTTGAGTTTACGATCCATGTGGGTTTTCTCTCGTACTAGTTACGGAACCCTACGGTGAGTTTATTTGTCAGTTCATCGACTCGTGGATGCTACAGCGACGACGTACTCTCCGAGCCGGTCGTTTTGGCTATTTTTGCATATTTTTCGGAGTTAGGGTCAAAAATCAGATTTTTCAGAAATTAGGAAAATTCCTAATTTCTTTCCTTTTTCTTTTCCTTCCTCTCTCCTCCTTCTCATTCACGCCGCCGTCGTCTCTCTCTTCCGTTTCTCTTCCGTTTTCGCCTTCTCGACTCCGATTGCAGAAGGAGGACCTAGGGGCGAGTGCTGGGGATGTTGTGGAGCTGGTTGGGTGCGCGACGGGGCGAGGATGGAGTGATTTTGGCGCGATCCCAAACGGTGGATTCAAAGCCGGTGTTTGAGCTCGTGGCGCGGTTTTTGACGCAGTTTAGTCCCTTCAGGGTACGGTTTTTTTGATGGAGGTACGGAGATGGACCGCCACTTCCTTCTGCACGTTTTCCCTGCTTCTGTGCGTTGTTTGGTGCTCGATCGGGGGAGATCAGGACGGTTTAGTGGAAACCGTAGTTTTTGGGGTTTTCAGGGTTCGCCGGAGAATGGCAACCATTTGTGATGTGGTTAGTGTCAAAATGACCGCTGGGATGTCTGGATCCCATCCATGCTAGTTTCGTGTCGATCGGTTGTCATTCGAGGTCGGTAGGAGTCCGGGAACATCGGTGACTCATTTTGGGTTGATTAGTTAGAATCGCCCCGATCTTGCATTTTAATCCATGCATGTGGGCTTTTTAGCCTCCATATGTCTTTTGCCATAGTGTAGATTTGTTTCCCCTGTGTTTCGGCGTGAATGGGGCGTGGAACGGGCCTATTCGGCCATTCCACTGTTTTCCCGCCGTGACCGGTGTAGCGGTCGTTCCAGGGACCGTCACAGTCCCGGACGGCCCTACGACAGACCGTCACAACGTTTGTTCATTTTAATTTTTTTTTTGGCTGAGTGAGCGTAACGGTCATGCCCATGACCGTTACACTCCCTGGACGCGTCCCGGCTGGTGCGTCACAGCCATTGTGCCTTATGTGTTCTGTTTGAGTCAGTTCCTCTGACGCGCCCGCCCTAGTGCATCAGGTTGTGTAACGCGCCTGCCCCACGCCGTTACACTCTGTTTTAGCTGGGTTGGGTGGCTGTGCCGGTTGTCTCAAATGGCCTTGCCACCATGCGTCACAGTGTCGTAACGCGTCCGCCGTGGACCGTTACGTGCTGTTTGTCCGAGTTTCAGAGTTGGGTCTGTTGGCGTAACGCGCCTGTCCTCATGCGTTAGGTTCGTGTAAGGCGCCTGGCGTCGTGCGTAACACTGTTCGCGTTTTGGGTTCGAGCGTGTTGGCTCTGACACGCCCGCCCTGGTGCGTCAGGCTCGTGAAACGCGCCTGTGTTAGGCCGTTACACTTCTGTTGTGGTCGTGATGGCCGTTGGGCTTTTCGGTGTGCGGCCGTGTGTTGTGGGTTCGTTCTAGGTGATGTTAGGGGCTGTTTTGGGGGTAGGTCTGTGTGTGCGTGTCTGTCTATGTTAGGGTGATGTCTGTTGCTCCCGTGGTCTGGCCATTTTCCCCGTGGACGTCCATTGATGTTCATATGAAGGCTAAGACTACGTTTCCGAGTCTGTCGACAGTTTCTTGTGCTGCCTTCGGTGTTTGAGGTACGGGTGACAGTGCATGTTTGACTGTCTGTACCTCAGCGCCGCGTTTCGAGCTTCCTGTTCGCGTCACCCTAGACGTCTAGCAGTCGAGGGGTGACCCCGATATACGGTTTTGTAAGCTAGTTTCCGTCGGCTCCTGCGGTTACCGTAGCGTCCTACGGGGGGAGAAAACTAGCTAGAGGCCTGGCTATAGGCAGGAGCCAGTGTGTGCACACGTGGTCAGGGGCAGAGGACTGACGCCGACGGGCGTGACCCTGGCTAGTACATGGTTTGTTCCTGTTTCGCCTCTCGCTTATCGCTTCCCAGCCTTGCTAGTTGCTTGAGACTCTTGTGGTTCCACGTGGGTCTGCGACTCGGCCGTGTTCGCGTCGGTGGTACGCAGCGGTTAGTCAAGACACTTGTGGGGTTTTTCGTGACTTGTCCCGGTTGGCCTTTCCGTGGCTGTACTCGAGGTCTGTGTCTTGTCCGGTACACGGCATTCCGGTCGTGTTATCTGCGTCTGTCTAGGTCTTTTCTAGGCCTTCTTTTGCATGCCTGTTGTAGGTGTAGGTTGGGGTGTTTTGTTTGGCTTTTTGCCTTTTCCTTGCTGCTCCCTACTCCTCTTTACCTTTCTAGGCCTGCTTGCCTGTTTGGGTTATTCCCCTCGTCCTTACCTGTTCCCTACTCCTGCTTCTCTTTCTTTTGCAGCTTTCTAGTGTTATTTCTTGCTGCTGTCCCTGTTGTTCCGTGTTACTGCATGTTTTTCAGTGGGGATCCGCGTGACCCCTACTGAGCTAGTGACACGAGGCTCACCCCTGCTTTTCAGGTGGGGTGATGTGTTCGTTCTGCTTCTGCGGATCCTAGAGTTCGAGTCGTAGCTGCCAGCTGGTACCTCCGTCGGGCTTCCCCCGACTTCTCGGTACGTCTTTTCCTTCTGTCGACTGTACTGCTAGACTGTTGTCTTTAGCTTTGGACTTGACTCTGGTATATAATTGTTTAAAATCTGTTAATTAAAATGTAATTTTATTTCTGCTACTTTAGCAACCCGATCTAATGAAATTTAATTCTTGCTGTTATATATGTCAGTTCAATGTACTACACGACAATCCTTTTTCTCTTTGGAGCTTTACCGCTCTTGGGAGGCCTCGCGGTTTCCAAGTGGTATCATGTGTATTCGATAGTCCTATCGGGTATATCTGGTGTCCGAAATCTGGGTCGCCACAGTTGGTATCAGAGCGTTATTGTGTGAAGTACATGGGAATCTCAGATATACAGTGTCCAGAGTCGCTAAGTCCAGTACAGTCTTCAGCTGGCATTAGGTCGTTTGTGGTTGTGTTGTCGGGTTGTTCTTCCCTGCTTACCCTTGCTAGTCCTTGAATTTCGAGGATGAAATTTCTTAAAGGAGGGGAGGATGTAATGTCCCGGATCTTTGTTGGATCCTTATTGGGTCTTTCGGATCTTTTTCGGTGAGTTTCGGTTCACTTTTGTGGCTTCCGAGTTGAGTTTACGATCCGTGTGGGTTTTCTCTCGTACTAGTTACGGAACCCTACGGTGAGTTTATTTGTCAGTTCATCGACTCATGGATGCTACAGCGACGACGTACTCTCCGAGCCGGTCATTTTGGCTATTTTTGCATATTTTTCGGAGTTAGGGCAAAAAATCAGATTTTTCAGAAATTAGGAAAATTCTTAATTTCTTTCCTTTTTCTTTTCCTTCCTCTCTCCTCCTTCTCATTCACGCCGCCACCGTCTCTCTCTTCCGTTTCTCTCCCGTTTTCACCTTCTCGGCTCCGGCTGCAGACGAAGGACCTAGGGGCGAGTGCTGGGGATGCTGTGGAGCTGGTTGGGTGCGCGACGGGTCGAGGATGGAGTGGTTTTGGCGCGATCCCGAACAGTGGATTCAAAGCCGGTGTTTGAGCTCGCGGCGCGGTTTTTGGCGTAGTTTAGTCCCTTCGGGGCACGATTTCTTCGGTGGAGGTAGGGAGATGGACCGCCACTTCCGTCTGCACGTTTTCCCTGCTTCTGTGCATTGTTTGGTGCTCGATCGGGGGAGATCGGGTCGGTTTAGTGAAAACCGTAGTTTTTGGGGTTTTCAGGGTTCGCCGGAGAACGGTAACCATTTGTGATGTGGTTAGTGTCAAAATGACCGCTGGGATGTCTGGATCCCATCCATGCTAGTTTCGTGTCGATCGGTTATCATTCGAGGCCGGTAGGAGTCCGGGAACCTCGGTGACTCGTTTTGGGTTGATTCGTTAGAATCACCCCGATCTTGCGTTTTAATCCATGCATGTGGGCTTTTTAGCCTCCAGATGTCTTTTGCCATCGTGTAGCTTTGTTTCCCCTGCGTTTTGGCGTGAATGGGGCGTGGAACGGGCCGATTCGGCCATTCCACTATTTTCCCGCCGTGACCGGTGTAGCGGTCGTTCCAGGGACCGTCACAGTCCCTGACGACCCTACGATAGACATTCACAGTGTCTGTTCGTTTTAATTTTTTTTGTGGCTGAGTGAGCGTAACGGTCATGCCCATGACCGTTACACTCCCCTGACGCGTCCCGACTGGTGCGTCACAGTCATTGTGCCTTATGTGTTCTGTTTGAGTCAGTTCCTCTGATGCGCCTGCCCTGGTGGGTCAGGTTGTGTAACGCGCCTGCCCCAGCCCATTACACTATGTTTTAGCTGGGTTGGGTGGCAGTGCCGGTTGTCTCTAATGGCCCTGCCCCCATGCGTAACAGTGTCGTAACGCGTCCACCGTGGACCGTTACGTGTTGTTTGTCCGAGTTTCAGAGTTGGGTCTGTTGGCATAACGCGCCTGTCCTCATGCGTTAGGTTCGCGTAACGCGCCTGGCATCATGCGTTACGTTGTTCACATTTTGGGTTCGAGCGTGTTGGCTCTGACGCGCCCGCCATGGTGCGTCAGGCTCGTGTAACGCGCCTGTGTTAGGCCGTTACAGTTCTGTTGTGGTTGTGATGGCCGTTGGGCTTTTCGGTGTGCGGCCGTGTGTTGTGGGTTCGTTCTAGGTGATGTTAGGGGCTGTTTTGGGGGTAGGTCTGTGTGTGCGTGTCTGTCTATGTTAGGGTGATGTCTGTTGCTCCCGTGGTCTGGCCGTTTTCCCCGTAGACGTCGGTTGATGTTCCTATGAAGGCTAAGACTACGTTTCTGAGTCTGTAGGTAGTTTCTTGTGCTGCCTTCGGTGTTTGAGGTACGGGTGACAATGCATGTTCGACGGTCTGTACCTCAGCGCCGCGCTTCGAGCTTCTTCTTCTCATCGCCCTAGACGTCCATTAGTCGAGGGGTGACCCCGATATACGGTTTTGTAAGCTAGTTTCCGTCGGCTCCTGCGGTTACCGTAGCATCCTACGGGGGGAGAAAACTATCTAGAGGTCTGGCTCTTGGCCGAAACCAGTGTGTGCACACGTGGTCAGGGGCAGAGGACTGACGTCGACGGGCGTGACCCTGGCTAGTACTTGGTTTGTTCCTGTTTCGCCTCTCGCTTGTCGCTTCCCAGCCTTGCTAGTTGCTTGAGACTCTTGTGGTTCCGCGTGGGTCTGCGACTCGGCCGTGTTCGCGTCGGTGGTACGCAGCGGTTAGTCAAGACACTTGTGGGGTTTGTCATGACCTGTCCGGGTTGGCCTTTCCGTGGCTGTACTCGAGGTCTGTGTCTTGTCCGGTGCACGACATTCCGGTCATGTTGTCTGCGTCTGTCTAGGTCTTTTCTAGGCCTTCTTTTGCATGCCTGTTGTAGGTGTAGGTTGGGGTGTTTTGTTTGTCTTTTTCCCTTTTCCTTGCTGCTCCCTACTCCTCTTTCCCTTTCTAGGCCTGCTTGCCTGTTCGGGTTATTCCCCTCGTCCTTACCTGTTCCCTACTCCTGCTTCCCTTTCTTTTGCAGCTTTGTAGTGTTGTTTCTTGCTGCTGTCCCTGTTGTTCCGTGTTACTGCGTGTTTTTCAGTGGGGATCTGCGTGACCCCTACTGAGCCAGTGACACGAGGCTCACCCCTGCTTTTCAGGTGGGGTGATGTGTTCGTTCTGCTTCCGTGGATCCTGGAGTTCGAGTCGTAGCTGCCAGCTGGTACCTCCGTCGGGCTTCCCCCGACTTCTCGGTACGTCTTTTCTTTCTGTCGACTGTACTGCTAGACTGTTGTCTTTAGCTTTGGACTTGACTCTGGTATATAATTATTTAAAATATGTTAATTAAAATGTAATTTTATTTATGCTACTTTAGCAACACGATCTAATGAAATTTAATTCTTGCTGTTATATCTGTCAGTTCAATGTACTACACGACAAACCTTTTTCCCTTCGGTGCTCTACCGCTCTTGGGAGGCCTCGCGGGTTCCAAGTGGTATCAGGTGTATTCGATAGTCCTATCGGATATATCTGGTGTCCGGAATCTGGGTCACCACAGTTGGTATAAGAGCGTTGTTGTGTGAAGTACATGGGAATCTCAGATATACAGTGTCCAGAGTCGCTAAGTCTAGTATAGTCTTCAGCTGGCATTAGGTCGTTTTGTGGTTGTGTTGTCGGGTTGTTCTTCCCTACTTACCCTTGCTAGTCCTTGAATTTCGAGGATGAAATTTCTTAAAGGAGGGGAGGATGTAATGTCCCGGATCTTTGTTGGATCCTTATTGGGTCTTTCGAATCTTTTTCGGTGAGTTTCGGTTCACTTTTGTGGCTTCCGAGTTGAGTTTACGATCCGTGTGGATTTTCTCTCGTACTAGTTACGGAACCCTACGGTGAGTTTATTTGTCAGTTCATCGACTCGTGGATGCTACAGCGACGACGTACTCTCCGAGCCGGTCGTTTTGGCTATTTTTGCGTGATTTTCGGAGTTAGGGCCAAAAATCAGATTTTTCAAAAATTAGGAAAATTCTTAATTTCTTTCCTTTTTCTTTTCCTTCATCTCTCCTCCTTCTCATTCACGCCGCTGCTGTCTCTCTCTTCCGTTTCTCTCCCGTTTTCGCCTTCTGGGCTCCGGTTGCAGAGGGAGGACCTAGGGGCGAGTGCTGGGGATGCTGTGGAGCTGGTTGGGTGCGCGACGGGGTGAGGATGGAGTGATTTTTGCGCGATCCCGAACTGTGGATTCAAAGCCGGCGTTTGAGCTCGCGGCGTGGTTTTCGGCGTGGTTTAGTCCCTTCGGGGCACGATTTCTTCGGTGGAGGTAGGGAGATGGACCGCCACTTCCGTCTGCATGTTTTCCCTGCTTCTGTGCGTTGTTTGGTGCTCGATCGGGGGAGATCGGGCCGGTTTAGTGAAAACCGTAGTTTTTGGGGTTTTCAGGGTTCGCCGGAGAACGGCAACCATTTGTGATGTGGTTAGTGTCAAAATGATCGCTGGGATGTCTGGATCCCATCCATGCTAGTTTCGTGTTGATCGGTTGTCATTCGAGGCCGGTAGGAGTCCGGGAACCTCGGTGACTCGTTATGGGTTGATTCGTTAGAGTCTCCCCGATCTTGTGTTTTAATCCATGCATGTGGGCTTTTTAGCCTCCAGATGTCTTTTGCCATCGTGTAGCTTTGTTTCCCCTGCGTTTCGGCGTGAATGGGGCGTGGAACGGGCCGATTCGGCCATTCCACTGTTTTCCCGCCGTGACCGGTGTAGCGGTCGTTCCAGGGACCGTCACAGTCCCTGACGGCCCTACGACAGACCGTCACAGCGTCTGTTCGTTTTAATTTTTTTTGTGGCTGAGTGAGCGTAATGGTCATGCCCATGACCGTTACAGTCCCCTGACGCGTCCCGGCTGGTGCGTCACAGCCATTGTGCCTTATGTGTTCTGTTTGAGTCGGTTCCTCTGACGCGCCTGCCCTGGTGCGTCAGGTTGTGTAACGCGCCTGCCCCAGGCCGTTACACTATGTTTTAGCTGGGTTGGGTGGCTGTGCCGGTTGTCTCTAACGGCCCTGCCCCCATGCGTCACAGTGTCGTAACGCGTCCACCGTGGACCGTTACGTGCTGTTTGTCCGAGTTTCAGAGTTGGGTCTGTTGGCGTAACGCGCCTGTCCTCATGCGTTAGGTTCGCGTAAGGCGCCTGGCGTCGTGCATTACGATGTTCGCGTTTTGGGTTCGAGCGTGTTGGCTCTGACGCGCCCGCCCTGGTGCGTCTGGCTCGTGTAACGCGCCTGTGTTAGGCCGTTACACTTCTGTTGTGGTCGTGATGGCCGTTGGGCTTTTCGGTGTGCGGCCGTGTGTTGTGGGTTCGTTCTAGGTGATGTTAGGGGCTGTTTTGGGGGTAGGTCTGTGTGTGCGTGTCTGTCTATGTTAGGGTGATGTCTGTTGCTCCCGTGGTCTGGCCGTTTTCCCCGTGGACGTCGGTTGATGTTCCTATGAAGGCTAAGACTACGTTTCCGAGTCTGTCGACAGTTTCTTGTGCTGCCTTCGGTGTTTGAGGTACGGGTGACAGTGCATGTTTGACTGTCTGTACCTCAGCGCCGCGTTTCGAGCTTCCTCTTCTCGTCGCCCTAGACGTCCAACAGTCGAGGGGTGACCCTAATATACGGTTTTGTAAGCTAGTTTCCGTCGGCTCCTGCGGTTACCGTAGCGTCCTACGGGGGGAGAAAACTAGCTAGAGGCCTGGCTCTAGGCAGGAGCCAGTGTGTGCAGACGTGGGCAGGGGCAGAGGACTAACGCCGACGGGCGTGCCCTTGGGTAGTACTTGGTTTGTTCCTATTTCGCCTCTCGCTTGTCGCTTCCCAGCTTTGCTAGTTGCTTGAGACTCTTGTGGTTCCACGTGGGTCTGCGACTCGGCCGTGTTCGCGTCGGTGGTACGCAGCGGTTAGTCAAGACACTTGTGGGTTTGTCGTGACCTGTCCGGGTTGGCCTTTCCGTGGCTGTACTCGAGGTCTGTGTCTTGTCCGGTGCACGACATTTCGGTCGTGTTGTCTGCGTCTGTCTAGGTCTTTTCTAGGCCTTCTTTTGCATGCTTGTTGTAGGTGTAGGTTGGGGTGTTTTGTTTGGCTTTTTCCCTTTTCCTTGCTGCTCCCTACTCCTCTTTCCCTTTCTAGGCCTGCTTGCCTGTTCGGGTTATTCCCCTCGTCCTTACCTGTTCCCTACTCCTGCTTCCCTTTCTTTTGCAGCTTTCTAGTGTTGTTTCTTGCTACTGTCCCTGTTGTTCCGTGTTACTACGTGTTTTTTAGTGGGGATCCGCGTGACCCCTACTGAGCCAGTGACACGAGGCTCACCCCTGCTCTTCAGGTGGGGTGATGTGTTCGTTCTGCTTCCGCGGCTCCTGGAGTTCGAGTCGTAGCTGCCAACTGGTACCTCCGTCGGGCTTCCCCCGACTTCTCGGTACGTCTTTTCTTTCTATCGACTATACTGCTAGACTGTTGTCTTTAGCTTTGGACTTGACTCTGGTATATAATTGTTTAAAAGCAGTTAATTAAAATGTAATTTTATTTATGCTACTTTAGCAACACGATCTAATGAAATTTAATTCTTGCTGTTATATCTATCAGTTCAATGTACTACACGACAATCCTTTTTCCCTTGGGAGCTTTACTACTCTTTGGAGGCCTCGCGGGTTCCAAGTGGTATCAGGTGTATTCGATAGTCCTATCGGGTATATCTAGTGTCCGGAATCCGGGTCGCCACAAGGGCAGTGTCTGAGGTGCGGCGGTTTTCATGTTGGCCATCCTTGTCTGGTGGACGTAGTGGAGCGGAGATGTTTCAGGTGCAATCGACCAGGGGACCCGGTTTGTGACTGCCCAGAGAGGAGGAGTTGTTATAGGTGCGGTCGGGCTGGGGACGTATTCCACGAGTGCCCCCAGCCGCCACCTCTGCCATGCTTGTTTCCTTTGTGGCCTCGATGAGGTATGGGAGGTAGGTGATCGTATTTTGACCGGGGCTAAAGCATTTGTGTACAGAAGGTATGATGATGATTTTTGTTTGGCTTTTGCATGTTTCCGATGCTTCTTGTGATTTCCTTATGGTATATATTTGGGGTGTGTGTTTGGGGCTCGCCTCAGACTCTGTTGATCGTGTCTAATGCTGGGAGGTGCCACAGGTACAGTCGGATGGGACTTTTGGCACGTGTTTACCTTGAGGCGTTGTCCCAGCAACCGTAGTGACTTTTGGCATGGTGAGGATGGATTCCTGGGGTTGTAAGTTGTGCAGTTAGGCTAGCGAGGAGGTGTCCCACCTCGTGGCAGGTATAATCTTAAATCATTTGAATTATGCTTTAGATATGTTTTCTTTAAATTCAATTATTTCTCATTTTTATTTAAACCTGTGTTCGTGAGTCCCCGTGAGCGTGTCGAATGTTAGAGGTGGTGTCCTGTGTGGTGGTAGTGGAGCTACTTGCAGGAGTTGGGTGCTTATCCCTCACCTTGGTATGGTGTGTTGGGGCTGTAGTGAGAGGAGTAGAGTTACTAGCCGAGTTGCAAGTGCTGCGCTGTGTGGATGGTGTTCTGACTTTTCTGGTGTAAGTAGGACTTAGATTTTCGGTTCGGTGCGTGAATTGCCAAGATAGGCATGCGAGTATGTGCTCCAGATTTAAGGTGTTCGAGTTTCTCGCCCTATTTTATGGATTTAGTAAGTGGAGATGAAGGTTGTTTTAAGGCAAGCGCCATAATCTTCTTATTTCAGTATGGTGAACTATGTAGAGTTGCGCAACAGAAGTGTGGTGGCCCCATAACCCAAAGGTCCCAGGATCGATAGCAGCATGAGATTCACAATACCCCAGTGATGAGTAGAGTCATGGAGGCCATTCGATTAATCATAAGAAGTTGACTCCCAGTATTAAGTGGCGTCAACCATGAGGTTGGCATCGATTGTCATGTCGATTGTCTAAAGCATCATGCTAAGTAGCGTCAACGGGGTTAAGAATTAGAGTCTTCTGAGTCTAGGGCTATTGAGTAAGGACTCTAGTTGCCCTAGTTTGTTCCCTTGAATCATTGAGTGTGGCTTATGGAGGAGCCAATGTGTAGTTGAAGTTGTATGTAAGGCGTGGGCAATTGAATTGGTCATCTTGGAAGTGAGAATGTGCTGTTCAAGAGTAAGGAGTTGTTTGATCAGGTTCGATCAAGGTGGTGTTCTCCAGGTCATTTCGAGGTTCGGTTGTAAGGCCCACGTCTTAACGGATCTTTGATGGTTCGGGTTTAGGATTCATTCCGCAAACCTCGGCCATTTTTTTCGGATTTTTAGGCCATTTTCTGGTATTTATTCAGATTGAGTTATAATGTTTATGGGCTTTCTTGGGCTTTTCCCTAATATTGGTGGGTTGGGGGTTCTTTTTACAATTTTTGGTTTCTTTCAAAAAAAAATGTTTTCAACCCCATTTTTCTCCCCTCCCCACGTTGCCACCATACTCCCCCTCTCCACCCTCTCGATCTCTCTCTCCCCATTTCCTCTCCCCCTCTTCCTCACGATCTCTCACACTCTCTCCCTGGGCAAGCGGGCGAGACAGCGACAGATCGCGGCGTGGAGGGTGCCGTTGGACTCGTGGCGACGAGTGGAGCGCGTTGACACCCACCTCGGCATGGATCGTGGCCTGAGGAGACGGGACGGGGCGAGGAGGAGCGTGAAGGTTTCGCCCGTGCAAGCGGCCGGTCGTCCACTTTCGGCTTGAACGAGGTAGGGGGATGGAATCCTTACCTGACTAGGATCATCTGGACACCATTTGCACCGCCATGCACGGCCGTTTTCTCCATTTCCAGTGAAATCCCCATGTTAGTGTGATTTAACTCAAATTCATGAAAAATCACTCCTTAGGCTTTGTTTTTATGTTTCCTAGTGTTCAATTGTTGCTATGGATGTGTGCATGAGCAGGGAACAGGTTGTTAGCACGAGCCCCGTCGATTTCGGTCGATCGGGGGATGTTCTGGTTTCAATATGAACATACTCGCAACCCAGCTCGCGTGACGGTCATCCCAGCAACCGTCACACGCGTAACGCACCCGACCCGGTTCGTTACGTGAGTGTGATGGCCCCGCTCGGGTGCATCACAGCTTCTGGGTAGCTGGGTGGAGGGTCCACCTAATGGACCTAGATGGGACCGTTAGGGCATTGTAACGCACCAGCCTAGGTGTGTTACATTTCCCTGATACCTGTGTGTAGTTTCTCCCTCGGGTGGGTGTAACGGCCTCGGATGGTGCGTTACATCAGTGTAACGCCCCTACCCTGGACCGCCACACCCTGTGCTTCTGTGTTTCAGTGGCTTAGCCTCGGGTACCTCTAACGCACCTGACGGGGTGCGTTACAATCGTGTAACGCACTGCCCCTGGTGCGTTACGCACTGCTATCCCCTGGGTGTGGGGAAGTTGTCTCGGGTGAGCGTGACGGCCCCCGGTAGGCGCGTTACAGTGACATAACGCACCTAGCCTAGACCATCACACTCTGTAATGGTCTGGGCTAGACTGTCACACCCTCTGGAATTCCAAAAGATGGTCGGTTCATCTTCTAATGCATTTCATGTTGCATAACTGCTATGTTTAAGTTATTTTATAAACAATGGCGCACTTTTAGATCCCGGTAGAGTACTTGCACTTTCCTTGTGATGGAACCACTAGACTTAGCCCTGAGACTTTCAGTGTCGCTCCGCCTGGCAAAGGTGGAAGGGCGTACCCGTCGAGCGGTTTGTAAGCTAGTCACCGCGGGCCTCCGACTCTTTACCGTAGCGTCCTAGGGGGGGGGGGGGGAACTAGCTAGAGACTTGGCTCTAGGCAGGAGTCAGTGTGTGCACACGTGGTCGGAGGCCTGGACTGACACTGACGAGTGTTACTCTGACTAGTTCTTGGTTCGGTACTGTTACGCCTCTCGCTTGTTGTCAACCTGACTTGCGAGTCCCTTGAGACGCAGTGTAAGCCGTCAGTGGACGCTTCTGGTCCTTGATTTCTAATGGGTACCTTCTGCGGTCTATAGTCACTTGGAGTAACTAGGATTCTTTCTACTGGTAGATTTAGCTTCAGACACTAATGTATACACTTGTATTGGCATATTGTTATCTGTTTTGACTGTTAGTTAGGCTTTACAACTTTGCTACACTTGTGTTAGTTATGCCAGTGCATGTTTACTACATTAAATGCATGCTCCAATTGCTTTATGTTTGCATGCCTGCTTGTTAGTGCGAGGTAGGGATCCACGTGACCCCTACTGAGTCTGGCTGTGACTCACTCCTTCTTCTTTCAGGTGAGCAGCCGTAGCCTCCCGTTGCCGGTGGTTCCCACGTTTTTGGGGATCGCTTGTAGAGTGCCAGCGATAGTTCGACAGTCCTTTTTGGGTACTTTTAACCAGGGTATGCCCCGTGTAGTTGTTCTTTTGGGACTTTCTTTGTGACTCTGGACTAGTGTATTTTCTGGTTATCACTATGATATTTTGAACTTGCTTTCACACAAATATTTAACTTTTCATATAATTAACTTGCGCTTGCGTGTGATTCCAATTCATTCTACGCCTCCTCAGCAAACGTACTAACCCTTCAGGGGCCTCATCAGCCTCTTGGGTGACTTCCCCAGTTCTTGGTATCGGTATATCGGTATCCGGATCTCCGGGTTGTCACAGTTGGTATCAGAGCGGTTTTGAGGACTCGTACAAGGAATTGAAGTCCGTGCTGGTCTAGAGCAAGTCCATTGTGTCGTCTATTGGTGGCTTAGGTTATTTCATGCGATTATTGATGGATTTCCTATTATTTTGTGTTTCCTCAGGTTCTAGATGTTGCCTCGTGGTTGGCGAAGAGCTCGGGCACCTCGGGAGGAGAGTGGCACCTCTTCTGCCCCAGTTGCACCGGCTCCTGTAAGTCTTGCCCCACGTGATGAATTACCTGGTGGTCGTGGCAGAGCGTTGAAGGAATTCTTGCTTTTCCACCCGCCTATTTTTGAGGGTAAATCAGACCCGGAGGCAGCGAGAGCATGGCTTGATGCCACCGTGAGCGCGTTCCAGTCGATGGAGTGCGCGGAGGATGAAACGGTCATGCTGGCGACCTATCAGCTGCAAGGTACCGTGCGCACTTGGTGGACTACGGAGTGGGAGATTGTTTTCTATTCCCGTCCGCTCTGGCAAATCACCTAGGCCGAGTTTGTTGCTGCTTTTGAGCGTGCCTATACTCCGACATGTCTTAAGCTTGCTAAGATGTATCAATTTCTGGAGCTGACGCAAGGTGACCTGACCGTGCTGCAGTACCGAGAGAAGTTCTTTGAATTGGGCCGATATGCGCCCCACATCTTTGCTGATGAAGCGATGAAGACTCAGTAATTTCTGCGAGGGCTGAAAGCGGAGTTGAGCCTGCCGTTGTTCGCAACTCGGGTAACCGACTTGGATGCGGCATACCAGGCAGCTGTTGCTCTAGAATTGGAATTGGCAAGGACTCGGGGGCTTTCTCAGACTGGGATAGTTCAGCATGCGGTGCAGTTTCAGCCAACGTACCAGCCGACTGTTCCAGGAGTTTCCCCTATGTTTCCTACTACTAGTGGTGCTTCTTTTTCAAAATCCAAGGGCAAGAAGTTCAAATTTAAGAAGTCCAAGAAGAAATTTGATCAGCAGGCGTCTCCTGGTGTTGTTCAACCTTCTGCTTCTTCTTTTCCTCAGCGCCAGGGTTCCTCACCCAGTCAGCCTAAGCGGTGTTGGAGGTGTGGCGGTAACCACCCGGGTAAGCCATGCTCATTGCCGGTGGTGTGTTTTCGTTGTGACCAGCCGGGTCACATTGTTTGAGACTGTCCAATGAAGGCGATGCCAGTGTAGTTCTCTCAATCTGTTCAGCCTCAGTAGTCCCAATTCAGACTCCCTCCGCCACCTCTACCTCCGCAGTTCTATCCTCAACCCTCGGCATCTTCCCAACAATCTTCTGCTGCAGCTAGGAAGCAAAAAGGGAAGGTTTCTCACATCACTCGTGCGGAGGCTGTTGCATCTCACCTGGTGGAAGGTACGATCATGCTTTATGGTCATGCAGCTCGCGTATTATTTGATTCGGGTGCTTCTCACTCCTTTATTTCTGAGGATTTTCTTGCATGTATTGAGGAGCCCACCACTGAGGTCACTTGTGATTTGTTGGTTAAGTTTCCATCTGGAGATTTTATGTTCACCCCGTTGTGTCTCGAGGAGTCTCCTGTTGTGGTCAGTGACCGTCGGTTACCGGCGAGACTGTATGCTTTGCAGTTGTCAGAATATGATGTTATTCTGGGTATGGATTGGTTGGAACGATATGGAGCCGTGGTTGACTACAGATCCAAGAAACTCTACTTTCAGCCACCTGAGAAACCAGCGTTCTATTTTTAAGGTATTCGGTTCCATTCATCTCGCTTGATTATTTCTGCTATTAGAGCCCGTAGATTGCTTGATGCAGGTTGTCAGGGGTTCTTAGCTTCAGTGGTTGCTGTTGAGTCACCTCAGCATGATGTCAGTGGTATTCCTGTTGTGTGTGAGTTCCCCGATGTGTTCCCTGACGAGTTGCTGGGCTTACCTCCACATCGAGAGATTGAGATGTTAATTGATCTGATTCCGGGTACGTTACCCTTAGCCAAGGCACCGTATCGGATGGCTCCAGCTGAATTGAAAGAACTGCGGGCGCAGTTGCTTGAGCTGCTAGATAAGGGTTATATCCGACCCAGTTTTTCTCCTTGGGGTGCTCATGTTCTATTTGTGAAGAAGAAAGATGGGAGCCTGAGGTTGTGTATTGACTACATGCAGTTGAATCAGGTGACTATCAAAAACAAGTATTCTTTGCCCAGGATCGATGATTTGTTTGATCAGTTATAGTCTGCCTCTGTCTTTTCTCAGATTGATCTTCGTTTTGGTTATTATCAGTTGAGAATCCGGGAATCTGATGTTGAAAAGACTGCTTTCAGCACGCGGTATGACCATTTTGAGTTTTTGGTTATGCCTTTTGGGTTGACCAATGCTCCTGTAGCTTTTATGGACTTAATGCATCGTGTGTTTCGGCCATATTTGGACCAATTTGTTGTAATCTTTGTCGATGATATTCTTGTCTATTCGGCTTCTAAGGAAGAACATACACAGCATTTGAGGATCGTGTTGCAGACTCTACGAGACCATGAGCTCTTTGCTAAATTTAGTAAGTGTGAGTTCTGGCTTCGAGAAATTCATTTTCTAGGCCACGTGATTTCTGGTGATGGAGTCGCAGTGGATCCAGCTAAGATTGAGGTTGTTCTTCAATGGCAGAGACCGAGGACAGTGATAGAGATCAGAAGTTTTATAGGCCTTGCAGGTTATTACCGCAGGTTCATCCAAGACTTTGCGAAGATTGCAGCACCAATGACTAGACTGACTCATAAAGATGTTCCTTTTGTCTGGTTAGATCAATGTGAGCAGAGCTTTAATGAATTGAAAAGGCTACGCACTTCTTCTCCAGTGCTGGTGTTACCTTCTGGCTCGGGCGGATTCATGGTTTGCACAGATGCTTCTCGGGTTGACCTTGGAGCCGTGTTGATGCAACATGGTAAAGTTATTGCTTATGCATCCCGGCAGTTGAAACAGCATGAGGAGAACTATCCGACTCATGATTTAAAACTTGCTGCAGTTATCTTTGCTTTGAAAATCTGGAGGCACTATCTGTATGGTGAAAAGTTTGAGATCTTTACAGATCACCAGAGTTTGCAGTATGTGTTCTCTCAAAAGGACATCAATCTCAGACAGCGCCGATGGATGGAATATATGAAGGACTATGACTTTACACTCTCCTACCAGCCAGGTAAAATGAATGTTGTGGCTGATGCTCTGAGCAGGAAAGTACAAGTCTATCAGCTATTGCTTCAAGAATGGAAATTGTGGGAACAGCTTCCTAGTGAGGCGGTTAGCGTGGACATTCCTACTGATCCAGTGGCAGCTGTATGTGCTAGTTTGGCCATGTCTTCAACTCTATATCAGCAGATTAGAGAGGCCCAACAGGATGATTCTGATTTTACCCGCATCATATCGATGCATGACATTGAATTTGATGATGAGCTAGTTGTCAGTTTTCGTGGCCGGTTATATGTTTCAGCTGTTGAAGAGTTGAGAAATGCAATTCTGAGCGAGGCTCACGGATCCCGTTTTGCTATTCACCCCGGCACTACCAAGATGTATCAGAATCTAAAAAGGCAGTTCTGGTGGCCAGGCATGAAGCGAGATATGGATGTGTTTGTTTCCAAGTGCTTAACTTGTCAACAGGTGAAAGTTGAACACCAAAAGTCAGGTGGATTGCTTCAGCTGTTGGAAGTTCCGCAATGGAAGTGGGATCATGTCACTACATATTTTGTGGTGGGTTTACCTCAGACTTCACAGGGTTTTGACGGAATCTGGCTGTTAGTTGATAGATTGACTAAGAAAGCTAGACTTTTGCCGATTAAAGTTACTTGGAGTGTGCAGAGATTGTTCGACCTGTACATTGAAAAGATCGTGCCACCGCATGGTGTTCCAGTCTCACTTGTGTCAGATCGTGACCCACGTTTTACCTCCGGATTCTGGCGCAGTTTCCAGAAGGCCTTGGGCACTGAGTTAGCTTTTTCTTCAGCTTATCATCCACAGTCTGATGGTCAATCTGAAAGGATGATTCAGACTCTTGAAGATATGCTGAGATCGTGTTGCCTTGAGTGGCAGAATTCGTGGGGTCAGCATTTGCCACTTGTGGAGTTTGCTTATAATAATAGTTTTCACTCCAGTATCGGCATGGCACCTTATGAAGCACTATATGGTCGTCCTTGTCGTACCCCTTTGAACTGGTTTGATGCCGGTGACTGGCTTTTGACAGGACCTGACATGTTGCAACAGTGTGCTGATATGGTCCGTCTGATCAGGCAGAAAATGTTGACAGCTCAGAGTCGACAGAAGAGCTACGCAGATCAGCGTAGGCGACCACTGCAGTTTGAACCTGGAGATATGGTGTTTGTTAAAGTATCTCCGATGAAGGGGGTTTCCAGATTTGGGAAGTGGGAAGCTCAGTCCGTGGTATATTGGTCCATTCCCTATTGTGGAGCGTGTGGGCCAGGTGGCTTATCGACTTCAGCTACCAGCAGCGATGTAGGCTACTCATGTTGTATTCCACGTCTTCCAGTTAAGAAGATATGTCTCTGATCCATCTCATGTCCTCGATGATGCTGTTTGGCCAGAAGTGACTGCCGACCTGTCTACACCAGAGTATCCCATCAGAATTGAAGACCGTCGTGAGCAACGGTTGAGAAGTAAAGTGATTCCGCTGGTTAAGGTCATCAGGTAACGTCACTCGGGCAATGAAGCTACTTGGGAACGTGAAGATGAGATGAAATAGCTTTTTCCTTTCTTGTTCGCTTGAGGTATGATTCCTTTGCAGTTTCCTCTTTGTCCTCCTTAAATTTTGAGGTCAAAATTTTTATTAGGAGGGAGGGACTGTAAGACCCGCGTCTTAACGGATCTTTGATGGTTCGGGTTTAGGATTCATTCCACGAATCTCGGCCATTTTTTTGGATTTTTAGGCCATTTTCTAGTATTTATTCAGATTGAGTTATAATGTTTATGGGCTTTCTTGGGCTTTTCCCTAATATTGGTGGGTTGGGGGTTCTTTTTGCAATTTGTGGTTTCTTTCAAAAAAAAATGTTTTCAACCCCATTTTTCTCCCCTCCCCACGTTGCCACCATACTCCCCCTCTCGATCCACCCTCTCGATCTCTCTCTCCCCATTTCCTCTCCCCCTCTTCCTCACGATCTCTCTCTCTCTCTCTCTCTCCCTGAGCAAGTGGGCGAGACGGCGACGGATCGTGGCGTGGAGGGCGCCGTTGGACTCGTGGCGACGAGTGGAGCGCGTTGACGCCTGTAGACACGATGTTTTCACATTTTTCACGGGTAAATCTCATATTACATCACGATGCCCTGAAGTGGCTTATGTATTTGATTTATGTGGGTGATTAATCATTTTTTAGGGTTTTACATAAAATATATAATACAAAGAAATCAGAAAAGGTGAGAAAAATACAAAAAAATACGAAAAGCTTAAAAAAGTATATGCAAAAAAATCGAGAAAAAGGTCATACAAAAATACAAAAAAATTTAAGAAAAGGCTTACAAAAATTGAGCAAACATTATAAAAAATACAATTTTTTTTTGAGAAAATGTTGAAATAAAATACTAAAAAAATTCATAAAAAATGTCAAAAAATAATACAAAAAATTGAGAAAAGGTTAACAAATAGTAACAAATATACAATATATATATATGTTTGTATATATGTGATATAAATATATAGATATGTATGTATATATATATATACTTAGTTTTATTTTAGTAAGCTTAAACAAAAAAAACAACAAAAGATCTTAATCAACTTAATTAAAATAATATTGCATATTTTAATCCATTACCCCACACCCCTAAATTTTCGGATCTGGTCTCCCTGCATCATTAGGCCTAATCATTCTTCCCCTCCCCACTTATTCCATCTAAGTATGTCAAATCATCACCTAACAGCATCGTCCCCCCACACCCCCACCTTATCTCTCTCTCCCTCATACATCTCCATCCTATTTCTCTCTTCTTTGTTTTCTACGTACAGCCGCCCGGTAGGAGGAATCCCCCCTCCCACGTCCCTTTCTCTCTTTATTTTCCTCCACCTCACACTTCTTTCCATCTTATCACCTCTCATCTTCTCTGCATGTGGCCCCCCATCGAAACCCACAACAACCCCCTCTCCACACTCTCTCCTACACACACAACCCAGCCGCAAGCCACCCTCTCCCACCTCCCTGTTTCTAACCTTCACCCATCGAAACCCATGCCACCCCTCTCTCTGCCTCTCTATCCCTTGCATGCCCGCGAGCACCCCTACGCCCGTCCAAGGATCCCCACGCCACCGTCGCTGCCGTCGTCGACTTCACACCGCCACCGGCCCTACCATGCGCGCACACTGACCCCTCTGCTAGCCTCCACGCGCCGGACACCCACGGCAGCCACCTCCGGCCACCCTTGCCGCGAACACCTTCACCTCCTGCCCCGGCCACGACGCTCCGTGCCGCGCTCCACGCCCACCATCTCCACATCCGTGACCACCGCCGTGAATGCCGTCGACCACCTCCTCACGCCTCCACGCACCCCACCTCCGCTGCCTTTCCTGCGCCCAATGTCACCGGCTACCAGTGCGAGCCACACCGGCCACCGTGCAGCTCTCCCCATCGAGCCCGCGAGCACACCATCCATCACACCATCGGCCGCAGTTGCCGTCGTCGTCTTCCGACCAATTCCACGCCGCTGCACCTCTTCTGACAGGCCAAAGCACCCCCGCATCCACGCCCGCCGCTATGCATGCATCGTGAACCCGCCGACGCCGTTGCCACCGGAGCACCCTGCAGTGGCCGTCGTCGTCCACTCCCGCCGGTCACCGGCATCGCCGTCGTCCCACAATCTCTTTTTCTCTTCACGCACCCACTCTCTATAATCCCACAATAACACTGTCATCTCCAGAAGAATATGTTATATCGTACTAAGTGTATCATATATTGTATCATATTAAGTGTATTACATATGATATATCATACTAAGCGTATCATGCTTTGATCTTGCAGGAGATAGACCCATTGCTTATCCTTGGAGATGAAGCAAATGCCAAGGCTCCACCATCAACTCCATCTGCACTGAAGGAAAGTGAGCCTTCGGCTCAGTTAGCACTCCCCGTGTCCCTGCACACCTGAGGGAGGTGTCGCCCCACCGTTCACCGGGGTTGTGCCCGCTCGAAGCCCCCCCCCCCCCCCCGGGCTTCTACATAAGCTCCCCTCACTGTTGTGCATCCCTTAGTTTTGATGATGACAAAAGATATGTTTGACTAATCAACAATCTACTATCTTCATAACACGTGCAAGTCATTTGATTGATCCTTCAATATAAAGCAATGAACTCATGGCAAGTTGATGATGAACAAACGATATGTTTGACTAATTCAATGTAAAAATGATAATTCAAGTCACTTCTGATAGTTCAAGTAATTTCAGGTCTACTGAAGTATAAGTGAAATCAGCAAATCAGAAGAAATGTCAAAGGTTGCTTGTCGACCAGAGAAGTGGTCATTGTCGACCAACGAATCCAACCAAGCACAGCCCAAGTCATTTCTTCTCTGTACGCACTCTGGTTGTCGACCAGAGCCCTGCTCGTTGTCGACCACGGAACAGACTGAGCATCAGACAGAACTGCCCGTCATCTGGACATTGCCCCTTGTCGACCAGCGACAGGGCTATTGTCAACAATGAGGGATACGAGCATCAGCCTGAAGAACCAGCCGTCTGGACATCGCTCATTGTCGACCAGAGACAGGGTCGTTGTCGACCACAAGCGGTTCAGCGTCCAGAACCGAAATCCAACCGAATTCAGTTTCGGTTCCTTGAAACCTGCAGGTTGCTGTTGCAGGTTGTTGGGCTGTTCAGAGGATAAGATTCCGCACGGGATTCAAGGAGAGAATCGTGCTAAGAACCGGTCAAACCTCTTCTAGATTTTACTTAATCTTCTCCCTATTTTTTAGCGGGTAATCGAACAGGTTTGCACTTGCGCGGGAAACAGCTCCGAGCTTGATAAGAACTGGTGCAAAAAGGAGAAGAGAACACAGAGAACTAATATGGAAAAATAGAGAAGAAGCTAAGGAAGATCAGGATCAGAAGTTTCTCTAATCAGAAAAGGAAGAGTGGCTCTCCTACAATCAAAAAGCTGCAGAAGACAGAAGTGCTCTTCGGTGCTGCAGAAAGAAGACCTGGCTCAAGGCGTTGCAAGTTCCAGCAGCAAGGCAGCTGAAGGCATCCTGCTGGAAGTCCTACAGGGAGTCTTGCCTTGTTATCTATGTGATTGAGTCCCAAGCTGAACTCCTTAATTACTCTGCTTCAAACGTTTATGTTCAGCTCTGTTACAAGTTTTTCTACTCATCTTTACAACTAGTGTCAAGCTGTGTGGCAGCGGGTACAAGCTGTGTGTCAGCAGGAAGAAGCTGTGTATCAGCGGTGTATTGATTGAGATCAGGATTTCTCATTAGTGAAGCCTTGCTCAAGTTGAGCAAGGGGTGGATGTAAGTCTCAGGAAGAGACTGAACCACCTAAAAATCCTGTCTTGTGGTTTTGCTTGTGGTGTGTGCTCTTCCTATTGTTTGCTATCGCTATAGTTATCAGTTTTATCTTTGCAATCCATCGTTTGCTTAAGGTCTAGTTGATCCTTGGTTTATTAATTGAAAAAAGGGGCTAGATCTATTCACCCCCCCTCTAGATCTATTCAGTCCGTACTCAACACGTGGTATCAGAGCTAGACTCTCCGAAAATGTGGTCTAACAACCAGGAGAGACCTAGCGGACTGAACTCTAGAAGTCTAATGGCTGAGGGACACTCAGTGACTAGACCACCATACTTTGATGGAAACGATTACTCATACTGGAAAAATCGTATGCAGGTGATCTTGAGAGCACAAGATCATGAGATGTGGAGAGTAGTGAGCCGCGGACCCTATGAGCTGCCCGAAGACGAGGATACCTGGACCAGAGAACAGGTCAGAAAATCAACCATCAACTGGGGAGCTATGAACGTAATGCAATGCGCACTTCATCCCACGGAGTTCTCAAGAGTCTCACAATGTGCAACAGCCAAGGAGATGTGGGATCGACTCGGAATCATCTATGAAGGTACGTCAGAGGTAAGGGAGTCAAAAGCAAATATGTTAGTCTCAGAATATGAAATGTTTAGAATGAAAACTGATGAAAACATTTCTGATATGTATGCTAGACTAGTGCAACTAACAAATAGCTTAAAGAGTCTAGGAAAAACCTACAAGGAGCAAGAGGTAGTGAGAAAAATTTTAAGGTCCCTCACTCCTATGTGGCATACCAAGGCCACAGTCATTGAGGACTCAAAGAACCTCACTACTATGACTGTGGATGAACTAGTAGGTTCCCTAATGGCCTATGAAGTCAATCTAAAAGGAAAGGAAGACGAGGGCAAGAAAAAGAAACAGCTCGCCCTGAAGACTAAAATAGGCACCTCTGAATTATCTGACACTGATAACTCATCTAGCACAGGTGAGGAAACTGGCGAGCTAGCCATGCTAACAAGAAAGTTCAGAAGGTTCCTGCAGAAGGAAGGTAAGGGATTTAAAAATCCTAAGGGCACGGTAAGGAAATCATCCCAGTTTAAGTATGACAAAAACAAAGCTTCATCTAACAAGCTTGTCTGCTACAACTGCAGGAAACCAGGACACATGAAGGCTGAATGTCCAGAGGCTCCTAAGAAATCAAGCTTCAAGTGGAAAGGCAAGAGACCAAAGGCAATGATAAGCACATGGAGCGAGGAGGAGGAAAGCAGCGAAGAGGAAACAACCTCCGAAGAAGAAGAAGGAAACACATGTTTAATGGCCAAAGGAGACAGCAACGACCTTGAGGTAACCTCCCAGTTTCAAGACTTTTCTAGCTCAGATTGGGAAGAAGCCTATTCAGACTTACTTGATACATATGAAACAACAAGAAAGAAAATAAAAGGTTGAAGAAGAAAGTTAATCAGCTCAATGATGACAGCAACTTAATTGCTAACAGAACTAAACTAGAATTGGAAATCACCACCTTACAAAATAAGCTGAATCAACACAAGACAGATGAAGAAAATGTCAAAGAGCTATTAGAAGAAAATGAGATACTAAAAAACACAATTGATGAGTTAAAACTAAAGACTCAAGAATATGAACAGGAAACTAAGCTAACTCAAGAAAGAAACAACTCACTCAAGGAAGAAAACAGTCAACTTCTGAAAGAAATAGAAAGAATCCAAAGTGAACTGAAAAGCAAACAGGAAACATTGGAAAAAATGACTAAGGGTGAAGAAAACTTGAACGCTGTGTTAGGAATAAAAGTAAATTTTCAGAAAGAGGGGTTAGGGTACAACCCAGCGGCTAAAAAGGAATTCCAAGTAAAAACTTTAAATAAAACAGCTGACTCTAAAGGAAAAGGCCCCTTAATAAACTTATATCAAAACAAACAAAAGGATATAGCTGAAAGTTCCTCTAAACAGACTAATGTCACCTTGGAAGAGAGGAATTCTAAAGGGAAAATGGTCAATCTACATCAACTTAAAAACAACAGCCATATCAGACGAGAAGTTCAACTTCACAGAAGTAACCAGACAAACAGAGCATTAAATCATGTTAATAAACCCAAACCTGTAAAACAAGGTGTCTGGAAACAGGCTGGTCGACAACAGACTCCTCCTATGTCGACCAGAGGATCTGCCAGAACAGGCGCTGGCTTCTGGAGAAACCCTGGTCGACCACAGACATACCAGATGTCGACCAGACACACAAACAGAAACCACAACTTCTCTCAGCTGAAACAAAATGGCAATTGGAATTTAAGAAAATGGACTCAAAATAGAGGAACATTAAATCAAAAGGAACACAACCTGAACAAGTTAAGAAATGAACAAATGAACTGCTCTAACAAAATGTGGGTTCCCAAAATGTTATTACAGCACTTTCATGATTTCACAAGCTATCTTGGACCCGGGTACCATTGGGGTCCAAAAGTTTCTGTGTAATTTATCATGCAGGAATGTCTGGCAGCCATGCACAACAAGTGGTACTTAGATAGTGGTTGCTCAAGACACATGACGGGAGATAAGACCAAGTTCTCCCAGCTGAGCTCAAAGGATGGAGGATATGTGACGTTTGGGGGAAATAACAAAGGAAAGATCATTGGGATAGGTAAGATAGGTAAGGAACCTTCAAACTGTATTGAAAATGTATTGCTGGTGGATGGACTGGAATACAATTTATTGAGCATTAGTCAACTGTGCGACAAAGGCCATAAAGTGATATTCGACTCCAAGATCTGCAAGATTGTTGAACCAAATTCAGATACAGCCAAGTTTATGGGCAAGAGAGTGAACAATGTCTACATGATAGACTTGGATGATCCAGCCCACTCCAACTTGTGCCTAACCGCCAAGAAGGAGGACTTAACCTGGTTGTGGCACCGAAGACTAGGGCACGTTAGCTATAGGGTGCTGCACAAACTTGTGAAAAATAAAATGGTTCTTGGTTTGCCTGAAATTTCGTTTGCTCAAAATGTCAAAGTATGTAAAGCATGCACCCAAGGAAAGCAAACAAGAAAATCATTCAAAGGTAGAACTGAAAGTCAGTCATCTAGACCCCTAGAACTTGTACACATGGACCTTTTTGGCCCAACCAGAATTGCCAGTCTGAGTGGTAAGAAATATGGTTATGTTCTAGTGGATGATTTTTCCAGATTTACATGGGTAATGTTCTTATCACATAAAAGTGATGCCTTTCATGAATTTCAGGAATTTTACAAAAGAATGAAGCAGGATGGTAAGTCCAAAGTGTGTACAATCATATCTGACCATGGGGGGGAGTTTGAAAATTCTGATTTTGATGTATTCTGCAGAAACAAGGGCATAACCCACAGATTCTCCTCACCAAGGACACCGGAGCAAAATGGAGTTGTAGAGAGGAGGAACCGCACTCTTGTCGAGATGGCTAGAACCATGTTGGTTGAAGCTAATCTTCCAAGGAAGTTTTGGGCTGAGGCTGTCAACACAGCATGCTACATTGTAAACCGGGCAATGGTAAGACCATCTAGTGCAAAAACTCCATATGAAATGCTCAAAGGTAAGAAACCATCTCTAGCTCATCTTAGAATCTTTGGTGCAAGATGTTTCATTCATAACAATGATAAAAGAGTGTTGGACAAGTTTGAACCAAAGAGTGACTCTGGAATATTCTTGGGCTATTCTGACCGATCAAGAGCCTATAGGGTTTTTAACACCAAAGATCAAATTGTTGAAGAATCCCCTCATATCTCATTTGATGAAGTCAATGATCTTATTAAAAATGAACAGGTCAGCAAGGAGGAAGAAGATGGAGAATTTCTGAAAGACAAAGAAGAACCGAAGGAGAATGAAGAAGCACAGAATCAAGAAAGAAACCAAGGTAATTCTAATGATCAGACCGAAGGAGAGATCATCTTAGGTAACAATCTTGAAAACTTGAGACTTCTTAGAGATCATCCCTTAGATAACATTATTGGTGGAATACATGATCCTAGGAAGACTAGATCTCAAATTAAGGCCATAAATGAACTGGATCAACTTGCTCTTGTGTCCCAAATAGAGCCCAAATCTGTAGAGGAAGCCTTAAAAGATGAATCATGGATAAATGCTATGCATGAAGAACTAAATCAATTTGAAAGAAATCAGGTGTGGAGCCTTGTCCCTAGACCTACATCTCACCCTGTAATTGGAACCAAATGGGTATATAAAAACAAGTTGAATGAAGAAGGGGTTGTAATGAGAAACAAGGCTCGGCTTGTGGCTAAAGGGTACAACCAGGAATTTGGGGTTGATTTTGAAGAATCATATGCTCCAGTTGCTAGATTAGAAGCCATCAGGATATTGTTAGCCTTTGCAGCATCTCATGGAATCAAATTACAACAAATGGATGTAAAAAGTGCTTTTCTAAATGGCATTATAAAAGAAGAGGTCTATGTGGAACAACCCCCTGGTTTTGAAAATGATGAACTTACTAATCATGTTTTCAAATTGCACAAAGCCTTGTATGGATTAAAGCAGGCTCCTCGGGCTTGGTATGAAAGGTTGAGCTCCTTCCTTACCAAAAAGGGATACTCAAGAGGTAAAATTGATCAAACATTATTTTCCAAGACCCAAGGTAAGCATATACTGATTGTACAAATCTATGTGGATGATATTGTGTTTGGATCTACTGAAACCTCTTTGTGTACTGAATTTGCAAATTTAATGACTAATGAGTTTGAAATGAGCCTAATGGGTGAGTTACAATTCTTTCTTGGATTGCAGATCTCACAATGCAGAGAAGGATATTTTATAAATCAATCCAAGTACATAAAAGAAATGTTGAAGAAATTTGGCATGGAAAGCTGCAAGCCAATCGAGTCACCCATGGGTACAAGTGCAACCTTGGAAGCAGATACAAAAGGTAACATGGTAGATGCCAAGAAATATAGAGGTATGATCGGATCCCTACTATACTTAACTGCATCAAGGCCAGATATTCAGTTCAGTGTATGCATGCGTGCTAGATATCAGTCTAGTCCTAGAGAATCACATTTAGGAGCTGTCAAGCGCATCTTTAGATACCTTGCCGGCACCCAAGAATTGGGTTTGTGGTATCCTACCTATTGCAAACTAGATCTGATTTCATATTCGGATGCTGATTATGCTGGTTGCAAAATTGATAGGAAGAGTACTAGTGGATATTGTCAATTCTTAGGTGGCTGTTTAATATCATGGGCTTCTAAGAAGCAACACTCTGTGGCACTCTCCACTGCTGAGGCTGAGTATGTCGCAGTAGGAAGTTGTGGTACACAGGTTATGTGGATAAAACATCAACTCCACGACTACAATGTAGATCTTGGCTGTGCACCGATTTTATGTGACAACACTAGTGCTATTAACTTGTCTAAAAACCCCATTCAACACTCTAGGACAAAACACATTGAGATCCGTCATCATTTTCTGAGAGATGAGGTATCCAAAGGAAATTTCATGCTTCAATTTGTAGAAACTAAAAAACAATTGGCAGATATCTTCACTAAACCCCTTAACAATGACAGATTTTCCACTTTAAGAAGGGAGTTGGGTTTATGCAGAATATCATCTGAAAATTATTGAAATATTGATATGTTCTGTTTATGGCTTTCTGTCATTTCTGCAAGTAGTTGTGTCAGTTAAATGTCTACTACCGGTAGGATTGGGGGTTCAACTGTTTACTCCAGCAAGTTCTGCAAATTCCTGGCTTTGCTACTGGTTAGCTCTGGTGGTCGACCCAAGACAAGGCATTGGTCGACCAAGACATCAGGACAGGAGACTGTTTGGTTCTGTGATTATGCAGGTGTCGACCATAGGCGGTCCCATTGTCGACAACAGACTTGTCAGCAAGCAGATGCCAATTTCAGGCAGGATCTGTGACTGCACAGATGTCGACCAGAGACAGCTCCATGGTCGACAATGGAAGGTAGAAAATCATCTGATTTGATTAAACTAAATTGGGCACTGATCCGTCTTCACTCAATCATCTTCATCCATACTTTCCATTCCTTGTGTCTTTCTATCTCATCCTGGCCAACATAATTGTTTATTTCAGCATGGATTCTCAAATTGAGGGGGAGAAAAAGTGTAAACCCATGCCTTGGTAAAACATTGAATAACCTAACCATATCTTCTACTAAAATCACCAAAGTAATCAATAAGAGTAGCGGTTGAGTGTAGTAATGAGGATTTGGACTGTACTACTTCAATAACGTCAAGCCATAACTATGATTCTGTCACATGATTTTGAAGACTTATGATTTTTAGTAGTGAGTCGGTTTCTCTACCTGTGCTAATTCTGAACAGTTAATATAAATCCAATAATATAGCATGAATGCACGTGGAATACGCCATAATTCTGTCTTCATGGTAGAGCAATGGATTGGATTCTGAGAAACTACTGCCTCCCATGTTAAAGAAAAAATTGGATGAAAAATAAGTGAGAGGCATGTGTGTCATGAAGAATCAATCTATCTCTGCTGCTCTCAAAAATTATTGAGATTGGGCATACTGAGTAACTGGGGATATTGGCGTCTGATAAACGTATATCCTCACGGATAAAAGGTGTGTCCCAGTTAAAAGTGGAATGGTTAGACATGCTAAGTAGCCGAGGTTTCTGGCGTGTAAAAAGCGTGTCTCCTCGTGTAGAAAAGCATGTGATAAACCTGACCACAGCTTTCAAAATACTTCAAAAAGCAAAACTCAAAATTATCCAAAATGACAGAGGAACATGGTTGACCAAAGGCATGACATGCAAAGACAAACTGAAAACACTATTCAGCTAGCACAGTTAGTAAAACAGTCTCACGAATTCTATTATAAGTTTGAGAAGTCATATGGAGGAAAATTAGATATGGGGCGCAAGTTTATTGGTGCAATACCTTCAAATTTAATGAACCACAAGGCCCACTCTACTTGTTTACAAGGTGGTCTTTGCTATGAGTGGATGGGTTAAATAAATGTTTCATTAAGGAAAGGGTGTACACTTTAATTAAACCCCCAATTTTATTTCGGCTGATTTATTCCTATCCTCTCGTTTTCCACATCGTGTTGGTTCCACTACCCTAGGTTTTAAGACCCCGGTCCTACTCTCTGATATCCTGCCCTATAAATTGCACCGACTGGGTCCCCAATCTTCTCACCCTCGCCGTTTTCACCATTCACGGTCGTCCTCCGTCTCCAGTCCCCTTTTCGACCCCTTCTGCATCCCTCTCTCGCCTCAACTCGTTCTCTCGCATCCCTCCACCATGGTTCCGCCGCATGCTCAGAGGTCGTCCAAGCGAGCAAGGGATAAGGTTCCTGCCGAAGCACCGCCGCCGTCCAAGCACTCCAAGCAGACGGTCACGCAGGGTCAGCCATCGACCCCTCAGCGGTCGACAACGGATGCGACCGCAACTTCAGATATGCCCATCGTCCATCCCATATCTGGTTCACTGAAGCCCCGGACCATCTTACCACCGAGAATAGTAGATTTCTCCGATCAGCAGCTGATGGAGATGTTCCCGGAGCTGCGGGAAGTTTTGGACGCCCAAGGCTGGACAGAGTTTGTCTCTGCACATACTATGTATTCCCCACAGCTTGTGCAAGAGTTTTACCACAACCTGCAAGTCGTGGATGATAAGGTCTATTCAGTAGTTCAAGGTGTCGTCGTCAGCCTCGACTTCAAGCTACTCCACAAGGCACTGCACATTAGCCGGCATGGTGCTGCCTTCAATCCTGAGGATTTTTACTTCAAAGCAGCTTATGCCGTGGTCACCGGCCAACCAGTTCCTGAGGTTCTCCCAAAATCCCTCAATGCCAACACTTTTCCTCCTCTTCATCGGTTGCTCCATCACCTTCTTACCACCATAATCCAACCACGAGGAGGCGCCACGGAACATGTCAGTCGACTTCACCTATTTCTTCTCCATGGCCTCATCACACGTCAACCAATCTGCCTTCCCAAGCTCATGTAGAACACTTTCAAAACCCTCTTGCATTATCCCCTGAATTCTCTTCCATATGCTGCCCACATAACTGCCATTTTGGAAGCAGCAGCTATACCCATTCCTCACGCTCCGCGCGTTGTCATTCCCAAACGGCACGTATATTCGTTCCATTACGTGACCACATTTTTGGGCTATAAGAAGATAGGAGATCAAGTCCAGCGCACCCTACCATCCAAGGGTAAATCCACAGCACCATTGCCTCCCTCTTCTCCACCACAGACACCAATTCATGTTAGCCCTGCTGCAACCCCTCCACCTGTGGTGCTTCCCACTCACACTCCCACTTTTACCACCACTGCTACCCATCCTCCACCTTCACTCGCTATTGTGCCATGGCTACCAGGCACTGCAGCCACTCATATTCCATCTACGTCTGTTCCACCTACGTCTACTTCTGCTCCACCACCTCCTTCCGCCTCCAACACTGAGTCTCACGGAGTGCTTCTCCAGATAGCATCTCAGCTGACCTCCCTCTCAACTCAATTCCAATCCTTTCAAGAAAGTATGAATGCTGCAACCGGGCGCTTGGAGCTGAAAGTCCAAAGACTAGAGCAGCAGATGGAGACCAGGTTCATCAAGCAACAGGAACACTCAGAACATGCTAGTTCTCGGTTTAACAGACTGGTTGCCACATTAGCTGAAGTGTCAGCAGAGATGGGGACACGCATTGAGTTCACCAACCAGCAGATTAAACAGAATCACCATGCTACTATCTCAGAGATCCAGAAGCTTAGGCTTTCTTATGCCCACATAGTTGACAAGCTGGATCGGATGGCAGAGAATGTGAAGCCCGAGACTTCTTCGTCCTCCTCAGAGTGAATGTCTGGATACTCCTCTTTTTGCTGTTGACAAAGGGGGAGAGAGAGTCTTTGTGTGTCATTGTGTGTCTAGGTGTCCTTGCCTTTGTTTTTGAGTCATTCATGTAACTCATGTTATGATACTTTTGAAAGGCATATCAAATGAATTTTTTGGCTGAAATCTGTGATAATGATACATGTTATGATAGTTTCTGAATGGCATATCAAATGCATTTTCTGGTTGAAATAATCTCCTGATGATCACAATGACTCATGGTTGTCATCATCAAAAAGGGGGAGAATGTTGTGCATCCCTTAGTTTTGATGATGACAAAAGATATGTTTGACTAATCAACAATCTACTATCTTCATAACACGTGCAAGTCATTTGATTGATCCTTCAATATAAAGCAATGAACTCATGGCAAGTTGATGATGAACAAAAGATATGTTTGACTAATTCAATGTAAAAATGATAATTCAAGTCACTTCTGATAGTTCAAGTAATTTCAGGTCTACTGAAGTATAAGTGAAATCAGCAAATCAGAAGAAATGTCAAAGGTTGCTTGTCGACCAGAGAAGTGGTCATTGTCGACCAACGAATCCAACCAAGCACAGCCCAAGTCATTTCTCCTCTGTACGCACTCTGGTTGTCGACCAGAGCCCTGCTCGTTGTCGACCACAGAACAGACTGAGCATCAAACAGAACTGCCCGTCATCTGGACATTGCCCCTTGTCGACCAGCGACAGGGCTATTGTCAACAATGAGGGATACGAGCATCAGCCTGAAGAACCAGCCGTCTGGACATCGCTCATTGTCGACCAGAGACAGGGTCGTTGTCGACCACAAGCGGTTCAGCGTCCAGAACCGAAATCCAACCAAATTCAGTTTCGGTTCCTTGAAACCTGTAGGTTGCTGTTGCAGGTTGTTGGGCTGTTCAGAGGATAAGATTCCGCACGGGATTCAAGGAGAGAATCGTGCTAAGAACCGGTCAAACCTCTTCTAGATTTTACTTAATCTTCTCCCTGTTTTTTAGCGGGTAATCGAACAGGTTTGCACTTGCGCGGGAAACAGCTCCGAGCTTGATAAGAACTGGTGCAAAAAGGAGAAGAGAACACAGAGAACTAAATAAGGAAAAATAGAGAAGAAGATAAGGAAGATCAGGATCAGAAGTTTCTCTAATCAGAAAAGGAAGAGTGGCTCTCCTACAATCAAAAAGCTGCAGAAGACAGAAGTGCTCTTCGGTGCTGCAGAAAGAAGACCTGGCTCAAGGCGTTGCAAGTTCCAGCAGCAAGGCAGCTGAAGGCATCCTGCTGGAAGTCCTACAGGGAGTCTTGCCTTGTTATCTATGTGATCGAGTCCCAATCTGAACTCCTTAATTACTCTGCTTCAAACGTTTATGTTCAGCTCTGTTACAAGTTTTTCTACTCATCTTTACAACTAGTGTCAAGCTGTGTGGCAGCGGGTACAAGCTGTGTGTCAGCAGGAAGAAGCTGTGTATCAGCGGTGTATTGATTGAGATCAGGATTTCTCATTAGTGAAGCCTTGCTCAAGTTGAGCAAGGGGTGGATGTAAGTCTCAGGAAGAGACTGAACCACCTAAAAATCCTGTCTTGTGGTTTTGCTTGTGGTGTGTGCTCTTCCTATTGTTTGCTATCGCTATAGTTATCAGTTTTATCTTTACAATCCATCGTTTGCTTAAGGTCTAGTTGATCCTTGGTTTATTAATTGAAAAAAGGGGCTAGATCTATTCACCCCCCCTCTAGATCTATTCAGTCCGTACTCAACACTCACCCCTTGTTATTTTTGGTATTTTTATTTGTTATTTATGTTATTATCACGTTATTTCATGAATTGCTGTTATATCATCATTCTGACATAGTTTTTGTGTTTGTTTGTTTTGCAGGGTAACCACTCAAAAGCCCGCTTCTTCGGCCTGTCGAACGAAGATATCACCCCGTGTCAAAGGCAAAAGCGATCAATCAGTTCGGGACCCTCGGTCCCTGGCGATCACACCACCAAACGCGTGCTTGTAGTAATTTTTATTTTATGTCTATAATACCCGCAGATAGCTAAATCCCGCACGGGTCTGTTTGTACTATAATCGGCCGCAGTGAGTCATTTCATCGTGGTCATTTACTTTCAGCACTTTTCTTTTACGCTACGCTATATTGCTGTTAAAACCCCGCAAGGACCAATGTCCTGCGGCAGTTTGTTTACTTTTTACATTCTTGCTATTGTAATTATGTGAGGAGTGATATACCGTTCCAAATTCTGAGTTTACGTGTGTCTTTGTGTCCGCCAATTTCTACTACGTAGAGTCCCAGGATATGAACTCGGTATATGAAAAGCTACTCACGGAACGGTAGGCCACGTCTACTGGGAAAGGGGCTTAGTTTGTGCGAGAGGATCTTCGGATCCTCATCTCCGCCCTATACCGGAGTTCGGTCAGTCTAGGTTCTCTGCGTCCCCCTACAGAGTGTCCTTTCAGGTCATGCTCTTCACCTTTTTTTCCCATATCACCTCCCATTTACGCACGCGTTTCATCATTTTTTTCTTTCACTAAGAGAAAGAAATCCCATCTCTCTCTCAGTCCACCACGTGACACGTTCACATCTCTGGTGATCACGGTGGGACCTACTTTTTGCTTTTCTGGTTACCCACAAATTTTCTGCACCCACGTGTGCCCTTTCCTCTTGACACCCACGCGTGTCCCTTCTTTCGACACCCGCGTGTGCCCTTCCCTATTCCGCCCACGTGCGCTCACTCTCCTCGTGCACCACGTGCACTCCCCCCGGTCCTTTGTGGTTACTTGAGAGGTAAACGTTGTCTCATGCACCTCGTGCACTCCTCCTTCATTTGGCACCCACGTGTGCCCCCACCATTTGGCACCCACGTGTGCCCCCTTCACTCGGCACCCACGTGTGTCCTCCTCTACTCGGCACCCACGTGTGCCCTTCCTTATTGCGCCCGCGTGCGCTACGTCATCTCCCTTCGTGCACCACGTGCACTCTCATAGTCCCTTTCTGTTTCCAAGTGGTCTACGTGTCTTGGAAAGAAGAACAGTTATATCCTACTCTATCTGTTTATTGTTGTTATATCTGTTATATCACTGTTATCGCTGTTATATTTGTGTGTTTATCCCTGTTATATTTCTGTGTTACATATCTTTCATTCAGTAGTGCATTTCATGCATCTACGTACCCCTTTATTTTATTTTTTAAGGATTAACCTTTCTCGGTGAAGGAATGACTCTCCGTCGGGAATCCCTCTCGACGGACTAAGATCTCCTCCATCGGGACCTCCGTAAGTCCCCGGCATCAAAGGATTCCCTCTTCGTTCACTGGGCATGCTGTACCACTGAAGTACCCCGAAGTTAGTTACCTATCCGTGGTGAGACGAGTGTCCCTAGTTGACACGGCGGTAAAACAAAGGTGTAACTAGGTTTTCTTGCAAATTTTGTGTGAACTTTTACATATGTTAAAAAAAAGGACAAAAAAAGAGTTAAAACAAAAAAGATTAAAAAAGTGGCGTAAGATCATCCACTTGTTTGGTAATCTTTGATATTTGTCTGATGGTGTATGCGCTTACGTTCTGGAAAAATAAAAATGGCTCACGACCCTTTCGAAGAGAATCAATCAGGTCGTGGTCAGTCAGTTGACCCACGCGTCCATGCAATGGACTCAGGCCCTTCTCGTGAGACCTCACATGAGGTCCCCACTGTTCCACGGGAAGTTGCCCCGCCTCAGGACATCTTTTCCCTATTGGGTGTCCTTGCCAGTACACAGCTCAGTCCTGAGCAACTTCTGGCCTTTCAGGCCATTTTAAAGGGGAAATTTGTTTCTCCCCTTCCTCAAGAGTCAACTCCGGCTCCTACATCCCACCAACAGCCACTCCAGGCTACCACATTTCCACCATATGTATATGTTGTTCCTTCTTCTTCACTTCAAGGACAGGCGAGTCAACAGCCCGTTTCTTACCAATTCCCCCCTCTACAATCTCAAACCCCTACCATCCTTCATACGGTACCCCAAACGGGTCCGTCCACAGGTGGGCCACCATACCCCTCTGTTTTAGGGTTACCTTCTCAGACCCCTATGAGGCCTTCTCAGCCTCAGTGGCAGGCCCCGCCTCCACCTGTCGAGGATCCCACTCAGTCATTCCTAGAGAAATTCAACAAGATGAACGAGGAAGTTCGACATTTAAAGAAAGCGATGGATGTGAAGTCCGCCCATGAGATTTCTCTACCGATTCTTCCTGTGCTTAATCTCCCTCCTTCCGAAATGCCTACGTACTGTAGGTATAACGGCACGGGTAATCCTTCCATTCACATCAAGGATTTCATGTGCGAATCCTCCTTCTGGCAGAATGAGCCAAAATTCATGGCTTATCTTTTTCGGAGATCATTGGATGGTCCTGCCCTAGAATGGTTCTACTCACTAGAGCCGAGTGAGGGTGAGGATTTTGACGTTGTCAAAGCCAAATTCATACAGAAGTACCGGGATAGGGTTGGTCCCTCCCTTTCTATCACCGACCTAGTTGCTGAGAAAATGAGGTCGGACGAAGATTTTGTCCAGTATGCTGATAGATGGAGGTCTCTGGCCGATAAGGTAAAGGATACCCTTTCAGAACCCGAGCAAGTGAAGATGATTGTGTCTAATGCAACCCTACAGTTTAGACACATTTTGGCTATGAATAAGCTTACCACGATGGAGGAACTTTATGAGAGGGCCCGGTATATCTAGACCCAATTAAAAGATTCCCCCATCATGCATATGTTCGAACCCCCAAAGCCTAGGGTGTTTAAGAAAACAGGTACCGGTGCCCAAGGAGGAACAACAGAAGGGGTAGTGATAAATGAGCAAGTGAGTGTGCTTGGCAGCCCCAACCAGCCAGCCAACCCCAGGCCTCGTCAAATGTCACGACCACCCTTTTAGCAGGGTCCACCTCCCTATCGTCCTCTATCTCAGAACAACTTCCCCCAGAACAACATGCCTCAACCTTTTCATCCCCAGCAACAATAGCAACAACCACAACTTCAGTACCACCAAGTTCCCCCGGGAAATTATGGCCCACCACAACAACGGATGAGACCCGTTGGTCCCAAAAGAGCCTATTATCCACCATTGCCTGAAGCCTTGCCGAATATTTTCAACGCCCTTATGGCTGCCAATGCACTCACTTTGCCCAAGGAAAGGTTTGCATGGCCCCCGAATGCTGATACCTCCAGATACTATGTTTACCACAGGCAGCCAGGTCATACGGTCGAGAATTGTTTCAACTTTAAAGATTACATTTATGACATGAATGACTATGGTGAAATCGATTGGGATGAAATGAGGTGATACATCGCACCCCTAAAGGCCAGAAGACCTCCTCCTAAGCCACAGTTGCCACAGCAACCACAACAACTACAACAACAGCAACAGCCTCAACAGGCCCCACAACAGCAGCCTAACATGGGAATCATCCATAACCCGCTCCCGGAGCACCAACAGCCTAACCACCAAGTCAATCCAATTTTCTCCTTCCCGAAAGTTGGAAGAGAGCAGAGCTGGCACTTGGAAAGCACCTCTGTTCTTGCTACCAGCCATGTTACTAATCAACCTCCTCGTCTCCTTCGAATAGCATCTTCTCACCACCCAACCCTCTCACAACTCTTAGCCGGTTCCTCTTCCATTCCACAACCATCACGCCCTCTTATTTGTACCCCTACCATCAGTTCACCATCAGTCCATCACCAAATACCATCTATCACATCTCCTTTACCCCTAAACCCTCTCGTTACTTCTTATCCCTCCAATTTGCCACCCACCTCTGTTGCATCTCTACCCCAGCCTTCTAATCTCCTTGCCACCCATTGCCCGTATGAGACGCCATCCACTTCTACCTTCATTGAATCTCCTCCTCCACCATCTAAACCCCTTATCATTCACTGTCCATCCGAGGTCCCCTCTACTTCCAATCTACCTCCACCATCCAAACCCCTTATCATTCACCGTCCATCCAAGGTCCACTCTACTTCCAATCTACCTCCACCATCCAAACCCCTTATTATCCACCATTCACCTAAGATCCCTTCTACCTCTACTATACCTCCACCTGATAAACCTCTAATCAAAACCCCTACACCCGTCATCACCCCTATCCTATCGACTATTTTTCCACCGCTACCTCTCAAACCCCTGTTAAAATCCACACCCAATACCATAGAGGTGCAGCAAGAGTCGCAAGAAATGGTGCTCCGGAGAATGTTCCACCGGATATTTCCCCAGAATGGTCAGGCCCCCGAGAAGTCTCAGCCAGAGAAAGACAATGAAGAGCAGTTAGAAGAGTCCATCCTTGGGACCCACTATGACTTGCTAAAACATCTAGACAAGACGCATGCCCGTATCTCCATCCTTGAGTTGATTAAAAGATCTACATCTCACCAAGAAGCTTTAAGGGACTATCTTCAAAAAGTCATGGTGAATGAGGATCTCCCTGTGGAGAAAATCTCGACAGTCCTGACGCCCATGGATACACAACCGCCCATCATGTTTCACAATCATGAGCTTGCCCCCAAAGAAGCTTGAAAATATGCATTATGCATTGCGGTAAAAATCAATGGCGTGTCAGTGGATCCGTGCCTGGTAGACACGGGCGTGTCTATAAATGTGATTTCTCTGAGTACCCTCCAAGCATGTGGGGTTGATGAAGAACAACTCATGCCCTCCTCAATCACAGTCACGGCCTATGACAACAGTAAAAGGCCGCCAATGGGGATGATTACCCTCAATGTAGAACTAGGCCCTGTATCAGTCTTCACAGAATTTCGTATCCTTGATATGGATCCCACTTTCAAAGCTATACTAGGCCGTACCTACATTGAAGCCATGATTGCTGTACCATCCACCAATCATCAGTGTTTGAAGTTTCCATATAAAGGATGGGTTATCAAGGTAATGAGCATGCCCCTCTGTTCTACGGTGGATGCTATCACCACCTCTTTGCCCTCGGTCTGGCCGACTCATCGGCCCATACTATCCTTGTTGGATGTCCATGACCCCTGTCCTGCTCTCTTCACACAACAAAAGCCGTTTCCTGTGCCAACCTCACGCCTCCCATTCCATTCTAAAGGATGGGAGATTATGAGAAATATTATCTACCAAGAAGGTAAAGGCTTAGGGGCACAACTACAAGGAAGGTTGAGACCACTGCAGAAAACAAAGCCAACCCGTAGAGCTGGCCTGGGTTTTAAGGGGCCGTTCGAATCAGACGGGAAACCCCTCACATGGACTTTATCCTCCCACTTCAAGAAGGGGCCCATCGTTCAGATGGAAGATCCTCCACTAGAATCACATGGGGGGTTACACAATGTATTCTTGGCTGAAGGATGCTCAAAGACCCCCAAAAGAGGAAAGATTGTCCACTTGGATTGTGAATGGTATAAATGGTTTGACATACCATATATATCCATTGCACTGGAAAGAATGTTCTCGCCTTCACATCTAGAAGGGTCATATTTGATCTCCGAAATGCCAGGGGATACCACTTCCATTGTCAGAACTCTGCATCTTCCTTGTTAGGAGAGTGTTGTCATCGACGGCTCACTAGCCATCATTTTCTCCATTCACTTATCACAGCCTTTGTTGCTGTCTCCTTCCTGGGCCAGACGGTTGTCTGATGATCTTCCCGGGTCCCCTTCTTTACTTATTTACCTGGGTGAGTTTCTCAACTCGTGCCAGGCTTTCAATCACGATTTGCTCTACGAGCCATACAACCCTCTAGCTATAATCCCCTTTTCACCTCCTCCAATTCCTTTATATTGTTTTGTCATCAAAGATGAAAATGAAAAAAAAATGCCAATTTCCAAACTCCTCAACAATACATTTTTGTTGAGAAGACCTCTTACATCTCCCACGAGTGTGCCCCGACTTACGGGCCACTCATTCAAGGTCCCCTGAGTGACCTTCTCTACCCCTCATCTGAGGGGTCCTTCCTTGTACATTCTTTACCATCTTCTTTAGTTTCTTTTTCTTCTTCGTCTTTTGTAAATGTCAGTTTAGCTAGGAATAATAAGTCAAGGGTAGTGCCCAAGAAGAAATCCAAGGGTAGACAGATTCCCCGTCATTTCCTTTTGGATCTAGCCTGTAGGTGTCAAGCACTTCTAGCCATTCCTCAATTCCTAGAAATTCCTATCAAATTGCCGGAAATAGAATGTGAGAATGATTGCACGATTGATGAAGGATATGGGGTTTATGAAATCACTGATAAGGAATACCCCATTAAAGAAGAGGATGAAGAATATGAGGACGTGGCTGGCGCATATGCCAGTGGAATGAGGAGATTTGACGAGCCATCAGCCGCTGTAGAAGAGTCCACCAAAGAGATTAACTTGGAAACTGAGGAAGACCCTAGGATCATCCTCATAAGTGATAATTTGCCATCATCTGAAGAAGAGGCATTAGTTAAAGTCCTTAAGGATTATAATGACACGTTCGCATGGAGCTATGAAGATATGCCAGGTTTGCATTCCACCTTGGTTGAACATCGTCTCACTCTGAAGCCAAGGTCCGTCTCGGTAAAACAACGGTTAAGATGTTTCCACCCACAAATGGCTTTGAAAATGAAGGAAGAGGTCGACAAGCTCCATAAAGCTAGGTTCATAAGAGTCGTCCTTTATCCTCAGTGGGTGGTAAATATTGTCCCGGTCATGAAGAAGGATGGAAAGGTGAGAATTTGTATTGACTTTCGGGACCTTAACCGCGCGTGTCCGAAGGATGACTTCCCTTTGCCTCATATTGACGTGTTGATTGATAACACGGCAGGATATGAAACCCTTTCATTTATAGATAGATTTTCTAGATATAATCAAATTCGTCTGGCAGAAGAAGACCAAGAGAAAACGCCATTCACTACTCCCTGGGGAACTTATTGTTATATGGTCATGCCATTTGGACTGAAAAATGTTGGAGCCACTTACCAAAGGGCTATGATGGTAATATTTCATGACATGATGCACATATATTTGGAGGTCTACGTGGATGATTTGTTGGTAAAATCCAAAACTAGGGCAGAACTTCTCGAGGTCCTTGCAAAAGTGTTGCAAAGATTGTGTGAGTTCAATTTGAAAATGAATCCAAAAAAGTGCGTGTTTGGTGTATCATCGGGCAAGTTACTTGGCTTCATTGTGAGCAAAAGGGGCATTGAGATAGATCCCAACAAGGCCAAGGCAATTAGGGATATGCCACCCCCAAAGAATTTGAGAGAAGTTCGAGGATTAATCGGGAGGTTGCAGTTTATCCGCCGCTTTGTGTCTCAACACTCGCAAAGGTGTAGACTTTTCTATGAGTTGACCAAATTAGGGACCAAGTTCTGTTGGGATTCTAAGTGCCAGAGCGCTTTTGAAGGATTAAAGGAGTATCTAGCCAGCCCACCTGTTCTCACTCCACCTACTCCAGATAAACCTTTGATCCTATATATCTCAGTCTTGGACGACTCTGTGGGAGCCGTCCTGGCACAAGTCAATGAGAAAGGCAAGGAACGGGCAACCTATTACTTGTCCAAACTTCTCAATCCCAGTGAGCGAAAGTACACAGCCATGGAGAAGACCTGTGCCGCCCTTTTGTGGTAGTACAGAAATTGAAACATTACTTTCTTGCTCATGAAGTCCACTTGATTGCTCGGATGAATCCTATCAAATTTCTCTTGGAAAAGTCTATCCTTACTGATAGGCTAGCACGCTGACAAAGTTTTCTATCTCAATTCGACATCACCTATATCTAGCAAAAGGTGATTAAATGCTATGCCATAGCTGAGCACCTCGCTCACCACCCTCTCCCCAAGTTTGACCCTGTTCAATCAGAGTTTCCAGATGAGGAACTAATGTCCATTACCCAATCAGATGATCCGATGTGGATATTATATTTTGATGGAGCTTTGAATTCCCAGGGGAGAGGTATCGGTATCGTCCTTTTGTCGCCCGAAGGCGTCACTATCCCAGAGGCATTCCAGCTCTCATTTCCAGTCACCAACAATATGGCTGAATATGAGGCTCTTCTAGTAGGTCTGAATCTTACCTATTCCTTCTGGGTCACCGAATTGTGAGTCATAGGTGATAGTCAACTTATCCTTCGCCAGGTGCTTACCAAATATCGCACACACGATCCCAAGCTTAAGCCATATCAAGAGCTCACTGTTGCTTTTGCCAAACTGTTCACCAAGTTGGTCTTTGTTCATGTCCCTCGCAATCAGAACATTCTGGCCGACGCCCTTGCATCGTTGGCATCATCATTAAGGTTCCCTCTGGGTAGAAGGGCTCAATCCATTTCCATCCGCAAGCTTCACCTCCCTGCTATTCACAACCCTTCCTATTTAAGGGTCAAGGAAAAAATGTCAAGGATGGCCCAAGATGGAGAAGTTATTGAGAAGAGGGAAATTATGTTGGTCGACTTGGAAGAAGAATTGGCTGATGAGGAGAAACCATGGTTCTATGAAATTATTAAATATTGCAAAGACCAGTCTTACCCTGAAGAGGCAACAACAGAAGATAAGAGGGCCATAAGGAGAGTTGCCCAGAGATATACATTGGTTGTGGGACTACTATACAAGAGAAGCCTCACTGGTGTTCTTCTAAGGTGTCTTGATAATGATGAGTCCTGGAAATGTGTAGAGGAAGCACACTCAGGCATGTGTAGTGGCCATGTAAACAGCCAAATGCTTGCTAAGAAGATCATTCGGCAACGTTTTTACTGGCCCACCATGGAAGAAGATTGTGTTGTCTATGTCCGTAGGTGTGTCAAGTGCCAGCTTCACGCCGATAAGATCCATTCCCCATCTTCCTCTCTCCATCCAGTGTCCTCCCCATGGCCTTTCTCCATGTTGGCATTCGACATCATTGGCCCTCTTGGTGATCCCAACTCCCTTACTAAGCAAAAATCCTTCATCCTCACTGCAACGGAGTACTTCACCAAATGGGCCGAAGCTGAAGTCTACGCGGAAATCAAGGCATCAACAGTCTGTAAGTTCATCATGAAAAACATCATTGCTAGATTCAGCATTCCAAGAACTATCATTATCGACAATGGGCCACAATTTATTTCTCAAGATCTTCAGGATCTCTGCAAAAGGTATAAGATTACATTACATCATTCATCACCATATTATCCACAAGGCAATGGCCAAGCAGAGGCAACTAATAAAACCCTTATTAAAATCATAAAGAAAACCTGTGGGTCTAGCAGATTTACAGATTGGCCGGAAAAGATCATTGAGGCTCTATGGGCTTATCGCACTTCAATCCGTACTCCCACTGGGCAAACTCTGTTCGCCCTTACTTACGGGATGGAGGCGGTAGTTCCATATGAGATTCTGGTCCCTTCTCTTAGGGTACAATTGGATAAGGAACTTCCCCTCGATGAACGTCGTGACTCACTCCTTGCCCAATTGGAACTCTTAGATGAAAAGCGCCTGGCCGCAGCCGAGCATGTTCGTGTATACCAGAATAGACTCGCACGTTTTTTACCAAAAGAAGGTTATTGAGAGAAAATTCAAAGTCAGTGAGTGGTAGTGAAAAGAATCTTTGTAAAACCTGGCGGCCCACGTTCTAAACTCCAACCTAATTGGGAAGGACCATATGTGGTTCAGGCTGTGCATCCAGGCAACGCCTATAGGCTAGTCAATGCTGAGGGAATCGAGTTATCCCACCCTTGGAATGGGCTTTATCTTAAGAAGTACTACCCTTAGATAGGTGTGCATAATGTCAAAAGAAAAACAACAAAAAAATACCAAAAACCATGAAAACAACAAAAATATGTATATAAAACAACAAAAGGTAAAAAAAGAAAAAAACGAAGAAAAAAAAGATAGAAAATTCAAAATCCCAATGCCTGGTGGTCACCATGTACTTAAGTCACTGCATCCAACCTCCATGTTAGGACATGGCCCATTGAGACTTGGTAGGTTCTGGGTCTTGGTCTGTGAGAACCGTGGAGATCCCTGTCCGGCCACACCGGCCTATGCCCACTCAAAGGAAGTCAACATGTACACATTTATGTGTTTTATCCAAAGTCGGTAGCATCACCTATGGTGGGGCCTCACCCAGAGGGTCTCCAGAAAGCTGAATCTTTATTCTCTTCCTCTTCGACCAAATGAGACAGTCGGCACCCTTAAAACGCTGAGCATATGAAACAAAAACTCAATCCCCTTAAGCCAAGAGTAGGATCTATTTTCTCGAGCATCGGTCAGAGCATGAGAAGAGGGCAGTGTCCCCGCAGGCATACAAGAGGGATTCCATAACGTCAAATGACTATATCTCCCTCGGAAAAAAGAAAGACAAAATCAAAGTCAAAAGAAAAGCATGGTCGTAACCGTGCCTGATTCCAATAAATGAAACCCCTTCGACTGAAACTCAAATTCTACGCAAAAGGGGTCATGAGATGTAAATGCTCGAGATTTGGTCTGAAGTTGCCCGAAAGGGGAGAGTTAAGTGCGCCCCTACTGGCTCACCGGGTTAACGGTTTTGTCGGTCCTCTCAGGAGGTTTACCCCTCTACATTCTTCTTTCTTCCTCTGAAGATGAAGGCTCAATGGAGTTCCTGAAGGGTGAAAATCGCCAAAGCCTGTAACCTCCTTTTAACACAAGCATATGGTTGTCTATTTTGAAAAGCAAAAGCCATTGCTGCGAAGGAGTCTCCATATTTTTGGCCGGTCAAGACCCTTAGCTACCACCTTAATGTATTCTTAGTCTAACCTCGGGCTTAGACCAACGCAAGCGCGTCACCTATGGGTGCGACGGTGTCTAATTCCGGGTCAGTGTCGCGCAGTTGGTCGTTAGGGTTCCAGGGTGTTCCATTATATACCATCTAGAGTTGTGAGGAAATAGACCCGGGTCGGGCAAATCATTTACCTTGAACACCTTTTGGGTGAATCCCTGTGGTCGGAAGCGACTGGGAGCCTAAGCATGGCATGACGGCATTGTCATCAAGATAAGTCTTAACCGGCGGGATTATCATTCGAGGAGTCTAGAGGCCCGAATCAACCTAGATGTGTGCTTAGGATACCTGGGAGGTTAGTAAGAAACCCATGTTCTCATGTAGGTTAAGTGCCATATGGGTATCTACCGGGCATTAGCAACTAAAAAAAATATAATGATAAAAACAACAAAAAAGGAAAAAGAGGAAAATGTAGATATATGTAAAATAAGAAAATGATAAAAAAATAAAAACAACACAAAAAATGCAAGAAAAATAAAAATAAAAAATTTGCATCTCGCATGATCACATTTGTATGCAGCATTTCACTTTTAAATTTCGCTTGCATTCATGTGCTTGTGTGCCGCATTCATCATCATATCTTTATCTTGCCTTTATTAATAAAGGCTTGCCCCTTGACTCGTTATCAAGGACAGTTCAAAACTACATTCGTTTGTTGAGCAAGGGGCAAGTCAGAGCAGAAATGCTAACTTGTTTGCTTAGATGTGTGCATGGATTCGAGAGACCAGAAAGAAGCAGAGAACCAAGCACAAAACATCTTATTCCACTCTCAACCAAAAACAAACAACAAAAAGTACATTAGGTTCCACCCTCTTTCTCCACATTACTCATCTTGTCGCTTTCTGGGCAAGAAACTCTAGAGGGTGTTCCCAAGCCGTGAGAAGCGGTATTCTTACCGCTCTGTGGTCCTCTTTCTATCTCCACTCCCCGGCACCGATCTGCGGGGGCAACAAGGAAGCTACTAACACGAAAGCCACGCTCTCGTGCTCTTCGGTAGCGTTCCTCGTCATCCTTTAGCCATTGCTTGGCGAGGCCGAAACTGGTCCTCAATTCAAATAGTTGGGCCTCAAGGGCCCTCTTCTTCTCTTTCTCGGCCAATCTCTTGGCCTTCTCTCTTTCCCTGTCCCTTTCTCTCTCGGACCGTTCTTTCTCTCTGTCTTCCCTCTCCAACTGAAGGGTGATCATCAGCTCCACAGCGTCCCTAGAAGAGTCCTTACCTGGACAACACTGTAGTTCCTCTTCCAGATCGGCTATTCTAGCTTCCTTCTGGGCGGCATGTGCAAGTGCCTCCTGTGTTTCTTTCTCCTGCCATACATCTCATCTCAAGCATATGCCAATGCTTGAACAAGGGATATTAAATGGTGAGACCCTTGTTGTGACCCCTCTGTGTTGATGATGTTGACAATAAGTTTTACTTCATTGGCAACATCTTGTTTTGATTGATTGGCAACTGTTCTTATTTTGATGAAATTGTTTTTATCAGGTTGTCTGTGTACATAATGCAGTCAGAGTCTATACCGTCGTGCACACACCCACAGGTCTACATTGCATTGCAGCATGAACATAGAGTCCATACATTTCATTGTGTAGTCTGGACAATTGTGGGTCGACGCTCCCTTCTGATGGGTCGACGCCCCCTTTGGTTTATAAGTCCATACATTGCATTCCTAGCAGACCAGCAAGTCTATACACTGCAGGATAAAGTCCAAAGTCTAGACATTGCTTGCATTTCAGAGTCTATACATCGTTCATGCATGTGCACAGTTTGTGGACAAAGTATGTACATCGCAGCATGTATTCATTGTTAAAGTCTATACAGACTTCAGCGTCTCACTCATGCATTATTTATGAAGTATGTACATTGGACTGTGTCTTTGTGCATCATGTTAAGTCTATACATTGCACTGTTCATGCACAGTTCATGGACAAAGTCTGTACATCGCAGCATGTATTCATTGTTAAAGTCTATACAGACTTCAGTGTCTCGCTCATGCATTGTTTATGAAGTCTGTATATTGGACTGTGTCTTTGTGCATCATGTTAAGTCTATACATTGCACTGTTCATGCACAGAGTCTGTGTCTCATGCATCGTCTATGCAAAGTCCATACATTGCATTCAAAGTTTGTACAGCGTTCGTCTCAGCCACCGTCTCATTCAGCGTCTCACGCTTACAAAGTCTATACACTGGTCGGTGGAAGCAAGTCTATACATTCGACTGTTCAGCCTGTGATCAAGTCTGTACAGCCAGGGAGACTATTAAGTCTATACACTCATTCACTGTAGCTTGCACGAGTGAAGTCTGTACATTGGCATTAGTTTTCCAAGTCTGTACATCAGACTGGTTGAGCAAGTCTGTACATCGTCAAGTCTACACATTGGAAGTCCATACATTCAGTTGTCTTGATCTGATCAAGTCTGTACAGAGTTTCTTTTGGAAAGTCCATACATTGAATGTCTATACATCCGTTTGCCTTGCATCATTCATTAAGTCTGTACAGCCCCTTCGCTTGGCAAGTCTGTACATTGTGGATGTCTATACACTCGATTACCTTGCCTTGGTCATGCCTGTACAGAGTTTCTTCAGCTAAGTATATACATTGCTTCATGACGTGAAGTCTATACATGCCTTGTTCAAGTCTTCACATGATGAAGTCTATACACTCAACTCCTTCACACTTCAGTAAGTCTGTACATCCTTCAATGCATTGCATGCATCGTTCGTGAAGTCTGTACATCGAGTGAAGTCTGTACAGCGGCTGTTTCACATATGAAGTCTGTACATCCCATAGCTTCACATAGATGAAGTCTATACATTGGGCAGAGTCTGTACACTGCATTCGAATTCACAAGTCCACACAGTGAAGTCTATACAATGCAGTTCATCTTATAAGTCTGTACAGAGTTCTACACTTAACCTGATAATCCGATACTCTGTCTGACAGGGATCTGCTACTGAGATTGCTGACATGGCTCGTGATCCCAGGAGGACGAGGTGATCAGATGCTGCCACGTGGATGAAAGCACCTCAGATCTGGCGAATTCCTTGGGCGGGAAAACGTGGAAGCCATGCGCCCTTATCCAATCTACTGCTGTATATATAGAAGTCTTCATCTTCTGTTGAAGGCTGATCGAAGTGTGGCAAGTCTAAACAGTGAGACAAACCTGAGACAGGAGAGAGCCATCGAGATCCAAAGAGAAGAAACGGAGAGAAGAAGAAAGTGATAAGAAATGAGTTGAGAGAGTGATATGAAAGCTTGTGAATCAGCATCTTGGTCTAGATACCAGAGCTGATATTGCTCACTTTGAGCTACAGTCGTTTTGACTTTCTTCCATTCGATTGTGTTTTTCTTGCTTTTCAGTCTTGTTATTTTTCCTTTGAAAACTCTTGTTCGATCAAGCTGTTAGTTAGCGGTGTCAAGCTGTGAGGCAGCGGTGTGCAGAGGTGTTACCTCTGGTCGGCTAAGCTGTAGTGCCCAGCAGAGCAAGCTGTGAAGCTCAACTATTGCAGAGGGTGTTCCTCTGGTCGGGATAAGCTGTAAGCCCCAGCTGTTGTTGGCAAGCTATAGTGCCTAGCAGATTGAAGCTGTGTATCAGCAGTAATCCACATTCGATTTGAATATGGGGTGGACGTAGGTCGGATTGACCAAACCACCTAAAAGTCTTTGTGCCTCTCGTGTGTTTGCTTGTCTGTTTAGCAGATCTTGTTTCCATCATTCGGTGCTTTGACTGTGGTTGTCCAGTGTTCTTTTAATTCCGCATTTGAATCTAGGCATAATTTTTAATTAACATGTTGATCTATTCACCGCCCCCTCTAGATCCACATTCTGTGGTGAAAGAGCCTTCCATCTAACTCCAACAATTGGTATCAGAGCTAGACTCTTCTACAGGGACTTACCGCCCGAAGAGGATAAGCACAGATGGACAGAAGAGGGATAATAGTTGAAGGACACTCCACATCCAAGCCCCCGTACTTCGATGGAACCAACTACGCATACTGGAAGCACCGTATGCAGGTATTCTTGAGAGCTAAAGACTATGAAATCTGGAAGGTGATTAGCAAGGGACCTTTCGAGCTGTCCCCTAATGAAGATGTATGGACCAAGGAGGAAATTAGAAGGTCCACGCTCAACTGGAGTGCAATCAATGCAATCCAGTGTTCTCTGCCTCCCACTGAGTTCTCACGAATATCTGCCTGCTCCTCAGCGAAGGAAATGTGGGATGCACTTGAAGTCATCTACGAGGGGACTTCACAAGTCAGAGAGACCAAGACTAATCTACTGGTTTCAGAATACGAGGCTTTCAAGATGAAGCCTAATGAGACAATCAAAGAAATGTATGCTCGGTTGACTATTATCACAAATGGTCTCAGAGGTTTCGGGAAGAAGTACTCTGAGTATGATATAGTCAGGAAGATTTTGCGATCCTTGACTCCAATTTGGCACACAAAGGCCACAGTTATGGAAGAGTCAAGAGATCTGCACAATACAAGGGCAGATGAGCTTATCGGATCTCTAATGGCATATGAGATGAATCTGCCGAAGATAGAGGAGGCTGATAGAAAGAGGAAGCCAATAGCTCTGAAGGCTGGTGCTAGCAAATCCAGTCGATCCAGCCCCAACGGATCATCAACTGAAGAGAGCTTGTCTGAAGAAGAAATGGCAAATGATGATATGGCTATGATTACTAGGGAATTCCGGCGTTTTCTCAAGAAATAAGGAAGAAGATTCAACCGAAGAAATCCTAGTGGTGGCCGCCGAGACACAAGGTACAAATCAAACCCTGTAAAGAAAGCTGAGACTAATGTTTGCTATCAATGCAGGAAGGCTGGTCACTTTAAAGCTGAATGTCCGACAAATCAGAACCTCAAGGACAAGCCCAAGAAAAAGAACACAAGAGGGAAAGCTATGGTGAGTACCTGGAGTGATGAGGACGAGGGATCCTTGAGCAACACTTCGGACAGTGAAGTTGAAGTTGAGAAGCCAATCTGTCTCATGGCAACCAGCTCAGAAGATAGAGAGGAAGAATCTGATGAGGTATCCTCTCGTTTTGAAAACTTTACTATTGCTGATTGGATGGATGCTTATAATGAACTTGCTGATAGAGTAGATGATGTCAGAAAAGAAAATAGGCATCTACGAAGAAAAATTAACATCATGCAAAATGATACTTCATTGTCTAATAAAATTGCATGCTTAGAGAATGAGAACAGTAAGCTGAAACTCACATGCTCTGAATTTGAAGAAATCAAGAAAGAACTGAAAATCTCTAAGGAAGAAAATGTGAGATTAGACAATGAAATTGATGCATGGAAATTGAAAATTCAGAATTATGAAAGTGAGATAAAAATTACCTCTGAAAAATATGAAGCTGTCCTCAATGTAAATAATGAATTGAAAAAGTCTATTGATGAAATTCAGAAAGACAATGAGGATAAGCTGAAAATCATTGAGAAAATGACCCAAGGATCTGAAAATTTAAATGCTCTATTGGGGTCGAAGGTTAATTTCAGGAGAGAGGGCCTAGGATTTAACTCTAGTGCAACTAAGAGCTTTGGAATGAAAACTATTTCCTTTGTTGCACAAAAGGAGAGAGGATCTCTGATTAACATAAATTCTAATAATGCTGTGAACACTAATGTGAATCTGAAAAAGCCCAATGCAGAGGAGAAGGGCAAACAGAAAGTTGGTGAGCCTAGTAGAATTGGCACTTCCAAACCTAGCTCTAGTGCTCAACCCAAGGCTAGGGGTCAGCCTGCTCAGGTAAATAAACCCCATGTCAATGCCAAAAAGTCTTCACCACCACCATCACAGAAAAAGACCCAACAAAAACCTATGAACAAGTCAGCAGGGTCAAGAGTGCAGGGAAGATAAAATGCTTTCAGGAGTCAGCCCTACAAATTCAATCCACCTAGAGTCCAGTCCTACTACCCTACACAGTCAATCTATCCTAATGGGTTTGGGTGGACTAGAACTCAAGGGATGCATACAGGGTATGTTCAACAACCTACACAATTTTACAGACCCTATGTTAGAAATTGGGGTAATGGGTATGGTTGTCGAACAACCAGGAACTTCCAATCTTACAGTCAACCCAAATATTACCCTGATCAAAAATTTATGAATGCTACTTGGCTGAAGCATTGGCACAATAACAACAATTCTGTGAATAACTCTGTTGGTGCGAATAAAAGGAAGAACAACAAAAATAAGAGAAGAAATGACAGAAGGAAATCTGCAAAATCCACTGAACAAAGTTCTTTTAAACAAATGTGGATTCCCAAAGCCATGCTTTCTTTCTTTACTTGCACTTCATCTGCACTGGAGCCCAATCAGTCTTGGGTTCCAAACTCTTTGCCCTAATTGTGTGTGCATGTATGCCTGACAGCCAAGAGCAACTTGTCGTACTTGGACAGTGGCTGCTCCAGGCATATGACAAGAGATAAGGCCAACTTCTGCATGCTGACTGAAAAGCTAGGAGGCCTTGTCACCTTTGGAAGCAACACAAAGGGTAGGATCATTGGATCAGGTAAGGTAGGTAAGTGTTCTACCTGCTGCATTGATGATGTTATGCTGGTTGAAGGGTTAGCTTATAATTTACTCAGTATTAGCCAGTTGTGTGATAAGGAACATAAAGTTTTATTTGATTCTCAATGTTGTAAGGTTTTTGAACCTGATTCTGATATTGTCAAATTTTCTGGAAAAAGAATAAATAACACATACATGATAGATTTAGATGATATTCAGCATTCTAACCTATGTCTTACTGCCAGTAGAGAAGATTTAGCATTTTTATGGCATCGTAGGTTAGGCCATCGAGTTATACTGTTTTGCATAAACTAAACAAGCATAGCATGGTTAGAGGACTCCCTGAAGTCTCTTTTAAAAAAGAAAATAAATTTTGTAATGCATGCATTAGTCCAAGTTGACTAGAAAATCATTCAAATCTAGGACAAAAAATCTATCCACTAAACCTTATGAACTGATACACATGGATCTATTTGGGCCAACCAGGTCTGTCAGTTTATCAGGGAAGAGGTATGTGTTTGTCTTAGTAGATGATTTTTCTAGGTATACTTGGGTATTTTTTCTGTCACATAAGAATGATACATTCTCAGAATTTCAGGAGTTCTGTATAAGAATAAATCAAAAAATTGAAAATATTTTGACTGATCATGAAGGTGAGTTTGAAAACTCACACTTTGAAGAATTTTGCAGGTCAAGTGGCATTCATCATAAGTTCTCCTCACCCAGGACACCTGAGCAGAATGGTGTTGTTGAGAGGAGGAACAGAACTCTAGTGGAGATGGGCCGAACTCTCTTAGTTGAAGGTCAACTGCCAAGAAAATTCTGGGCTGAAGCAGTCAACACAGCATGTTATGTAATTAACAGGGCAATGGTAAGACCTTCCACCCAGAAAACCCCTTATGAGATTTTGAGAGGTAAGAAACCTTCAATCGCCCACTTCAAGGTCTTTGGTTGTAAATATTTTATACATATAAATGACAAGAGGGACCTTGATAAATTTGAGCCAAAAGGTGAACCAGGAATCTTCCTCAGTTATTCTGAAAACACCCGGGCTTATAGAGTGTTCAATTTAAACTCAAAAATTGTTGAAGAATCTCCACACATTATCTTTGATGAAACCTTGATGAAAACTAACCATGGTCATTGCAGGAATGACGATGGGAACATTTTAAAAGACGATAACTATGCAGACCAGTCTGATGGTGAGGAAGAAAAAGAAGAGCAGAATGAAGAAGAATCTGAAGTTCACGGGGAGGTAAGTGAAATTCCTGAAACTCATATTGTTAATATCAGATATCTTAAAGATCACCCTGTGAATAATGTCATTGGCAATCTGAATGATCCCCCTAGGACTAGAGGTCACTTTAGAATTCAGATGAATTAAATACATATGCTCTTGTCTCTCAAATTGAACCCAAGTCCATTGACTGTGCCCTCAAGGATGTGCATTGGACTAATGCCATGCATGAGGAGCTTAATCAGTTTGACAGGAACGAGGTGTGGCACTTGGTCCCACCTCCTGATCATGGAACAGTCATAGGGACTAAGTGGGTATTCAGGTATAAATCTGATGAATTAGGGAATATTGTTAAAAATAAAGCCAGACTTGTTGCTCAGGGGTATAACCAGGAGTTTGGTATTGACTTTGAAGAGTCATTTGCCCCTGTAGCCAGATTAGAAGCTGTTAGGATTTTATTGGCTTATGCATGCTCCCTAGGAATAATCCTCCAGCAGATGGATGTAAAATCTGCATTCTTGAATGGAGAAATTAGTGAGGAGGTCTATGTAAGACAGCCCCCTGGGTTTGAATGTCTAGATTTCCCTAATCATGTTTACAAATTAAATAAATCTCTCTATGGTCTTAAGCAAGCTCCCAGAGCTTGGTATGACAGGTTGAGCAAGTTCCTTACTGATCAAAATTTCACTAGAGGAGTAGTTGATCAGACCTTGTTTACTAAGGTGAGTCATTCTGACATTCTTATTGTACAAATTTATGTGGATGACATTATTTTTGGGTCAACTAACCCTAAATTGTGTGAGAAATTTTCTAAAACAATGACTAATGAGTTTGAAATGAGCTCAATGGGTGAGCTCAAATTGTTTCTTGGATTGCAGGTTACACAAACAAAGGACGGAATGTTTATCACTCAGTCCAAGTACACAAGGGATCTACTCAAGAAATACAAGATGGACAACCTCAATAAGATAGCTGCTCCAATAGGTACCTCTACAAGCTTGGATGAAGACACTAAAGGTAAACCTGTTGATCAAAAGCTATACAGAGGTATGATCGGATCCCTTCTCTACTTAATAGCATCTAGGCCTGATAGTCAATTTGCTGTAGGATTATGTGCTAGGTTTCAGGCTAGTCCTAAAGAAACTCATCTTAAAGCAGTAAAAAGGATTTTTAGATATCTGCTAGGCACCCAAGATCTAGGATTATGGTATCCTGCTAGGTGTGAGTTAGAGCTTCTAGCTTACACTGATGCTGATTATGCTGGGTGTCGAGTAGATAGAAAAATACTAGTGGCTATTGTCAATTCCTTGGTGGCTGTCTAGTATCTTGGGCATCTAAGAAGCAACACACGGTAGCCTTGTCTACAGTTGAGGCTGAATATGTTGCAGCTGGTAATTGTGCTGCCCAAGTACTATGGATCAAGCACCAACTAGATGATTATCAGATAAAACCGGAATGCACTCCAATTTTATGTGATAATACTAGTGCCATATGTCTTGCTAAAAATCATGTTCACCATTCAAGGACTAAGCATATAGAGATAAAACACCATTTTCTGAGAGATGCTGTGAATAAAAAGGAAATCGAACTGAATTTCATTGAAACAGACAAACAAATTGCTGATATATTTACTAAGCCACTTGGAAATGAAAAGTTTAAATTTCTTAGAAGAGAACTTGGCTTGTGTAAGTTTCAGCATGATGAATAAAATTTTCAGCTATTTTGAATACAATTTCTGATTTGGACTTACATCTGATAGCCTGAATAAAACTCTGTGAAGGTTGATTGGTGCAACAGACTCATGATCATGCATGACACTCATATTGTTTTATCATGATCATCACTGCATATCATTTAGTCATGAATGTGTCTAAAATCACATGCATATAGAACTGTTTTGCACTACATTTCTCTGCATAACCCTGGTGGTCACATTGCATGATAGTGCAGTCTGAATAAGCATGAACTTTAAAAAATCATTTGATCAGTCATCTTTTGCAAAACTGCATGCATATAGACAGGGGGAGTCTTGTTAGAATTTCAGGGTGAACTACTGTGTCGACGCTGCTATGTTGTGGCGTTGACGCAGTGAACTAGATCTGTGAATGTCTCTGCTACTTTCTTTATTCTGATGAGTTGACGCTGCAATAGCGTGGAGTCGACGCACTGACATTATCTCAGTGTTTTATATTGTTGCCTCTTCAACTGATGCGTGGACGCCTTGAACTCCCAGCGTCGACTCTGTTCATTCATCCTTTGACTCTGAATGATTGAGTCAACAGTATGGCAATCTTTTAATCAGTTCTATAATTAAGCAATAGAAAACAGACCTCTTCCCTCATAAGAACTTTAATTGCTTAAAGACTGACTTAATGGTTTAAATTTTATAATCTTTAGAGTTGAAAGACTACAATCAGTAAATAAGGATGCTGAAATTGATAAAGCACTCAACCCTCATCTTATTTCATGTCAGACAAAGTTAATTATATCTGAAATCTAAAAACTCATCTGAAATCATGTTAGAGAAACTAAGTATGTGTATTGTCCTTAAACAAGTCATTCTGAAACAAATAAAGGACAGCTAAGAAAGATATTGAAAAATATTAAAAATAAACTGAAAAATAGCATTGGCAGAGCAATGACTGGTAAATCACTGAGAAACTGAGTGATCCATCAAAGAAGTGGACAACACTCATGTCATGAGGTGTATCAGCTATCTCTGTATAAAATGATCAAAACAGTAGGGTGGTTTCATTGAGTACCTGGGGGTAACTGGCGTCTGATAAACGTGTACCCTCAAGCAAAAAGATGTAAATCACTTATATTAAGTTTGATCATAGCAGAATGGTCCATCATGTTGAGTATCTAGGGGTATTGGCGTCTGATAAACGTATACCCTTAAGCAAAAAGATAAATGGTACCTGACTGCCCAAAATGAACTCATATTGATAAATGTTGTTCCTTCAAAAGTAATTTTATGAATGTCAATTTGTTTAGTTCCAATACATGACTTGGTATCTCTCAATTATTTTTATTGAGTATATGACAGTAAGATATTTTTGAAACTGACTCTCTCATGCAAATGTGATTCTGATTTATTGTTTTATCATACACATCTACCATATCCAATGAATGTAGTGCATGAACTCTCATTTTTATAACCTTTAAACCAGAACCTCACTTTCTAAGCAGTTTCTCAATTCATATGACTGAAGGTTCTGTGCTTTAGCTGCTTAATTTCTGAACTACTTGCTAAGAATGCCAGTCAGCTGATTCTTCTTGTTCCTTCCCTTGCATCTTATTTCCCTCCTCTTTGTTGATGGCAAAGGGGGAGAATATATTGTCTACTTGATGAGTTCATTCCAGTGAGTTCATTCCAGGGAAGTGTATGCATCATGTCTATGGCAAAGGGGGAGATCTTGTGAGCAGAGAGTTGTGTTCATGTCTCAGCATGTCATTCATAGCATCTGCATGACAATCTGAATAACGAATCATGTCCTTCATCAAAAATATATCTGTTTGACAGGATGTTGTTATTCTATATAATAGGGTGTTGCCATCATCAAAAAGGGGGAGATTGTTGTGACCCCTCTGTGTTGATGATGTTGACAATAAGTTTTACTTCATTGGCAACAGCTTGTTTTGATTGATTGGCAACTGTTCTTATTTTGATGAAATTGTTTTTATCAGGTTGTCTGTGTACATAATGAAGTCAGAGTCTATACTGTCGTGCAAACACCCACAGGTCTACATTGCATTGCAGCATGAACATAGAGTCCATACATTTCATTGTGTAGTCTGGACAGTTGTGGGTCGATGCTCCCTTCTGATGGGTCGACGCCCCCTTTGTTTTCCAAGTCCATACATTGCATTCCTAGCAGACCAGCAAGTCTATACACTGCAGGGTAAAGCCCAAAGTCTAGACATTGCTGCATTGCTTGCATTTCAGAGTCTATACATCGTTCATGCATGTGCACAGTTTGTGGACAAAGTCTGTACATCGCAGCATGTATTCATTGTTAAAGTCTATACAGACTTCAGCGTCTCGCTCATGCATTGTTTATGAAGTATGTACATTGGACTGTGTCTTTGTGCATCATGTTAAGTCTATACATTGCACTGTTCATGCACAGTTCGTGGACAAAGTCTGTACATCGCAGCATGTATTCATTGTTAAAGTCTATACAGACTTCAGCGTCTTGCTCATGCATTGTTTATGAAGTCTGTACATTGGACTGTGTCTTTGTGCATCGTGTTAAGTCTATACATTGCACTGTTCATGCACAGAGTTTGTGTCTCATGCATCGTCTATGCAAAGTCCATACATTGCATTCAAAGTCTGTACAGCGTTCGTCTCAGCCACCGTCTCATTCAGCGTCTCACGCTTACAAAGTCTATACACTGGTCGGTGGAAGCAAGTCTATACATTCGACTGTTCAGCCTGTGATCAAGTCTGTACAGCTAGGGAGACTATTAAGTCTATACACTCATTCACTGTAGCTTGCACGAGGTGAAGTCTGTACATTGGCATTAGTTTTCCAAGTCTGTACATCGGACTGGTTGAGCAAGTCTGTACGGACGTTGCATCGATCAAGTCTGTACATCGTCAAGTCTACACATTGGAAGTCCATACATTCAGTTGTCTTGATCTGATCAAGTCTGTACAGAGTTTCTTTTGGAAAGTCCATACATTGAATGTCTATACATTCGTTTGCCTTGCATCATTCATTAAGTCTGTACAGCCCCTTCGCTTGGCAAGTCTGTACATTGTGGATGTCTATACACTCGATTGCCTTGCCTTGGTCAAGCCTGTACAAAGTTTCTTCAGCTAAGTATATACATTGCTTCACGACGTGAAGTCTAAACATGCCTTGTTCAAGTCTTCACATGATGAAGTCTATACACTCAACTCCTTCACACTTCAGGAAGTCTGTACATCCTTCAATGCATTGCATGCATCGTTCGTGAAGTCTGTACATCGAGTGAAGTCTGTACAGCGGCTGCTTCACATATGAAGTCTGTACATCGCATAGCTTCACATAGATGAAGTCTATACATTGAGCAGAGTCTGTACACTGCATTCGAATTCACAAGTCCACACAGTGAAGTCTATACAATGCAGTTCATCTTATAAGTCTGTACAGAGTTCTTCATTTAACCTGATAATCCGATACTCTGTCTGACAGGGATCTGCTACTGAGAATGCTGACATGGCTCGTGATCCCAGGAGGACGAGGTGATCAGATGCTGCCACGTGGATGAAAGCACCTCAGATCTGGCAAATTCCCTTGGGCGGGAAAACGTGGAAGCCATGCGCCCTTATCTAATCTACTGCTGTATATATAGAAGTCTTCATCTTCTGTTGAAGGCTGATCGAAGTGTGGCAAGTCTAAACAGTGAGACAAACCTGAGACAGGAGAGAGCCATCGAGATCCAAAGAGAAGAAAAGGAGAGAAGAAGAAAGTGATAAGAAATGAGTTGAGAGAGTGATATGAAAGCTTGTGAATCAGCGTCTTGGTCCAGATACCAGAGCTGATATTGCTCACTTTGAGCTACAGTCGTTTTGACTTTCTTCCATTCGATTGTGTTTTTCTTGCTTTTCAGTCTTGTTATTTTTCCTTTGAAAACTCTTGTTCGATCAAGCTGTTAGTCAGCGGTGTCAAGCTGTGAGGCAGCGGTGTGCAGAGGTGTTACCTCTGGTCGGCTAAGCTGTAGTGCCCAGCAGAGCAAGCTGTGAAGCTCAGCTGTTGTAGAGGGTGTTCCTCTGGTCGGGATAAGCTGTAAGCCCCAGCCGTTGTTGGCAAGCTATAGTGCCCAGCAGATTGAAGCTGTGTATCAGCAGTAATCCACATTCGAGTTGAATGTGGGGTGGATGTAGGTCGGATTGACCGAACCACCTAAAAGTCTTTATGCCTCTCATGTGTTTGCTTGTCTATTTAGCAGATCTTGTTTCCATCATTCGGTGCTTTGACTGTGGTTGTCCAGTGTTCTTTTAATTCCGCATTTGAATCTAGGCATAATTTTTAATGAGCCTGTTGATCTATTCACCCCCCCCTCTAGATCCACATTCTGTGGTGAAAGAGCCTTCCATCTAACTCCAACAACCCTCACCTGTGCAGAAAGCATCCCTTCTGCCTCCACAGCCCGCTGTGTGGCATGAGCAAGCTGCTCGTGGAGTAGATCCAGCTCTAAAGTAGGAATCCATAAACTGGAAGAGACGCCGTCTGCCCCCATTGCCGATGAAACTGCATCGAGCTGGGCACGCTACGACACATAAGAGGTGACATTTAAGTGGTTAGCGCCATGAATCTCAAACCATACAAGGAGCATGTACATAAACACTTATTGATGAACCTAGAGCCGCTCGGGTGTCATTCAACTCTTGCTCCGTATCCGCCAAACGAGCTCGTAAGTTCGTTATTATGGTGTCACGGGTATCCTACACCCATGGCTTATGAGTTCACGAAAAAATGAAAAAAAATACAAAAAATGTAAAAGATAAAAAAATGGTTTCTTTTTACTTTACCTCCACAAGCCCTCCAAGCTGGAGCCTCTCTGCGTACATTGCCCAGTAGAGTCGCAGGTAATCCTCACTGTCTTGTGCCTATGATTCCACGAGCGTGCCTCCCCGCTGCCAGTCTTCATATTGTTCGGGGAAGCGCACCCTCCAATCAACACAGGTTGCCGGTCCGCGCGTCTTCTTTCTGACGCTGGGTGCTGTGGTCATATCCACCCATTCCTGGGCAAGCCCTAGGGTCCTCATGGCTAATCGCAGCCTTAGTGGCTCAATCTCATTCAAGCAATGGAGCCAGAGGTCCCGCCCAAATTGGGCACGGCTTCCAATTATCCATGGCTGGTCGACATCGACCATGTTCGAGTAAGGCCTCCAATTCACCTACGATGGGTTGTACATATCTTCTCGGTTAGCCAAAAAAAACATAAATACAAAAAAATACAAAAAAAAGAAAAAGAGAGGAAAAAAAATCTTATCATCACTGTAGGGAACTCTTGTAGCTCCCGTCTCAACACCATCAGTTGGTAGGATAGAGGTGATGTGCTCATGATGGGTTGCCACCGCCTAGCCAACGGGATCGTCACTGGCCGCCAGTGTCGAGCTCTCCCCATTGGAAGGTAATAGTAGCTCCATAGCTACACAATCATGTGTCATTGACATCAACCAATACAAAAAAAGCATAAAACAAAAATAACAAAAAAAAAATTACCTGGATGAAGGGCGTAAACCTACTTACTGTCACCTCTCGGTCTGTCCTTTGTGACAGACCTGTAAACAGATGTGCCAGCACGGCAGCTCCCCAGGCGTATTGGCCTACTCTCTCCAAGTCCACAAGCAGCTCTAAGAAGCGACAGTGGATACTGTCTCTCCCTTGGAGCCCAACAACAACTTGCCCAACAAGAAGAGGAGAAACCTTAAGTTCTAACGCCTCCGTGATGGACGCCCTGGCTACTGACCTGTTCTTCCGACCATCTAGGTCCAGCCCCAACAGCTTCTGGGCACCTTCTCGGTAGTCCGCGTAAGTGACGCCGGTCACTGCCTCACCATCCACTTTGAGGCCCGTGATTCGGATCACATCTTCTAGGATGGGCACCATGTGCCCTCACAGCATCAGGAATTCCTGACTCACCGGGTCCCATCTTTCACGTAGTGCTTGGATCAGGGCATGGTCGAGCTTGATCGGCTCGATTTGGAGAAAGGCCCCAAACCCTATCACGTCTAATCTCGCCTTCTGGAAGGTCGGGAGACCACGATACGCGGCCACTACCAGCTCCCACGAGATGTGTGATCTCATCATGCTCTGCACATACATAATAAGTGAGAAAGGCGAGCTTTGCTAAGGAAGAAAGGAGAAGAAAGGATGAAAGAAGTAACGAAAGGATCCACTTACAAGCTGTGATCGGGTCCTCTCACTCAGTTGCCCTTCGACTTCTGAGAGTCTTCTGGAGCTGCTACCAGATCTGCTCCTCTTCGAAGAGCGGGAAGACTCACCCTCTGCTCTGAAGCTAGATTCACCCTCCATCCTGAAAAATTGAGCAAACCTTAATACCCCCCTTTTACAAACTTTCACTCTTCAAACTAGCTCTTACGACTCTGGTGTTTCCAAGTCAAGTGAAAGGGGAGGTATTTATAGGATCGGAAAGGAGGTGATCTGGATCTATCACCATCACCTCTAGCAATGGCCCTTGCGATAAGTCACCCTCCCTTTACTCTCGCGCCCACTCTACCATGTGGAGTAATTGGTTTGGAGGCGTGATTTATTGACCCGCCACTCCTATTTGGTCCAAAGATTCCCCGTGTCACTTGTTCTATTGTGACTACTTTTAGTGCAAACAAGGAAACGAGGGACATTCACGTGGAAAAAGAGCACCATGGGCCCATGTTGTTGAAGTCTGATGGCACATTCCCTTTGAAAATCATGGCTATGGTGAGTCACCACTCCGTGTTTTAAGGAGACATCTCGTCGAGCATGTCTCGCGGGAACCCATGTGGTAGAGGAGCTGTAGAGCAGAAGGAACACATCAAGGGCGAACCAGCCATGTTCAAACCAAGCCATTTCACTCACACATCTATATAAGGGTTTATGCTCATCATGAGGAGAGTGTGGGTGTGCAAGCCACTCACTAACCCTCATCACCCTCCTGGTCGCTTCTCTTCTCTCTCCGAAGGCAAGAAGTCCCTCGGAGGCCTTCTATAGTTCCTTGACGCAGCGATCGCTTTGTCGTGTCACACGTTCCCACCTGCTCTTTGGCGGTGCTCTTCGTTGTCTTCCTGCTTCTCTCGCGACCCCGATGGCCACGAAACTCTTGAAGTCGAGGCCGCTGGTTGAGCTGCTCTCTGCCCTGCCAATGGAGACTGTACCAGCTCCAAGAGCTCCTCTGCCGCGAGCTCCAATTCCCCTCCAATCTACAGAGCAAGTGACGTGTCGGGACGCTCTTTCTCTCAGAGCTCCATCTCCTGGGCCTCCTGTGCTGCTTTGTCTTTGCCTTTCTCTCCATTGTCTCTTGCTTTATCTCTCTCCTCGCCGCTTGGAGAGAAACTTTCAGCTCCAGGGCATCTCAGGGCAACTCCTCGTGTTGTAGTTGCTCTGATCTTCCAGCTCCTACCATCTCAGCCGCTTACACAAAAAGAAAAGGGGTAGAGGAGATTCAAAGCATGTGCAATGGCATTAAGGCCTTATTTTTATTTCAAAATGAGGGCTACATCAGGGGTTTAGGCACTTCGGGCCTCAAATTCCCCAATTGGGTTACATAAGCTTTCCACAGTTCCATGTCCTCGTTTACAGACACCATTACCTTCAGTGAAACACTTGCCTTCCACGATGCTTTGATTGCCTTCACATCGTTTGTATCTCCCTCCGTACCCAGCTCCCTCTTCCTCAGAGGAGGAATTTCAGATAATATTGGGAATGAATGGCGAGGGAGGCCGATCTGAGTATAACACCAGTGTGTATTGTATAGAACAAACTCAGTCACGCCAACAAGCTGCAGCTCCACATCTGGGGAACATTGCGTGAGGAGTTCACATGAGAGCAGACATGTTGGCGCATAAGTGAACATGGTCTGCATCATCGTGCTGTAGTGATTCCTCCAGTCTTCGTGTTTCTTCAACCAGGGAGCGCGATTTACCACATTACCACTAAAGCCTAACACGTCAGCTATGTGGTAAACTAGGGTTTGTTGAAAGATTTTTGAGGTAGTCGCCATCCCCTCGTGGTGGTCAAATTTGAAATACAAGTCAGTTCAACAATTCAGAAGGATTATGCAACCGAAAGGGGGCTTACCCGTGCTGGAAGTCGTCAGTCCGCTGTAGAGATAAGCCAGCAGGGCGGGCCCCACTCTCTTACCATCCCAAATCCCACAAATGGCGCTCAATTGGTCCTCCTCCACTATATTGTCGGTATAAGGAAACAGGAGAGCTCCCGCCAAGCAGATCGTGAACCCCTTCATGAGTTTCTCCAACTGATCATCACCTGTCGATTCTTCCAGGGCACTCATGGTCCCTTCCGCAAGTCTTTGTAAGTTGATCCCCTGTTGAGTTTGGACCGCCTTGATCGCTTTCGACGGCATGAAACTTCCGAGAACCTCCTCAGAAGTTACCTTTTTCAGCATGTGCGAGATCTTTATCTTGCCATCTTTCTTAAATCTCTTCAAACCAAGCAGCAACTCCACCTCCTCAAGAAGAACTGTTGCTTCAAAAGTGGGGAAAATAAAGATGTGAGTTTGAGGGTGCCAAACCTCTACCAGTGCACCCACAGCCGCCCAATCCATGTAAATCTTGTCATAATGCTTGGCGTGAATCACCAGCCCTTGGAGATGCCATTTTGAAATTACAGCCCTCATGCCGATGGTTATATTGGAAGTGAGATTTGATAACCAGGGCAACTTTGAGAATTTCCTTGGGCCCGAGAAGAGAGGATATGACTGAAAAGGAAAGGAAATACCGAGAAAGTGAAGGAGAAGTCATATAGAAACTAGAAAATGAGTTAACTTACCAGCCGTGAGTGAATTCTTTCACTCAGATGCCCTTCAAGGTCCCTAAGCCGTTGGATCTCATTGCTAGCCCTGCTTCTCTTCACGGGACGCGAGGATTCGCCTTCCATCTCAAAATCCAAATGGCTACGATCACTCTTTCTCTCTTGCTTCCCTTCAGGGAATTCGTGCTTATGCTTCTTCCTAGCTCGAATGTGAGCTACTTATAGAATGGGAAAGGATCAAGTCATCATCAGCAGTTCCGTCTTGTTATGATTATTACTCTTGTATGATTGGCCATGTTATGATTATATCTTTTGATGATTCTGTTGATAATTTTGTCTTGTCATGATTGCTTTAATGATTCAATCCTGTTATGATTGTACTGATAATTGTGTTTTATTACAATTGTGTAATTGTTACATGTAAATTTTAAAAAGAAAAAAGAAAAAAAGATGAAAAAAAACAAAAAAAAAGAAAAGTGGATCATTACCCTCCCACACGTATCATCTCCGCATTGTGTCTTGTATTGTATCTATACTATTAGAGCATGTCAAGGGTCATATGCCTTGAATGACTTTGGAGTTGAGTTCAAGCTGTGATAGCTCCAGAGGAGTTCGGGTCCTACGGATACGTCGTTGAGTTGTGATGGCATGGGGACGACGGTTCCGTTTGGTGTGGCGATAAATGGGCCCCGGCTCAGTATCAGCTCACCGGATCGGTATCCTAACCCACGCTCCATAACTTAACAGTATTATCATTGGCTAGTTGATATCATTATGGAAAATCATTCACTTAAGTCAATGGTGCAAGTCGCTATGTTCAAACACTCTGAAATATGAGATATTCCATTTCGAGTTGAATACTAAGTTTTCCTGAGGTTGCCTTGGACAGTTTCTTGGAAAGAGACCATTGTTTGGATTTATCTCTAGTTCACTTTTTATTCCCCTCGGACCCACCTTGGCTGTAGCACTTCCACAATGGCTGGTAACCGCTCCCCAATGGTGAAACCTGCAGGTCTACGACCCAAGTACTTCCGCACCGTGAAGTTGGTCCTTTTAGTTATTTGTGCCCCAGTGCACACTTTGTCCTTCCTTCTTTGTTTATCATCCAAACCATGGCTGATTTCGGAGAACCTTCTTCAAGGTTATTTCGGTAAAACTCGGGAAAGATTCCCATCAGGAAAATGATGAAGGCGTGTCTCATGACACCTTGGCACCTGCTTTTCACTTCACTCTATTTCATTCCATACATTTCATTCCATTCCATTACATGTCCTGCCCCTACAAAGCAGATGCCAAGGCGGGGCAGCTGTAGACACGCTGTTTTCACATTTTTCACGGGTAAATCTCATATTACATCACGATGCCCTGAAGTGGCTTATGTATTTGACTTATGTGGGTGATTAATCATTTTTCAGGGTTTTACATAAAATATATGATACAAAAACTCAGAAAAGGTGAGAAAATATAAAAAAATGCGAAAAGCTTAAAAAAATATATACAAAAAAATCGAGAAAAAGGTCATATAAAAATACAAAAAAATTTAAGAAAGCTTACAAAAATTGAGCAAACATTATAAAAAATACAAAAAAATTGAGAAAATGTTGTAATAAAATACTAAAAAAATTCATAAAAAATGTCAAAAAATGATACCAAAAAATTGAGAAAAGGTTAAAAAATAATAACAAATATACAATATATATATATATATATGTTTGTATATATGTGATATAAATATATAGATATGTATATATATATATACTTAGTTTTATTTTAGTAAGCTTAAACAAAAAAAATAACAAAAGATCTTAATCAACTTAAATAAAATAATATTGCATATTTTAATCCATTACCCCACACCCCTAAATTTTCGGATCTGGTCTCCCTGCATCATTAGGCCTTATCATTCTTCCCCTCTCCACTTATTCCATCTAAGTATGTCAAATCATCACCTAATAGCATCGTCCCCCCACACCCCCACCTTATCTCTCTCTCCCTCATACATCTCCATCCTATTTCTCTCTTCTTTGTTTTCTACGCACAGCCGCCCGGCAGGAGGAATCCCCCCTCCCACGTCCCTTTCTCTCTTTATTTTCCTCCACCTCACACTTCTTTCCATCTTATCACCTCTCATCTTCTCTGCATGTGGCCCCCCATCGAAACCCACGGCAACCCCCTCTCCACACTCTCTCCTACACACACAACCTAGCCGCAAGCCACCCTCTCCCACCTCCCTGTTTCTAACCTTCACCCATCGAAACCCACGCCACCCCTCTCTCTGCCTCTCTATCCCTTGCATGCCCGTGAGCACCCCTACACCCGTCCAAGGATCCCCACACCACCGTCGTTGCCGTCGTTGACTTCACATCGCCACCAGCCCTACCATGCACGCACGCTGACCCCTCTACTAGCCTCCACGCGCCGGACACCCACGGTAGCCACCTCCGGCCACCCTTACCACGAACACCTTCACCTCCTGCCCCGGCCACGACGCTCCGTGCCGCGCTCCACGCCCACCATCTCCACATCCGCGACCACCGCCGCGAACGCCGTCGACCACCTCCTCACGCCTCCGAGCACCCCACCTCCGCTGCCTTTCCCGCTCCCAACGTCGCCGGCTACCAGTGCGAGCCACACCGGCCACCGTGCAGCTCTCCCCGTCGAGCCCGCAAGCACGCCATCCGTCACACCGTCGGCCGCGGTCGCCGTCGTCGTCCTCTTACCACTTCCACGCCGCTGCACCTCTTCCGGCAAGCCAAAGCACCCCCGCATCCACGTCCGCCGCTATGCATGCATCGTGAACCCGCCGACGCCGTTGCCACCGGAGCACCCTGCCGTGGCCGTCGTCGTCCACTCCCGCCGGTCACCAGCGTCGCTGTCGTCTGCTCTGCCACTGGGCGTCGACACCCACGCCGGCCTCCACGTCGCCCACGTTGCCACCTTCCGTCGCCAGCCCTCCACCTCCACCGGATGCGGCTGTCCTCGCCCCCCGCCGGCCACTGTCACTCTCCTCCACCTCGCCACGGTCGCATCAGCACCGCTGTGAGCCCCTCATCCCATCTCTCTCTCTCTTTCGTCTCTCTCTCTCTTTCTCTCTCTATTCCTCCCGTCTCATCTCTCCTCTCGCGTCCCCCCTCTCTTTTCCTCTCTTTCTTTCTCCTCTCGCTCTCTCTCCCTCGCATTTCTTCTCTCTCTCAATCTCTCCCATTTCTCCGCCCTCTCTCTAGATCTCTCCCTCTACTTATCTTTTTTATTATTATTTAACTCCTCTCTCTCTCTCTCTCTCTCTCTCTCTCTCTCTTTCTCTCTCTTTCACACTCTTTTTCTCTTCACGCACCCACTCTCTATAATCCCGCAATAACACTGTCATCTCCAGAAGAATATGTTATATCGTACTAAGTGTATCATTTATTGTATCATATTAAGTGTATTACATATGATATATCATACTAAGTGTATCATGCTTTGATCTTGCAGGAGATAGACCCATTGCTTATCCTTGGAGATGAAGCAAATGTCAAGGCTCCACCATCAACTCCATCTGCACTGAAGGAAAGTGAGCCTTCGGCTCAGTTAGCCCTCCCCGTGTCCCTGCACACCTGAGGGAGGTGTCACCCCACCGTTCACCGGGGCTGTACCCGCTCGAAGCCCCCCCCCCCGGGCTTCTAAATAAGCTCCCCTCACCCCTTGTTTATTTTGGCATTTTTATTTGTTATTTATGTTATTATCACGTTATTTCATGAATTGCTGTTATATCATCATTCTGACTTAGTTTCTGTGTTTGTTTGTTTTGCAGGGTAATCACTCAAAAGCCCTCTTCTTCGGCCTGTCAAACGAAGAGGAAGAAGGAGCCCATATCACCCCGTGTCAAAGGCAAAAGCGATCAATCAGTTCGGGACCCTCGGTCCCTGGCGATCACACCACCAAACGCGTGCTTGTAGTAATTTTTATTTTATGTCTATAATACCCGTGGATAGCTAAATCCCGCACGGGTCTGTTTGTACTATAATCGGCCGCGGTGAGTCATTTCATCATGGTCATTTACTTACAACACTTTTCTTTTACGCTATGCTATATTGCTGTTAAAACCCCGCAAGGACCAATGTCATGCGGCGGTTTGTTTACTTTTTACATTCTTGCTATTGTAATTATGTGAGGAGTGATATACCGTTCTAAATTCTGAGTTTACGTGTGTCTTTGTGTCCGTCAATTTCTACTACGTAGAGTCCCAGGATACGAACTCGGTATATGAAAAGCTACTCACGGAATGGTAGGCCACGCCTACTGGGAAAGGGCTTAGTTTGCGCGATAGGGTCTTCGGATCCTCATCTCCGCCCTGTACCGGAGTTCGGTCAGTCTAGGTTCTCTGCGTCCCCCTATAGAGTGTCCTTTCAGGTCGTACTCTTCACCTTTTTTTCCCATATCACCCCCTTTTACGCACGCGTTTCGTCATTTTTTTTTCTTTCACTAAGAGAGAGAAATCCCATCTCTCTCTCAGCCCACCAAGTGACACGTTCACAACGCCCACCTCGGCACGGATCGTGGCCCGAGGAGACGGGACGGGGCGAGGAGGAGCGTGAAGGTTTCGCCCTTGCATGCAGCCAGTCATTCACTTTCGGCTTGAACGAGGTAGGGGGATGGAATCCTTACCTGACTAGATCTTCTGGACACCATTTGCACCGCCATGCACAGCCGTTTTCTCCATTTCTGGTGAAATCCCCATGTTAGTGTGATTTAACTCAAATTCATGAAAAATCACTCCTTGGGCTTTGTTTTTATGTTTCCTAGTGTTCAATTGTTGCTATGGATGTGTGCATGAGCAGGGAACAGGTTGTTAGCGCGACCCCGTCGATTTTGATCGATCGGGGGATGTTCCAGTTTCAATATGAACATACTCGCAACCCAACTCGTGTGACGGTCATCCCAGCGACCGTCACACGCGTAACGCACCCGACCTGGTGCGTTACGTGAGTGTGACGACCCCGCTTGGGTGCGTCACAGCTTCTGGGTAGCTGGGTGGAGGGTCCACCTAACGGACCTAGATGGGACCGTTAGGGCATTGTAACGCACCAGCCTAGGTGCGTTACATTTCCCTGATACCTGTGTGTAGTTTCTCCCTCGGGTGGGTGTAACGGCCTCGGATGGTGCGTTACATCAGTGTAACGCCCCTACCCTGGACCGCCACACCCTGTGCTTCTGTGTTTCGGTGGCTTAGCCTCGGGTGCCTCTAACGCACCTGAGGGCGTGCGTTACAATCGTGTAACGCACTGCCCTTGGTGCGTTACGCACTGTTGTCCCCTGGGTGTGGGGAAGTTATCTCGGGTGAGCGTGACGACCCCCGGTAGGCGCGTTACAGTGACGTAACGCACCTACCCTAGACCGTCACACTCTGTAATGGTCTGGGCTAGACCGTCACACCCTCTGGCATTCCAAAAGATGGTCGGTTCATCTTCTAATGCATTTCATGTTGCATAACCGCTATGTTTAAGTTATTTTATAAACAATGGCCCACTTTTAGATCCCGGTAGAGTACTTCCACTTTCCTTGTGATGGAACCACTAGACTTAGCCCTGAGACTTTCAGTGTCGCTCCGCCTGGCAAGGGTGGAAGGGCGTACCCGTCGAGTGGTTTGTAAGCTAGTCACCGCGGGCCCCCGGCTCTTTACCGTAGCGTCCTAGGGGGGGGAAACTAGCTAGAGACCTGGCTCTAGGCAAGAGTCAGTGTGTGCACACGTGGTCGGAGGCTTGGACTGACACTGACGAGTGTTACTCTGACTAGTTCTTGGTTCGGTACTGTTACGCCTCTCGCTTGTTGTCAGCCTGACTTGAGAGTCCCTTGAGACGCAGTGTAAGCCGTCAGTGGATGCTTCTGGTCCTTGATTTCTAGTGGGTACCTTCTGCAGTCTCTAGTCACTTGGAGTAGTTGGGATTCTTTATACTGGTAGATTTAGCTTCAGACGCTAATGTATACACTTGTATTGGCATATTGTTAGCTATTTTGACTGTTAGTTAGGCTTTACAGCTTTGCTACACTTGTGTTAGTTATGCAAGTGCATGTTTACTGCATTAAATGCATGCTCCAATTGCTTTATGTTTGCATGTCTACTTGTTAGTGCGAGGTAGGGATCCACGTGACCCCTATTGAGTCTGACTGTGACTCACTCCTTCTTCTTTCAGGTGAGCAGTCGCAGCCTCCCGTTGTCTGTGGTTCCCACGTTTTTGGGGATCGCTTGTAGAGTGCCAGTGATAGTTCGACAGTCCTTTTTGGGTACTTTTGACCGGGGTATGCCCTGTATAGTTGTTCTTTTGGGACTTTCTTTGTGACTCTGGACTAGTGTATTTTCTGGTTATCACTCTGATATTTTGAACTTGCTTCCGCACAAATCTTTAACTTTCCATATAATTAACATACGCTTGTGTGTGATTCCAAATCGTTGTGCGCCTCCTCAGCAAACGTACTAACCCTTCAGGGGCCTCATCAGCCTCTTGGGTGGCTTCCCCAGTTCTTGGTATCGGTATATCGGTATCCGGATCTCCGGGTTGTCACATCGGTGATGTATATAAGTTGAGAAAATCACTTCTAGGTCCCAGTAGGAATATGGTGAGCAATTGGTGTGGCTGATTGGACCTCTAGATCCCCAGTAATTTTGTTGGTTTGTGTGCCGAGTGTGCAATAGTGATGATAGTTGGGGACCCAGTGGAATCTTAAATGAAGGTTGTTGAAAAAAGGGCCTGGACTTTGACCTCGATCAGGTGTGCTTAAGGTTTGATGTGATGCAACAACGTGACCTGAATAATTAAGGGGAGGCACTCTTCCATTTGAAAGGAAGTGCGCAGAGACTATCATGGTGTATGCGATGCGTTGTCGTCTGGTTTAAGTGGCTTTATGTTGTGCATAAGGTGCAAATATGTGTTGCTCAGAGCTGAGACGGCGATTTGACTGACCTTAGTCAGGGTGAATGTTATAGAGGTAGAACCAATAAATAAGAGGTGATGGTGCTAAGATCGAGATCCCATAGGACTGTCGTGAGTAGTCGAAGGAACCGATTGAGTTGTCTAGGCACCCTCATAATGTGTGGATTAGTACGTCGATTGTTCGGCGGGTGTGACATTCAGGACCAGATTAAGTGATGCGACGGTTATGGATGGTGAACTCGGCTGTGGCAAAACGTTGGAATGTTTGGAGTTTGGTGCATGCTGTGGTGCCATTGTCTAGATTATTGTGCCAGGATGAGGCGTTTCCCTGTTCAAAATGAGCTGTACGAGGAAACTTTATGTGAAGTGAAAGGTTGCGCAATCTGAGAGGTTTTGTGAGGCATGTGGGTGCCGAAAATTGATTGGGGTTGGTTAGCAGTCGAGAGGAAACCGAGAAATGGTAGGTGTGAATTGTCAATCATAATGTGGAACAACCATTTCCTCGATGTGAGAACCCCATAAGGGATGATGTGAGATAGAGGCCCACGTTTTTGGGGAAGATTTGAGATGGTGCCACCAGAATTAATGAGATTGAAGAGTTCAAGGTTCACATGGGCAACCTCGTTGTTCTTTTCCCCTCTTAAGAAGCTGGAATTGGCTGGATGGCCATGGAGAATCAGGATGGTGTTCAGACGATGTATGGTGTAGACACGCTATTCCTGACGTCTCCTGAGAAAATCTCATATTACTATACGACGCCCCGCAGCGGCTTTCGCATTTTGAATCGCTTGAGTGCTTTCTATTCTTGAGTCTTCTTCCGCCTTTTCGGAATCCGAAAATCGTCTCGCTGCGGCATTCGGACGGCATCAACACCAATCGGACGCACCGGAAGGTTCTGGAACCAGGAAAAATATTTGGCAGGCGGCTGCCGACACCTTTTCAGGGGACCCGGGGGGGTCTTCATGGAGGCGTCCAGGCCCCTGGACACCTCCATGATTTTAATATATATTTAAAGCCACAAAACACATAAAAAATAATAAATTAATGGAGGCGTCCAGGCCCCTGGACGCCTCCATGAAAATAAAATATAAATATTAATAATATTAATAATGATAAAAAATAAAACAAAAAATATAATATATTTATGGAGGCGTCCAGGCCCCTGGACGCCTCCATCCCCACGAGTGGCCCCCGTTCGACGGTCGGGTTGACATTTGAGAAAAAATCCAAAATGTGAAGGCGTCCAGGTGCCTGGACGCGCCCATACTCCATATACGGACAATCTCGACACACCGGTCGGTTTGACTATTCGGAAAAATCCAAAACGTGGAGGTGTCCGGGAGACTGGACGCCTTCATTTCACCACATCTAGACAAGCCCGACGCGCCGCTCAATTTGACGTCTCAGAAAAGTCCATAATATAAGGGCGTCCTGCCAGCCAGACACACCCACTTGTGAGTCACGGGTGCCGGTCAAAAACCACGTGTTTTTCCAAACCGCGTGCGGCTTTCGGTGGATTCCGGTGGGCTATTATGGAGGCGTCCAGTTGCCTAGACGCCTCCATTAAAATATTCAAAATAAAAATTAATAAAAATTAATAAAAAATTTCTAAGGCCTTGATGCAGGCGTCCTGGGTCCTGGACACCTCCAAAGGGAGGCGTCCAGGCCCCTGGACGCCTCCATCGTCCGGGACTCTATAAATAGCAGACCCCCCCTCAGTCCGAAGAGAGAGAGTTCTTGAGAGGTCCGACAGGCTGCCGGAATCCCGAGGCTGCCGGATCCTTTTCTAACCCTTAGGTTCCTTTCAGGAGGAGGTTCTGCCGGCTTCTTGGGTGCCCACGCTCGCGAGAGGAAGGTCGTCTTCATCCACCGCGCTTATGTTGTGTAGTGGACAGCGGATCTAGAGGGGAGGGGTGAATAGATCTGCCCCTCTTTTCGCAATGCAACCCTCTTTAAAGCTAGATGATGAAATAAGCAGCGAAAATATAACTAGCTTGACAAAGAACACAAATAATTTGCTTGGCAAGATGATTATGCAATATAGATATTGAACCTAAGCATGCATCTAACACATATCAATCACACAATCAAACCACAACACAAAGGATTTTAAGGTGGTTCGGACTGAATCCCCAGTCCTACGTCCACCCCTCACCAAATCCGGTGAGGCTTCACTAGTGCAGCACACCAAACCGCAAATCGGAGAACCACCGATTGCCTTCCTACTAACCACCGGTAGGGACGTCAACACCGCAGATCGGACAACCTCCGATTGCCCTCCTACTAATCACCGGTAGGGACGATTTTCAGTTCCAAATGTTTGAATGAAATGGAAAAGAACAAGATATGAAAACACTCAAACAAGATATGAAATATGCTCAAGGAGAAGGATCTTGTCTGAGATTGCTAGGGCTTGAATCTTCTTTTGAAGTAGCTTGAATCACTTGGAGATTTGATTTAGAACTTCTTCCCGGAGTACTGTTCACAGCTACAGTACTCGAACTCTTCTCCCTTGAACACACCCTTGCAGCCTCCTTTGATCTCCCTTATTAGCCTCTCTTGCTTCTACTCTTCTTTGGAGGTTGCTGGATTGAGATATGAACTTGAATCACCTTGAGTTGATGGAGAGAGTGTTGGATGTAGCTTTGATCTTCCTTTTGATCCTCATGGGTTGATGAAGAGGAAGAAGGATGCAGTTTAGATCACCTTTGAACCCCTTGATTGCTTCTTCTTCCTTGGAGGTTGAGATGGCTTCAGATCTGGACTTGAATGCCTTGGAATGAATGAAGAACTCCTTCCCGAAACACTGTTCACGGAGGTGCTACAGTACCTCGAAAATGAACTCCCTTGATCTCTCTTGAAGCCTTGAAGCCCTTGTGTTTCTAATCCCTCAAGTGAGAGTTTTATAGACCTTGAATGGTCTATAGACAAGCCTCAGACCAGATCCATAATTTGTGGGTGATTAGGTGACTTTTGGATTAAAGAAATCCATGTTGAATGGCCCTTTTCGAAGTTGGAAACAAAGTCAACATTGAAGGCTCGGGGCTGGCGGTCGACCTGCAGCTCCTGGCGGTCGACCGCTACTGTGAAATGCTGTAGACGAATGGCCCCTGGGATTTCCGGTTGACCGTCACTGGTTGGCGGTCGACCGCTACTGAAACATCTTCGGCCTGGGATTCCCTGGCTGCTGGGCAGAACCCGGCTTATCCCGGGTCGGTTCAATTTCCGTTCTAGCTCTGTCGTTCAACTCCATTAGTAGCCCGTGCATGTCGGTGGCATCTCCCTTGATAGTCTAAAAGATATCAACGGAGTTTATGGCCTTGGATTCTCTTGGCTATGCTTCTTTGTGCATTGACCTTATATGGATGACGAGCCGAATATCGCGTGTCGACTTGTGCTTGTTTTCGCATCCTTGCCTGGGCGCGATCCACGAGCTTTCACTTTGTCGACTCCACTATCTTTCTTGTCCATGTAATGGTGTACCTGTCATGATAGAACCATCACGTATGTCAGTCACATGAGAGTGGGAAATATCAATGACTAATAGTGTTTAGCCATTATCAAAACCAAGAATACCACAGAATGCATATGACCATAGAATGATGTCGAATGACCCAAGTGACCACAGAATGACTCAAATGACTTCAGGGACACAACAGCTTCCACGTCATCCCTACGCTGCCGGAGCTCCGCCGGATCTCACTATCGGCCATCCAATAAGCCACTCTCTCCTTTTCTTTCATAGTTATCTTGCATTCATCATATCGCATCCTCCACCCCCCTTATAAGGGAGTCTTTTTTCTATTCCTACGTCGGCATAATCGCCATTCATCATAAGCATTTTCCTCCTTCACGTGTCCGAGAGGGGTTTAAAAGACAACACCAACCAGGTGTGTGTCTTGCCATCATTTCGTTATTTTTATCGCAAGGATTTGAATACTACACCTTCATCTTTCTAATCCACTCGTTACTTGTTTGTCGTTGTTTTGCAAGGGTACCCAAGGAAAGCCCTCTCCGTCGGCCGGCCGAAGGGGGAGGAAGAAGCAACCCGCCATCTCCCGCTCTTGAGGTAGGCGCGATCATTTCCTTATTTTGGGGTCTTTGGCCCCTGGCAATCACATCATATTCTCGAGGCCACGGCGAGTAACTTCCCCAATGGCCGTTTAAATTCCCGTTCTTATATTTTCTTTATATTCTGCTATATTCTTATCTGCTCATATTCTCGAGGCCGCGGCGAGTAACTTCCCCAATGGCCGTTTAAATTCCCGTTCTTTATATTATCCTTATATTCTGTTATATTCGTATCTGCTCATAGTCTCGAGGCCGCGGTGAGTCACTTCCCCAATGGACGTTTAAACTCCCGTTCTTTATATTCTCTTTATATCCTGTTATATTCTTATCTGCTCATATTCTCGAGGCCGCGGCGAGTCATTTCCCGCAATGGCTGTTTGAATTCTGTCTTTTCTCTTGTATATCTTGAATTGGTGCTATATCTGCTATACTCTCGAGGCCGCGGTGAGTCACTTCCCGCAATGGCCGTTTCAATTCTTACTATTTAATTTCCGCACCATTCCCGTCCCCCAGAGGCCACGGCGAGTCACTTCCCTCTATGACCGTTTAACCCCCATATCTTGCTATATTGCATTTGTCCCGCTCGCCCCGCCGAAGCAATCTCCCGTGGTGGCCCCTTCTCTCTTCTCTTTTCTCTTATTTCTGTGTTGCAGCAAACAAAACGAGCCTACGCGTTCCGTGTTTTCGTTTCTCAAACCGCGTGACGTCGCTCACAGATTGGCGATCACGGTGGGACCTCTGTTGCTTTCTTTCAGTTGCCCTTGCAATTTCTTGTGATTTGCCTTACTATCTCTTGTGGGTTGTTATATCTTGATTGATTCATTGTTCTGTTGTGCTCCATATATCTATCAGCATTCCATTGCATACATCCATCCCTCTTTTCTATTCTTTTTTATTTTTTTCTAAGGATCACCCTCTCTCGGTGAAGGAAGGACTCTCCGTTCGGGAATTCCTCTCGACGGACTAGAATCTCCTCCACTGGGACCTCCGTAAGTCCCCGACATCGAAGAATCTCCTCTTTGTTCACTGGGCCGATTGTACCATTGAAGTTCCCCGGAGTTAGTCGACCCATTCGTGGTGAGACGAGAGCCCCTAGCTAACACGGTGGTGAAAACAAAAACGAACTAGGGTCCCTATTTTGTGTGAACTTCGGATCTTGTTAAAAACACAAAAAAAATCATCAAAATCAAAACACAAAAAAGGGCGTAAAGGCATCCACTTGTTTGATAATCTCTGCTATTTGCTTGCTAGTGTATGTTTTTGCGTTCCGGGAAAACTGTGAGCATGGCTCACGAGTCTTTTGAGGAGAACCACCCTAGTCGTGGTGAGTCAGTCGAGCCGCGAGTCCATGCTATGGACGCGGGTCCTTCCCATGAGCCCTCACGTGAGGTGCAGGTTACCACAGGGGACACATCCACGCCACAAGACATCTCCTCTTTTCTAGGTGTCCTCGCCAACACGGAGCTTACCTCTGAGCAGCTCCGGGCCTTCCAGGCCATTCTGAAGGGGAAATCTATTTCCCCCGCTCCCCAGGAATCAACTCCGGCCATCGCACCTCTCCAAGAATCGGTGCGGGCCATTCCATCTCCTTCACTGGCACAAGCCATCCAATCTCCCTCGCTTCAAGGGCAAGCGAGCCAACAACCACCCTCGTTCCAGTTCCCTTCGCAATCTCAAACCCATGTTGTTACCCACATACCGCTTCAGCCGGGGCCAACTATCAGCGGCCCGGTAGCTCTTTCTCATTCGGGGTTTCCCCCTCAAGTCTCCGGGAGACATTTTCCTTCCCAGTGGCAAGTGCCACCTTCACTGCCCGAGGAGCTCGCCCAATCGCTCCTCAATAGGTTCAATAGGGTGGACGAACAGTTTCAGAATTTGAAGAAAATGGTGGACGTGAAATCCACCCCGGAGGTTGCTTTGCCAATCCTTCCGATCATCCATCTTCCTCCCTCCGAAATGCCCACGTACCGCAGGTACAATGGCACTGGCAACCCCTTCATTCACCTCAAGGATTTCATGTATGAGTCCTCCTATTGGCAAAACGACCAGAGATCCCTGGCATACCTCTTTCGGAGGTCATTGGACGGTCCTACGCTAGAGTGGTTCTATTCTTTGGAGCCCCGCGAGGCCGAGAATTTTGAAACAGTCTAGAGAATGTTCTTGTAAAAGTATCGGGATAGGGTCGGTCCCTCTCTCTTCATTACCGACCTAGTGGCCGAAAAGATGAAGTCCGACGAGGATTTTGTCCGCTATGCTGATAGATGGAGGTCCCTGGCAGAAAGAATAAGAGATACCCTCTCGGAACCTGAACAAGTAAAGATGATCGTATCCAATGCGACCCCACAGTTCAGGCATGTCTTGGCCATGAATAAACTTACCACCATGGAAGAGCTCTATGAAAGAGCCCGGTACATCCAAACCCAGTTAAAAGACTCCCCCATTATGAACATGTTTGAGCCGTCGAAGCCCAAGGTAGTCAGAAAGACATGCACTGGTGTCCCAGGCGGAGTAATAGAAGGGGTCGTAACAAATGAGCAAGTGAGTGCGGTCAACAATGCCAACTATGCAGCCAACCCAAGGCTTCCACAAATGCCCCGACTTCCCCTCCAACCAGGTCCTTTCCCCTCTCGTCCTCCACCCCAAAATGATCCACCTCAGAACAACATGCCTCAACTACTTCAACCCCAGCAACAACCTCGACCCCAGCAACAACAACCACCACTTCAGTACAACCAAGTTCCACCCCCAGGAAATTACGGTCCCCCACAGCAACAAAGGAGGCCGATTGGTCCCAAGAGAGCCTATTACCCACCATTGCCAGAAACTCTGGCGGATATTTTCAACGCCCTCATGGCCTCAAACACACTCATCCTACCCAGGGAAAGGCCCGTGTGGCCCCCGAATGTTGATACCTCCAGATACTGCGTCTATCACAGGCAGCCAGGACACACAGTGGACAACTGCTTTCAGTTTAAAGATTACATCCACGATACGAATGATGAAGGCGGGATTGACTGGGATGAAATGAGGCGATACGTCGCCACTCTCAAGGCTAGGAGACCTCCTCCTAGGCCACAGTTCCAGCAACAACAGCAGCAGTTACAACAGCAGCCACAACAACAACCACAACAACAACAGCAGCCTCAGCAGGCCCAACCACAACAGCCCAACATGGGCATAATCCAGAATCCATTACCGGAGCACCAACAGCCCAATCATCAGGTCAACCACATCTTCTCCTTCCCGGAAGTCGGGAGAGAGCAGGTGTGGCACCCAGAAAGTACCTCTATTCTCTCTACCGCCAACCCTATCATCATGCAACCCCCTCGCCTTGCCCGGGTAGCACCTCTCTCTCATCAACCCGCGTTAGTACCGCCTTCACCATTTCCACTGCCATCACGCCCTCTCACTCGCACCCCAATGACCTATCAGCCAACACCCTTCATTACACTCTCACACCCTCTCATCTTCTCTCACTCCCCCACTTTACCATCCACCTCTACTGCATTTGCCCCTATGCCTTCTAAGCCCCTTATCACCCGTCCACCGTACGTAACCCCGCCTGTCTCCACCATACCACCGCCAATGCCTTCAAAACCACTCATCATCCACCATCCATCTCAACACCATTACCCGCTCCAAACCTTACCCACTTCCACTTTGCCTCCACCTCCACCTTCCAGACCCCTTATCCTTCATAACCCATGCGATATCCCCTCTACCTCCACCATGCCTCAACCTAACAAACCCCTCATCAGAATCCATGCTCCCATCATCACCCCTGCTTCATCAACCATCCCTTCACCACTACCCCTCAAACCTCTGTTAAAACCCATTGCTACCCCTATAGAGGTACAAAAGCCACAGGCAATGGTGCTTCGGAGTGGAAGGATTTTTCACAGGGTTTTCCCCCAGAACAGTCAAAATCCCAAGCAGTCTCAGCCAGAGAGGGGCGATGGAGAACAACTGGAAAGATCTATCCCTGGAACACAGTATGATTTGTTGAAACACTTGGACAAGACGCCTGTTCGGATCTCCATCCTGGAGCTGCTTCAGAGATTCACATCCCACCAGACAGCCTTAATGGAGTATCTTCAAAAGGTCATGGTGAATGAGGACCTCCCTGTAGAAAAGATTTCTGTCGTCCTGACCCCAACGGACACGCAACCGGCCATCATGTTCCATAACTATGAGCTCGCTCCCAAGGAAGCTCAGAAATATGCATTGTGTGTTTCAATAAAAATTAATGGGGTATCCATAAACCCATGCCTTGTAGACACGGGTGCGTCCATAAATGTGATCTCCATGAGCACCCTTCAGTTATGTGGGGTCGAACAGGAACAGATAAGACCTTCTTCAATCACAGTCACGGCTTATGACAATAGCAAAAGGCCGCCGCAAGGGATGATTATTCTGAGGGCAGAGCTAGGTCCTATGTCAGTCCCCACGGAATTCCATGTCCTCGACATGGACCCCACATTCAAGGCCATACTAGGTCGCCCTTACATTGAAGCCATAGATGATGTGCCTTCCACCAACCATCAGTGCTTGAAGTTTCCTTACAATGGAAGAATTATTAAAGTGGTCAGCACACCTGTCCTCCACATGGTGGATGCTATCAACACCTCTCTGCCCTCTGTTTGGCCATCTCATCGGCCCATATTATCATTGCTGGATGTGTGCGATTCATCTCACATTCCGCTAGCACCAAAGAAGCCGATCAAGGCAACAACGCCATATCTCCCTTTTCACTCCAAAGGTTGGGAGATTATGGAAACATCGACTATCAACAGGGCAAAGGTCTGGGTGCACAGCTACAAGGTAGGTTGAAACCACCAAAGGAGATTAGGCCGAACCGCAGGTTTGGCCTAGGCTTCAAAGGACCATTCAAGGCGGATTGGAAGCCCCTCACATGGACCCTATCAAACCACTTCAACAAAGGGCCCGTTATTCAGATGAGGAATTATCCGCAGGAAGCACATGGGAGGTCGCATGTGTATTCAGCCGAAAAATGTCCGAGGGTCACCAAAAAGGCAAGATCAAAGACCCGAAATGCGAATGGGACAAATGGTTTGATATACGGGACGTTTCCGTTGCACTGAAAAGGATGTTCTCGTCTCCCCAGCTTGAAGGACCGTCATTGATCTCCGGAATGCCAGAAAATATCATTACGGCTGCCAAGGTTCCAAACTATCCTCGTCCTCGCCAGAAGGACCCTGTCACCAGCGGATCTTCATCCGCCATCACCATCACCACCGACGAATCATTAGCCGTCATCTTCTCCATTCACTCGTCACAGCCTTTGTTGCTGTCATCTTTCTGGGCCAGACGGTTGTCTGATGATCTTCTCAGATCCCCCTCTCTACTTACATACCTGCGCAGTTTTCTCAACCCGCGCCAGGTCTTCAATCATGATCTGCTCTACGAGCCTCCCAATCCTCTAGCCATAACCACTTTTCTCTTTCCTCTGATGTCTTTTCAATGTTTTGTCATTAAAAATGAAAACGAAAAAAAAACGTCAATTTCCAAACTCCTCAACAACACATCTTCGTTGAGGAAACCTCCTACATCTCCCACGGGTGTGTCCTGCCCTGCGGACCACCCGTCCAAGGTCCGATGAGCGACCTTTTCTACCCCTCCTCTGAGGGGTCTTTCCCTGTACATTCTTCACCATCCTCTTCATCTTGTTCTTCTTCTGTAAATAATGTCAGTCAATCTAGGAATAATAAGTCAAAGGTAGTACCTAGGAAGAAATCCAAGGGTAGGCAGATCCCTCATCGATTCCTTCTAGATTTAGCCGCCAGGTGTCAGGCCCTTCTTTCCATCCCATCCAGCTACCGGAAATAGAATGCATGGGCAACTGCATAATTAATGAGGGGTATGGAGTCTACGAGATCACAGATGAAGAATACCCTACTGAAGATGAGGGTGAAGAATATGAGGATGCGGCTGGCGCATATGCTAGTGGAATAAGGAGATTCGACGAGCCGTCAACCGCCGTAGAAGAGTCCACCAAAGAAGTCAACTTGGGAACTGAGGAAGACCCTAGGATCATCCTCATAAGTGATAATCTATCACCCTCTGAAGAAGAGGCATTAATTGAAGTTCTTAAGGAATGTAAGGACACGTTTGCATGGAGACGAGGATATGTCGGGTCTGGACTCAACCCTGGTCGAACACCGTTTAACCCTAAAACCATGGTCCGTCTCGGTAAAATAAAGGTTAAGACGTTTCCACCCTCATATGGCTTTGAAAATGAAAGAAGAGGTCGATAAGCTCCATAAAGCCAGGTTTATTAGAGTCGTACTTTATCCTCAATGGGTGGCAAACATTGTCCCGGTCATGAAGAAAGATGGAAAAGTCAGAATTTGCATCGACTTCCGGGACCTTAACCGTGCGTGTCCAAAAGATGATTTTCCCTTGCCTCACATTGATGTGTTAATCGACAACACAGCAGGATATGAGACCCTCTCATTCATGGATAGATTTTCAGGATATAATCAAATTCGTTTGGCAGAAGAGGATCAAGAGAAGACGTCATTCACTACCCCTTGGGGAACATATTATTACGTGGTCATGCCGTTTGGGTTAAAGAATGCTGGAGCTACTTACCAAAGAGCTATGATGGCCATATTTCATGACATGATGCACATATATCTGGAGGTGTATGTGGATGATTTATTGGTGAAATCAAGGACCAGGGTGGAACATCCAGAAGTTTTGGCTAAGGTCTTGCAGAGATCAAGGGAGTTCCAATTGAAAATGAACCCGAAGAAGTGTGTGTTTGGTGTGTCATCGGGTAAATTACTGGGTTTCATTGTGAGTAATAGAGGGATCGAGATAGATCCCGACAAAGCTAAGGCCATCAGGGATATGCCACCTCCCAAGAATTTGAGGGAAGTCTGAGGTTTAATCGGGAGGTTCCAGTTTATTCGTCGGTTTGTGTCTCAGCACTCACAAAGGTGTAGACCTTTCTATGAGTTGACCAAGCCAGGAGTAGAATTCCACTGGGATTCTAAATGCCAAAAAGCTTTTGAAGGGTTAAAGGAATATCTGGCTAGTCCACCCGTTCTCATTCCACCCAAACCAGAAAAACCTCTTATCCTCTACATCTCAGTCTTGGACGACTCCGTGGGAGCTGTCCTCGCACAAGCTGATGAAGAAGGCAAGGAACGAGCAACCTATTACTTGTCCAAACTTCTCAATCCCTGTGAGCAGAAGTACACAGTCATGGAGAAAACCTGTGCTGCCCTCGTTTGGGTGGTGCAGAAATTGAAGCACTACTTCTTGGCTCACGAGGTCCACTTGATTGCTCGCATGAACCCTATCAAGTTTCTTCTGGAGAAATCTGTCCTTACTGATAGGCTAGCACGCTGGCAAAGTTTTCTTTTCCAGTTCGACATCACCTACATCCAACAAAAGGCAATTAAAGGCTATGCCATAGTCGAGCATCTCGCCCATCATCCTCTCCCCAAGTTTGACCTTGTCCAATCAGAGTTTCCAGATGAGGAACTGATGTCCATCGCCCAATCCGACAAGCCAATGTGGACATTATATTTTGATGGAGCTCTAAATTCCCAAGGGAAGGGTATCGGCATTGTCCTTCTAACGCCTAAAGGCGTTACCATCCCAGAGGCATTTCAGCTCACGTTCCCAGTCACCAACAACATCGCTGAATACGAGGCTCTTCTAGCTGGCCTGGAACTAGCCCGTTCTTTCTATATCACTGAGTTGCGAGTCGTGGGTGATAGTCAACTTGTTCTCCGCCAGGTGCTTACCAAATATCGCACCCTCGATCCCAAGCTCAAACCCTATCAGGAGCTGGTCTCCGCCTATGCCAAATTATTCACCAAGCTGATCTTTGTCCATGTTCCTCCCGAACAGAACATTCTAGCCGATGCCCTCGCCTCCTTGACGTCATCCTTCAAATTTCCTTTAGGTGCATGGTTTAGATCCATCATTCTCTACAAGCGTCTTGTCTCTGCCGTTCAAGACCCTTACCTCTTAAAGATCAAGGAACGAGTCCTACAGAAGATCCAGAAGGGAGAAATTCTTGAGAAGAGGGAGATCATGCTGGCAGAAGTCGAAGAATAGCTGGCTGACGATGAGAAACCATGGTTCTATGAAATTATCAAATATTGTAAAGATCAGTCTTATCCTAAAGGAGCCACCACAGAAGATAAGAAAGCCATAAGAAGGGTGGCTCAAAAATACACATTGGTTGGAGGTCTACTCAATAGGAGGAGCCTTACTGGCGTTCTGTTAAGGTGTCTTGACGACAATGAGGTTTGAAAATGCGTAGAAGAAGCACACTCGGGTGTGTGCGGTGGCCACGTGAATAGCCAGATGCTCGCCAAGAAGATCATTAGGCAAGGCTTTTACTAGCCCACTATGGAAGAGGATTGTGCTATCTATGTCCGTAGGTGTGTCAAGTGTCAACTTCACGCCAATAAAATCCATTCACCATCTTCCTCACTTCATCCAATATCCTCCCCATGGCCTTTCTCCATGTGGGCATTCGACATCATCGGTCCCCTAGGTGATCCCAATTCCCTCACCAAACAGAAATCTTTCATCCTTACTGCGACGGAATACTTCACCAAATGGGCCGAAGCCGAAGCTTACGCGGAAATCAAGGTGTCAACAGTCTGCAAGTTCATCATGAAGAACATCCTCGCCAGGTTCGGTGTCCTAAGCACATTCGTCACTGACAATGGGCCACAGTTCATTTCTCAGGACCTTCAGGACCTCTGCAAAAGGTACGCAATTGCATTGCATCATTCATCGCCTTATTACCCACAAAGTAATGGCCAAGCGGAGGTCACCAATAAAACATTGATCAAAATCATCAAGAAAACCTGCGAGTCCAGTAAGTTTTCAGACTGGCCAGAAAAGCTTATCGAAGCTCTATGGGCCTATCGCACTTCAATCCGTACCCCCACCGGGCAGACTCCGTTTGCCCTTACTTATGGTATGGAAGTGGTAGTCCCGTACGAGACTCTGATCCCTTCTCTCAGGATACAATTGGACGAGGAATTTCCCCTCGACGACCGTCGTAATTCACTCCTCGCCCAGTTGGAACTCTTGGATGAGAAGCGGCTGGCCGCTGCCGAGCATGCGCATGTGTATCAAAATAGACTCGCTCGCTTTTACCAAAAGAAAGTCGTTGAGAGAAAATTCAAAGTCGGTGAGATGGTCGTAAAACGAATTTTTGTCAAACCTGGAGGGCCGCGTTCTAAGCTCCAACCCAATTGGGATGGACCATTTGTAATTCAAGCCGTGTATCCTGACAACGCCTACAAGCTAGTCAACGCCGAAGGGACCGAGTTATCTCACCCTTGGAACGGACTTTATCTTAAAAAGTACTGCCCTTAGCTTAGTGTCAAAAAATAAAAAAAATGACGAAAAGAAAGAAAACATCAAAAATAAAAAATATTGAAAATCACTAAAAATATGGAAAATTCAAAATGCCAATGCCTGGTGGTCACCATGTAGTTAAGTCCCTGCATCCAACCTTCATGTTAGGATAGGGCCCATTAAGGCTTGGTAGGCACCGGGTCTTGGTTTGCCAGAACCGTGGAGACCCCTGTCCGGCCACGTCGGCCTATGCTCGCTCGAAGGAAGCCAACATGTACTCACTTATGTATTTTATCCAAAAAAGTTGGTAGCATCACCTACAGTGGGGACTCATCCGGAAGAGCTCCAGAAGCTGTAATCTTTATTCTTTTCTCTTTGACCAAATGAGACAGTCGGCGCCCTTAAAACGCTGAGCATGAGAAACTAAAACTCAAACCCCCAAGGGCAAGAGTAGGATCCATTTCCTCGAGCATCGATCAGAGCACGAGAAGAGGGCAGTGTCCCCGCAGGCATACGAAAGGGAGCTCACAAACGTCAAACGACTATATCTCCTTCGCAAAAAGAAACACAAAATCAAAATCAAGAGAAAAGCCTGGTCGTGACCGTGCCTGATGCAATAAATGAAACCCCTCAAAGCAAAAGTCTGAATCCACAAAAGGGGCCATGGAATGTAAATGCTCGGGATTTGGTCCGAAGTTGTCCGAAAGGAAAGAGTTAAATGGGCCCTTATTGGCTCGCCGGGTTAACGGTTTTACCAATCCTCTCAGGAGGTTTATCCCCTACGCTCTTCCTTCTTCCTTTAAAGGTGAAAGCTCGACGGAATGTCTGAAGGGCAAAACCCACCAAGGTTTGCGACCTTATTTTAATACAAACATATGGTTGCCTACTTTGAAAAGCAGAAGCTATCGCTGCGAAGGAGTCTCTGTGTTTCTGGCTGGTCAAGACCCTTGTTTACCATCTTGATGTCTTCTTGTTTAACCTTGGGCTTAGGCCAATGCAAGCGCGTCACCTCTGGGTGCGACGGCGTCTGATTCTGGGTCAGCGTCGCGCGGTTGGTCGTTAGGGTTCTAGGGTGTTCCATCATATACCATCTAGAGTTGTGAGGAAATAGACCCGGGTCGGACAAATCATTTACCTCAAACACCTTTTGGGTGAATCCCTGTGGTCGGAAGCAACTGGGAGCCTAAGCATGGCATGACAGTATTATCATCAGGGTAAGTCTTAGCCGGCGGGATCATCATTCGAGGGGTCTAGAGGCCCAAATCAACCTAGATGTGCACTTAGGATATCTGGGAGGTTAGTAAGAAACCCATGTTCTCATATAGGTTAGGTGCCATTTGTGTGCTTGCCAGGCGTTAGCAATAAAAAAATGAAATGATAAAAATAACAACAACAAAAATGGAAAAAGAGAAAATGTACATATTTACAAATAAAAAAAAATTTAACAAAACAACAACAAAAAAAATGCCAAATATAAAAAGAAAAATAAATCAATTTAGCATGATTACATTTGTATGCAGCATTTCACTTTTTAATCTCACTTGCATTCGTGTGCTTGTCTGTCGCATTCATCATCACCACATCTTTCCCTTGCCTTCGTTAAATAAAGGCCTGGCCCCTTGACCAGTTATCAAGGACAGTTAAAGTAACCATTTGCTTATTGAGCAAGGGGCCAAGTCAGAGCAGAAATTCTGATTTGTTTGTCTCGGTGATGTGTGCAGGGATTCGAGGCGACAAAAGCAAAGGCGAAAACCAAATAAACCGAACCTTGTATTTTATTCCAAAAATAAAAAAAAATTACATCAAGTTCCGCCCTCTCTCTCTGCATTACTCGTCCCGCTACTCTCCGGGCAGAATGCTCTCAAGGGTGCTACCCAGCTACGAAAAGCGGTACTCCTACCGCTCTGTACTCCTCCTTCTCTTCCTACACCCCAACGTTGATCCATGGGGGCAGCAAGAAAGCTACTAACACGAAAGCCACGTTCTCGTGCTCTTCGGTAGCACTCCTCACCATCTCTCAGCCACTGTTCAGCAAGACCAAGGCTGGTTCGGAGTTCGAATAGATGGGCCTCCATGGCCCTTCGTTCCTCCCTTTCAACCAATCTGTCGGCTCTTTCTCTCTCTGTGTCTCTTTCTCTCTCTGCCCGTTCTCTCTCACGGTCTTCCCTCTCCAACTGGAGAGTGATCCTCAGCTCCATGGCATCCTTAGAAGAGTCATCATCTGGACGACGCCGCAGTTCCTCCTCCAGCTCTGCTATTCTGGCCTCCCTCTGCGTAGCATGGGCAAGTGACTCCTGCATCTCCTTTTCCTGCCAGATGTACCATCTCAGATATACGGCAAGACGTAAACAAGGAGAATTCAACACTGAGACTCTTACCTGTATATAGAGCATTCCTTCTGCCTCCGCGGCACGCTGTGTGGCACGAGCGAGTTGCTCATGAAGCAAATCAAGTTCTGAGGTAGGGATCCATAAGCTAGAGACGCCACCCACTCCCATCGCTGAGGAAGCCACGTCAATCTGGGCGCGCTATGATCACACATGTGATAGTTAGTGGCCGGACACCATGAATCTAAAGTCTTGATTAGGAGTGTGCACTATACACCTACCGAGGCACTCAGGGATTCACGTGTGTCACCCAATTGTTGCTCCCTCTCTGCCAGGCGAGATCGCAAGTTCGCTATCATAGTGTCACGGACATCCTACAGTCATAGGAGTCAGCATTTCCATGAATAAAACTAAAGGAGGGAAAGAAGAGAAAAGGGGAGACCTACCTCCACAAGTCTCCAGGGTTGGAGCCGCTCTGCGTACATTGTCTTATACAGACGCAGATAGTCTTTACTATCCTGTGCATGTGATTCCACGATTGTGCCACCTCGTTGCCAATCCTCATACTGTTCAGGGAACCGCACACGCCAATCAATGCAGGTTGCCGGTCCCCGCGTCTTTCTCCCGACACGAGGAGGCGTAGCCGTATCCACCCATTCCTGAGCCAGTCCTAGAGTCCTCATAACCAATCGTAGCCGGAGCGGCTCGATTTCATTCAGGCAGTGCATCTACAGTTCTCGTCCGATTCGGGCACGACTTGTTAGAACACATGGTTGGTCGACGTCAACCATGCCTGAGTAGGGTCTCCAGTTTACCTAGGTTAGGTTGTACATACCCGTTTAGCTGGTCAAAACCAAAAACCAAAAAAACAAAATGAAAATAATTCCAAAAAAAAAGATCCCATCATTACTGCAGGGAACTCCTGCATCTCCCGCCTTAGCACCATCAGTTGGTAGGTTAGGGGTGCCGCACTCATGATGGGTTGCCACCGCCTGGCTAGCGGCACCGTCACTGGTCGCCAATGTCGAGCTCTCCCCATCGGGCGATAATAATAGCTCCACAGCTGCTTTAGCGCATCTCATTAGTACCTTAAGTGGGCTATCACAAAAACAAACAAAAAAATAAAAAATAAAACACAAAAATACCTGGATGAATGGTGTGAAACCACTCATAGTCATCTCACGGTCCGCCTCTTGGAACAGACCTGTAAACAAATGCGCCAGCATGGCAGCTCCCCAGGCGTAGTGCCCCACTCTTTCAAGGTCTGATAGCAGCTCCAGGAAACGACAATGGATACAATCTCCCTTCGAGCTCAGTATCAATCTTCCTAGTAAGAAGAGGAGAAATCTCCTCAAATCCATGTTGGATCTCTCACGATTGCCAAAATCTGTGCAGTACACAGCATGACATCCTCTTTCCATCCTTTCCATGAATTCTTCTGAGGACTCATCATCCCGTCGTCGAGTATCAATGAGCCCTAATGCCTCCATGATAGATGCCCTGGTTACTGACCTGTTCTTTCGACCATCTAAGTCCAAACCTAGTAGCTTCTGGGCACCTTCTCGGTAATCCGCATAGGTGACTTCAGTCACTGCCTCGCCATCTACCTTGAGGCTCGTGATTCAGACCACATCCTCCAGACTGGGCACCATGTGCCCCCATGGCATCAGGAATGCCCGACGTACTGGGTCCCATCTTTCGCACAAGGCTTGGATGAGGGCCAGGTCGAGCTGGATAGGCTCGATCCGAAGAAAGGCACCAAATCCCATCACGTCTAGCATGGCCTTCTGAAAATTCGGGAGACCCCTGTATGCGGCCACTGCTAACTCCCATGAAATGTGTTATTTCATCACACTCTGTGCGTGCATAAGAAATGGAGAAGGGTGTTGTCAAGAGGAAGGAAGAAAGAATGAGAAAAGGGGGGGAAAGCTCAGCTTACGAGTTGTGATTGGGCCCTTTCACTGAAGTGCCCTTCGAGGTCCGAGAGCCTCCTGGAACTGCTACCACTGGACCTGCTTCTCTTCAAGGAGTGGGAAGATTCGCCCTCCATCCAACTCTCGACATTTTGAACTCCTCCTCTCCCGTGAGAACTTGTGCTCCTCGAGTTAGCTCTCGATATACCAGGGAGAATAAAAGAGACAGGAATTTATAGAAATGGAAGGAGTATGGGCCAAGATTGCCTCATCACCTTTAACGATAGCCCTTGCGATGAGGCACCTGCCATGCACAGGGTGATTGATTGGACAGGGTAATATGACGACCCGCCCCCTATGTTGTCTAGGGATACCCTGTCATGTTTTAGAAGTCGTCCGCAAAGTTTGAAACATCGTCCGGGAGAAGGGACTGGAGCCATCTTTATTGACTTCCATGGCAGATTCCCGTGGAAAATGGTCACAGCAAGATGCAATTCTCGGTAGACACATCACATGGGAATAGTGCAAAGGAGAAGAAGTGTGGGGAGGAAGGAACGCACAAGAGAATAAACAAGCAGCAGAAAATCAAATCACTCTATTCTTAATTCTACATAAGCTGTCATAAACATCATAATCATAGAAAGGAGGCGTATGCTAGCTCGCCAACTCTCACCGTCACCTTCACATTCATCCCTCTAGGCGTCCCTCTCCTCTCCCCTGAGGTGAGGGTCCCTCAAGGGCCTTCTGGGGCTCCGTGAAACAGCAGTCCCCTCGCCTCGTGACGCCTGCTCCACAGCGGCGGCTCGCTGATGCTCCCCTGGCATGGCAACGAGGCCACTGACAGAAAAGCGGCTAGACTGGAGGAGTCGCGCCCCAAACTCTCGCGCTCTCTCATAGCTTGCCTCCATGCTCTCTAGCCTCTGTCACATAGATCGAAGGCCTAGATGGAGCTCCCTTACCTGGGCCTCCATGGCCCTTATGTCCTTTCTCTCCTTCTCCCTCTCTAGCCTTTCTCTTTCCGCCTCTCTCTTGGCCACCTGGAGGAACACCCTCAACTCTAGGATGTCCGGATGTGGCCTCTCTTCACTGTGACGCCGCAGCTCCGCTACAGTCGCTACCCAGGCATCACGCTCCTCTTCCGCCCGGGCCGCACGGGCCACCGCACCGGCGAGTTGCTCCCGGAGGGAGGCAATCTCAAGAAAAGGGGCCGAAGAGCTGGAAGATGTGCCACCGGCCATTCCCACCATCACTGTCTGCTGGGCACGCTGGAACAAACAAATAATACCCGTCAGCTAAGCTCCAAAAAAAAAAGGAATGCAGTACTTAACTTACCAGGATCGACAGTTCCTGTTGAGTGACGGCCAGCAGCCGCCTGGCCTCTACCAGTTGGGCACGCAAGCCGTTGATGTCACGCGCATCCCCGGGTTGGAGAGGTCCCACATGACTCTCCTGCCGCTGCCATAGGAAGTCGGCACTGTCCTGCACCAATACGCTCCCTTGCTGTCCAGGGAGATGTATGCGCCAGTCCTCAAGCTTAGCCTTGCCGCGACTCTCCTTCCTGACACGGCTCAGCTCATCCGCGCTCGCCCATTCATCGGCCAAGCTCGGGGTCCGTGCCATGCCCTACATCAAGAAAGGGGGGTCTCACGTCAGACAACGAGAACGCGTCTCCTGTCAAGGACGCGTCCATCATTTGAGTGCAACACTCACCGAACCCTCTTCCCCCCTCGCGTGGCTCACTTCAAAACTCAAAATGGATCAAAGAGGAGGAGATCGAAGGACCTACCAGACCGTGTTCACCTCCCTCCGCGTCCTCGGGTCCCTCAGGTGCCCGAAGCGGCCCTTCCGCTTCCATGGACGCCTCTCTATGCTCTTGTGTGTCCCTCCTCGGGCGAGGAGTCCCTCGTCCCTGTTGTGTCCCTATGGTCATTTGAGTCATCCTGTGGTCACTTGGGTCATTCGACATCATCCTATGGTCATATGAGTTCTGTGGTATTCTTAGTTTTGATAATGGCTAAACACTATTAGTCATTGATACTTTCCACTCTCATGTGACTGACACACGCGATGCTTTGTTCATGATAGATACAAAGGAATTCAATGGAAATGACAAAGGTGAAAGCTCAATGTTGCGTCCTCGCACGCGGATCGACCTGCGCGGTCAGGTCGCGGATCGACCTGCGCATATTCTATGTTGATTTCAATCCCAAAATACATGAAATTGATGAGGACATGAATATCTTGACTTATGAACATGTTTCATTGGTCTAACACTTCATTTTTGCAGGTATAGGTGTTTTCGGTCGACCTACACACCTTGGCCGGTCGACCAGATTTGCCAGAGCCTAAGAATTCCACGTTTTACAGGTTTCGGTCGACCGCCCCTGCCTTTCCGGTCGACCGATTCTTCCAGAAACGAAACACTCCAGGAATTACAGATTTCGGTCGATCGCCCCTACTTTTCCGGTCGACCGGTTCTCCCAGAACCGACAAGTTGGAGATTTTGCAGGTTCCGGTCGACCGCCCCATGAATTTCGGTCGACCGCCAGCCCCGATGCAGCCATGTTTGACTTCGAATTCCACCTCGTGGCCAGCCCCTTTCCATGTATTTGTTTAATCAAAACTCACCTAATCTCCCATGATTTGTGGATCTGGTCTGGGGGTGTCCAAGGACCATTCCAAGGGTTATAAAACCAACACATGAGGGGTTAGAAACCTAATGCTTCAAGGCTTCAAGAGAGATCAAGGGAGCTCATTTTCGAGGCATTGTAGCACCTCCATTTACAGTGTTTCGGGAAGGAGTTCTTCATCCATTCCAAGGCATTCAAGTCCAAATCTGAAGCCATCTCAACCTCCAAGGAAGAAGAAGGAATCAAGGCTCTCAAGGGTGATCTAAGCTGCATCCTACATCTTCTACATCCTCTTCATCGACTCAAGAAGATCAAAAGGAAGATTGAAGCTACATCCATAGTCTTCTTCATCAACTAGAAGAGGTTCAAGGAAGATCATCCCGCAAGAAAGAAGACACCGTCAAAGCATCTGATTCAAGCTTCTGCAACTCAGATAAGATTCTTTTCTTTGAGCATACTCTATATCTTGTTCGAGTGATTTCATATTTGTTCTCTTTTTCATTTCATACAAATAATTGAATCTGAGAATCGTCCCTACCGGTGGTTAGTAGGAAGGCAATCGGAGGTTGTCCGATCTGCGTTGTTGACGTCCCTACCAGGTGGTTAGTAGGAAGGCAATCGGTGGTCTTTCCGATTTGCAATTCAGTGCGTGGCACTAGTGGAGCCTCACCGGATTTGGTGAGGGGTGGACGTAGGACTGGGGATTCAGTCCGAACCACCTTAAAATCTCATGTGTTGTGGTTTGTTCGTGTGATTGCTTCGTTCTAAATGTATGCTTAGGTTCGAATCGATATATTAGTAATCATCTTGCTAAGTAAATCGTTGTGTCCTTCGTTTAGCTAGTTATATTCCGATGTAATTTATCTCATCTAGCTATATAGAGGGTTACATTGCGAAAAGAGGGGCAGATCTATTCACCCCACCCCTCTAGATCCGCTGTCCACTACACAACAGTCCCTCTCCACCTTCACCATGGTCCGGCCCACCGAAATCCATCGATCGAGAGAGGAAGAAGACGAAAAGGGGCGAGCAAATCTCGACAGGAGGCGGGCTTGTCTGCGGGTAAGGCACGGGAGAAGAAAGGCCGCCTGGCGCTTTAAATTTGAATTTGAGAGTTAAGACGCGTCCTCGCGCCAGGACGCGCCCAAAAGGAGAAAAGAAGAAAAAAGAAAAAAAAGAGAAAGAAGGATGATCTCTCCGTGCAAGGCGTAGTTCCCTACTTTTCAGGGCAAGGTCTCGTGAAGCATGCCTCGAAACAACTCGGTGCAAGAGAAGAAGCGTGAAAAAGGGAAAGTGCATACGAAAAAAGGAACCATTTCATTGCACATAAGCAAATAGTCAGTTATACATCATAAAGTGAGGAAGGTGGGGTGTACAAGTAACTCTCTACCTCTCGCTACCACCCTCCTGGTCATCTCTCTCCTCCCTCCTCTGATGGGGATCCCTAGGGGGCCTCTGCAAACCCTGAGAAGCCGTGCTCGCCTCCCCAGGTGGCACCATGCCAGCCTCCAAGGCGCGGCGATGCTCCTCGGCCGAAGAAACCAGAAAGCTGCCCACGGAAAAGGAGCCAGACTGACGAAGTCGCGCCCCGCGCTCCCTTGCCCTCTGATACCGCTCCTCACTCTCCCGAAGTCTCCCCTCCGCTGTGTCGAGGCTCAGGCGGAGCTCCATCACCTGGGCCTCCAGAGCCCTCCTCACGTCCCAATCTCGATGTCGCTCTGCCCTCCTGTACTCCCTCTCTCTCTCTATGCTCTCTCTATCCTCTCTCTCTCTCTCCCTCTCCATGTCCTCTCTCTCTCTCTCTGTTCTCCCTCTCCTCTCTCTCTCATCGCCTCTCTCCTCGATAGCTCAAGGGTGATCCGTAGATCCAGCACGTCGCGAGGGAGCTCCTCAGCCTCCCGTCGCCGCTCCTCCTCCAGCTCCGTAATCCGGGCGTCACGCTCTGCCGCCCAGGCGTCGCGCTCCTGCTCAGCGCGAACAGCATGGGCCATGGCCTCCCGAATCTCGGCCACCTGTCAAAGCACGCATGACCCATAAGAAAATAGTGAAGGAAGAAGAGCAACTGGAAAGAGAGTCGGGGTCAGGCAGACACTCACTCGAGCCTCGCGGTCACGCTCGACCTCCTCAGCCCGGGCCACCGCGTACGCCAGCTGCTCCTGAATGGCAGAAACCTCCGGAGGAGGGCCCCACGAACTGGAACCCGCTCCACCAGCCATCCCGGCTGTCGTTGCCTGGTGGGCCCACTGAAACACAAGACAAACGATAGTCAGAGGCTAAGTATCAAAAATCATGGTCACAAAAAAAATGCATTGCATAGACTCACCAGAATCTCCAACTCCTGTCGAGTGGCCACTAACTGTCGCCTGGTGTCTGCCAGCTGGGCCCGCAGGTCGGCAATCATGTTATCACGAGCATCCTACATTACATATAAATTAGTGTCACATGCATATGCATATAGAAAAAGGAAATATTTTTCATTTCGTGCTTACCCCTGTCGCACCACCAAGGAAGAGACGCTCCCCGTACGTGGCTCGATACCATCTCATGTAATCGGTGCTGTCCGGTACATGGGACACCACTGGGACCCCGCCCTGCTGCCAGTCCTGGTACTGTGCAGGGAAGCGCATACGCCAGTCCACGATCTTTACCTTCCCCTTGGTCTTCCGCCCGACGCGGACCGGCTCGTCTACGTCGACCCACTCTTGGGCTAACCCCAACGTCCTCATAACCAGCCTGAGCTGAAGCGGCTCGATCTCGTTCAGGCAATGGACCCACACGTCCCACCCGAAACGAGGACGACCCGCTACGACCCAAGGCTGGCCGGCATCGGCCATGCCCAGGTAGGGCCTCCACACCACCTGCATCACCATACATACGTCATGTTAGTTGTCATTAAGTCGCATGCATAAAAACACCAAAAATCATACGCATCATACCATAGCCTCGGGGTACTCACTCAGCTCCCGACGAAGCGACGCCAGCTGGTAGCCGTGGGGTGCCGCGACCATGACCAGCCTCCACTGTCGCGCCAGAGGCACGACTCTCTTGTTCCCCTGTCTGGATCTTCCCATCGGGAAGTAGTAGTAGCTCCACACCTGCATCCATCATACATCATTAGCACGAACAATTACATATTTAACTACGGTAAAATACATAAATAAAATGTTTACCTGGAGAAAAGGTGCAAAGCTTGACTGTCGTCTCCCTCTCTGAAGTCTGGGAGAGATCGGCGATCAAATGGGCAAGCAGAGCCGCTCCCCATGCATAGTTCCCCACTCTGTCCAGGTCCGCCAAGATCCCGAGGAAGCGGCAGTGGATGCCGTCCCCCTTAGTCTCCAGCAGAAGGCGACCCAGGAAAAAGAAAAGGAACTGCCGGAGGTCTAGATCCACCAGCTCTCGCTCGCTCGGTTTTGGGTGAAAGCTGCCCGAGCGTCTCCCTCCAGTCGTGCCAAAAACTCAGCTCCAGTCTCGCTGACCCGCTGGCGCGGGTCACCAAATCCGAGCGCCTCCATAATCTCCACTCGGCCGACTACCCTGCTGTCTCTATCAGTCGCGCTCGTCTCTAGCCACAGCAGGTCCAACGCACTCTCTCGGTAATCGGGGTAAGTGACCCCACTGACTGCCTCTTCGTCAACTCGTAGCCCGGTTGTAATGTCCCGGATCTTTCGGATCCTTCTTTGTGAGTCCCGGATCTGGTTTATCGGGGTGTTCGACTCTGTTGTGTCTGAAATTTCGTTTCGGACATCTTTCGTGTTCGGATCGGCATGATCCGGAGTTGTTTCGGAGGCCCGGAGTGTGTCCCCGGCTTTTCCGTGCGTGTTTTTCGATTTCCGCGTACGGGTTTCGGCGAATCCTTCGGAACCCTGTAGCGGGTGAACTGGGTCGTTCACCAACCCGCGAGTGGTGCCGTTGCGATCAGCGTGTCGAGACGGTCGAGGAGGTGTATTTTTCTATTTTTTAGGATTTTTTTGATTTTCTGGATTTTCTATATATATCAATTCTTTTTCTTTTCTTTTTACCTTTTCTTTTCTTCTTCTTCTTTCTTCCTCCCGTGAGCGCAACGGTCATCTCCCCCCTTCTTGCCCGTTGGACCTCGCGGCGCCCCTTCCTCCTCCGGCGACGGGTGGCGGACGACGGCGACGGCGCAGTGACGACGGCGGTGGCGAGAGGATCGTGGCGGTGTCCCCATTGGCGCGTGGGAGAGGAGTTCGTGGTTGAGCTAGATTTTGAGATCGGCGGCGATTCGGTGGATTTCGAGCTTCCTTGAGGTAGGGGGACGGATCCTGCGCACGGGTGTGTGGACCCACCTGGGAGTGGTGGAGAGCGAGACCCAGTGTGACGCGGTTTTTAGGCTGGTTACCGTAGGGCCCCTTGCCTTTGCCACCAGAGTCCGGTGGGGGGGAAAACCAGCTAGAGGACCCGACCTATAGCAGATGGTCTGTGTGTGCACACATAGTTGGGGGCTTAGGGCACGCGCTGACGAGCGCGACCCCAGCTAGTCCTTGTTGTGGTACTTCTTGCATGTCTGAGTCTCACGCCCGGGGCGTAGTAGCTAGACACTTGTGACGCGGTGTAAGACGTCAGGGGACGCATCCGATCGTTCTTCTTGTGGATAGTGCTCCTGTTCACTGGCAGGCGTGGACTCGTGTTTTGTTGGACCGAGGTTCTGTAGTACGGTACTGGTAGAGTAGACGGCTTTTTCGTTTATTTATTTCAGCTTGTTGGTTCTACCGTACTCCTGTTAGGTAGGGTTACCTTCTGCCTTCTCGCTTCTCGTGTGAGGTGGGGATTCGCGGGATCCCTACTGGGCCAATGAAATGAGGCTCACCCCTGCTTTTCAGGTGAGGCGGGGTCTTCGAGAGGCGCGGCCGAGTTTCAGTGCGGTTCTTCTAGCCAATGTTAGTCGCCAGTCTGCCAGAGCCGGGGGATGCCCCGTGTAGTTGTACTCTGGGGGATGCCCCGTGTAGTTGTACTTTCTTTCCTGTTGACTGTACTTTCTTTTGGACATGAGACACTGTGGACCTTGTAGCAGTTTATTTATTTATATTATTATGTGCATTTTATTTTGGATTATTGTGCTATCTCTGTGGTCGTTGCAGCTTCTTTTGTACCCCACACCACTTCTTTCTACCCTTCCGAGTCTTCGGGCTCGTGGGTTGGCGGGCCGAGATTCGAGACGCGCCGGTTCCTTTCCGATACTCGGATCCTCGGGTCGTCACACCGGTGATCCGAGCTACGTCCTCTAGTGTCGGCACCATGTGCCCCCAGGGCATCAGGAACGCCCGGCTCGGCGCGTGCCACCACTCCCTCAATGCCTGGATGAGAGGAAGGTCAAGCCGGAAGTGCTCAATCCTGAGGAAAGCTCCAAAACCCATGGCGTCCACCCGCGCCCTCTGAAAGTCCAGAAGCCCACGGTACGCTGCCACCACCAGGGACCAGCTGATCCGGCTCTTCATCACGCCCTGCACACCACAAAAATAAATAAAAAGGAACACATCAGCATCATGGATAATAATAAACAACAACACTGTACATAATATTTACTTATTTTTTTATTTATTTTAAATATATATATATATATATTAAAGGCGTCCACCCCTCTGGACGCCTTCTTTTTATTTTCCTTTATTTTATTTTAACAAAACAAAAAAACAAATAATATTATTATTATTATTATATTATAATGAAGGCGTCCAACTCAGTGGACGCCTCCTTAATTTTGATTTTATTTTATTTGCGAATAACCCAAAAATAATAATAATAACAAAATAAAATAAAAAAAAGAAAGGATGGAGGCGTCCAGGCCCCTGGACGCCTTCTTCCCTCACTCCTCGACCTTCTCCACACCATCACTCGCCCGCCTGTTTAGCCTATTAAACCAACAAATCGGAGTTCTAAGGGGCTTACCGGGTCGTGCTCATCCTCTCCCGCGTCGCCAGCACCCGCAGGACCCTCCACGGCCAAATGAGGCTGCTCCTCTTCCGCGGCAATCTCTTCTCCCACGGCAGCCTCCTCGGCATGATCCCTCGACCTCCTCAAACGACGAGCCCGTCGTTTCCGCCTCTCTCCACCCTGGATCGGGCCTCCTTGCTCCATTGGGAACTGAGAATGGGTCGTTAGAATGAACAGTAGAAGAGAAAAGGGGGTGAGGCCCCCCTATATATAGAAAATCACCCATCTTTGGGGCGTCCAGGCGCCTGGACGCCCCCACTTTTTTTTATTTTTTCAAAATTCATAAAAAAAATAGGGGCATCCAGGCGCCTGGACGTCCCCACATCAAAAAAATGAATAAAAATAAAAAAGAAAATATAGGGGTGTCCAGGGCCCTGGACGCCCCCACATCAAAAATTAAAAAAAAAATAAAAAAGAAAAAAGAAATATAGGGGCGTCCATGCGCCTGGACGCCCCCACATAAAAAAAAATAAACAAAAAGAAAAAAGAAAACATAGGGGCGTCCAGGCCCCTGGACGCCCCCATTAAAAAAATAAACAAAAAAATGTTTATACATATTTGTATAATCATATTGTAAATAAACAAGAACACAAAAAGAGAGAAAACATAAAAAGCAAAAATAAAAATAAAAATTATAAAAAATAATAATTAAGGGAACAATGGTCCAAAATGCCAAATGTCAGATTTTATTCCATCAGAAAGCAGAGCGGGCTACATCAGGGGCTTAGGCGCCTTAGGCCTTAACTTCCCTAGTTTGGTTACATAAGCTCTCCACAGCTCACATTCTTCCCCCACGTGTGCTAAGGCCTTTCCCGCAACACTTGTCTTCCAGGGTGCTTTAACGACCTTCGCTTCCTTCGCATCCGCTTCCGTACCCAACTCCCTCTTCTTTAAAGGGACGATGCCAATCAGTGGTGGAAACGAGTGGCGTGGAATGCCGATCTGGAGGCAGCACCGATGCGCGTTGTAAAGGACAAACTCAGTCGCGCCGATCAGTTGGAGTTCAACTTCGGGAGAAGAACTCATGAGGAGTTCGAGTGAGAGTACACATGCCGGTGCGCAAGTGAAGAAGCTTTGTGTCATGGTTCGAAAGTGAGACCACCAGTCTTCCCGTTTCTTCAGCCACGGAACACGGTTCGCCATAGTGCCACCGAAGCCTAACACATCGGCTATGTGATAAAGGGGGCTTTGTTGGAAAAGCTTTGAAGCAGTCGGCATCCCCTCACGGTGGTCGAATTTGAAGTGCAAATCGACCCAGCAACTCAGAACAAGTGCGCAACCAAAAGGAGGCCTACCCATGCTCGAGGCGGTAAGACCGTTGTAAAGGTAGGCAAGGACGGCGGGTCCCACCCTCTTTCCACTCCAGATCCCGCAGATAGCACTCAGTTGGGTTTCTTCCACTATGTTGTCGGTATAAGGGAACAAGAGAGCGCCCGCCAGATAAATGGTGAACCCTTTCATGATTCCTTCCAAATAGTCATCGTCTGGTGACCCTCTCAGGGCATCCATAACCCACTCCGCGAGCCTTTGAAAATCAATTCCCTTTTGAGTACGGACCTTTCTGGCTGCGTCAGGCGACATGAAGCTTCCAAGGACGCTCTCGGAAGTCCCCCGGGTCAGCATCCGCATAGCCTTCACCTTCCCGTCACTCTTAAATTTCTTCAATCCAAGCAGAAGTTCCACCTCCTCGAGGAGGATGGTCGCCTCGAAGGTCGCAAAGATGAAAGTGTGGGTCTGGGGATGCCAGATCTCCACTAGTGCGCTCATAGCCGCCCAGTACATGTGAATCTTCTCATAGTGCTTGGCATGAATAAGGAGCCCCTAAAGATGTCACTTCGAGAGTATGGCCCTCATGCCGATGGAGATGTTGGAAGTTAGCTTTGAAAGCCATGGCAGTTTGGAAAACTTCCTCGGGCCTGGAAAGAGTGGATACGGCTGGAAAGAAGAAAGGAAAGGAAGAGAAGTGAGAAGAGAGTTCACACGGAGAATTTGAAATAAGTCGGCTTACCATATGCGACTGGATCGTCCCACTCAGATGACCCTCGAGGTAGGAGAGTCACCTGATCTCGCTGCTAGGCCTGCTCCGCTTCATAAGGCGAGAAGACTCTCCTTCCATCCTGAAATCCCTAGATCCTCCTCTCCTTCTCCTCCTGAGCTTTCAAAACTCTCCTTAGTGCATTTGGTTGAACTAGCCTAAGGGAGGTACTTATAGGAAAGGAGAGGCGCTACAGGACGAAACACGTCACATCAGTGGTCAATCGTCAGGGTTTTGTCTGGATCCCCTTGTACTGTGGTGCGATTCTGTTATAATTCTGCTACCTTCTGATGTTACTAATCTATGCTGGTCTGTGCAGGTTTTACTAACTGACGTCTTTGTCCTATCTCCTGTCCCACCTTTCGATGGTTGGTCCCACCATGTCATGCATCATAGTATATGATACCTACGCTACTAGAACATGTCAAGGACCTTGCGGCCCGAACGAATCTGGGATTTGAGTTCCCCTTCAACAAAAACGGTGATGATTCTGGAAGAATTTGGGTTGTACGGATAGGCCGTTAACTTGTGGGGGCATGGGGATGACGGTTCCGTCCAGTGAGTTGGTGCGTGGATAAACGGGCCCCAGCCCAGTATCAGCTCACCGGATCGGTATCTTGACCCATTCTTAAACGAGTTGACAATATTATCCTTGGTTATTTTCTATTTTAGTTTATTTTAAATTTTTATTTTAAACCCAGCATGCATTCACATAGGACTTTGATTTATTGCAAAAGATCATTCAAGTGATTCGATTGTGAAAGCCGTTTGTGCTTCAATTCTTATAAATATGAGACATTCCACTCCGAATGAAATACTGAGTTTCCTTGAAACGGCCCTACGCTGCTCTTCCAAAGGAGACCCTTGTTTGGGCAGACCCTCAGATATTCCTTTACTTTTTACCTTGTTTGACCCACCTTGGCCGCAGCACTTCCACGCTGGCTGGTAACCGCTCCCCAAAGGTGAAACCTGTCGGTTTACGACCCAGGTACTTCCACACCGAGAAGTTGGTCTCCTTTATTTTCGTGCCTAAGCGCACATCTCACCCTCCCTTATTTGATCTCCGTCCAAGCAATCGTCAAAATTTGAAAGACCTTCTTCAAGGTCACCTCATTGAAACTACAAGAAAGATTCCAAACAGTAATGTCAAAAGCGTGTCTCATCAGACCTTGGCATCAACTAATCAGTCCATTCTCACTCCATTTCACTCCACTTCGATACCATTCCATTGCGTGTCACTCCCTTGCAAAGCAGACGCCAAGGCGGGGCAACTGTAGACACGCTATTCCTGACGTCTCCTGAGAAAATCTCATATTACTATACGACGCCCCGCAGCGGCTTTCGCATTTTGAATCGCTTGAGTGATTCCTATTCTTGAGTCTTCTTCCGCCTTTTCGGCATTCGGAAATCATCTCGTTGCGGCATTCGGACGGCATCAACACCAATCGGACGCACCGGAAGGTTCCGGAACCAGGAAGAATGTCTGGCAGGCGGCTGCCGACATCTTTTCAGGGGACTCGGGGGGGTCTTCATGGAGGCGTAGAGGCCTCTGGACGCCTCCATGATTTTAATATATATTTAAAGCCACAAAACACATAAAAATAATAAATTAATGGAGGCGTCCAGGCCCCTGGACGCCTCCATGAAAACAAAATATAAAATATTAATAATATTAATAATGATAAAAGACAAAACAAAAAAATATAATATATTTATGGAGGCGTCCAGGCCCCTGGACGCCTCCATCCCCACGGGTGGCCCCCGTTCGACGGTCGAGTTGACGTTTGAGAAAAAATCCAAAATGTGAAGGCGTCCAGGTGCCTGGACACGCCCATACTCCATATACAGACAATCCCGACACGCCAGTCGGTTTGACTATTCGGAAAAATCCAAAACGTGGAGGTGTCCGGGAGACTGGACGCCTTCATTTCACCACATCCGGACAAGCCCGACGCGCCGCGCAATTTGACGTCTCAAAAAAGTCCATAATATAAGGGCGTCCTGCCAGCCAGATGCGCCCACTTGTGAGTCACGGGTACCGGTCAAAAACCACGTGTTTTGCCAAACCGCGTGCGGCTTTCGGCGGATTCCGGTGGGCTGTTATGGAGGCGTCCAGTTGCCTGGACGCCTCCATTAAAATATTCAAAATAAAAAAATAAAATTAATAAAAAATTTCTAAGGCCTTGATGAAGGCGTCCTGGGTCCTGGACACCTCCAAAGGGAGGCGTCCAGGCCCCTGGACGCCTCCATCGTCCGGGACTCTATAAATAGCAGACCCCCCTCAGTCCGAAGGGAGAGAGTTCTTGAGAGGTCCGACAAGCTGCCGGATCCTTTTCTAACCCTTAGGTTCCTTTCAGGAGGAGGTTCTGCCGGCTTCTCGGGTGCCCACGCTCGCGAGAGGAAGGTCGTCTTCATCCACCGCGCTTCCACGTCGTCCCTACGCTGCCGGAGCTCCGCCGGATCTCACTATCGGCCATCCAATAAGCCACTCTCTCCTTTTCTTTCATAGTTATCTTGCATTCATCATATCGCATCCTCCATCCCCTTATAAGGGAGTCTTTTTTCTATTCCTACGTCGGCATAAGTGCCATTCATCATAAGTATTTTCCTCCTACTCGTGTCCGAGAGGGGTTTAAAAGATAACACCAACCAGGTGTGTGTCTTGCCATCATTTCGTTATTTTTATCGCAAGAATTTGAATACTACACCTTCATCTTTCTAATCCACTCGTTACTTGTTTGTCGTTGTTTTGTAAGGGTACCCAAGGAAAGCCCTCTCCGTCGGCCGGCCGAAGGGAGAGGAAGAAGCAACCCGCCATCTCCCGCTCTTGAGGTAGGCGCGATCATTTCCTTATTTTGGGGTCTTTGGCCCCTGGCGATCACATCATATTCTCGAGGCCACGGTGAGTAACTTCCCCAATGGCCGTTTAAATTCTCGTTCTTATATTTTCTTTATATTCTGCTATATTCTTGTCTGCTCATATTCTCGAGGTCGCGGCGAGTAACTTCCCCAATGGCCGTTTAAATTCCCGTTCTTTATATTATCCTTATATTCTGTTATATTCTTATCTGCTCATAGTCTCGAGGCCGCGGCGAGTCACTTCCCCAATGGCCGTTTAAACTCCCGTTCTTTATATTCTCTTTATATCCTGTTATATTCTTATCTGCTCATATTCTCGAGGCCGCGGCGAGTCATTTCCTGTAATGGCCGTTTGAATTCTATCTTTTCTCTTGTATATTTTGAATTGCTGCTATATCTACTATACTCTCGAGGCTGCGGCGAGTCACTTCCCGCAATGGCCGTTTCAATTCTTACTATTTGATTTCCGCACCATTCCCGTCCCCCAGAGGCCGCGGCGAGTCACTTCCTGCTATGGCCGTTTAACCCCCATATCTTACTATATTGCATTTGTCCCGCTCACCCCGCCGGAGCAATCTCCCGTGGTGGCCCCTTCTCTCTTCTCTTTTCTCTTATTTCTGTGTTGCAGAAAATAAAACGAGCCTGCGCGCTCCGCGTTTTCGTTTCTCAAACCGCGTGACGTCGCTCACATATGGCTCAAGCATGGAGATAGCAGATGTTTAGGCCGATGGATGTGAGCAAGCATCCGGAAATTTAATTGATGGTTCTGCAGAGAAGCAGAAGAAGAGAGTGGTCAGAGGATCTTTGGTCAGTGTGTGACCGACAGCTGGCGGATGATGTCTGTAGCCGATGTATTGTCCCACGGGTATTGGTGGTGACCGATGAGAAGTTGGCTTTTGGGACTAGTGTTAACCGGTGAGCATCTGAGATGTTCGAGTGTTGAGATGAGTAGCACTGGTTAAGTGGAGCCGGTGAAAAAGTTGCGACCAGCTGAGGTGGTTGTATGAGTCTCACAAGCCAATGAAGTGAGATTGTGCTCCTAGTGAGTACTCAGCGTTTAGCAATTGAGGAAGCCGATGTCCCGGGTGGACTACTGGGTGTGGAATTCCCCAATAATGGATTGGAGTTGCGTCTGGAATTGTGTGTTTTTCTCCATGTGTGGAGCATGTCAGATGTGATTCATGCCCTTGAGGTTTCAAGGAAGCTGAGATGATATAAAACTCATCTGTTTATGTGTGCCTCGATCGATCTGAGGATTGGCATGAATTGGCATGGTAGTGCGAAAAGGCTTTATTGGTTGTATTGGTCTTGCAGTGTTTCTATGAGAATGTCATATAGAGAGTTTGATGGTTGTGTTGTGATCATGAGGTTTTATCCATAGTGTGAGTTCTTCCCCGTGAGTTCTATGCATTGTCTCAAATTTTGAGGATGAAATTCCTATAAAGGGGGAGGATTGTAATGTCTTCGGGTCTCGGATCGTGTTTCCGCGGGTTGCGGATCGTGTCCATATTAGTTTTGGAAATTAATATTGGATTTTTGGACCCCTAAACGATATTTATGAGAGTTACTTCGGGTTCGTGATAGCGCGTTGAGCGGCCTTACTTTTTTCAGAAATTTTTCTGAGTCAGAATGTATTTTTCAAGAATTTTTGGAGTTAGTGTGAATTATCTAAATGAAAAGAAAACTATATTAAACAAAAATAAAAACTAAAACCTATTTTAACCCCCCACCTTTCTCCCCCGCCTCACTCTCCCGTTCTCTCCCTCTCACCCTCTCATTTCTCTCCCTCTCCCCCTCTAGCTCTCCGGCAGTCGACGAAGGACGGTAGTGGGCAAGACCGAGGGCGACGTGGGCTACGAGCGATAGGAATGGATGTGAGGAGCAGGAGGTGGTGGCGCGGCATGGCATGCTTGTGAGTTCGGGGCTTGTGTTCAATCGAACGCGACGTTTCTTAGCAGTTCGACATTCATAGCGTGTGGTTTCCTCGTGAGAGGTAGGGGGATAGATCCTAACTACTTCTCCTACGTTTTCCCCTTGATTAGATAGTGTTTTGGGTGAGAGAGAGGGTTTTATCACCTTTTTGAGGGAAAAAGCATGTTAGGGTTGAGAGCATGATTCGACGAAATTTCGTAGTGATTCTTAGTGTAAATCACGTATTACAGATGACATTGTATCTGAGAATGATTTCCCCATGTTTCTCAGGGGTTCCCGCTCGCATTGGGGGTGAGTCGGGCTTGGGAACAACCGTCCAAACTTCATTCTGGAAGGAGGGTTCTGATCAGGAGGCGGCCAAATGGCCTGCCGCCTTGCCCACTCTGGGCGGCTTGTGGTCTGGCCGCCTGGAGGGGTGGTGTAACGACCCGAGATCCAGATACTGGGAACTACCCGATACCATTCAAATTCTGGTCCGCCACCCATGAGCCGGAGGGCTCGGAAGGGCTTATTTGGAGTGTTGTGGTTATGCATTGAAATTCTAAACAATAGTAGTAAAATGAATTTATAGAATTATTCTAATATTCTGACAGAAATTAAACTACATTTTATAACAATAACAATTACAGAGTCCAGTCCACAAGTACAGTCAAAGGAAAGACACTTACACTACCTCGGGGCATACCCTGGCACTGGCGAGCTGGCAACTAACGAACCTCCGACAGAGACGCACCATCCTGAGGAGAAACGTCGCACATGAAAAAGCAGGGAGTGAGCCTCATCTCATTGGCTTAATAGGGGTCCCGCGGATCCCCACTGCAACAAAATTAGTAAATAGTAATCACAGTAGTGGCAATAATAAAATAACAACATAACGGTAGCCGAAACAAGAAGAACGGTAAACGGAGGGAACACGAAGCCTCTACGCTACCCCGACTCTCACGATCGGACAATCCGTCCTCGCAGATGAAACCTCTAATCAGGCCACGCAGCCCAACATGGAATCTCCACCCACGGGAGAACCTCTGAATGCCAGTAACCCTCGATCTCGAGCTAGGACTAGCAAAAGAACCATGCCCTCTACACAGGGTGACACCAGCCCATCTGTCGGAAGGGCCACAACAACGCTGTTAGTAATTCAACCTTCACCGGCATAGGGTCCGACACTCGAGTATACACAACATGGATAGAGGCGTCCACTGACGTCTTATATTGCGTCAAGGCCTCATATGCACGCACACTACTCACACCTAGGTCTCGGGAGGAGTAGAAGAGACACTCATGCACACCACACCCTGGGACTGGCAAGGATCCGCACCTTTACACCCAAAAGCATGGCCGTGTCCAGCTACCTGACATGGGGTACGTGCCACTGCACCCGTCAGCAATGTACACTTGTCCTAACTAAGGTACAGACGCTCAGACGATCTCGCCTCTACAGGGAGCGTTGTACACACAAGGCGCTCTCGCCCGATCCAATCACAACATGCCCTCTAGGCAGTGAACAGTAAAGCGCTATGATGGGAATCGATGCCGAGCACTGACATTTTTAATTTGCATTTATGTCCTTTAGTTTATTTTTATATCCTTGGGAAAGTATGTTTACCATTGTAAGGCTTTATAAGCCAATGTGTCATTCCCTAAGGATCTTTGGGTTTATTTGTAAAATGTCAGTAGGACCAGCAAGGGGGCCCTCACTCCTTCCCCATTGATCCACCTAAGCCATAGGGGTCCATGTGGGGCTGGTCAACTATCTTAGGTGGCTTCTAGATGGTTGGACCATTCAAAGGAGACAAGTGGAACACAAAGTCCAAGATGGTTACCAAGAAGTCCAAGGGGCGCCCCCCTCTTATTAATTCTTTAATGTGGTTCCAAACCAGAAATACTTATGATCTCCCCCATTTACCCCTCCCCAATTTAGATCTGAGGTTATTTAGAGTCTTTTTACATTTCTTATAAATAGCTTGTATTTCACATTTTTAGTAGAATTAATGAAGTGAAACATTGTGAAATTTGGTTGGAGCTCCAGGGAGGGTGCGTCCCTCTCCCCTCTCTCCCTACCATTCTTCTTCTTTCTCCAGCATTCCAGGGTGTGAGACCATTTCTACCTCTCCCTCTCATCCTCTGAGTTCTATTTTTGCCGCCGCCGTCATTGCACCGCCATCGTGCCGCCGCCATCATCGTCGGAATTCTGTCTAAATCAGGATAGAACCTCAACTCTAGAATTTTATCTTTTGTTCTTGTTGTTTGATCGAGCCCAAACTTTGAGGGCTTGTTTTACCTGTCTCCCCTAGTCTCCAGTTTAAATTTCGTGCCATTTGGCTTTCGTTTAGTATTTTTCCCATATTTCTGGTTTCCCTCCTGTAATTTGCCTTTCTGGGGATCTAAGGGATAGTGTCACATATTCGTATTTTTCCCACCCCCTTAAAAATTTTCAAAAAATCCAAACAAATTCCTCATTGTTCTTCATGTTCCCCCCTATCTCTCGTAATATTTTCAGCCCCTGGACAAATCATTCACCCCTCGGTCAAAGGTCAGTTTTAGGCAGATCCCCTCTATCCTGAGTGTTTGTAAATAGATCCATAGAAAAAAATACAGTCTTGCATAGCCTCCCAATTCTCATCCTTTCATTGGATCTAGCTGAAAACAATATATGTTGTAGATCTGGGAGTCCTCTTTCCAACGTCTCTAGTCTCACCTCAATCTGATTTCGGATCTGAGAGAATTAATTCTTGCAGCCGAGGCGCGCAGATCTGTTCCCTGTGTAGGTCCAAAATAGCAGTCCGGGAGAAATTCACAAATAAATACCAAAAGTCAACTTCCGCGACCCCCGCTCCCAGGAGTCGACCAGGGACGTCCTGCCAACGTTCCAGCCAAGCGGCGCCTTCAGAAGATCTCAGGAATGCGACGTTCCTTTGGAGGCCACGGCTTGCTGTCTAGTGAGTCAGAACCGAGACAGCATAGCACCGAGTCGGCGCAGTACCGAGTCGGACCAGAATGCCGAGTTTGCCTCAAACGCCCGTCCGGCTTGCTGCCCGTCAACCCATGATCGGTCCTCCCGGGCCCACTTGTAGCCCTTTACCTTCCTGCGTGGAGTGGGCATTAAAATTCACTGTTGTAATTAAGTTTTTACTATTGTACCGGGAGTTACCGTAACTGCCCGGGGTCGTCTTCCCCACGCCCGGAGCGTGGAGGTATCGTGTTCGCTCTCTTACTCGGTATTTGCTTTACTCGTATTTATTCGTATATGCCGTTGCATGTGATAGGTTATTAGCTTGTTATCATATTGTTATTCACCGCTGCGAGAGAGAGAGTGAGTGACCCGTCCCGTGACTCGATCCGAGTACACGCGGAAAGCCGATACCCGAGACTCACTGCCGATTTCTCAACCGCTCACGGTCCCACGCCTTCCCTCGCTTAGGGGCGATCGCGAGCTAGAGTCCCAGGTCACGTGTCCATCCCACATCACGCTAACTTCCGCGTTCTCGCAAAAAACCTGAGGATATGCATACACACACGCCTGAACCACAGGGAACCTCGGTACAATACTACCAGCTATGGGTAAACCATCTATGGGCGGCTGACAAAACTCGGGAACTTCGGCCCACAATTCACACGAGGGTACCTATCCACGATCACAGCCCTCACGCGGGGATACCTTCCGCGGTCACGGAACTCTCGCGAGGATAGTCAACATAGATAGCCCAATCACAAGAATGACTGTCCACATTGAACAAATAACACAGGGAAGGCCCACTCTAAATATATGCAAGTGGCAGAACACCCGAAATTATGCGGACACGCATTCCGCAAAGCCATACCCCATACAGACACCCCGGGAAATGAAACATCGGAACACATCACCCCCGGGCTGAAGGGGACTGGGCGGCCAAGCACCTGGCCGCCCACCCTGGGCACTCTGATGCTTGGGCGGCCACTAATCTGGACGCCCAGTCAGACTAGGACAAAGGGCTAGGCGGCCACTCCCTTGGCCGCCCAAAGGGCTTGGGAGGCCAACCTTCTGGCCGCCCACCCTGGGCTCTGAGAAGTCTGGGTGGCCGGACTGCTGGCCGCCCCAAGGACCTGGGTGGCCAACCCTTTGGCTGCCCAATCAATGGGCTACAGAAAATAGAGAGAGGGGCAGGGCAGCCAGGTTCCTGGCCTCCTGCAAGTCTGGGCAGCCCAACCTTTGGCTGCCCAATAGACCTGGGCAGCTAGACCCTTGGCCGCCCAGCCCTGGACGCGACGGCCACCTCCGTGGCCGTCTCCTACCGAGTTTCACAGAAAATGTCGAACTCTGTGATCGCAAGCCCCATTCGTCACGGGACGAAGAGGAAAACATAGGGAATTCATCCCCGGGCATTCCTACATCCGGAAAGCCATAATCAAATCACGAATTAAGGCCTAGATCAGCCAAAAACCGCCACTCATCCCCAAACATGCATATTCCTCAAAATAAGGAACACTCCCGCTCTCGGCCTCACTGTGGCATGAAAACATAGGAAAACACACAGGGAGAGTAGGGATCCGTCCCCCTACCTTTTCCAAAGCTTTAACCCACTGAAATCTCAAAGAACGGCAATCAGCCCACAGGGTCAGCTCCCACGAACGCAACTGCCTCCGCCTCGACGTTTCGCACGCCCCTCGCATTTGCCCTCACCGCACGCTGCCGCTGTCGTTCCGCCTTGAGCCTCCCCACCACCGTCGGCCGTCGGAGGTGAGAATGGGGGAGGGGAAAGAGAGGCGGGAGAGTGAGGGAGAGGGTGCAGAGGGGGAGAGAGGGGGGTTTTAAAGTTTTTTTTTTAATTTAATTTTATTATATTTTTTCCTATTTCAATAAGAAAATCCATGTGAACTCCGGAACGAAAAATATATTCCAACCCAGAAAAATTTCAAGAAAAAGCGGGACCACTCCACGCGCCGCCATAGACCCATAATAATCCAAAAATGCACCATCAAAGGGTCCAAAAATCTAATATAAAAGTCTGAAACCCACTCAGACACGATCTGCAACCCGCGGGATCTGAAAATCTAGGGCGTTATAGCTGGGCGGCCACAGTCAGTCAATGGTCTGGCCGCCCAGGGGCCTCTTGTCTGGGCGGCCAAAGCCCTGGCCGTCCTGCCCACCAGACTGGGCGGCCCATGGGGTGGCCGCCCATGGCATTTTTGCTGGGCAGCCAAACCCCTTGCCGCCCAGGTTTCTGGGCGGCCAGAGAGTTGGCCGCCCTGGCCACAAGAGTGGCGATGTAGTGCCCCAAAATTATAAAAATAATTTCTAGAATTTTCTGGAATTTATCAAGAATTTATAAGGGCTAAATAGATTAATAAATGGATTAATGAATTAATAAGTCATTTATGAGGCCCAATTATGTTAAACAGTTAATCTAACCTATTTAAGTAAGACCCAAAAGGTTTAAGGACCTAGCCCATTAAGTTTGGCCTATATTCTAGAAGGTTATTTAGCCTATTCATGAATTTTAAAGATAAATATTATTTTTATAGAAAATTATATAGATAAAATGAATAAAAGAGTTTTATTAAATTGAAACTCAGCACACGTTGGAAGTAACGGTCTATCGGGTGACCGCTACAGTGGTGTAACGCACCTAGACACGACCGTTACACCTTGCTGATTCCGTAAGTTGAAGAACTTGCAAAAAGATTGGAACTTTATGATCATATCTAGTAGAGACCTAATTAGAAGGATGTGTAAGGTTACTAGGGACTCTTAGGGATCAGGTTTTGGCGAAGTAAGGACTCTAGAATCGATCTAATCCTCAAATCCTAGCCAAAAACCTATAAATAGGACCAAGTTCTGAAATGAGCGACCCTTATTTTTGGCTCGTGAAGAAACAAGGTAAGGAGATAGAATCTTGGGTAAGTTCTTTAGAGTATTTTATTCTTAATACTTAAGACTAACTACTCACAAAATTTCATGATAGGAGGTCGAGTATCTAAGGAGTTAGGATATTCTAAAGTTGCTGGTTTCATCACGCCAACCCAGGAAACTATGCAACGGGGTGCTGAAGATCAGGAAATTAGAGAAACTAAACGAGGTAATTAGAGTTAGATGTTTTAGAACTTTTTGTTCCCAATAGTTTCATCTTCCTAACCTCCAAATTTCACGTCCTTAGGTCAAGAGACTGAGGAGTTAGAGCGACATGAAGTTGTTAAAAAATCTCAAGAAGGGAAGAACTAGGGCGTATCTTGAAGACCAAATTGGAAGTCTAAAGCCCAGTTAAGAGGTAGGTCATCTCATGAACAGCAAAAAGATCTCGTTAGGGATAAAAGCCCTCTGATTTAACTTGATTCCATGTATTATAGAATAAGAATTTCATGTTTTAGTAAGTTCATGTATACATGCATACCTTTAACCTAACCAAAGATAAAAGATATCATCTTGATCATTCACTGCAACCTATGCATGTATCTGGCATTTACTTCGTTTATCATGACTAGACTAGTTAGTAATTATGATTCTTCTTGCATGGACATAGTTCCTTATCTTTACTCTCAGCAGAAGCTCTTACGGATTAGGGTAGGACCGTCACATGACTGTAACGGCCCTACGATAAGCCGTCACACTCTCTGTGGTATTTAAATGGATATGTTGTCTCTGACGCACCATAGTAGGAGCGTTACCATACTGTAACGGCCCCTCGACAAAACGTCACACGGGTTGTAACGCGCCTATGCTAGACCGTTAGAACACTATTTTCTATCAACTCGAGACGAAATGGAAATTAGTCAAGTCTATTTATAAATGAGCCTAGTTATCTAAGTTTTGACCTGATATCATGACTTTGAGCTTATGATAGGAATTGCATGATTACAAGTATTTTAAGTTATTTTGAGTTATGTTAATTTCATTGGCTAAACTCTAATAGTTTGTATTTAAAGTATGATTTCAAATGATGTATTGACAGAGTTTCACATCGTTTCACAGTCTTTCCTATCTATAGAGTCATTTTCTTTAAGTACATGGCATATATTCCGGTATATGGCCATTAGTTTACACTTTGCACTATAGGAACATATTCTTGAACATGAGGACCTCTCTATTAGATATTCCTTCCAATGGACTAGGAAATCTTGTTTCAAGACCTCCGTAATTCTCTGCGAGCCTGGGATTCCCACTAGGATGCCGAGTTGGTTGTACCATGAAAGTCAATCATTAGAAAACACTATCGATGGTTTCTGGTATTTTGGAGATGTAACGGATCAATGTTTGACCGCCAGGCTCATCTAACGGCCCAATAAACGACCGTCACATTATACTGAGTCTAATTTCTTTATTTCGGGATTCAGATCATTCTAACGGCCCGATACTAGAGCGTCACGTTATGTAACGGCCCAATACAAGACCGTCATAGTTCTTGAGTACATTAACCAAGGTTTGACCAAAGGGTTAATATTCTAAAGTTTCTAGATGGATTATTGATGGTCTAGGACTTGTCATATTGTCTAAAGAAAGTTAATTTAAATTATGAAAGTTAAGAAATGTACTGTTATGCTGTCGAATTATTTCCATAAGCATAACCTTGTTTTAAGTCATTCTTGACCTCGCATTTCTTCATTGAAGCATTCATTCAATTGAATTATTGTTATCATGAACTTATTGGAATTGTACATTCTTGGCCATATTTTATTGCTTGAAACGTGAAAATAGCTTGATTTATACTTGAAGATGCGATCGAGCACTGATTGTGTTCAAGGGCTCTATGCTAGTCCCCTCGGAGGATTGTCAGAAACATACTATTATAAACCATGGGGTATGATGCTACTGGCATCGCATTGCGCTGGGAGTACTTTCTTTATAAATAAGTGAAAATCCACGGAATCGTGAAAAATACGTGTACATGACTTTCTTGCTTGTTACATGATATTCTACAGAAATTCACCAAATACTTGCTCCTAAGTAAAAGATGTTTGGATGATGACTACGTGGTATTCCTAGTACATTTTCGTTACACTCTTGTTCATGAAAGGCCATATCATGTTCTTGTGACATTCTTGCTAGTTCTTGTTCATTCTATCATCTCTGTTACTTTGGTTATTCACATGATTGATCGCATTTCGCATGATTTTACCTTATTCTTCTAGAGCTAAAAAGTTAATCACTTTAATAATGCTAATCATGTTGATGCGAAGATATCTACTGGGCAAGTGTGCTCATTACCTATTTCCAATCTTTTTCAGGAGATGGAAGTGAGTCGGGTTCGGATTCGGAGTATTTAAGTAGCGTATCCGAGAGTGAATGAAGAACGAGTGGAGACTTGGGAAAGTCTACATTGTTTAGATGGAGTCTATGTAATTTTCTTATTCTTGAGTCTAGTATGATGAAAGAGTGAATTAGTGGTTGTATTTGAATATTTGATTATTAATAAAATAAAAGTTTGAGTTTGAGTTAATCATTGTGCAATTGCATTATTCTTATGTGTGATTGTCGTGCGCTCTGATCGTTCGTGCTTGCAAGAGGTTTACCATGCTGGCTGTTCACGTTCCTCGAGCGAGTCTTCCGCTGTAATAAAGGCTCTGGGCGTGACAGGCGACCACACCAAGAGGCTGGATGGCCAAGGGGTTGGCCGCCTAGGACCAAGTTCACTCAACGATTGTGTTTCATCATTTTACGTGATTCGTAGTTCTGGCTTATTCCGTACACCCATTAGCCGATAGATCAGCCATCCAGTCAAAGGTTCTTGGGTTTTCGTGATATGAAGCCGCCTCATGACGAAAGGCGTGTGTATAGTTGGATTAGCACGAACTGGTGCTACTCTAGTGGTTTCCGCTTCTTCAGCGAGTCCTCACCTTCAGTGACCTTCCCCACCAGTCGTAGCTTTCCTATGCACGCGTGGGTGGACCCACTTCGGAGTGGTGGAGAGCTTTCCCGATGAGACGGTTTTTAGGCTGGTTATCGTAGGGCCCCTCACCTTTGCAGCCTGAGTCTGGGCTGGGGAGAAAACCAGTTGGAGGACTGGACTTAGAGCGGATAGTCTGTGTGTGTACACGTGGTTGGGGGCATCGGACACGCACTGACGAGTGCGACCCCGACTAATCCTTATAATGTTCTGTGGTTACTTACTTATAGTGTCTCAGTTTCTACCTGGGGCGAGCAAGGAGACACCTGGGGCACGGACTAAGACGTCAGTGGACTCATCCGGCCTTGCTTCTAGTGGGTACTGCTCTTGTCACTTGAGAGGTAGCGACTCAGGTTTCCTATTGACGAGGTGTTGTACCCAGACATTTTCCCAACAAAAGTATCGAGAAATAAGGACTCGGGAATTTCCTCGAACACCTTTAAGACGTTATTTACCCAGCTCTTTCTACATTACGCCGGGCCCAACCAAGGGTCCTAACGAGCTGGCCGTGACCCACGACAACACCAACAATTGATTGGGGCCATCCCCGATCACCCAATTTGTGGGTATACCCGCCTTCAACCAAGCCATCCGGGCCAACCCGGGGGCACCCTAACTACAAGCCATGACACGTGGCACCCAGCAACGAGGCCGGGGTCTATCCCCAAGATGCCTCCCTCCAACCCTCTAAAGTCAAAGGAAGACTCATCCCAGTCAACCAAGGGTTTGTCAGCTGACTTCTTGTCGAAGCCGCTCGACTCGCCCTCCTTGCTAGCTTTAGCGATGGGGGTGAACTCAATGGTGTTCACCTCCTTGCCGGGTTGGTGTTCTCGCATCTATTTACCCTTTGCTGAAGTATAGCTCAGGTTGTCGTGAACAACATCTCTATTTTGGCGATTGCCAAGTTGAGCTGGTCGAAGCCTTTAATATTCGTGTAGAGAAGCTTTTTGCTGACCTCGGCTGCCAAGCCTTTGCGGCATATGGTAATGGCATCCTCCTAGGCTGGCGGATTTTTTGAATACGTGTGCACCATGATTACTGTTATGGTTTTGATGATAGTAACTACTATAAGTCACAATGTGCTTGCATATGATGTCATTGTGTATCTGTTTAAGCAGTTAGTCATTTCGTCGAACAGGTTGTGTGCATGAGCAATGCATCAGTGCATACCATTGTTCATATCTTGCATTGGTTCATTCATATAGTCGGTGCATCTCTTATGCTGCTACACATAAAGTCTGTGCATTTCACTGATTGCATCGGTGCATTGTTTGTCATTCGCATATCAAAGTCTATACATCCATTAACAAGTCTATACAGCCAGCAAGTCCATACATCAGCAAGTCCGTACATTCTTCAGCAGCAAGTCTGTACATCCTTCAGCAGCAAGTCTATACATCAGCAAGTCTATACAGCCAGCAAGTCCATACATCAGCAAGTCTGTACATTCTTCAGCAGCAAGTCTGTACATCCTTCAGCAGCAAGTCTATATATCAGCAAGTCTATTCATCAGCAAGTCTATACAGCCAGCAAGTCTATACAGCCAGCAAGTCTATACATCCTGCAACACGAAGTCTGTACGTTGGCTGATTGCACAGACTCAAAGTCTGTACGTTGGCTGCTAGCACAAATTCAAAGTCTATACACTCTTCAAACTCCATACATTCTTCAAAGTCTATACACTCTTCAAACTCCATTCATTCTTCAAAGTCTATACACTCTTCAAACTCCATACATTCTTCAAAGTCTATACACTCTTCAAAGTCTATCCATTCCTTCATTTCAATCGGACCTCTCAACCCCAGTGCGAGGGTCGACCCCTGGGGTCGACCCCTGTGGGTCTTTTCTCATTCCAGGAGCGGGTACCTGAAAGGGTCGACCCCAAGGGTCGACCCATATTCCATGTTCTTAGAAAACCCCCTCGAGGGTCGACCCCTGTGGACAAATGTCCAAAAGCAGCACGGCTGCTCTCGAGGGTCGACCCATTGCCTTTGTGTCTTAAACCCTCTCACGAGGGTCGACCCCAAGGGTCGACCCCTTCAATTCCGACCTCCAGCCGTCTTGTTTGACTTCCGTTTCCTTGCACCGAAAGTCTTCCAATCCATGTCTAATCACCACAAAACATTCCACAAACCATTCCACAAATTGTGGATCTGGTTCCCAAGCTGTCTTTGACTATTCTAATCATTTAATCAAACCCTAGTGGCATTAGATATAAGAAGAGAGGTGAGATCCGAATAAGATAAAAGGGAGTTCTATTTTGTATATGCAGGTTCGGAGTTGCAGCCTTCAAGCCCTATTCCACCTTGCTCTGAAGCTGAAATCCAAAGGAAGGAGCTTGAATAAAAGCCCAAGATCATATACATCGAAGAGCTGCATCGGACATCAAGCTTCAACATCCATTCGTGCTAGAATCCTTCATCATCCTTCAAGAACGATCTAAGGGGAGTCAAGAAAGATTCAAGGGAGATAAAGAGAGTGCTATTCAAGGAAAAGAAGAGCCAAGCAAGCCCGGAGTAAAGCTCTGATCAAGTGGAGATTGAAGCCACATTCAAGATCAACAACATACATTCAAAGGGGAGCCAAATCAGGAGTTTTTCTCAACTGTGCCTTATTGTGTTTTAAGTTTCAGATTTGAATTTCCTATAAACTGCATACTTGTGTGTGTGTGGATCGTTGTTAGATCCGTGGTTATTTGTGTGTGTCGTATTTGATTCATGTGCGTGCGTAGGTCTTCCTAGATCTACGTGTGTGTGAGGTTTGCTGCACTTGTCGCAGCGTGTGTGCGTTTTGTTGATCCGCCTGTTGGATCGTGTTGGAGACATCGTCTCCGTGTGTGTGTGTTTACTGGGGCTCGTCCCCGTGTGTGTGTGCAGGCGTCGTCCTGCGTGTGTGGTTGGAGCGTCGTCTCCGTTTGGGGATTTATCCCCGAGTGAAGCCTCACCTAGTTTGGTGAGGGGTGGACGTAGAGAGCCCGTCGAGTTCCCGAACCACCTTAAAATCCTTGTGCATTGTGGTTTGCTTTCTGCGTTGGCTTGGTTTGATTGTTGAATCCTCTTATATGATCGTGTGGGAACGGTGAGATTGAGAGAATCTGTTTATTGGCATAATCAACTTCCTTAATCTTGTTGTAAGGAGTTTACTCCACCACGCAGCATTCGTCTTGTCATCTAGTGTGGGGGTTAGTGTAGGTTGTAATCTTACTTGCATGTTCATCATATTTGATGTTTTAATTGTTGTTTCATTACACTTGTTAAAAAGGGAAGAGTTTCCTTAAAATTTGTAATCACCCAATTCACCCCCCTCTTGGGTGTAATTGATCGTGGGACCCAACAATTGGTATCAGAGCTAAGGCTCTAATTTAATAGATCTAACGATCTAGAGTGATCCAGATCAATGACCACCATGATGTACACCTTGAACTCACCACCCATGTTTGATGGCTGTACTTTTGATTTGTGGTTAGGTAGAATGTTTAGCCTAGTCAATTCATATGAACCTAAGCTATGGAAGCTTATTTCACATGGTCCTCATGAATTGCCTAAAGATAAAAATGTCTGGACTGAAAATCAAAAGCACAAACATGATCAAAATTGCTTGGTTTTGAAGTTGCTTATTGCTGCAGTTGATTCTAACTGTTTCCCCTTTGTCTCCCATTGCAGATCCGCGAAGGAAATCCTGGATGGATTGGCAGACATTGAGGAGGAGCTTAAAGACAGATGTCTTGTAGCGGGCACGAGTGAACAAGGGAGTGGTCAGCCAAGTGAATCAAGCTCAAGGGTAAATTCTGACTCCGATTGTGAAGATGAATTTGGCTATGAAGAACTGTTGAATGCATATGATGAGCTTGCTGAAAAATATAAGAAGTTAAAATTAGAAAACAAAAAATTGAAAAAGAATGCTGGTCAAAATAAAAGTGATTCCTCATGCAAAGAATGTTCACACCTTAAGGAATTGATTGATGGTTACATGTTTGACATTGAAATTCACAAAGATCAAATCTCTTCCTTGAGAAATGAAAATAAAGAGCTGAAAGAGAGAATGAGTCTTATGGACATTGGCCAAATTGAATTTGCTCATGATAAGAGACTTGAAAAAGAAAATGAAGAATTGAAACAGTTGAACAATGCCATGTCTGAAAGATTGTTATTTTTAGAAAAAGGAAAATATGTGGCTTTGGAAGAGTGTGAAGATGTTAATGAAATAAGGCAAGAAGTTGAATGTCTTAGGAAAACCAATGCCGTGTTAAATGTCAGTCTTTCCACTTGTGAAGAAGAACTTGTCAATTCTGAATTACACATTTCATCTCTTGAAAAAGAAATTTCTGACTTGAATGCTTCATTGTCTAAATTTGTGAATGGCCAATAAAACCTGGATAAATTGCTGGACATGAGAGTGAACTTTCAAAGAGAAGGGCTGTGTTTTAATCCAGTGAATAAAAAGAAATTTGAGAGCAAGCTACACACTTCTTGTGTTCATACCGCTTGTGCACCCAGCACCTCCACATCTCACTCCCATGAACACACCATGTCAAGAACTCAATCAAATCTGAAAAAGAGTGTGGATGTCCAAAATGTGCATGCTAGAAATACTCATGTGAACTTCCATGCATCTAAGAAAAGAAATGTCTCATGTCTTTACTGTGGAAAACTTGGACATGTGATGCATGATTGTTTCATTATGAAGAATGATGATTTGAGAGCATGTAGAAATCAGGCTAGTTTAAAAATGCAAAGAAAGCATTCACCCCAAAACCTTCCATAAACTGTAATCATTGTGGTAGAAAAGGTCACACAAAGTCACAATGTTGGTTACACATGAAGAAAATGAGTTTTCACTCAACACGTCATGCTCACATACACAAACCAGTAGAGCAGAAAGAAAACTGTAATGCCACATGTTTCCTCACATCACTTTGGTAAATCTGGAAATGTTGAGTATGATTATTTTCTTGTGAAGAAAATTGATGATTGGAATGTTGTTAAGAAGTGGAAGCCACGTGCCAAAGATGCTACTAACCAACAAGGACCCAAGATGGTTTGGGTACCTAAGAATGCTAAATGAGAAATTTGTTTTGCAGGTGTGCCTTGGGAATGTAAAGCATGAAATCTATTCTTATCAAGAAGGTAAGGCACACAGGAGGGATAAATCAGGTTTCAAGAAAAATCAAAAATTGAATTTGAAGATCAGGTGATATCCCTCCTACTTTCTGTAGTGACTCTACCATGTTTTGACTTACTCTTGGTCATATAGTCATGTAATCTTGCATATATCTGCACATGTATTTCATTAATAGTTGTTTGCATATTTGTGCGCATATCACTTGTCATATAGTATCTTGTTGTAGGAGAGTTTGAAGATTCTTCAGATCATGATTTCACTACATATTTTGAGTTTGCATACACTTTCACGCACTGTCTTGCATAAGTTGAACATTCTGAATTCATGTCATGATGCATAGCAATCCTCCTACCTTCATCATCCATGACTACATAGTATATCAAATGGTGACATGTGAAAGGGCAGGTCAAGCATGTCTGAAAACTATCACTACGCGTGAGGTGATCTTTGGATCTAAGTTCTCCGCCTAGTACTATGAGTCATTTACTCAAAAGGCTGCTTATGGCATTAGATTGTTACTGAACATCTTACATTCTTGCACACACTAAGGGGGAGCAACCATATTCACCATATGAGTTCAATGCTTAGGTTCACACATGAGTCATGCACTGCATCTTGAGCTATCTAGAGGATTTTGGTTGTTAAAATAATTTGTGATGCCAAAGTTAATAAATTTGAATCAAAATTGACAAATCAATTCTTATTGTTCTTGGATGCAGATTACACTCCCAAAATCCAAATGCTGATGGGCTGGCCGTGACCAAGTTTGAATCAAATGAGGAATACCTTGCAAGTATGAAAATGATAAAAATTTCCTCAATTCACCACCGGGAGATAGGAAGTGATCTTGATAGTAACCAAGATATGGTATGAAAAGTGCGCATCTCTGTTAATGAAGGATGGGTTCAATAGGTGAAAGACTTGGAAGAAAAAGGATTTTCAAGACAAAGGTAAGAAAGCAAAATCTGAAATATCAACCTCCGTGAGGTTGGTGATCTGAATGTTTGAAGGCTTCCATTCTTGTCTCCTGAAACAAGGTAATTCATCCTTATCAACTCATACAATGGCCTTTTGTCACTTGGTGATACCTTTAGATGACAAGTGTTGATTCTAAAAACTTGAGTTGTCATTTACTAGCATGCTGTGACAAATTGGTTGAATCTAGTTTGATGTGATGAACATACTCAATTGATTTAACAAAATGAAAACCCTAAGAGATGTGCATGAAGTGGTTGGTTACTGAATGACACTTGAATTGAATTGCATGTCTGGTATATCAAATGGTGTTTGTGAAAGAGTGGATTATATCCACTTGGAAGCATTCCCTATACGTTGAGTTGGGTCTTTGGACTAAAATCTCCGGCTTGTACCAGATCTTGATTGGCTTGTGATTGATTAATTGTTGAATGAATCCCTGAGATGAGTTATGTGAATTGAAAATATGTTTGTAATTAAATGATCCATACATTTGACTTTTAGATGAACTCTCATTTCAAAACTTGTGAAAGACCTTTGAAAATCTATTTTTGAACAATTCTGAAATTTGGGTTGCATTGCTTACTTTTGATCATTTATGCACCCTTATTCATAAAGGTCTTGTCATAAATAATGTTTGCTGATTCATGGATTGAATGAGGATGAACTCAATAGGATTTCTGTCACACTGGCTTGAAAATCAAAGCTCTCATCTTATTTTTGCATCCTGTCTTTCATTCTCATACAGCTATAGGTTGCATACATCGGAATCCAATGCATTATGTGCATTTAGTTCACTCAAATGAAAAACCAAAAACACATACTTTGCACCCATGTTAATTTCTGCATTGCATTAGAACTCATGCATTAGTCGCACTTGGTTCATTCTTTTGGCATCCATTCAATTGGTATCAAATTGACATCACATTGCTCGCATGCATGTCATAGTGCATTTGCATAAACTCCCAATGTGTGCTTGTGTGTTAGTATATGCTATTCACCCCCATCCTTGAAGTTTCTATGACCTTATGCTTTCTTGATAAATAATGTTGCATTTGAAGTCATTATCGGTGTGCTTCATGTTGTACACTTTGGGGGGAGTAAAAATGCATCTATTTAGGGGCAGTTGTATTGTTATGTATTTATGATATTTTCGGTATACATGCTGAATCAAATTCGCACATTTCATGCACAAAATATGAAAATGAGTGTTAAAGATAAGGATATATGAATTTCTTTTCAACACTCTTGAGATGTTAAACTTGCTGCATGTATGTTGAAGAGACAGTTGAGGAAAAAGTTGCCTACCTATCTTTGTTGAAAAATCTGAAATAAAAATGAACGGCAGAGCAATGCTTGGTCTCACTAAGTAAACTGGGCACATGTCACCTGAGACGTGATGTGGTTCATATCTGAAAAGTGTGGACTAGTACCTCTGTTCAAAATGAGGTGAGATGGTTCAGTATTCTAAGTAACCGGGGATTCTGGCATGAGCTCCATGCGTCTACTTGCGTAAAAAGGAATCATTTTGAAAAAAATGTTGGTGAAAACTCAATTGTGGTAGAGCGTAGCCTCCAATACGTTGTTCTCAAAATTAAAGTACAGTCTGTAAAATGTCTCCCTGTGTTGATTTGAAAATCTAAATATTCATATTGAAACTATCATTTTTCATGTTACTCACTTACACATCTGAGAATTTGATTTAATATGTATTCAGAAAGTTAATTGACTCCATTAGCAATTGCATTAATCTCCTATATGATTGAAAAATCTCCCATGTGCTACACATGTGTATTCCGATTATCATGACTCTCTTGCATCTTTCCTATACCCACCCCCTCTTAAATAAGTACGGGGGAGTTGTGTTGCATGTATGTATATATATATGTATATATATATATATATATATATATATATATATATATATATATCTATTTGTTTGCTTATGTATGCATCTTACATGCCATCCCTTGCATAAGTTGCATCTCATACATTTCAAACCACAAATCAAAAATTAAAATCTGGAAAATACTGAAAACCAAAAATTGAGTGGACTTCCCATGCTATTTACTTGCTCAATAAATTATTGTGTTTGCTTGGTAAATGGGGAGAAAAATTGGGCACATCCAAGTAATCAACATTTGGTATCCTCTCTAGCCAACAATTGGTGTTTCCCATACATTCCATGAACCCACTTATTTATAACTTACTCCTGCTTCATTAGAATTTCAAATGTCGGTTACTGTTCCTTGCACATTTATCATGCTACAATGTGCCTCTCCTCTGTTTCATCTTCATGAGGGAGTGTGATTGGCATTACCCCGCCTTTTGATAATGTCAAAGGAGGAGAAATATTTCATGTGATTCATGTTTGCTGGTTTCATGATTGGGGGAGAACAACATGCTGGATTCATGATTGGGGATTCATGATTGGGAGAGAACCTTCATTTATGATGAGGGTTTATGCATAGCATTCATACACTTTTCTTCTCCATGCATACATATCTGCATTCACATGCTTCACTATCATGGATCTTGAGCTGCACATGTTACATATGTCATAAACTTTGCCTTCTTGGCTATTTCTGTCATATAATGACTCACAGTGTTGCCATCATCAAAAAGGGAGAGAATGTTGAATACGTGTGCACCATGATTACTGTTATGGTTTTGATGATAGCAACTGTCCCAAAGTCACAATGTGCTTGCATATGATGTCATTGTGTATCTGTTTAAGCAGTTAGTCATTTCATCGAACAGGTTGTGTGCATGAGTAATGCATCAGTGCATACCACTGTTCATATCTTGCATTGGTTCATTCATATAGTCGGTGCATCTCTTATGCTGCTACACATAAAGTCTGTGCATTTCACTGATTGCATTGGTGCATTGTTTGTCATTCGCATATCAAAGTCTATACATCCATTAACAAGTCTATACAGCCAGCAAGTCCATACATCAGCAAGTCTGTACATTCTTCAGCAGCAAGTCTGTACATCCTTCAGTATCAAGTCTATACATCAGCAAGTCTATACAGCCAGCAAGTCCATACATCAGCAAGTCTGTACATTCTTCAGCAGCAAGTCTGTACATCCTTCAACAGCAAGTCTATACAGCCAGCAAGTCTATACAGCCAGCAAGTCTATACATCATGTAACACAAAGTCTGTACATTGGCTGATTGCACAGACTCAAAGTCTGCACGTTGGCTGCTAGCACAAATTCAAAGTCTATACACTCTTCAAACTCCATACATTCTTCAAAGTCTATACACTCTTCAAACTCCATTCATTCTTCAAAGTCTATACACTCTTCAAACTCCATACATTCTTCAAAGTCTATACACTCTTCAAAGTCTATCCATTCCTTCATTTCAATCGGACCTCTCAACCCCAGTGCGAGGGTCAACCCCTGGGGTCGACCCCTGTGGGTCTTTTCTCATTCCAGCAGCGAGTACCTGAAAGGGTCGACCCCAAGGGTCGACCCATATGCCATGTTCTTAGAAAACCCCCTCGAGGGTCGACCCATTGGGTCGACCCCTGTGGACAAATGTCCAAAAGCAGCACGGCTGCTCTCGAGGGTCGACCCCAAGGGTTGACCCATTGCCTTTGTGTCTTAAACCCTCTCACGAGGGTCGACCCCAAGGGTCGACCCCTTCAGTTCCGACCTCCAGCCGTCTTGTTTGACTTCCGTTTCCTTGCACCGAAAGTCTTCCAATCCATGTCTAATCACCACAAAACATTCCACAAACCATTCCACAAATTGTGGATCTGGTTCCCAAGCTGTCTTTGACTGTTCTAATCATTTAATCAAACCCTAGTGGCATTAGATATAAGAAGAGAGGTGAGATCCGAATAAGATAAAAGGGAGTTCTATTTTGTGTGTGCAGGTTCGGAGTTGCAGCCTTCAAGACCTATTCCACCTTGCTCTGAAGTTGAAATCCAAAGGAAGGAGCTTGAATAAAAGCCCAAGATCATATACATCGAAGAGATGCATCGGACATCAAGCTTCAACATCCATTCGTGCTAGAATCCTTCATCATCCTTCAAGAACGATCTAAGGGGAGTCAAGAAAGATTCAAGGGAGATAAAGAGAGTGCTATTCAAGGAAAAGAAGAGCCAAGCAAGCCCGGAGTAAAGCTCTGATCAAGTGGAGATTGAAGCCACATTCAAGATCAACAACATACATTCAAAGGGGAGCCAAATCAGAGTTTTTCTCAACTGTGCCTTATTGTGTTTTAAGTTTCAGATTTGTATTTCCTATAAACTGAATACTTGTGTGTGTGTGGATCGTTGTTAGATCCGTGGTTATTTGTGTGTGTCGTATTTGATTCATGTGCGTGCGTAGGTCTTCTTAGATCTATGTGTGTGTGAGGTTTGCTGCACTTGTCGCAGCGTGTGTGCGTTTTGTTGATCCGCCTGTTGGATTGTGTTGGAGACATCGTCTCCATATGTGTGTGTTTACTGGGGCTCGTCCCTGTGTGTGTGTGTAGGCGTCGTCCTGCGTGTGTGGTTGGAGCGTCGTCTCCGTTTGGGGATTTATCCCCGAGTGAAGCCTCACCTAGTTTGGTGAGGGGTGGACGTAGGGAGCCCGTCGAGGTCCCGAACCACCTTAAAATCCTTGTGCATTGTGGTTTGCTTTGTGCGTTGGCTTGGTTTGATTGTTGAATCCTCTTATATGATCGTGTGGGAACGGTGAGATTGAGAGAATCTGTTTATTGGCATAATCAACTTCCTTAATCTTGTTGTAAGAGTTTACTCCACCACGCAGCATTCGTCTTGTCGTCTAGTGTGGGGGTTAGTGTAGGTTGTAATCTTACTTGCATGTTCATCATATTTGATGTTTTAATTGTTGTTTCATTACACTTGTTAAAAAGGGAAGAGTTTCCTTAAAATTTTTAATCACCCAATTCACCCCCCTCTTGGGTGTCATTGATCGTGGGACCCAACAGGATTGACACACCTCATGCTGAGGTCTCGCCATCTCTTGATGAAGTCTAGGGCACTCTCACCCTTCTTCTGTCGGAGAGAGCAGAGCTCTGCTAGGGAGATCTTGCGCTCGGTCGTCTGGAAGCGGTCGAGGAATTTCTTCTGGAGATCTGCCCAGTCGACTACTGAATTGGGCTTCAGGCGAGAATACCATTGAAAGGCTATTCCCGTAAGTAAGGTGGCGAAGTAGCAGAGGAGGTATGACTCGTCCAACGCCAGCTCGCCCATGGCCGTGATGTAATAGGCCAAGTGCTCATGTGGAGACCCTTGCCTGTTGAACTTCTGCAGGTTCGAGGGCTTGGCGTACTCCGGGGGAAGCTTTTTTAACTGGTAATGCAGTGGGTAGGGTACACTGTAGAGGTCTATAGTGGCAACCCCTTCCCCATACTGGGCGAGCTTTGTCTCGACGATCCGCTCGATCATCTGTCGCTGTGCCATGAGGTTTTCTGGCACTGGCGTGTTAGAGGCTCGTGGATGTGCTTCCACTAGAGGCATGTCGAACCCTACTGCTGTCGGGGTTCAGGTGGCTGCTGCTAAGGCGTTGACACCATTGTGCTCGACTGGTAGTGCCGGTGCTTCGGCCAACGACCTAGAAGGTTACGGAGGGTGAAGGTCTTGCTCTTGAAGAAGGTATTACAGGAGGGCCTTCAAGTGTTGGTTCTCCTTCACGAGAGTCTCAAGAGTCACCTCTTAGACCTCATTCACCGGAGGATCATTGTTGACCGGATCCGCGTTGACAGGAGCACCACGGTCCTCGACTGGAACTTCTTCGACGCGTTCCGACGCTTGAGGTCCGGTGGAGGTGCCAATGTGGCCCGGCGGTGCCGGAGGTTGAGTTTGAGGAGGAGGCCTCTTGAGCTGGGCCAGTGGCTGGTTCAGGTCATCAGACTGAGTCTCGGGTTGTTGTCCGGTGGCATAACACGCGAACACCAGGGGGGTTTACGCAGACTAGAAATGGGGTTTATCCCCTTGTAAAAAAAAAATTTTTTGTATTTTGGGGGGGTTTACGCGGACTAGATCGGGGGGGGCAGTCTATTCCACGTAACCCCCCCCCCCAGGGGGGTTAATGCAGACTGGAATGGGGTTTTTCCCCTTGGCCTATAAAACCCTGATTTTGTCTATTTTGGGCCCACCTTGACCTATTTTGAACTCAAGACAAAGACAAAAAGGATACGGTGGCTGGTAGCTAGTCGTGTGTGCGTAGAACGAAACCGTTGATCCGGGCTTCGCACGATCTCGAGTCTTCTTCTCCACGAGCACTCCCGAGCTGGTATGCGGACCATTTTTACGCCGGACCGGGGCTGGGACGGGATGGCGGCGGGACCCAAGGGACTGGGTGCGGGGTGCCGCACCCCAAGCAGAGTTCGCCCCCACTGGGGCGCGGCCGCACCCGGGGTGAACTCCCCCCGGGCGGGTTAGCCGTAGCGCGGGGTTGGCCCGGGTGGCCTTTTGTGATTGTTTGGCGATGTCCTTTGAAGGACTTGGGCCGAAGAAGTGCCCGGATTGACCCGTGGGGGTCTGTTGCTGTCGTGCTGAGGCTACCGCTCGCAAGGTGTTCGGGAAAATTTCTGACACATCCCGAGCTACCGAACAGCTTAGGTGGTGGGCTGGTGGGCCTTGGGCTTGGCCCATGGATGGGGAGTATAGCTCGTGGGAGCCATAGGAAGGCATTTTCGGGATAGGCCAAGCAAAGAAGATTGGCATCAGCCTATCATCAAATTCAAGCGAGGTTGGCTCCCTCCTGACCGAGCTCAAAGGGTCCAACTATTTCGCTGGGCAACGTCATATGAGTTGCTCGACGACTCTCTGTATCGACTTTTCCATGAAAAGGATAAGTCGGTTCTTCTGAGATGTATCTCCCCAGCCGAGGCTCGGGCCATCATACAGGAAGTCCATTCAGGACTATGCGGTGCTTATCAGGTCGGAGACAAAATGAAGAACAACATCAATCTTAATGGCTTCTATTGGTCAACCATGTATGTGGACTGCACCCAGTATGCCCGTACGTGTCATCAATGCCAAGCCTTTGGCATGGTGCCCAGAAGACCTCCAAACCCGTTGCGTCCCACGGCCCTCACATGGCCGTTCGCGGAATGGGGTATTGACATTGCGGGACCCTTCCCGCCATCCTCCAATGGCCATAGGTACATTCTGGCTGCCACCGACTACTTCTTCTGATGGGCTGAAGCCATCCCCCTGTGGGAGGTCATTGGCAAAGTGGTAGCCAGATTCGTCTGGCACAACATCATCTACCGATTCAGTACTCTCAGCCGCATGGTGTCGGATAATGGCTAACCGCGCATACATCTTCGGACGCCGGCCCCAGTATACCAGCTTATCAAAAGCTACCTCCTTCCCCACCACGGGTAAGGCGTCAAACCACGCATACGTCTTTGGACGTCGGCCCCAGTATACCAGCTTATCAAAAGTTACCTCCTTCGCCACCGTGGGTAAGGCGTCAAACTGCACATATGTCTTCGGACGCCAGCCAGTTACCTCCTTTGCCACCGTGGGTAAGGCATCAAACCGCGCATACGTCTTCGGATGCCGGCCCTAGTATACCACCCTATCAAGAGCTACCTCCTTCGCCACCGCGGGTGAGGCATCAAACCGCACATACGTCTTCAGACGCCAGTCCCAGCATCCCAACATACCAGGAACTACCACTTGAGGTCATCGAGCAGACGATCAATGCCACCTTCCAAATACAATTTCCCCGAGCCCTTATTTCTTGATATTTTTGCTGGGAAAATGTCTGGGTACAACACGAGGTTTAGTGTTTTGGCGGCTCGGTATCCTTATTACACGTGATCGAGACACTGTTCCTTGCTGTCCTCGAGAATCCTATTCCAACAACGTAGTTGTGGTCCTTCGTTGATCTGCTGAGGATCAACCTGATAGCCTAGACTCTGGCTTTTGTACTCTGGGAGAGATACTTCGAGACAAGTTATTGTGATTCAGCCTTATGTAGTCTAGGTTACGAGAATTCGGTTTAGCACAGTTTATGCTTGATGCTCGAGGTATCCCATCGTTGTACAGCCTTATGTAGTTAATGGCTTAGCATGGTTATTTAATGTTTACAGTATTGTTCCTCCTGCCTTAGTGCTCTTCCTACCGTACTATATTCCTTGCTTTATTATTTATTGTTATGTTTATTACGTTTTATTATGGTGGGGGTCCGCGGAACCGCTACTAAGTCAATGAGATGAGGTTTACCCCTTTTCTTTTTAGGTCCGGTGTGCCTCCTCATCATCCAAAGGCCTTAAGCAATGCCGAGTGTCTTAGTATCGCTAGCTTTTGCCCGTCGGGGTATGTCCCAAAGCTTTGTACTTTCCTTTTGTTGATCTGTACTTTTGGGACTTGTATATCTGGACTAGAATCTGTGTAAAATTATATAAATCTATTCATAAATATAATCTTTAGTTCTACATTTTAATTACTGCATTTATTTTAGATCCCTATTGTAGCAACCCTGATAAAAATAAGAATTTTTAATAAATCAAATTAAAATAAAAGATAAGTAAATAAATGACAAAGAGCCTAAATGGGTAAATCATTAATCAAGAAGAAATAACGCCTTTGGTCAAGGCGCGACTTCGAAAAGAAACGCCCTTACATAAGGCATTAATTATAAATAGGACGCCAACACCAAAGGGCGTCAATTCCCAAACGGCCGAAAATAAATAAAGGGCAAGTATAAGTGACGCCCTCTACATGGGCGCATTTTACATAAGAAATGACGCTTGACAAGGCGTCAATTTAAATTAACGCCCTCGCTTAGGACGTTAATTCAGTTCGAGTTTCGTTCGACCCAGGAGTTTATCCAGGGCAAGTTCTGGATAACTACGGCGAAGGTGGAATATGGTAAGGACTCCATCATGGAAGTATTACTTCCAATACAACTCTAACCCTATTAGGATCCCCAAAATCCTATAAATACCCACCTATTCGATCTGTTCGCTATTTTGACGTTCGGTTCTTCTGAGGAATGTGAAGAACAGCAGGTTCTTCTTGAATCTCTGCTTTTCGATTTCATGAAGAGTGTTAATTATTCTTCATCTTCTTTTATTTGTAGGAAGCCTGCAGTAACTCTGTTGAATCAACTAAAGAAGTGAGTTCTTCAAACGGCAAGCATCTACATCTATTCGTGCCAAAGGAAGAACTTATTGATAATCTTCTTCCTCTTCCTCTACAGGTTGCCTGTGGTGTGAAGACGCCTGAAAACTATTCCTCGACCATATTCTTCTTCCTACAAGTGGGACGTGAAGACCGTGTCTTCCTTCCTCCTTACTGAACTGAAGACAAGACTGCTACTTGTTCTTCCCATCCTACAAAACAACATACTCTGTTCGTAACATAGTACCGTTTCTTCATCAAAGTTCATCAGTTAATCCACAACATCAGGTAGGTTTTCTCAAGAACGTAGCCCAAACTAGTATAAATTATGAAATAAACTCATCCATGATCTCATGCATATAGTTTTACTGCGTTTCCAAATGTTTTCTGAGTGATTTTAAAGAAGCGACCCAGACAAGGGCGCAAATTCTTGTTTTGACGTCCTACCCAGAGGTCGTCAATTTCATATAATTGATAATTATCTATGTTTAAAATTCTATAACTATGAAACCATGAATCTAAATTAATGCATTATCATACCTATCTAATCCTGCTATTTTTCTTGTCCTGACCATGAAATTGCTTTCCTAAAATTTTATTATCTGAAAATTGATGAGTTGTTGAATTAACGACCTGCACAAGGTCGTCTCTTATTGAACTGACGCCCCAGACCAGGGCGCTAATTGAAAAGTAACGCCCCTGTCCAGGACGCGTTTTTGTTAAAATTCTAGAATATTAATTTTCTGTAGAATGGAAATATTGAAGGGACGACTAATGTATAAGTCGTCAAATTGTGAATAAACGCCCCTGAGTAAGGCGTTAATTGGATAATTAATGACTTAGCTTAAGTCGCTATTTTCTGTATTACTGTTTTACACTGATTACTGTCAACCGAAGGGTTATATATATATATATATATATATATATATATATATATATATATATATATATATATATATATATATATCGGCACTATATTTCCACTCCGTGAATATAGTCCCATGTTTCATGATGTTTTACCGCACTACCCTCAATTCTCATTGACATACAAGCTCTCCATTGGACATTCCGTTCCTTTGGACTAGCGAGTTAGTCATAGAGACCTCCGTAAGTCTCCTCACAGCCTTGGATTCTCTCAAGGCCGACTGAGCTGGTTGTACCATAAAACCCCATTACACTATTTTGCCATGTCACTCTATGGAAATATGGTATACCGGCCCTCATGTTATGCAAAGTGTGTATCATGAGAATTCTCTTAATGGGATGAGGTTATCATGCCATTTGATGCTGTTCTTGTAAACCCCAATTCTATATCAACATTGTCATGATGTTCTTGTAAACCCCAATTCTATATCAACATTGTTATGATGTTCTTGTAGACCCCAATTCTATATTAAACTTGATGTTCTTGTGGACCTCAATTCTATATAAAGAATGTCCATACTTGTTTGTCATGGTACCCAAGTTAGGGAACCAATTCCACCTAGTTTTATCGATAATCGTGATTGTACCGTTATTATCGCCTATCTATGTCAAGTGTCATATTTTGGACTCTATTCTATCCAAGTTTATCCTACATGTCTACAAACTTTATTCTTAAAATTCCATAATGGCTATACACAAAAGTGGATGTTAAAATACATGATTAATGCCTGCGCATATAGGGCCCGATCTGGTCCTGGGAGGAGCACCCGAAAGTACTTGTGCCCATGGGAGTTGATTGATCACGGTATTGGCATTATACCGAAGTGCATGACTAGCTTGATTGAACATTCCACAAATCTTGTACTCGTACTTGACTTGATATTACATGACTTGCGTGACCCGAAAAAGGGTAATTTCATACTTGCTTGCTTGAAACGTGATAGCGAAATTCCAACATGACATGATGAATACACTTGCTCGAATATCTTGATATCTTTTGATATAAGTTCTTGAAAGCTCATGACCAGTTCTCGTCGCTATCTTATTGTTATACACTCTCTCTATCTTGTCGTTTTATGCGAGCATGCATAGCTATAGTGCATTCATGAAAGATGTAATCACTTAAACCCCTTGCTAGTTCTTGAGATATAATTTCCTACTGAGCGTTCGCTCACTTAGTGTTTGCCTACTTTTCAGGTAAGTCCGACGGTGAGGGAACTCAAACGGATGGGGAAAATCAAGAGTGAAAGAGATAGAGCTTCTTCCGTGTTATCTAGTCTTTTTCATATTTTCTTGAGTCATCCTTGTATTTTTCCTTTATTTTAGTTAGTACTTCAAAGGTTTGTAATAGACATATTCTTATGAAGGAATAAAGGATTGGGTTATCTTTATTTTTGCACATCTCTGATTTTGGTGTCGAATACACTAATACTCTGATTGACATGATTGATATAAACTCGTCACGCGTCTCCGGGTATCTTCCGCTCTCGGGGCGTGACACCTATACACTCCTGTGACACCAATTTTAATCCTTCCGAACTTCATAGGCCGTGGGTAGCGAGCCAGGATTCGGGTTGTGCAGTTATTTTTTGATACTCGGATCATGGGTCGTGACACCTTCATCTTCTCTGGCACTAGGCTTCCATTGTTCTTCCTTTGTCGCCCTAATTCTGCCTTCCAGTCTTGCTACTTTCTGGTGACCCTCCTTCTTCTTAATGTACACCATGTCTCACCCCCATAGAAACCATCTCCCCTCTAAGGGGTCTGACGAGGAGTCTTCCTCTGAAACCTCAGAGTTCCTCGCGGAGAGCCATAATATTGTCCCGCTTGTCCTTATCCTCCTCATGTCACCCAGGTTATTTATTGTGTCACCTCGGGTTTGCGGGAAGCCTTCCAAGTTCTCGCAGAATATGACATAATCTTCCCCAAGGAGGATGAGGTTCTAGGGGTGTATTTGTAAGGATCTGATCCGGGATCAGGAAGAGTGCAGTAGAAACAAGTAATTAAAATTTTTATCCTGACCAAGTTGATGGCTCCGGTGTGATTCCCGATGACTATCTATGACTACGTGATTCGATTTTACCTCTGCGATACGTAGATCACATGGAAGCGGAAAGTGATTCCTCGTGACGATAATGACCCAGGTAAATGCTTGATCTCTAGTAGTAGCCACATGGGTACGGATGGCAGAGTCGTCTCTATGCAGCGCTCCACGAACAATCTCCTTAGTGGCACTCCGGTATAGTCTCTACACTAACTAGAGACAAGAGGAAGAAGAGAGAGGAGAGAGAAAGGGGCACTCCTCCCAAGGAGGAGAGAGAGAAAGGAGGCGGCCATCACTGGGGAAACCTTGGATGCCTGGCCTAGGGTTCCCCCCATGCAACTATTTTATATACTCCTTGATTTTTCATAGAAACTCTCATAAGTCCAAAATTACATACATACTCCTGCTATCTATAACCCTAATGTGTATGACACTCTAGGCCCAATGTCAGTCTGGTTTTAGGCCCATTAAGCTTAAGAACACTTTCTTAGCTTTTCATATTAATACATAACATAGAATTATTTATTTAATCATCTCATGACTTAAATAATTAATTTATCATCACACGATGGATAATCATATCATGATTATTCCTTTATTAGGCTTTTAGGCCATAGTAAGCACCAAGCAACACATTGTGACCCTAGAAGACAAAGGAGGTCTATTTAAACCACTCTGAGATTTTTTCGCCTATAGTTATCACATAATTATAGTCCTTCATTTATACACGATGTCCCTAGTCATAATCAAGGATATAGTCATATTGTCAAACCCTATTTAATTATGACCAAATGAAAAGTTCATATGGAAAATTTCTTTTCCACGGAACTGTCTACCTTAGCCAAAGATTTAACCAAGTAACGTTCATAGGGTATTATCTCCCATACTATATCTGAGATTGAATCATCCACTATTTTCACTCAATTACTTTCACATGTTTTTCGTTGTATCTGAATATCTAAGCATCTAAAACTTATGGCTAAAGTCCATTTCCCAAGAATCAAAATACAGAAGTCCTCATGCAAGGTATCTTTGGTGACTCATGTCCAAGGACCAACTGTGCTACTGTGACTAAAAAATCTCTTGGTTGATAGTAATATATAATTACCATATAGATATTCATGATAAGATCAGTTCAGTGAACCCTATTTCTGCAATGGGCACCTACACATATATCTTAGTATCTCCACACCAGTGACTCTGAGATCAGTCACTCTCATCATATGAGAAGATATAATGTGCATTGGTCTATCTGGATTCATTTATGTCTTGTCTCAAAGATCTTATGACCATGAACATTTAGAATACATATATCATAATAAAGGTTTACATAGGTATGATAGGCTTACTTATATATTTAACCGCAAGTAGACCAGATATTCTATTCAGCGTCTGTATGTGTGCTAGATATCAAGTTAATCCTAAAGAAACACATCTACTTCATGTTAAAAGAACTTTTAGATACCCTTCTAGATCTTCTAATTTGGGATTATGATATCTAAGATTATGCACTCTTGATAATTGGATACTTTGACATTGACTATATATGCTGGATGTAAGATAGATAGGAAGAGCACCAGTAGAACATGTCAATGTCTTGTAGGGTGTTTGATTTCTTGGTCATCCAGGAAGCAGCATTCAGTAGCCTTGTCAACAGCGGAAGCTGAGTATGTTGTTGTTGGAAGTTGATGTACATAATTGTTATGGGTCAAGTATCAATTGGAAGACTATGGACCGAAGCTAAAGCCGATTCTAATGATGTGCGATAACACAAGTGCAATTAATCAGATCAAAACCCCTATCCAACATTCTAGAACAAAGCACACTGAGGTGCACCATCATTTCATAAGGGAACATGTTGCTAGTGACAATATCCTACTTCATTTTGTGGGCACATTGTATCAATTGGCTGACATCTTTATCAAGCCACTCTCTAAAGAAAGGTTCACTACGATTCGTCGGACATTAGAGATATGTGCCTTGGACTAAATAGATGATCAGAAATCTGAATGCATGTCAATATATTGATTTTTGATGAACGATAGATAACTTAGAAAAGAAGTACACAGAGCCTTTCCTATCTGTATCCATTCAACACTCTGTGTTTGTTCATCCTATTCTTAACCTAAATCCTTGGCTATCCATTCCTAGCCAACCTTCTGGAGGAGTTTCCAGTTCAGAAAACAACACATATTGAGGGGGAGATCTTCTCGTTAAATCCACGACTTGAGGGGGAGATACATCTAAAGAACACTCTTTTTCTAACCCTCACCTTTAGATCTCTATAATCTGCCACAATAATTTCTGTCTTTTACCTTCTATACCATCAAACTCCTACTCCAATCAGAACATCCTTCTACAACATTACTTCCTATCTCCTAATATCTACCTGGACTAACAGACATTGCCTAACTATGTACTACTTGTCTATTACCTCTGCATGTATATGCTCCAGGTCTTACGGTTCATCATACATTCTATGTTAATTCAGTTATACCATTTACTTCTTTGTTATACCTTTTTGCTGTATGACAAAAAGGGGGAGAAAAATACAAGACTGAACCTGGATTAGATTCTGTCAATGATTTGCATCAAATTGATTCTTCATTTTATTGCTTAAAATTATTTGCTCAGATCCACAATAATTTTCTCATCACCAAAAAGGAGGAGATTATTAGGCTGATACCTAAACTCCTATGAATTAACTTAATTTTAGTGATTTTGGTGACAACAAAATCACTAGAACAAGGTGAGATAAGCAACTGGAATAAGAAGAAGAAGACAAGCATGAAAAATCGGCTAAGTATAACTTAGACATTTCCTTTTCACTTAGGAAAAATCCCTATCACCTATCCTGATTCACTTAGGTGCAGTGTTTTTCAGATAGGCGCATTTATCTCGTTTAGGCGATACTAAGTTCACTTAAGCGATGCAAACATCGCCTATCCGGTATATCTTCTATCTTATCTTATGTCTTATAAATTTCACCTATCTCATTCACATAGACGCAAGAATTAACATAGGCACACTGAAAACTCAATTAGGCACTGCTAACATCACCTATCCTGTATAGCGCCTATCTTATCCGTTCAACATCACCTATCTTAAGCATAGCTGGACTCACTCTGACTATCTCAAATTTGCCTATCTTCTGTCAACTATCGGCTATCTCGTTATATCTTCACCTACCTCATCTCATAGCCGTTCCAGGACTTCCTAAAGAAAGACCAACTTCAACTATCTATATAAGACAAGCTTCATAGATACTTTAGGCATCGCCTAACTTGGTCACTTCGTCTATCTCAATCAATATAGCGGTTCTATAACTATCTGAAAGCTAATTCTTTATTAAAATAGGTGCTTTAACTTAGTCGATATATTAGGCGCATTGTTTATTTAGCTATCTTTCTGTCTATATTTCCTTTATTAATATTTCTGATAGATGCAATATAAACTATTTTGAAAAAAAATCTTTAGCAATTTGCCCTTTATTTCTATCATTCTCAAGATAGTTGCATTCTAAACTTAAGTTACTTTTCAAACATAAAAATATAAAACGACTATCTCATACATTTTGTCTTATATGTTGAATAATTGATTGTCATTCTGAAGATACAACTATTTACTTTTTTGGGTTCTTATAATTTATAAATAGCTGCTGACAAACAAGAAAACACTTGGTCAAATAAAACAATTATGTATGTCTTCTTAAAACTAACTAAGTCCATTGCAAGGGATACTCCAAATTCAAAATGAATTTAATGTAGCCGAATGCACATTAAATGTTGCCTATACTGAAGGCATGTACGCACGTAATCTTTGCAGATACATTTGACTGACGACCGTGGAAGGATAGTCTTTTTCGACATATTTGAGGAAAAGGTAGGACAGAATAGTTGGAAGAATGACGCGTGCTAGCCTATGCTAAACAACGGAAGCTATTCTATTATATTTGTGATCACTTATCGATAGTGACATTTATTTTCGTGACAGCTTAAGAAAGGAAGAGACACTATGTAAGAGACACTGCTACTAGATTTCGTCAAAGAAGAAATACAAAAAGAAATGGCTAAAGACATATCGCGAAGAAAAAAGATCTAGAAATTCAAAAAATAGCAAATTTGTTTTTGACAGCTCGATACGATGATACAAGAAGAAAAGAAAAGACTCATATGTAGTTAGTCTAACGTTCTATGATTTGAGTCTAACGTATGCATCATTATGCCTAACGAATACTTGGTTCTGACTAACATTCAGTGGTTTGTATCTAACAGAACCAGCACTTGTAAGAGCTATATATATGCAGTTTGATGAAGAAGAGAGGATTTTACGAAGAGAGCATTCTAGATAAATCCTTACCTCTAGTTCAAAACTTTCATTGAAAAGTGTTGAGAGTTTTCAAAGTCAAATTCTTCCTCAATTGATTTCCTGCTAAGAGCTCAACAAGATAAAATCTCAAGCATTCACTCTGCTACATCTTTGAAAGCCTTTCACGTCACTCTGATTTTCTCCGAAGGCTTTCTCTTTTCTTTTGTTCAAGATAATTAGATCATCACTTTGTTTCTTTTTATATTGAATAGTCTTACGTTTATTGTACATATTCTGCCTTCTTGGAGGCATAGCATGTGTAAACCTTATTTGATTTGTTGGTGCGGACACCCGAGCTGTTGATCGGCACGACACACCGAGCCACCGGTACCGCACACGGAGCACGACACGAGCCACCTCAGCGTCCATCTGGCTCGGAGACAGCTTGGAGACTCCGCCTTGAGCCTCCCCATTTATTATATTTAGCTAGACTTTATGTGTGTGTAATTTGTATTTATTTCGTTGCATTCGGTTTGCCATTTTGAGTGTAATAGGGGCTTACGAGCATTTCGGACCCCGTGGGCCCCACGGGCCCCCCGGGCCCCACCACATTGGGCCACCTCAGCCTAGGGTCCCACATGGGGCCAGTAAACATGCCACATGGGAGCATCTAGAAGTTTGAATGGTATTTGGACACATGGGGGACAATGGACTTGAAAAGTCCAAATGAGAGGCCACCTACCCCCACCTACCAAGTCCAACTTCCACATCCTTGCCATTCTAGTCAATAGGCCGCCCCCCCCCCCCTTTATTTTTTTTTAATTTTCATTTGTGTGGATGGTCACATGCAATCCTAGCCCTCAATCTCCCACCCCTAGATCCAACGGTGGAGGATTGATTAGATTGGTGACCTATATATGCTTGTAATTTCCATTTTTGATGGATTAATGCCATTTGGAATCAAGAAATTGTTGGAGCTCCAGCTTGGTGCGCCCCTCTCTTCCCCCTTGCAGCTGTGAAGGTTGCCTCTGGAGGTGTGACTCCTCCCCTATCAGTTCCGGTCATCGCCGCTGCCGCCACGAGCCGCCACCGCACCGCCATCGCCTTCGCCGGAGTTCTGTCCACGCAGTACCACAGCCACTTCCACGAAATTCCAGTCTCAGCCACGGCCTCAGATCGAGCTGGAACTTTTACTGGATGTCCCAGAGGTGTCCAGCACATCCTCAGAATTTTGGTTGGTCATAAAGATCTCATTTGGTATTTTTTGATTTTCGTCCAATCACAGTTTCCAGATCTGTCTACTGTCTGTTTCTATTTCCACCCGCCCAGAGTTTCAAGTCTTAGGTCCTTGTTTTGATTTTCTTTCGTTCGCCCAATTTAACTGGGTGTCCCTTGAATCCATACCTTCATCCACCATTTTTTTTAATTTTTGGTTCGTCCATTTCATATTTTCTAAAATTCGTTCTCAGTCCTAGATACAGTACTTTCTGCCAGTTCCCAGATCCGACCACCAGACACTCCAAAAATCCTATCAAATCACCACCAGCTCCAAATCCAATTCTAAAAATTTTTCCAGCTTCATGGTTTGAATACCTACAAAGTTGAAGAAGAGCTTGAAGTCTGATTCCTACGGAAAGTAGGCAGTCAACGGTGGTTCTCAGACAAGTACCCTGTAAATCTGATGTCTCGGTTACTGTACAACAGGGATTTGTAAATTCATTAAAGTCTAGATCCGGCCAGATCCATCAGATCTCTTTGAGTCTAGATTGAAGCATTTGAAGAGAGCTTTCCAACGATAGCTCATGCGTCCCGATCCGACGTCGGGATCGACCGCAGCGGCTGTTTTCGCCGGAGCGCGCACCTGAAAACAGCAAGCAGAAATCCGTGGGCAGCATTCCAAAAGCTTGGAGATCGGAGTTGTTCGGCCACCGGTCGGTGTTCCCGGCCGACCGCCTTCCTTGGAGACGTGCCACCAGGGGTCCCCATCACAGTGGGACCCACTCCTGCAGATCCGGAGGCCAGCGCCACCCGTGGGCCCCACGGGCCCGCATAACCCGCCGTTCGGAAAGCACTAAAACGCGGAGTTCGGCACCGCCGGGCGACATCAAGATGCTACCCGTCAACCCGAGTTGCGTGATTCCCGGGCTCCACATGTGACCTTTTACCTCCCTGCGTGGAGTGGGTCAAATCTTTGTATTGCTGTGATATTGTTTAACCGGGAGTCCGTGATTCGGCCGGGGTTGTCTTCGCCACGCCGGGAGCGTGGAGGTAATGGTCCGAACCTCTTGGCGTTCATTTGCTTAGCTAGTATACGGTCTTTTGCCGCTGCCGAGAGTGTAGGTATTAGACCGTGTGTCCATGTCACCACTGTGAGAGTGAGAGTGACCCGTCCCGCGACTCGATCCGAGTCCGGAAGTTGAGTCGGACTACCCTTGACCTCCGCCGGTTCCTTAACCGCGCACGGTCCGCGCTTTCCCTCGCTTGGGACGACGAGTGAGCTTCCACTTCTGTTAGCGACGTTTTACCACTAGGAGCTCGTAGTGTCGGGCTTAGTGTCTCCCTGGTGTGTGCTGCTGGTCGCGTCTTCATCTAGAGTCCGAGGGTGGCACCATATAGTGTCGTCTCCTGAGTCCGTCCCGCATCAGTTTGGTATCAGAGCAAGTCGAGTCTAGGGTAGTCGTTGCATAAGTCTTGCATAGTCTAAGGTTACCCCACACACACCTTCACTCGGTATATCCAAAGGTGTTGTCCGACCGTTAGGCTTCGCCTACCGGGAAGACCACACACTTGCGCGAGTGACCTTCGGGTCGATTACCTCCGCCGCATACCGAGTCTTGGCCGTGTCTAGGGTGTAGTCGAGTCTCATTCTTTTCAAAAAAAAAAAAGTGTTTTAAATTGCATTCTTTCAAAATACCAAAAAAGGAGTGTTTTCAAATTGCAATTAGGTCTAAGTGTATCATTTAGTGTGTTTGCATTAGTCGGTCGTTGTCACCTAGTCCGTACGTCTTTGCATGCCCACCCGTCGAGGCACCCAATACTCGCCACCACCACCTATGGCGGACTCCCGAGCCCGTAGTTCCGATGAGTCTTCCACGGCCGAGATGTTCCGGGCCATCATGGATCGTTTAGACACGCGTATGGATGGTCTTAGTACGCGTATGGATGGCATAGGGACGCGTCTAGAAGGGAGGATGAAGGTCCTCGAGGATCGGGCCGGGGTTTCGGAGCAGTCCATTCAAGGCCTTGTTGGGAGGATTGCCGTCCTAGAGAGGGGCCCAGTAGCGGCGCAACCCGCGCCGACGAACGGCCAACAAGAGCCGGTGCAGCAACCCGCTGTGCCAAGGGCTCAGGTAGAGGATGTCGGGAGGCAACAGGCGCCTATAGTGGATGATTATGCCTCCGACAATGATCACGGGGGTAACGGTCGTCGTCATCAACGACGGAATCGTGATTACGAGGATGACGACCGCATTCTTAGGGGTGTGCGTGCGGACCCTCCCACTTTTAGCGGGTCCTTGGACCCTAGGGTGTATCTAGATTGGGAGGCCGGTATGGACCGGTACTTCGAGTGGTTTGAGATGAGGGACCACCGAAGAGTCTGATATGCGAAGATGAAGCTGCAAGGGCAGGCCCAAACTTATTGGATCAATGTGGAGAGCCTGCTCAACCAGCGACGTCAACCCCAAATCGGTACCTGGGATGATATGAAACTCAAATTGAGGGAGAAGTACCTTCCTGCCTCATATCGCCAACGTCTTATAGACAAGTGGCAAAGCATCTCCCAAGGGAACCGATCCGTGACCGAATACACCGCCGAGTTCGATGAGTATTATTTGCGGTGCGGGGTCACGGAAGAGAGCACCATGACGATATCCCGCTTTCGGAGAGGTTTGCGGCCTAATTATCAATATGAACTCTTTCACCGCAATGCCACCACTTTGGAGCAGGCATATCAGATTGCTCTCGAATTGGAGCAGTTCGAGGCCGAGTTCGAGTCACCCCATCGGTTGGGCTCCTTTCCCCTTCGTAGTGTCGAGTCCCGTGGCTCATCTGGCACATATCCGAGGGCCCCCATGGCTCGACCTCAGGAGCCCGCTCGCCACGAGCCCTTTGCTCCTAGGCCTCGCCCTCCACCCCCGAGGGACCTTCCTCGTCCCCAGCATCTTACGGCCCCACCCATAGCCCGTCCACCGGCACCTGCACCACCCGCACGTCCTTTGTTGCCTACGCCTCCTATCCGTCGGGAGGATAAAGGTAAAGGACCTATGATTGGGGAGCCTAGTGGATCACGGCAGCAGTGTTATCGCTGCAATGGGTTTGGCCATTTCGCCAACCAGTGTCCCACTCACCCATCTCTTCACATTGGGGACACACAGGCTGAGGATACCACCCCTGCGGGCCTAGAGTTAGTCAGCTATGAGGCAGATGAAGAGCTAGCTGACGAGTACTATGAGATGGGAGGTGAGGCCCAGGATGCCCAGCAGTTAGACGATACCCATGTGGGGGTCGTCAGATGTATCCTCACCCAGCCACAGGTCAGTGATGACTGGCGTCGGACCACTATCCTTCATGTATTCTGTAGGCTGGGAAAGCAAATTTGCAAGGTGGTCATCGATAGCGGGAGTTGTATCAATGCAATCTCCACGAACGCTGTCACTCGTCTTGGTCTCACACCCGTAGACCACCCTTGCCCCTACCAGGTATCATGGGTGGATACAACTTCCATTTCGGTCAGGCTGCGGTGCTTGGTCCCGCTGCAGCTCCACTCCTACCGTGACGAGATCTGGTGTGATGTTCTTCCCATGGAAGTGGGAAGTATCATTCTTGGTAGGCCGTGGTTATTCGACCGAGATGCCACACTCCATGGTCGGTCGAACACCTGTACCTTCGACCACGATGGCCAGCGGGTCACCCTCCAACCCGTTCGGCCCAGGAGCCCATCTGTTAGGGGTCCTACTGGCCCTAGTACTCCGAAGCCTTCCGTTCCCGGGCCTAGTACCCCATCCCCAGCTCGGGCTATGACCGTTACCTCTGGCCCAGGAGAGCCCTCGACGAGGAGATTGATGATGATTAGCTCCCGGGAAATGGAGCAGGAGCTTAGTCAGGGCTGTCCGGTGTTTGCCATTACGGTCCGAGAGGTGGAGCGGGACTCCGAGGGTGAGCTCCCACCCGAGGTTGTTCCCATTCTGCAGGAGTATGCTGATGTATTCCCCGATGAGCTTCCCGAGGGACTCCCACCTATGCGGGATATTCAGCATGCCATCGACCTTGTTCCGGGCTCTTCTTTGCCCAATCTTCCTCATTATCGAATGAGCCCCACGGAGCATGCCGAGCTTAAACGGCAGGTCGATGAGCTTGTGCAGAGAGGATCTGTCCGGGACAGCATGAGTCCATGTGCTGTACCCGCATTACTCGCCCCGAAGAAGGATGGCACGTGGAGAATGTGCATTGATAGTCGTGCCATCAACAAAATCACCGTGAAGTACAGGTTCCCTATTCCCCGCCTTGATGACATGCTGGACATGATGGCAGGTGCCACTATCTTTTCGAAGATCGATCTTAAGAGCGGCTATCATCAGGTGAGGATTAGGCCAGGTGATGAGTGGAAGACCGCATTTAAGACCAAGGACGGTCTATATGAGTGGTTGGTCATGCCTTTTGGGTTGACCAATGCCCCTAGCACTTTCATGCGGCTCATGACTCAGGTCCTTCGACCTTTCATTGGAGTCTTTGTAGTGGTGTATTTTGATGATATCCTTATCTATAGCCGCACCACAGGGGACCACTTAGACCACCTTCGGCAGGTCTGTATACTTCTTCGGCGAGAGCAGTTGTTTGCGAACCCACAGAAGTGTGCTTTCATGACATCTCAGCTTACCTTCTTGGGTTTCATTGTGTCTAGTACTGGGGTCTCCGCCGATCCGGAGAAGGTCCGGGCCATTGTTGAGTGGCCGGAACCCCGTACGGTTCATGATGTCCGCAGCTTTCATGGCCTTGCGACGTTCTATCGTCGCTTCATCCGCGGATTTAGCTCCGTCACTGCCCCGATCACGGATTGCATCCGTAAGGGCACATTTGTATGGAGGAAGGCCGCATCTGCTGCCTTCAGGGACATCAAAGAGCGCATGACCCAGACACCTATCCTTCGACTGCCTGATTTCTCGAAGGTGTTTGAGGTCTGTTGTGATGCGTCGGGTGTTGGGATAGGAGGAGTTTTGAGTCAGGAGTCCCACCCGATCGCATATTTCAGCGAGAAGCTGAATGATGCAAAACTGCGATATTCCACATATGATAAAGAGTTTTACGCAGTTGTTCAGGCTCTTAGGCATTGGAGGCATTACCTATTACATCAGGAGTTTGTCTTATACTCCGATCATGAGGCTTTGAGGTACCTCCATTCCCAAAAGAAGCTGAATTCGCGTCATAGTCGTTGGGTTGAGTATCTCCAGCAGTTCACCTTTGTGCTAAAACATAAGGCTGGAGTGGAGAACAAGGTGGCCGATGCCTTGAGTCGGCGAGCATGTCTTCTTACCACCATGAGTGCCGAGGTCATAGGGCTAGAGAAGATGAAGGAGGCCTATGTTGATTGTCCTGACTTCGGTCAGATTTTTACTACTCTCCAGGCCGGGCCCTCGAGAGACCATGATGATTATGTGCTTCAGGAGGGTTACCTCTTTCGAGGTAGCAGGCTATCTGTTCCCCGAACTTCGGTTCGAGATTTCCTAGTGTGGGAACTACATGCGGGAGGTCTAGCCGGCCACTTTGGTCGGAACAAGACTATTGAGGCAGTGGAGCATCGATTTTATTGGCCGAGCTTGAAGCGCGATGTTGCTAACATCGTGGCTCAGTGCCGTACATGTGCTATGGCCAAAATGAAGAAGCAAAGCTCGGGCCTTTATACGCCTCTCCCCGTGCCTGATGCCCCGTGGCAGGATGTCAGCATGGATTTTGTTTTGGGATTGCCACGTACCTCCAGGAAGCATGATTCGGTCTATGTGGTGGTTGACCGTTTCTCGAAGATGGCCCTCTTTATCCCTTGCTCAAAGACTTCGGATGCTTCTAGGGTAGCCCGCCTATTCCTTACTCATGTGGTGTGCAAGTTCGGGTTGCCTCGCACTATAGTGTCTGACCGTGATGTTAGGTTCACTTCCTATTTTTGGAAGACACTATGGCATATGATGGGTATGCACCTCAAGTTTTCCACTGCATACCATCCCCAGACAGATGGTCAGACCGAGGTGGTCAATAGGAGTCTGGGTGATCTTTTGAGATGTATTGTTAGGGACCGCATTGGGGATTGGGATCTCATTCTACCTATGGCTGAGTTTGCATATAATGATTCGGTGAATAGGTCTACTGGCATGAGTCCATTTGAAATTGTCACAGGTCGTAGGCCTAGGAAACCCGTTGACCTTGTCCCCATGCCTGTCCATGCTAGAGTGTCGGAGTCGGCCGAGTCATTTGCTAGGCATGTTAGGAGTTTGCATGACGACATCCGTCGTCACATTGAGTCCAGCAATGCACGGTACAAGGAGTTAGCCGATGCCCACCGACACCACCGAGAGTTCCACGAGGGCGAATACGTCATGATCAGGGTAAGACCTGAACGGTTTCCCTCTGGAACCGTTAAGAAGTTGCAAGCTCGCGGAGCCGGTCCATTCAGAGTGTTGAAACGCGTTGGATCCAATGCGTACGTTGTGGACTTGCCCGAGGAATATGGTATAAGCTCTACCTTCAATGTATCGGATCTTGTTGCATATAGGGACCCAGCGGTGATCCCTAGTGAGCCTTTTGAGCCATCTCCTCCCCTTGAGAGTGATCCCACACCTGAGTGTCCACTTCCACCTCCAGCCCCTTTTTCACGGCAGCGTGAGCATATAGATCGTATACTGGACGAGCAAGTGACGGTTACCAGGAGTGGATCTTACCCGCGCTACCTAGTGCGATGGAGAGGACGGCCCGCTACTGAGGACACATGGATCACACATGGTTAGTTGCAGCAGATTGATCCGGACCTTTTGGAGCGATACAGGAGCGATGCAGACCCTTACTCGACAGGGTCGAGTTTCTCCCACCCGGGGAGAATTGGTGCGGACACCCGAGCTGTTGATCGGCACGACACACCGAGCCACCGGTACCGCACACGGAGCACGACACGAGCCACCTCAGCGTCCATCTGGCTCGGAGACAGCTTGGAGACTCCGCCTTGAGCCTCCCCATTTATTATATTTAGCTAGACTTTATGTGTGTGTAATTTGTATTTATTTCGTTGCATTCGGTTTGCCATTTTGAGTGTAATAGGGGCTTACGAGCATTTCGGACCCCGTGGGCCCCACGGGCCCCCCGGGCCCCACCACATTGGGCCACCTCAGCCTAGGGTCCCACATGGGGCCAGTCAACATGCCACATGGGAGCATCTAGAAGTTTGAATGGTATTTGGACACATGGGGGACAATGGACTTGAAAAGTCCAAATGAGAGGCCACCTACCCCCACCTACCAAGTCCAACTTCCACATCCTTGCCATTCTAGTCAATAGGCCGCCCCCCCCCCCCCCTTTATTTTTTTTTAATTTTCATTTGTGTGGATGGTCACATGCAATCCTAGCCCTCAATCTCCCACCCCTAGATCCAACGGTGGAGGATTGATTAGATTGGTGACCTATATATGCTTGTAATTTCCATTTTTGATGGATTAATGCCATTTGGAATCAAGAAATTGTTGGAGCTCCAGCTTGGTGCGCCCCTCTCTTCCCCCTTGCAGCTGTGAAGGTTGCCTCTGGAGGTGTGACTCCTCCCCTATCAGTTCCGGTCATCGCCGCCGCCGCCACGAGCCGCCACCGCACCACCATCGCCTTCGCCGGAGTTCTGTCCACGCAGTATCATAGCCACTTCCATGAAATTCCAGTCTCAGCCACGGCCTCAGATCGAGCTGGAACTTTTACTGGATGTCCCAGAGGTGTCCAGCACGTCCTCAGAATTTTGGTTGGTCATAAAGATCTCATTTGGTATTTTTTGATTTTCATCCAATCACAGTTTCCAGATCTGTCTACTGTCTGTTTCCATTTCCACCCGCCCAGAGTTTCAAGTCTTAGGTCCTTGTTTTGATTTTCTTTCGTTCGCCCAATTTAACTGGGTGTCCCTTGCATCCATACCTTCATCCACCATTTTTTTTAATTTTTGGTTCGTCCATTTCATATTTTCTAAAATTCGTTCTCAGTCCTAGCTACAGTACTTTCTGCTAGTTCCCAGATCCGACCACCAGACACTCTATCAAATCACCACCAGCTCCAAATCCAATTCTAAAAATTTTCCCAGCTTCATGGTTTGAATATCTACAAAGTTGAAGAAGAGCTTGAAGTCTGATTCCTACGGAAAGTAGGCGGTCAATGGTGGTTCTCAGATAAGTACCCTGTAAATCTGATGTCTCGGTTACTGTACAACAGGGATTTGTAAATTCATTAAAGTCTAGATCCGGCTAGATCCATCAAATCTCTTTGAGTCTAGATTGAAGCATTTGAAGAGAGCTTTCCAACGATAGCTCATGCGTCCCGATCCGACGTCGGGATCGACCGCAGCGGCTGTTTTCGCCGGAGCGCGCACCTGAAAACAGCAAGCAGAAATCCGTGGGCAGCATTCCAAAAGCTTGGAGATCGGAGTTGTTCGGCCACCGGTCGGTGTTCCCGGCCGACCGCCTTCCGTGGAGACGTGCCACCAGGGGTCCCCATCACAGTGGGACCCACTCCTGCAGATCCAGAGGCCAGCGCCACTCGTGGGCCCCACGGGCCCGCATAACCCGCCGTTCGGAAAGCACTAAAACGCGGAGTTCGGCACCGCCGGGCGACATCAAGATGCTGCCCGTCAACCCGAGTTGCGTGATTCCCGGGCTCCACATGTGACCTTTTACCTCCCTGCGTGGAGTGGGTCAAATCTTTGTATTGCTGTGATATTGTTTAACCGGGAGTCCGTGATTCGGCCGGGGTTGTCTTCGCCACGCCGGGAGCGTGGAGGTAATGGTCCGAACCTCTTGGCGTTCATTTGCTTAGCTAGTATACGGTCTTTTGCCGCTGCCGAGAGTGTAGGTACTAGCCCGTGTGTCCATGTCACCGCTGTGAGAGTGAGAGTGACCCGTCCCGCGACTCGATCCGAGTCCGGAAGTTGAGTCGGACTACCCTTGACCTCCGCCGGTTCCTTAACCGCGCACGGTCCGCGCTTTCCCTCGCTTGGGACGACGAGTGAGCTTCCACTTCTGTTAGCGACGTTTTACCACTAGGAGCTCGTAGTGTCGGGCTTAGTGTCTCCCTGGTGTGTGCTGCTGGTCGCGTCTTCATCTAGAGTCCGAGGGTGGCACCATATAGTGTCGTCTCCTGAGTCCGTCCCGCATCATTTGTTCTCTCTGAAAGGAAGAGGTCCTTGCTTGCGGGCAAGAGTACCAGTAGGAGGTCAATATCCTATAGGTGTGGTTGATACCTGTAAATTAGCTGGGGTCTTAGACAGAAGACGCACATATGTGGTGAGCTGAACACCTGATCAAAAATAGCACTTGTATTAATTCTCAATTGAGAGAGTTAGTGGAAAGCCTAGTGGTCGCTAGGTATTGGAAGTAGGGCTGATTAGAGATCAGCACCGATCCAGTATAAACATTCTTGTGTCTCTTGTGTGTTTGCTGTTGCTCTTTCATCTCATCACATTTTAATTCTACAGTATTCTGGTTTATTCTAGAATAATCTGTATTAGTGATGTTTGATCATACTCGCTCTAGTTCTTAGCTTATCTTACTGTGATTATTTTTCAATAACACAGTCACCCCCCTTTAGGTTAACAGCCATATCTGGGTAACAATTTTTGCTATTACTTGTGGTTGGGATCTGCGGAACCCCTACTAAGCAAATGAGATGAGGCTCACCCCTTTCCTTTCAGGTGCGGTGCTCCTTCTAGGGTTTTTGAGATATGATGCAACACCCAAGGCATTTCTAGTTGCCAGCTTGCCAAAGCTAGGGTATGCTCCAATACTATGTGATGCAGGACGAGACACGGACACGACAAGCTCGTGATCGTCCCTTAACGAGGGAAGCGTCGGACGTGCACGGTTGAGAAACCGGCAGTGAGCTAGGGTGGTCGGCTCTCACTTGTGCCCGGATCGGGTCACGGGACGGTCTCGCACTCTCTCGCAGCAGCGGTAATGAACAGATAAAGCGAGCTAGATATCCCTACATATGCTCTCTAGCAGCGGCATAAACAAGCATATATAAAATTAAGCAAAATGCCAAGTAAGGAGCGAGGACGATACCTCCACGCGCTCGGCGTGGGGACGACGGACCCGGCCGAAACTCGTACTCCCGGAACAATCATACACAAGATTACAGCAATACAAATTGCTGCCCACTCCACGCAGGGAGGTAAAGGGCTACACAATGGGGTCCGGGAGGACCGAATTCGGGTTGACGGGCGGCTTCTCGCGTTGATTCGGCAGCACACGTACTCACGCCTGTGGGGCCCACGTGCTGTCTGGAGGGACCGTGTGGGACACGGTGGCACCGCTGTGGTGGTGGATGCCTGGATGAGCACTCCCTGGAGTGTAGGCGCGCTGGTTCGCCGGCCGGAGGCCGGGCGGCTCCGATCGTCACCGGTCGGAACAACCGGCCACGGATCTGTAACTTCTGGTTTTTAGCGTGCGTCCCGACGAGAACGGACGCTGCGATCAGCCTAATGTCGGATCGACACGAAACTGGCGCCGTTGGAAAGCTAACTTCAAATAATTCAATCTAGGCTTGAAGATCTAGCCTGGATCTGCACGGATCTGGGCTTTAATGAATTTACAACTTCCTGTTGTACAGTAGCCGAACACTCAGATCTGCAGGGCTATTCTCTGAGAACTGCCTTTGACCGATATGTGAACGTCTGAATCTGAAGTGGTGGTCTTCAGCAAAGTTGTAGAAAATCAAGCTAGGAAAACGGAAAAACTAATTTGGACAAATTTGGATGTGGCTACGAATTGATAGGATTTTTTAACTGGAAGTGGGTCGGATCTGGAAATGGGCTGAAAGCACTGTAGCTGAGATAGATCACGAATTTTGAAAAATGGATAAATGGTGGATAAAAAATCAAGAAAAATGGTGGATGTAGGGAATGATGGACAGACCTCCCAGTAAAATTGGGAGGGTTTGGAAAAATCAAAAAGAGGGTCGGAGATGGGAAATTCAGAGCTGCTATCACTGTAGACAGAGACAAAACAGATCTAAGAATGTAAAATGAACGAAAATATAAAATTACTAAATGGAGGAGTTTGGACATGAAAATGTATGTGGAGGTGGGGATTCAAGGCAAGAACACACCCTCAAAATTTCAAATCCATCTGAGCTCGTGGCTGACAGCAAGAATTCGTGGAAGTCACCTCTGTCCAGCAGGACAGAACCTTGACGATGGCTCCGTGGCGGCTCGTAGGCGGCACGAACGGCGGCGGCGGTGGCACAGATGATCACCGGAGATAGAGGGGAGGGGATAGGACGTAGAAACCACTCTAGAACTGGAGGTTGGAGGAGAGGAACCAGAGGGGAGGAGCTGGGGGCGCAAGAAGCCTTTGGCCTTTCCTCAAATTTTCTGAATTTTCATTAATATTCATATGAAAATATAATATTTTATATGATTCACATCAAATGCAATGTGAACCCTTGGATCTAGGGGTGGGGATTGAAGGGCTGGGATTAAGTGTGAAACACACACAAAAATTAATACAATAATAATGGGAGAGGGGCGCCCCCTTGACCAAGGGGTATGGTAGGTGAAGGTAGGTGACCTACCTTGGACCAATTTAACCACTTGTCTACCCATGTGGCATTTGACATTCAACCCTTCTAGATGGCCACCTAGGATGGTTGACCAGCCCCACATGAGTGACATGGACCAATGGGAAAGGGCTGAGGGCCCCATTGCTGGTCCTACTGACAAATTACATAGAAACCCACACAATCCATAGGAATGACACATTGGCTTATAAAGCCGTACAATTGCGCATATACTTTCCTGTGGATATACAAATAAGCTAAAGGACATAAATGCAAAAGTAAATGTACATGCTCGGCGTCGATTCCCATCACTATGTACTTTTACTTTCCTTTTATACTGTAGCTTTTGGACTTGTACTCTAGACTGCAAATTGTATAAATTATAATAAATGTAATTTAATTTCTACACTTTATTTTCTGTATTCATTTTAGATTAGATTTAGATGCACTTCCACGGCATTAGTTAACCCTTTCGAGCTCTGTGACTCGTGGGTGGCGGGCCAGGATTTGGGTTGCACCGATTTTTTTTCGGTACTCAAATTCTGGGTCGTTACAGAAGAGGTTAGACGAAGGAGGAAACTTAGATTAAGGGAGATAGACGATGTTCCACATAAGTTGAAGGGAGATAGACGAAGTTCTGCTTAAGTTGAAGGGAGATGATGAAAAGCCCAGAACTTAGACGATGCACATGCAATTAGGCAAAGAAGGGTTAGACGATGTATCGTCTAAGTGGGAAGCATTAGACGAAGTAACAGAGTAGATGATGTATCCTCTAAGTCAGAAGCATTAGACGAAATAGTAGAGTAGACGATGTATCGTATAAGTCGGAAGCATTAGACGAAGTGGCCTATTAGACGAATTACTTTTGTCATCTTCCATATAGATGATATATTGAATAGATAGACGATATATTGAAGGATTATATGATATATTGAAGAGATAGATGTATATTAATGATAAATTAGAGAGATAGATGATACATAGGTGGATGATGGATTAGACGATGGAATAAACAATGTATTTAGACCATGGGAAATTAAATAAAGGAACTTAAAAACCTAAAAATAAACTCAAGGGCTATCTAATAGGGATTAGAAATATTTGATAGAAATCAGAGTTATACGGTGGGGATCAGAACTGAATGATAAGGGTTAACGATGTAAAACATGTGTATATGCTAGGTGTTAGCCGGTGCAACAGGTGGAGAGCAATTCTGCTAGGTATTAAGAATAGTTACGACAGGTGGAAGGCATCCCGCTAACAGGTGGAGAGCTATTGGGAGGTTAATGGGAAGATATTATAAATAGAAAGACTTTTAAATTAAATAATTCTCTACTAACTAGCCTTGAAGACTACCTATTTAAGTCTTTGTTACCCCTCATGCTACCCTTTTGTCTACCCTGAGCACAGAGAGGAGGAGCCGTAGGAACGTCAGAGGGGAAAAAGGGTAAGAAGGTGAGTTTTAGATTGTTGAATAGGTTATCCAAGAATAAAGTCTAACTAGAAAAAGGTTGTTCTATGGTGTTAGGAGTAAGACAATCATTCCCCGATGCAAGGAGAACGGATGGGAGTGGTTCAAAGATGAACAGTGAGGTTGGAAAGAAAAACCTATAGTGATTAAGGATCCCATAGTATAGGTAGGCACGTGATAAACCAAGCCTATGCTAATCTTTACGTATATTATTTTGACAGTACTTTGACAATTAGAAGTTGAGTCATGTCTTTAAAAATGTGCATGAATTAAACACATAGACATTTCCATCTTAAAGAAGAAGGATCGGTGCCCCGATTGGAAATGATATGTTGCCTGAATTAGACTCAGGGTGCCTTGATTGACGGTAATTGCCACTGGAATTAGACCCTCGAGTGTCTTGACGAGCAATCCACGGGAATTAAACCTTGTGTGTCCCGATTAGCAAGCATCTGCTATGAGAAATAGACCCACGGTCTGAAGACGACGAACCATTGTGTATGGCGAGATAGTGCCTTTCGTCTGGGCGCTATGACTATCCGTTATATTGTGGTTATGACGCATGTCCGATATATGCAACTAAATTGGGATACAAAATCATGTTCTGTTTTGAAAGACTTGCTTATGTATGGTTGATCTAATGAGGTCATTTGAACAAGGTCTGATTTGTCATACTCAGTCAATTATTCCTTCATAATTACTATCATACTTATAAGACCATCTTAAATGATGATCATCTGTGCTATTGTCTAACTTACAAACCTTTATATATATATATATATATATATATATATATATTTCATGCTTATTGAATCTTAGGACTCACACCGATGGTCTAGCACTTTTCAATGAACTAGGAGGTGTGATAGTAAACCCAACGAGTAAGAGATCGGAAAGAGATCTTGGGGGACTTTCTGCAACTATTGTGTAGAAGACTTTACGATTTTAATTTTACTATGTGTATAAGTGCACTCTTAGTCTAGTTCTCTGTGTACGAGAGATGTAAGTGTTCTTTTGTAATCAAAGACTGAACAATGATTATCAATGATGTAATTACATTTTTAATATACTTTGTTATGGTGGGTGTTGTCTTGCATACGAATAGTATGGCCTTGAGCACCTTGCAGGCAATCTGAGCTCACAACACATAGGAGTGCAAGGTGACACTCCCCGGATTAGATATCAAGTGTCGCGGGAAGGGGGGCCCACATATATAGCTTATAGTTTTTTGGTAGCATATGTATCGGTTCACGAGTCCCTCGAACGAGGTGTGAGTTCGATTTGTCTGGGAGAAGACTACAAAATATCGATACACCCGAAAGTTGTTCAACGCTCGAGAAAGAGCGAAGAATGATTATGGGAGCCCAGCAGACACCGACTGCTAGAAGGAGCACGACCATATTTGGATGAGGAGGGAGTATTGAGAGAGGATGCGTGACAAATGGGCTCAAGAGAGGTGGAAAAACAAGTCTCAAAAAGCAGCAGGAAACCAGGTCAAATAGCTGGATGCGACTGTGCACATGAGTGGGTTTGTCTCTTTTGAGACCCAAAAATATAGGTGCCTAGGGAAGCAGATTTGGAGTAAGGATGCACGGGGATCCAGGTGGTGTCGCTAGAAGTTGAAGCCGATGATCCTCCTACACAAAAGTTTAGCTCGAGGTGAGGTGTCTTAGAAGAACCTTCCAATACTTAAGTCAGTGACTGGAAGAGGAAAGGAGTAGTATTGGAGTGAAAGGAATAGTTGTTGTGTACCTGATGAAGTTGATGCTCTGTCCCTTTTATAGGACCCAATGTCCAGAGACGTGCAGTGCTAGGGGTGTGGCCTTAGTCATGATTGAGGGTAGAAAGAGAGGCGTGTCCTGGTTGGACTCGATCACAATTATGAAAAGTCATAGAGTCCGTAGCGGTTACGAAGGTGAGTAGAATCCGGAGCGGGATTCGGAAAATCACATCGGATTTGACCTGCGGGGGTATTGCACTCGTTATTGAGTTGAGTTCGGACTTAAATTAAGAAGGCGGTGGGTAACACCCACGTCAAGTTGCATATATATATATATTATGCATACATAGTATCATATAATATACATTATCAAATAATATACATTGCAAAGCGAATAGTATGGTGTTCATATATGTTTGAAAACTAATTTAGATATTATTAATATTTAAACAAGGAGTTATTGAATCCAATGTAATCCGACGATATAGATCCACAGATAAAGCCAATCAAGATAACTATCTACTTGAGACACGTCCACTTCTATACCTTTCCTCAGGGACTGCAACTTACTAGAGTTTTTTCAGCCCGGAATTGTTGTCTCTGTATATCCTCCCTAGAAACATCTATCAATGCAATCGTCTTGATGGGTCACCACGTCCGTTAATTGTTATCCTCTCATCTCTTAGATTTTTGTTTAGTTGCTGTTAGTTTTGATGTAATTCTACGGTTTTAGAATCACAGGTTTTGAAATTGGAATATTTGTTTAATTTTAAAATCAAACTATTTTTGTTTAGATGACCATAAAATACAACAAAGTTTTTTGTTGGTTAGTTGTGATTTCAACTATTTTTTCTCCAGTTTTGGTTTTGAATAGATATGGATCATAAACCAAAAACAAGATAATCTTAATGTCATGTGGGATCAAATAATCTCATTTACGCCATTTATAATCAAATAAATAATTAAAAATATTATATATATATATAGCATTTTACAATATTCTACGATGAAACAAACAAGCTCTAAGTAAAAAACACCCCAAGCCATGCATCATTTACAATCTTGAGAACTCTTTTGTTCATGTCTACCCAATTAGAGGATACTTGATTACTAGGGGTTCTTGTTGGTTCGATGTTTGATCATCTTTCCAAAAGGATGTCAATAGAACAATTATGTGTAAAGCTGCAATCTGCAGGTCAAGCTCAAATCCAAGATATCTCTCTCTCTCATCTCTTTTAAAGGCCCAAGCTCAAATCCAAAATAAAAAATTGAGCTGAAAATATGTTCTACGAACGGAGGAAGGCTCTCATATAGAACAGTATAATCACGAATAACTACACTACAAGGCAACATTTGGAAACAAGATGGGATTATATATGGAATATTTCCATATTTCCATTGATTTTAAGTGATGCTGTTGAAAGGGCGGTGCGCGACTAATGAGTAAGCCTAGCTATAATACCATATCAAAGGTCCAAACTCTAATCTAAAATTTATGTGTTGAATTAATTTTTTTTACAAATAAAGATAAATGTGTCATAAATTATTTAACGTGGGACTCAACATCGATGCATCCAATAATACTTCAACACAATTCTCTTTCTATATACCCAAGCTTTACTGATGAAGCCAATTTGTTTGAGAACAAATAGTTTATAATACATGATTACATATATATATATATGCATATATCTTTCACTTATTTAGAAAATATCATTTTGTATGTATTTCTACGACAGTATCCTCCTTGTGTCATTTTCTTCTAGTGTAAGCAAACCGAAGGTGCATCCAACCTACAGCACAGTGTGACTCTTGCAACTATAGCAGCTGCCCCATCATATATAAACATTTCAAGCTCGTGTGAACACATCACTCCCAGGTACCGACACGACGACGCTCTTCCCCTTCCTCATCAGTCATCACTTACGATGCTCCCTCTTGCCATTACTCTTGAGAGGTCATGTTACACCATCCTTCTCTTTGACATTTTTTTTATAATATCATTCTTGTATTTGTTGATGTTATGGCGCGTATGAATGTTGGCGTGGCTCGGACTAGGTGCAAATGCAGGAAGTCATCTATAGATATGCACCCCTTTTGTCTTGTTTAACCCTAAGTTCTGGATCTCTAGCCTCTACAGCATCTAACTTATCTACGACTCAGAAGAAGCTTACACAATTCTCTCTTGAACACAAATGAAACAACTTAGCCCCATCTAGGGGTGTCAATGGATGCGTAGAATCTGAAAACCTGATCCGAATCAGATTTTTTTTTAGATTCGGAACAGCTTGTTTGATTCGAAATGAGGTATTTGCATATTGTGTGGATCTAGGGTGACACTTTTTTGATCCAAAATTAGGGATTTCAGATCTAGTCATTGGGGCGCCATAAAGTCTCTCCTTTCGAGGCGAGCAACCCCATCAGCCATCGCTATTGGCATTCGCGGCCTCCCTCTAGGGTTTGCTCCCGTCTCCACATCGCTCTCCTTCGGATGCTATCTCTAGGGTTCTAGCAGCGGCATCTCATGACAGCGATCGGCCACCTGCGGCGGCGACAACACCTTGCTCTCCTTCGGCTCCTCTCTCTAGGGTTCCAGCAACGGCATGTCACGATGGCATCGACACCTCGCTCTCCTTCAGCTACTCTCTCTAGGGTTCCAGTAGCAACATCTCACGACAGCATCTCCTCAGCCACCCGCGGTGTTGAATCCACAACTCCTCTTGCCACTCCACCAAATTAATGTCCACGGTCCATCTTGGCCGTGAGGGGGAGTGTTGGAATTTGGACATAGTCCATGGGCAATAGTCCCGTATTGGTTAAGTGAGTTGTCGTTCATGTACTTATGACCCTGAGCCTGTGTATCTCAACACCACGGTTTTGTGGATCCAACATCCTCGGCCACCCGTGACGGTGACGACGACGTTCTCTGCGATCAGCCTTCTCGGAACCCCTCTTTGCATCTCTAGGGTTTCTCCATCGGCAGCGATCTCAGAGACGACAATGTGATCTTCTTGATGGCCACCCGTGGTAGCGATAGTCAAGGCCATTGCGGTATGCCGTATGCTGATCCCTCTCTAGATCTCACTCCCACTTGCTCACGCTCTCTCTCTCTCTCCGTGTCTCTCTATTTTGGGTGGCTGCTTCTTCTTCTTCCTCTTCTCCTCCCCCCTGTTACATCCCGCTTCTCTTAATCCCTTTCTTCTGTGGTCTCTTATCTTCTGCTATTACTAGGAAAAGGAGAAAAAAACTGGTTTTTGGGAGGTCTTCATCTTCTTCAAGTGCCTAGAGTATTTATTTTCTGAATACCTCACGGTAGGTTTCCATTTATTTTTGTTCAGATAGTTCTTCTCTTTCATTTTTCAGAGAAAAGAGGAAGCTTTTAATTAGCCCTAGGATGTGCCCTTCAAATATTCTCTTTTAATTAGCTTTTAATTTTTCAGGTTTTGTTCTATTTATTAATGGATCAGATTAAGTTCAATCTTTCCTAAAAAAGGGACTGGATGGTGGTTTCTGTTCATGGGGAAAGTCGGACATGGATTTCCAGGGGAGACTAAATAGAAAGGACTTGTTTCAATTTTTAATGTGTAATGCTAGAATAAATTTATTGTGACATAGAAATTCAAGGGTCAAGTTGGTATCTTTTGTATCGAAGGTTTTTACATGATGTACTTTGATCTGAGAAAATACTGCATGTTTTTTAACCCAGGACTGAGTATATTCAATTTATTTGAGTACTTTATCAGTGGTTGTTGCTACTGGTCAGAAGCTTGCTTACGCACATCCCCCCCTTTTTTCCTCCTATAGAGTTGGTTTATTTAGACTGTTTGCTCAAGTGCTTTGGTCTGGACGAAGGTCCAATTGGTTGGGTCCAAGCTATCAAGTTCACAAAGTTGTTCCTTGTATCCCTAGAAAACCTGAAAAATGGCACGTCCAACATCTCAATGTCATCACTTCCTTTTCTTTTTTCCTTCCAATGATTCTTCAAACATCATGAGTGCAATCTACCATTCTTTTTTCCCAGAAAAATTCTACTTGATTAGTTTTTCATTCTATAGTGGACTATGTGTGATGTCCAAGGGCAATATGTATCCCAACAGCCCCCATAGAAAGTCCCAACTTACATAATGAGGAGTGAGCTTGTAGCCCAGTCTCTAACATAGGAGAGGCTCTATTCTTTTTAGTTACCAATTTGACAATCTTGAGTGAACCATCAGGTAATCCCAAATCTGTTTCAACTACCTCCCACTGACATATAGTTTCAACAGAATCTCTTTATATTCGAAGGAAGAAGCTACTGCAAAAATGATCTTACCCGATAGAAGAACATCTTATTATGAAACCAACTATAGCCTTTTTATTAGATGTGTCTACCACAGTATCGTAGAAGTTGTGCCTCGGCCAACCCTACTCCGGGGGCCTTTGTAAGCTTGTTAGATTGGAAACAAATTTTCTCATGGAGATCTTTGATCATAATCTCTTGTGAGACTTCTAAAATGATATTTTAGAAGATGATATTTTAGAAGTTTCTTTCGATGGGGCATTTGCATCTTCTGCCTTATTTGTTGATCACAAAGCTTCTATGATCACAGAGCTTCTGCGCTATTTGTTTATCTGGGTGATTCTGTTGAAACAAAAGGATGGGCTTTAGAAGATTAAGCATCGTTGTTTGAGTCCATTTCTATTTCTTCCAAAGGTCTTAGAAGTAAGATTAAGCATCGTAGTTTGAGTCCCCATGATATTTCAAAAGAACAACTTATCACTTTTCTCTAAAGTAACATCAAAATAGTTGAAAAAAGTGAAATTCAGACTTAGATGGAAATTCTACAAAAATTTGGGAAGTGCTCAGAACAAGAGATTAACATAGGTAAATTGGCCTTTGTTTTTGGTAAAACTGTCTTAGAAGTAAGATTAAGCATCGTTGTGACAATTAATCTGCTACTCTGTCTTATCATGACTTCATAGTGTCTGTTTGATTCTGCTATGATCATTAGTAGAGAAGCATGTCTTTCACATAATGTGTTGTGGACTGAGCCAAGGACTTGCATCCTTTCTAATAACCTGATCCAAGTCGATCATGTGATTCTATGTAGATTGAGGCCCAAAACCTTGGAAAATAAGCTGTGTTGTGTGTGACAATAACTTTTTTTGGCAGGATGTGCATAAACGTATATTTGGCATTTGATTTTTCAATTATTTTATCTTTTATGTTTAAATAGTAAAATGATACTTCATGTGTGATTGCATGCATAGATGTAGAATATTTCCTTAACTCATTGGGTAAGTTTTGGGTCAGAATTCAAACCCTCGACACTGTTAGTATTCTTAAAGTCGGGGTGATGCCATTGAGAACCACTATCATCATGTTGTAATGGCAGAGTTATGACATGATACAGAACTGGCAGAGGGGATTTTTTTTTAGGTCACTAATTTGTTGTTTCTATATGAATATTTAGTGTACATGACCCTCCATTTTACCTGTGACAACGAACATCAGAATTACATTGTTACTGTAGCACGTTATCATGTTGTTACAGGTTGCATATAGTGTGGAGTCTGTGGTAGTTTTGGACTTGTTGAACAAGATAATTTCTATATGAATATCCCACTTTTATAGTGTCATTTTGATTTGAAATCATGGCAAGTGGTTTAGAAAGTATAGATTTTGATGTAGATAATATAGAAACAAGTGTTACTCAACCGTCTGGTAATCCTCCACTAGAGGGAGAAAGCTGAGGTCAAAAGTTTGGTTAGACTTTGAGAGGGCCGTAAATGAGGATGGAAGTGTTGTGGCCATTTGTCGATATTGTCAAAAATAATTAGTTAGCAAAAGTTCAAGTGGAACAAAACATTTAAGTAACCACATCATGTGCTGTTGTGATGTCCAAAGTTTGAAACAAAGTAAAGGAGATATAGTAGGTACTCGAATTGAAACTGAAAAGTCCTCCTTTGTATTTGATAATGAGAGAAGTAGAGAGGATCTTGCAAAGATGTTTATTGTCCATCATTGTCCATTTGCTATGATTGAGCATGCATTATTTACAAAATTTTTAAAGAATGTGTAGCATGAATTACAGTTGTTGTCTCGTAAGACAATTAAATTAGATTATATGAATCTTTATGCCAAAGAGAAAGAGAGGGCTTATTCTTCACTTGAGAGTCTCAATTGTCGAGTAAGCTTAACTTCGAACATGTGGACTTCCATTTGCAACGATGGCTACTTGTGCCTAACGTGCCATTATATAGATGATAATTAGAATTTGAGGAAGAAAATTTTTAGCTTTGAGTATGTTAAGACTCCTCATGGTCATAGACAGATAGCTAAGGTGGTACTTGACAAGTTGTTAGAGTGGAATATTCATAAGAAATTATTCTCAATTGTGTTAGATAACGCAAGTGCTAACAATAAAGTAATAAAGATGTTATTAAATGATCCAACTTTTACATAATTTTTGCCTCTCAATGGATCATGGTTTCATCTAAGATGTAGTGCACACATCTTAAAATTGATTATGCAAGATGGTTTGAAAGAGATTGATGAAGTTATTTTCAAAGTATATGAAAGTGCAAAATATGTGAAATCTCTCAACAAAGGAATGAGAACTTCATGAAAGTTGCACGAATCGAAAGAGGTCTTTAGAAGTCTCTCATCTTAGATGTGTCCACAAGATGAAATTCTACTTATCTAATGTTAGAGAGGGCTATTGAATTTGAAAATATCTTTTCATGCTTGCAGTTATATAATCCAAGTTATTCTCATGCACTATCAACCAATGAATGGAAAAGTGTTAAGTTGGTTCTTAAATATTTAAGTGTCTTCTATGAAGCGACAGAGAGACTCTTAGGGACTAAGTTTTCAACTTCCAATCTTTTATTTGGTGATATCTGCACAATTCACGTTTCTTTGAAACAATGATGTGTTCATGAGGACTCATTCATTTCTTTGATAGATTCACAAATATTTTTTAAATTTGAGAAGTATTGAAAAAAATAAATACTCTTCTTGTAATTGTAACTATTTTGGATCCACGTTTTAAAATGATCATTGTAAAGTAATTTTTTGAAAAGATTTATGGTGATGAATCTGATGAGAAGATAGCAAAGGTGAAAATAGGTCTAAATTTTTTTTATGATACATATGTCACTAGAAGACAAGGTCAATCATGTAAGAGTAAAACTGTTACTATGAGTGCATCTTCTATGACAAGTGTGTCAAAGAGAAAAATTACCTCATCTTCAAGAAGTCCATTGACATCCATGTACACATAGTTTGACCAGTATCTTCTCCTGTGACGTCCCGACTCGTAAACCCGGTCCAGTCGTAAAGACTCGCGTCGGATCCCGATCGGAACGTCACAGTGGGAACAACCCAAGCGGTACAATTATAATTGAGAATTACACATAAACACTGAGATATCATTGCAGCGGAAATGAAAATAATCAATTCATAAGCTTATAGTCAAAGGCTACATCCACATAGATAGAAATGAAGATAACAATTTCACAAGTCGTTTATTACAAATCCAAATTTCACACACTTTTTTTTTCTAACATATCCAATACAACTCATAATACAACTACCTAAGATAATAACTCGAAGTAACTCCAAGACACGGTCAGAACACTGCGAGATCACTCCTCGCTTTCTTCTACCGCTTCTCCTGAAAATGTTCAACGGGGTGAGTCTACGAATAGACCCAGTAAGAGACTAGCATAGTCCCCAGTCATAACATGTAAGAGCACATCTAAAGTGATTTACGGCATTTCATTTTACAAAGTGTTCATAAGTCATGCTATTAACCTTTTACAAATAAAACATGTACAATAAAACTCTATTTTATCACTGATAATTTAACATTTGTAAATATTACTATGCAAGGTAATTCAGTTCATTTACCAGTAGAATGATTCCAGTACTAGGCGGAGTAGTCTCACGCATAGTGATAGGATCCACACAGACATAATCTGCCCTTTTCCAAATCACCATTTGATATATTGGAGATTCATTAACAGTGAATATTTACCGTGTAGTAACAGTAAAAATACAACAACAGTAATTTCAATATCAGTTAAAAGAGCAGTATCAATAGTTTCAGTGAACAGTAAAAGTAGTTCAGTATCAATTCAGTAGGCAGTAACAGTCATTCAATTTAAGTTCAGTAAACAGTAACATTGGTATAAATAGGCAGACACAGTGCCCAAACCACCACTAGAAGGACAGTCAGTCGGTACTCGATCACCTAGGTAAGTAGTGATGAGTCTTGGTTACTGCGCAGAACCGGAGAAGTCCTCTCCACCTTAACCAGTGGTACTTGTCCACCTCTAGGATTTCAATCCCCGTTACCCTCGGGGCCAGTACAGTGTGAACCTCCCCATAGGGGCATTTCTATAGTTTGGTTCCAGTCTCCCTCTATGGTGGCAGTGTCCATTTGGCATTACTAACGGTACGGTAAAAATATAAATATGACTTATATGAAATGGACACATGTCACTCAAAATTCATACTGTGAATATTAATATACAAATACTGAAAATTATTTTTCTTTTTCTGAAATTTTCAAGTTATTCATATATAATGACATATCTATATATATCAAAAATTTCTAAATTTGTTTACAGGTATCAGAATGTCTTCAAAATTTCAGAGAATCAATATATTTACAGAAAGAATCAAACATAAAATTTCTATCAATTTTCAGACAGAATTTATAATTTTCTAGAATTAATTGTATATCAACATGTATCAACAATTTACTAAATTTAGCTACCATGTTCTGAAAATCACTTAACTGCATATCATATTTATATGTAATATTACACATAAAATTTTACACAAATTTTCATGCAGTAATTTGAATTTTTCCAGAATTACATCTGTTTCAACAAGTATCATAAATTAACTAAATTTAGTTACTATGTTCTGAAATTAATCAAATTTTTACTGCAAATCACATTTACATGTAACATTATACAGAAAAATTTCCATAAATTTTCATACAGGAAATTGAATTTTTCCAGAATTGTATAAATTTTCCTATACATGGAAAATTAACTAAATTTATTCACAACACTCTAAAAGTCACCATAATTCGTAAACCCATCATCCATAACAGAAATATCAATTTTGAAATTTCTTATTATTTTTCCACTACGTTACTATTTTTCACACTGTATTACTATTTTTCACACTAAGTAAGAAAAATATATCATGAGTAATAAATCAACTAAATATATCCAAAATGATCATATAATTTCTAAAAATTTACAGAATATTTGTTTTTAGACATAAGTGTCATACATAAAAATTTTCATCATTTTTCATTCAGTAAGTTTATTTTATAAAATTTTATATCAGTTTCTAAAATTTATAATAATTTACAATAATAGCTTTTAAATAGATAAAATTATCCATAACACTTTTAATGACCAAAATATACTGAAAACTAACTTAAAAGTATTCTATATCAATTCTGTAATGTTCTCAGAATTTTTCACAGAGTATTAATATTTATTCAAATTTCTAATCATTTATTTAAACATGGGTAATTATACTAGTAAAGATTCTGTTATCAGACTAAGATGAAAATTTCATCACTTAGTTCTAACATGCACTTTAGCATTCTGGTAAAGTTTCAAGAATTTCTATATAGTATTTCTATTTATCCAAAATTTTATACCTCTAACAAAATATCAAAACTTATGTAATATTACTTTCAGGCATCAGTAATTATTAAAATTTTCAGAATACAACAAACTTAATGTAAGAACCTTTCTGTGAAATGTTAATATTTTTGTGAACATGATCTCTAATTTCTGTAATTTATATATATTATTTATATATTTTATCATGTATGAAAATTCATTAAAAATAAATACCGTGATCCAGAAATTATGAAAACTTTTCTACACATGGAATTCACAGTAAGATGCATTCTTAAAATTTTAGGTGATTTAATATCATCCCTTTAATATTTTAGTATAATTGAACACATTAAAGATAATATTACAATATTCATAAATGTAATAATAAATTAAATCAGACATGAAAATTTTTACAGAAAGTTTATAACATCATATTTCATGATTCTGGAAACTTTCTAAGTTTATCTTACATCGTTTCTAATTATAAGACCTTAATCACTTGATTTATCCTTAATCACATACTTTAATATTAATGATCTAATACTAATACGACTAAGATATGATTACAGATCATAAATAACGATCTATGGACTTAACTACATATATAGATGCTAATTACACACCTTAAACCAATCTAAATATGCTAGTCCATGTTAATCCATGGGAATAAAATACTAATTCCTTACCTTAATAATGCTTAAACCTCTCCTTAAGATCTTGACACCTTCTGCTTCAGCCCTTCACGTACCCAGCCAGCAATAGGGGCAAATGAGCCCCCTAGACCTTCTATTTATAGGCATTTTGACTTAATCAATCCTAACTCTTCATTAAATCAAGGGTGTAGATTTAAGCATTTATTCAAAGATTCCTTTATTGAATTTTTGACATTCAAACTCCACCTAACTATCCACCTAACTTCTTTTGACTATATTGTATTTCTTTTTCTTTTTTTTATATATATAGCATGTGTGTGTTTTTGACTAAAGAAGGAATGATTAAACTAATAAAATGCTAACACACACAAAAAAAAAAAAAATTCAAAACCTGCCGCTTTGCGGCAGGTTGGTGGCGAGCGGCGCCCGCCCGCTCACGCGCGCGCACGCGGGCGGCCGCGTGGGGCCGCCGCCCCCCCATTTTTTTTAAAATTTTTATTTTTTTTTTATTTTAACCTTTAACTTTTTATTTTGATGTTTATGACCTTTTTTTGTTTAACCACTTTCTTTCATTTTTTTTCCAATTCCTTTCAAAAAAATTTTAAACAATCAAAAGCCTATAATTTTGTTTATGATCAAATAAACATAATAAAATAAAAATTTTAAATATTGGACATATAAAATTTTTAAACAATTAATTAAACTACTAAAAATCGTAGGACATTACACCCTCTCCCCCTTAAAGAAAACTTCGTCCTCGAAGTTTGGGGTTAGATCACATACCGAAAAGATGGGGATACTTCTTCTTCATTGTTTCCTCGGGTTCCCACGTGGCTTCCTCGTGCGAGAAGTTCCTCCATAGTACCTTCACCAGTGAGATGACTTTAGTCCTCAGCACTTGCTCTTTGCGGTCCAGAATTCGAACAGGTTGTTCCTCATAGGATAGGTTCTGTTGGAACTGCATCTGCTCAGAACTGATCACATGAGCCGGATCATGCACGTACTTTCTCAGCATGGACACGTGAAACACCGGATGTACTCCCTCCAGAGACGGAGGTAAAGCCAGCCGATATGTCACATTCCCTAGTCTCTCTAGAATCTCGAATGGTCCGACGAATCGTGGATTTAATTTTCCACGCTTGCCGAACCGAACGATTCCCTTTGACGGAGACACCTTGAGGAAGACGTGATCACCGACTTCAAATGACAGCTCCTTCCTCCGGTTATCAGCATAACTCTTCTTTCTGTCTTGTGCTGTCATCAATCTCTGTCGGATCAGCCTGATCTTTTTCGTAGTTTCTTAAACAACTTCTGGACCCACATGCTGCCTATCTCATGTTTCCTCCCAGCACAATGGAGACCTACAAGGTCTACCATATAGTGCCTCGAATGGAGCCATGCCTATACTCGCGTGGAAGCTATTATTATAAGAGAATTTCACGAGAGGTATATGTCGCTCCCAATCGCCCTTCCAATCAAGAACACAAGCCCGAAGCATGTCCTCCAGTGTCTGAATCGTCCTTTCGGACTGGCCGTCAGTTTGCGGGTGAAAAGCTGAACTGAGTTTGAGCCGCGAACCAAAAGCGTCATGCAACCCTTGCCATAGTCTAGATGTGAATCGGGGATCCCTGTCAGAGATAATTGACTTTGGAATCCCGTGAAGTCTGACAATGTTATCAACATATAGTCTTGTCAAGCTTTCCACCGATTGCTTTACCTTCATAGGAAGGAAATGTGCAGACTTTGAAAATCGGTCCACGATCACCCATATAGAGTCATTGCCTTTTACCGATCTGGGTAACCCGGTCACAAAGTCCATAGTGATTGCTTCCCATTTCCACTGAAGAATTTCCATTTTCTGCATTAGCCTTGATGGCCTTTGGTGCTCTGCTTTTACCTGCTGACAAACCAAGCATCTAGCCACAAAGTCAGCTACGTCCTTCTTCATTCCCTGCCACCAGAAAGACCGTTTCAAGTCTTGATACATTTTACCACCTCCTGGATGAATGGAGAACATTGACCTGTGAGCTTCCTCCAGAATCTGCCTTCTCAAATCGGCTATATCAGGTACACAGATCCGGTGTTGAAACCGAATCACTCCATCTTCATCACGATCAAAGCCGGTCTTCCCGATCAATCCTTACAGCTGGGGATCATCTTTTTGCATCCCTATCACCTTGTCAAGCACTGTTGACCGAATGGTCAGTTGAGACACAAATACCTGACATAGTTGAGGCTCGATCACAGTCATAAGTTGCGCTGCATCTTCGATCATCTTCCTGTCTTGCTGCATCATAACTCTTTTCCTACTGAGAGCATCGGCTACTACATTTGCCTTTCCTGGATGGTATCGTAATTCAAAGTCATAATCCTTCAAGAATTCGACCCATCTTCTTTGCCTTAGATTTAACTCCTTCTGAGAAAATAGGTATTTCAGACTCTTGTGGTCAGTGAACACTTCGAACTTGACGCCGTAAAGGTAGTGACGCCAGATCTTCAATGCGTGAACCACTGCAGCCAATTCTAAATCATGAGTCGGGTAATTTCACTCATGCTCCTTTAGTTGGCGAGAAGCATAAGCGACCACCCTTCCATTTTGCATCAAAACACTGCCTAGCCCAACCTTCGATGCATCAGAATAGATAGCAAAGTCATCCTCATTGTTAGGCAAAACAAGAATTGGTGCCGATGTCAGCCTAATCTTCAGCTCTTGGAAACTCTTCTCACAGCTCTCAGACCATATATATTTGACTCCCTTTCGGGTCAACTTGGTTAGTGGCGCCGCCAGAGATGCGAATCCCTCTATAAAGCGGCGATAGTAACCAGCTAACCCTAAGAAACTCCAAATCTCTGTGGGAGATTTAGGAGTCTCCCATTCAGAACTGCCTGGACCTTTGCGGGGTCAACGGCAACACCTTTGCCTGAGATTACATGCCCGAGGAAATGAACCTCCGTCAGCCAAAAGTCACATTTGCTGAACTTAGCATACAGCTCATGTGCTCTTAGCGTCTCGAGGACGATTCTCAAGTGTTCCCGGTGTGAAGCTTCATCGGGAGAATATATCAGCACATCATCAATAAAGACAACCACAAAGGTGTCAAGATACGGTCTAAACACCCGATTCATCAAATCCATAAAAGCTGCTGGGGCATTTGTCAGACCAAAAGGTAGTACCAAAAATTCATAATGACCATATCTCGTTCGGGATGCTGTCTTGGATGTGTCTTCTTTCTTTATCCTCAACTGATGGTATCCCGAACGTAGATCAATCTTTGAGAACACTGTGGCTCCTTGCAACTGGTCAAACAGGTCATCAATGTGGGGTAAAGGATATTTATTTTTAATGGTCACCTCATTAAGTTTGCGATAGTCAACGCATAACCTAAGAGAACCATCCTTCTTCTTCACAAATAGAACTGGGGCTCCCCATGATGACACACTTGGACGGATAAACCCCTTGTCTAACAAGTCTTGAAGTTACTTTTTAAGTTCTGCCAATTCTGCTGGAGCCATTCGGTAGGGTGCCTTAGAGACATGTGCTGTGCCAGGTAACAAGTCAATGGCAAACTCTAACTCCCTTGTAGGTGGTAACCCGGGCAAATCCTCTGGAAACACATCAAGAAATTCTCGAACAACCTCGATCTCTGCTATAGTCGGTGATTGATCAACATCCGACTTTGTGACTACGCTTGCCAAGAATGCATCGTAGCCCTTCCTCAACATTCGCACAGTCTTCATTGCTAAAACTACTAACTTCTTCCCAGCCATATGCTTCAGTAAGGGATGAGAAAACTCTTTCTCTCTAGGGATGCGAAAAATTATTCTCTTCCTTCGGCAATCTATCAGAGCGTAATGCTCTTCTAACCAGTCCAGTCCTAGGATAGCATCAAAGTCTTGCATAGGTAAACAACAAAAACAACCAGGCAGAGTTCTTCCTTCTATATTAACTGATAGTGAGGGGATATGCCTCTTGGTAGACACTGCTCCTGCAGGTGTGTGTACCAACAAGGGCACGTCTAGTTCTACTGATTCAATTCTAAATTCTTCATGCAATTGACTAGCAAACTTCTCAGAGATAAAAGTATGTGTGGCACCAGTGTCAAACAATACTCTAGCATGAATACCATTGATAGAAATAGTACCTTCTGTGAGATCCTCTGCCTGCTCGGCATCCTCTCTCGCAAGTGCAAATACCCGAGTTGGTGCTCGGGGTCTCCCTGTCGGTCTCGCTGCTCCTGGTCTGGCTGCTACTATTGCTGGTCTGGCTGCTACTGGAGCTGTTGTTGCTGCTACTGGACGAGCCGCAATAGGTTGCATCAACTTCGGACAATCTCGAATCATGTGACCCTTATCGCCACAACGGAGACATCTGCCGGTGGCGATCCAGCATACTTCCCCGCCATGGCGCTTGCCACATTGCTTGCATTCCGGTTTGTTACTGCCCCAAATTGGTGGCGTGGTCTTCCTCGCCACGAACGGTCGTGACGGATTGTTCATCACCTTTTTGCCTTTATCATTCTGGTGAAAGGGTGCCGATGGTCTTTTTGTTGACGTCCTCTTCTCCTCCTGATATAACTCCATGTCGCTCTCTTGACGGCATGCCGCGCCAAGAGCCGCCTCCATAGTAGCCAGATCCAGTGCAACTAGGCGGGTCCGAAGCGACGGTCGAAGTCCCGCCACGAACTTTTTCACCTTCCTCCTTTCATCTGTAGCAATGTGTGGTGCGTATTTTGATAATTCCGTGAACTTTGCTTCATACTCGAGCATGGTCTTCGACCCCTGAGTTAGGGCCAGAAAGTCCTGCTCCAGCTTGTCTTGCACATGTTCCGGTATGTACTTTACCGTGAATAGTTCCGTGAATTCTTCCCAAGTAATTTCATGTTCCAGCCTGTCAGATTGATTCCTCAGAATGGACGCCCACCATACGTCCGCTCTCTCCTGTAGCATATACGCCGCCAGATTGGTCTTGTCCTCATCTGCACACCGGATGACCCGGAAGATCTTCTCGATCTCGCGGAGCCAGTTTTCAGCCATGATTGGCTGACTCTCCCTTAAAAGAGGGTGATGACATCCGTCGAAACCTCTCCATCATAGTCACCCCTCCTAAACCCTGCTCCTGAGGTGACGCTGCCTGAGTCTGGAGTTGCGCTTGAAGTGCCGACTGCGCCTGCGCCTGGGTCTGCATAGCTTGAACCAGACCTTGCATGAACATTCCATAGTCCACCAAAGGTGGTGGAGGCGGAGCTGGGGGTCCTCTCGGCTCCTCCTGAGTATCGTCATTCTGAGTTGCACGATGACCTCCTCCCGCCATGGTCTGACAATACAAATATTCGGTTAAGTTTTTATCATAACTCCCTACTAATTTAGGATGTTTAGAATGTGGATTAAGCTGATGACCATTTGTGTAAATTCTCAATCTTGGGCTCTGATACCACTCTCTGTGACGTCCCGACTCGTAAACCCGGTCCAGTCGTAAAGACTCGCGTCGGATCCCGATCGGAACGTCACAGTGGGAACAACCCAAGCGGTACAATTATAATTGAGAATTACACATAAACACTGAGATATCATTGCAGCGGAAATGAAAATACTCAATTTATAAGCTTATAGTCAAAGGCTACATCCACATAGATAGAAATGAAGATAACAATTTCACAAGTCGTTTATTACAAATCCAAATTTCACACACTTTTTTTTCTAACATATCCAATACAACTCATAACACAACTACCTAAGATAATAACTCGAAGTAACTCCAAGACACGGTCAGAACACTGCGAGATCACTCCTCGCTTTCTTCTACCGCTTCTCCTGAAAATGTTCAACGGGGTGAGTCTACGAATAGACCCAGTAAGAGACTAGCATAGTCCCTAGTCATAACATGTAAGAGCACATCTAAAGTGATTTACGGCATTTCATTTTACAAAGTGTTCATAAGTCATGCTATTAACCTTTTACAAATAAAACATGTACAATAAAACTCTATTTTATCACTGATAATTTAACATTTGTAAATATTACTATGCAAGGTAATTCAGTTCATTTACCAGTAGAATGATTCAAGTACTAGGCGGAGTAGTCTCACGCATAGTGATAGGATCCAGACAGACATAATCTGCCCTTTTCCAAATCACCATTTGATATATTGGAGATTCATTAACAGTGAATATTTACCGTGTAGTAACAGTAAAAATGCAACAACAGTAATGTCAATATCAGTTAAAAGAGCAGTAGCAATAGTTTCAGTGAACAGTAAAAGTAGTTCAGTATCAATTCAGTAGGCAGTAACAGTCATTCAATTTAAGTTCAGTAAACAGTAACATTGGTATAAATAGGCAGATACAGTGCCCAAACCACCACTAGAAGGACAGTCAGTCGGTACTCGATCACCTAGGTAAGTAGTGATGAGTCTTGGTTACTGCGCAGAACCGGGAGAAGTCCTCTCCACCTTAACCAGTGGTACTTGTCCACCTCTAGATTTCAATCCCCGTTACCATCGGGGCCAGTACAGTGTGAACCTCCCCATAGGGACATTTCTATAGTTTGGTTCCAGTCTCCCCCTATGGTGGCAGTGTCCATTTGGCATTACTAACGGTACGGTAAAAATATAAATATGACTTATATGAAATGGACACATGCCACTCAAAATTCATGCTGTGAATATTAATATATAAATACTAAAATTATTTTTCTTTTTCTGAAATTTTCAAGTTATTCATATATAATGACATATCTATATATATCAAAAAATTCTAAATTTATTTACAAGTATCAGAATGTCTTGAAATTTCAGGGAATCAATATATTTACAGAAAGAATCCAAACATAAAATTTCCATCAATTTTCAGACAGAATTTATAATTTTCTAGAATTACTTGTATATCAACATGTATCAAACATTTACTAAATTTAGCTACCATGTTCTGAAAATCACTTAACTTTTTCTTCATATCATATTTATATGTAACATTACACATAAAATTTTCCACAAATTTTCATACAGTAATTTGAATTTTTCCAGAATTACATCTATTTCAACAAGTATCATAAATTAACTAATTTAGTTACTATGTTCTGAAATTAATCAAATTTTTACTGCAAATCACATTTACATGTAACATTATACAGAAATTTTTTTATAAATTTTCATACAGGAAATTAAATTTTTCAGAATTGTATAAATTTTCCTATACATGGAAAATTAACTAAATTTATTCACAACACTCTAAAAGTCACCATAATTCGTAAAACCATCATCCATAACAAAAATATCAATTTTGAACCTTCTTATTATTTTTCCCACTGCATTACTATTTTTCACACTGTATTACTATTTTTCACACTAAGTAAGAAAAATATATCATGAGTAATAAATCAACTAAATATATCCAAAATGATCAGATAATTTCTGAAAATTTACAGAATATTTTTTTTAAACAGAAGTGTCATACATAAAAATTTTCATCATTTTTCATTCAGTAAGTCTATTTTATAAAATTTTATATCAGTTTCTAAAATTTATAATAATTTACAATAATAGCTTTTAAATAGATAAAATTATCCAGAACACTTTTAATGACCAAAATATACTAAAAAATAACTTAAAAGTATTCTATATCAATTCTGTAATGTTCTCAGAATTTTTCACAGAGTATTAATATCTATTCAAATTTCTAATCATTTATTTAAACATGGGTAATTATACTAGTAAAGATTCTGTTATCAGACTAAGGTGAAAATTTCATCACTTAGTTCTAACATGCATTTTAGCATTCTGGTAAAGTTTCAAGAATTTTCATATAGTATTTCTATTTATCCCATAATTTTATACCTCTAACAAAATATCAAAAATTATGTAATATTACTTGTAGGCATCAGTAATTATTAAAATTTTCAGAATACAACAAACTTAATGTAAGAACCTTTCTGTGAAATGTTAATATTTTTGTGAACATGATCTCTAATTTCTGTAATTTCTATATAATTATTTATATATTTTATCATGTATGAAAATTCATTAAAAATAAATACCGTGATCCAGAAATTATGAAAACTTTTCTACACATGGAATTCACAGTAAGATGCATTCTTAAAATTTTAGGTGATTTAATATCATCCCTTTAATATTTTAGTATAATTGAACACATTAAAGATAATATTAAACTATTCATAAATGTAATAATAAATTAAATCAGACATGAAAATTTTTACAGAAAGTTTAGAACATCATATTTCATGATTCTGGAAACTTTCTAAGTTTATCTTACATCGTTTCAAATTATAAGACCTTAATCACTTGATTTATCCTTAATCACATGCTTTAATATTAATGATCTAATACTAATACGACTAAGATATGATCACAGATCATAAATAACGATCTATGGACTTAACTACATATATAGATGCTAATTACACACCTTAAACCAATCTAAATATGCTAATCCATGTTAATCCATGGGAATAAAATACTAATCCCTTACCTTAATAATGCTTAAACCTCTCCTTAAGACCTTGGCACCTTCTGCTTAAGCCCTTCACGTACCCAGCCAGCAATAGGGGCAAATGAGCCCCCTAGCCCTTCTATTTATAGACATTTTGACTTAATCAATCCTAACCCTTCATTAAATCAAGGGTGTAGATTTAAGCATTTATTCAAAGATTCTTTTATTGAATTTTTGACATTCAAACTCCACCTAACTATCCACCTAACTTCTTTTGACTATCTTGTATTTTTTTCTTTTTTTTATATATATAGCATGTGTGTTTTTTTGACTAAAGAATGAATGATTAAACTAATAAAATGTTAACACACAAAATAATAATAATAATAAAACTTTTTTTTTCAAAACCTGCTGCTTTGCGGCAGGTTGGTGGCGAGCGGCGCCCACCCACGCGCGCGCCCACGTGGGCGGCCGCGTGGGTTGCCGCCCCCCCCATTTTTTTAAAATTTTTATTTTTGTTTGATTTTAACCTTTAACTTTTTATTTTGATGTTTATGACCTTTTTTTTGTTTAACCACTTTCTTTCATTTTTTTCCAATTCCTTTCAAAATTTTTAAACAATCAAAAGCCTATAATTTTGTTTATGATCAAATAAACATAATAAAATAAAAAATTTAAATATTGGACATATAAAATTTTTAAACAATTAATTAAACTACTAAAAATCGTAGGACATTACATCTCCAGTCTTCATTAATTTCATCAAAAAAATCTTATTTAGATGCTTACCTAGAAGAACCAGTAAAACGAGACGACAATTTAGATATTTTAAAGTGGTGAAAAAGTAACTCTTTAAAGTATCCAGTGCTTTCATTGATAGCTTGTGCTGTGTTGGCTATTCCGATGTCCACTGTAGCATCAGAATCAGCTTTCAGTATTGGGAGTAGGGTGTTAAACAATTACAGAAGATCATTGGATCATATTACTATAGCTCTAATATGTACTGAAAATTAGTTTCGAGAAAATGTTTCTTCAGTTGACATTTCAGAGGAAGATACACTTTGTTCCATCTTTGCAAGTAGCAAGCTTGATGATAAGAGTGAAAATGATATTTTAGAAGTTTCTTTCGATGGAACGTTTGCATCTTCTTCAATTTCTGATTAGATATGATGCATGTACAGATGTACTCAATGTTTTGTACCTTATTATAATTTTTTAAAGCAATCTTTACACTAATAGTGGACATAATGGCTTAATTTTGATAGGGACTAACTCTGAATAAATTAGAATCGAGATAATAGCAAACTAGATATAATTTTTCTTTGGTGATATCTGCATAGTTTTTCTTCTCTTCTATTTAATGTGTTTTTCCCACCTACAATTACTGATGTCATATCCTAGTTTCTAATTCTAGGTGGAGTAGCTTCACATGATCTTTAAGTCGTGTGGCTCCCCGTCTGAGCAGTATTGGAAGACGTTAAAATTGCCACATGCCACCATGTTTAATCCGCAGTAAACTTACGAGCATTGTGTAACATAAACCTTTGCAAATCTTCCACATTCTTCTCTTCCCCTCGTTGAAACATTGCTTGCCATTGATCCAGATGATCGAGGCATAGCCACTGGTGCAGTAAATAGCAAAGTAATTAAGTTTCTTAATCACCAAGTTCTCTCCAGAATAAATTTATCTTTTCTGTTTGAGTAACATAATTATAAGATTTCTCCAACACCATTGCATAAATTTGAAGATTGCATCTTATTTCTCTACTTCTTCAATCTATTTGTCAAAGTGCAAAGAAAAAAAATCACTAGCCTGTGCAATTTTATAATGTCAGCTCACTGGTGATTGCCAATCCATTTGCACATTAGTCCCATGGCCTACTTTTTTCTATGGAGCTCGTGAAGTCCATTTGATTGCATACTAAGGGTCACTTTGATAACGGGTTAAGATGGGTTAAGGTGAGTTAATCGAGGTCGGGTGATTTATTCTATGTTTGATATTTTTTCCTTAACCCGGGTCGGATAGAGTTAAAGTGAATTAACTCATTCTATTTAAATAGATGGAATAAGTTACTCCACCCGAGTTAGACCCACTTTGGTAACGGGTTAGGTTAAGGGCGAGTGAGCCACCCGAGTAAATCACCCGTCCTTAACCTAACCCGTTATCAAAGTGGCCCTAAGGGCCTCTTTGATTGAAGAATAAGGTGGGTTAAGGTGATCTTATTCACGCTAACCTCTTTGGTTGCAAAAATAAGGTATTCCACCAAAAAGGTGGGTTAAGGGCCAAAAAGGTGGGTTAAGGTGGGTTAGGCATATTCTAGCAAAAAGGTAGAATAAGCTAATCCGAATAATGCCAAAGTAATATTCTTTATTTTTGGGAACACCCTAACCTGTGTTAGCTTATTCTCCTTAACTTATTCTTCAATCAAAGAGGCCCTAAAAGAATAGTGTTGTTCCACAAAATTAGTATCATTTCAAGAGATAGTACACTCACTGAAGATCTCATTACTTCTGCACCAGTTGCAGTTCTTTAGTACAGATCCCAATACTTGTGAGCCATCCAGCTGACCTCACTATCTCTCTAACCAAGGAAATGGATGCAAAGTTAAGAGATGAAGAATCCAAAAGGTGAGAATCTGCTGTTGTTTATAAAATGGACCTAAAGACCCGTATGTTGACAAGGATGAGTATCCGGTCACCACCGAGCTCTAGGCAAGTGCTCACATTTTAATTGTAGGTTGAAGGATAGTTAAAATGCCTTTGCATAGTGCATAGTACTTCTTCATGCACGAAATTTCATATGAGTGCATTTTGCCGCCTTCATATGCACGGACTTGTGCAAAATAATGATAATAACATGTAATTCTCGGGGAGTACTGTTATTGGATGTGTTACAAATGGATGAGGCGAGAGGTGTAAACATGGAGTTGAGAGTGTCATTCAATTTATATTGAAAAATTCAAGTGCAGTAATAGATCACGAGAGTCAGATTTTATGCCCTTGTTTAGTTTGTAGAAATTTGAGGTGGATTTCACCATGCGATGTGCAGTATCATTTATACAAGAAAGAGTTCTATCAATATATCAACTTCTCTGATACTAAATTTTTTTTAAGATATTCTTAATCAAATGTTAATTAAACATCAAAGTGCTTCTGGCATTACAGACATAAGAAAAAAAAGCCATAACAAACAATTAAATAGTTACAATCAAAATGACTTAATTATGATACCATCTTTACTAGAGATCTGGGGCTTTGTTTGACAAGTCTGGATCAAAATTAATTATAATGCTGAACATCCTGGAGATCTAATTAAGCACATTAAATTATCATTATTGGCAAGATTTCATGATTGGCCTTACTGCACAGGGTAGTGTGGGACATACGATGATATTCCTCTAGGACAAATGCTAGATTGAGGTGAAAATGCAACTTGCTATACTTTTCAAACATGTAGGCATGCATGGCTATTCATTAGTCCTAAGAGAAATTATATATATATGGCCCCTTCATGATCCCGATGATGAAGATTAATTATGCGACATCGCAAAGATAATAGATTATGGTGATAGTTGGTGCAACTTTAAAATTGAAGCCATTTTGAATTTTCACATATTTCAATTCAGTTATTTTGACGAGAGGATATTGAAGAGGCGAGATCTCGTGTTAAGTCGCGGACTGTCGAATCTGGGCGATCGTGGGACGTAGCCACCTCAGAACAAAGTTCTGCAAAAGGAGAAAAAGTGATCAGGGGGCCCGGGATTATGATCCCGAGGAAAATCCGCCAATGCTTAAGTCAACAGACGGTATGAGCAAGATGCGAAGAGGAGGCAAGAGAAGTGTAGGGCACGAGACTACTCTTCACCAGTTGAAGTGGTTAGAAATCGACTTACCTTTCCGGAGGGGTTCCTTGGGTTTGTATAGCTGGTGCTCCCTTTCTTGAGTAAGGGAAGCATGAGAGGGGGGGGGGGAGATTCGTCCATAGTAAGAACTCTCACCGTTCATGGACTCTTGCCCTTCCCTTATCCCTTTAAACTTCTAACTCCCTCGAGATAACGTAACATCCACTGGGATAATGAGGGTTAAGTGCCCAACCACGAGGAATTCACCCTGACTTATTGAAGGATCTTGATGATAGGCTTATCCATGAGGGATAGGGAATAACTCCTGCTTACACAAGGAGTCCGAGACTTGGGCACCCCCTGAGGGAGCAATCATCCACCTTCTGATGGCACGATTTGGTTGTCGACTAAGCTTTTCCCGAGTGTTGGGGAGGCCTTCGTTCGGGCGATCGAGCCAAGGCTCGGTGGACCATGTTGGTCTACTTAATCGAGACCTCGTAGTAAGTGGACCCTGTTGGACTGTCACTCATTGGGCTACGCAGACCTTGGTGGACTGTTAGGCCATGTAAATATTGGGCCGTAAATCTTCCCCTCTCCCCGGATATTATTTCTTGAAAGTGATTTTTGTAGGTTTTTTCATTATGCCTTTGGCTTCTCTCGTCAAAATCTTCAAGTTGAAGATTCTTAAAGTCGGTAAACATGTTGATATTGATAAGCAAAATATAATTTTAATTACAACTAACCAAAATCAACTATGACTACTCTTACTCAGCATTTTTCATGTTAAAGAATGAAAGCCAGGGAATCTTCAATTGCAAGTTTCGTCAAAACACACCTATAACTTGTTCTCTTGAGCTGAGTGTTTCTCAACTCTCAAGCAGTTTCCCTCTTGACCTGATAATTATATATAGGATCCATTTGTTGATGATCATACATGATTAATGAATTAAAAAACAAGTTCTCTTCTTGTCAGTTTAGCACGTCATGAAAGGCATACGCGTACATGATCCCATTTTAACGTCGTTTTCCTTTGACATGCATGAATGCCTCTTTAAAACCTTATAATCCATTGTCTATGCCATGTTATGTTGCCAATGCCTCCCATCCGCAGCCTCCAGTAACAGTGTTTTGAAGATAGGAATAGATCAGACTGGAAAAAAAAATAAAAGACAGACCGTCACTGTTCGTTCCAGTTCATCACGGGCCACTTTGATAACGGGTTGGGTTAAGGACGGGTGGCTTATCTGGAATGGCCCATCCTTCCTTAACCCAACCCGTTATCAAAGTGGCCCTAACCCGGGTGGAATAACTCATTCCACCTATTTAAGTGGAACGAGTTAATCCACTTTAACCCTATCGACCCGCTTTAACCCTATCCGACCCGGGTTAAGGAAAAAAGTATCAAACACGGAATAAATCACCCGACCCCAGTTAACCCACCCTAACCCACCTTATAACCCGTTACCAAAGTGGCCCCACGAGATTGAAAACCGCTTTGATAACATGGTAGAGTAAGTCTGGCGAGGATAAGCCTGGTTAAGTTATTTTAGGGTTACGTGTAGATAACTAGTTTCTTATTTTACTTAGATTTAATAAATAAATAAATTAGATAATTTTATCATACTAGAACTAAAATAATTAATTCGATCTTTTTGGTGGGATAAACTATTTTACTCTAACCTCGGAATAACCGACGTGATCTCGAATATCCTACTCGTGCTATCAAATCTGATTTGACGGAACAACGAGAAAGTCGCCCTATTCTACTCTTATTTGATTATTAAAGTTGATTAAAAGATCAGATTGAACATCCATAACTTTTATAATTTTGGATTGATTTATATTTATTATTACGAAAATAAAATGAAACATCTAAATTTTGATCGTCTACAGGACTTGCCAAAATAACTTTTATGTTAAAAAATAAACAAAAATACACAATATATGTACGTATATAATATTATTTAATTAAATCAAGCAATGTGTTGTCAACTTGGTTTCTAACGGGGTATTTCATTGTAAATTTTTATCTATTTTTTCGCTTAAAATAAAAATTAAGAATAAAAAAATCCCTTAAACATGTTTGGTAAGATCTTCTCAATTTTTTAGGAAGGAATCTTGTCCCATTATAACCTCCCCCGAAATAAAAACTAGTGTTGAGATATTTTTTTTGACAAAACAGTCACGACGCGTGTGCGCTCACCCTCTGCAAGCGCAATGGGATCGTCCTAATCCCATTTCGCCTACACCTTTCAAAACCCACTCGCGCTCCAATACCGCTGCGGCGAATCGTGGATTGAGAATCGATGGGGAACCGACAGTGGCAGTAGTGCAACTTCTCTATGGTGGTGTTGGCATCAGATCTCGGTGTCGATGCCCAGTCCTTCCTAACCCCCCTACTGTCGCCCTGGTCGACACTGGCCAGTGGTCATGAAGAGGCCTCAGAGCAGGTCTGGCACGATTGCCCTCCTTACCTTGTCGGGGGCGACGAGGACAGCTCCCCCGATGAAGAATTCACGAACCTCAAGAAGCTGCAGGCCTTCTGTGCAATATTTCAGACCCTTCAGAACCTTCTTCTTGGGTCTCGAAATTATTTTCTCAGAGAATTTACTTTTGTTACGCCTGTGATTATTTTTCGGATATTTTTCAGGTTCGGATCCGTGCGTTTCGGATCAATTTCGGAGGTCCCGGAACGTGTTCCGCGTGTTTTTCTCTGGCGAACCTACGGAACCCCGTAGCGGACGAACCGAGTCGTTCACCTACTCCGGGATAGTACCGGTGGGACCGGCGTGTTCCGAGGATCGCGGAAATATATTTTTCTATTTTTTCGTATTTTTTGAAAAATCGAGATTTTCTATATAAATCCCATTTTCTTTTTCCCTTTTCACCTTTTCTTCTTCTTCTTTTTTCCCCTCCACCGTGAGACCGTGCCCCCCTTTTTCTTCTTTCTTCATCCGGCGTGCTTGCGGCGGCGCCTTCCACCGGCTGTAGACGGCGGCGAGGTGACGGCGTGGCGGCGACGGCGGCGAGGAGGCGGTCGTGGCGGCGTGTGGCTCGTGGGAGATTGTGGAGGTTATGGAATTCTAAAAGCGTTCTTCGTCGATCGGCGGCGATCCGTCACATTTCGGGCGACCCCGAGGTAGGGTGACGATCCTTAGCTCGGCATTTACCTTCCCCGTGATTTCTAGGCCGATGTAAGGTCGAGAGAGGGCTATTTTGAGCCGGGATGGAAAATCATTTTTTGGGGATTGAGTGCCCGATCTAGTGCTTTAATCCGTCAAAATGTGGTTTGAGGGCATCAAATGATGCTCAGGGGCTTGGGGAAAGGTTTCCCCTTTGTTTCCCCTTCACCCCGGGGTGAATGGGGCGTGGAATGGCGATTTTGGGGTTTTCCCGTCGTTTTTGGGTTTCTGGAAGCCTGGCGGTCCTTCTAGTGATAGCCTTTTCCCGTTAGCGGTCTCCATGCGACCATTTTTGGCGCCGCGTATGTGCGTTGGGCCTAGCGGTCACCCGATAGACCACTAGAGCCCAAGTGGCGGCCTATCGGCCGACCACTAGCCGAGTTGGTCGGCGTGGCCTTCGAGGCATTTTCTACCGTTGGAGGTTTGGGATCTGGCGATCGCAGGGACGACCGTTTTCTTCCCCTTAGCGGTCCAAGATAGGACCGTTTGCGCCTCCACAACCCGTGGTGTGGCGGTCCATTAGGAGACCGCCTACTCCTTGTGGCGGTCTAGCGCTAAACCGCTAGCCAATGTAGCGGTCCAAAGGTGGACCGCCAGCGATTTATGTCCGATCGGAGTTCGTGTTTGGCCGATTCGAGTCCTGGGTGAGTAGACCTCGATCCACGTGCTGACCCGTGGTCCGATCGATGCTGGGCATCATATGGGGGCCACACGTTAGGGTGGCGTGAGATCTCGGGAGGTGGTGTTCTCGGCTCGTGTCATCGTGAGTCGGTGTCAGTACGAGGAGCGGATCTTGTCCTTTGCCCGGTTTAGACGTTATTTTCTGTTGACTAGAGAGTTTACTCCTTCTGTGACCCTCCACTAGTCCTAGTCTTCCGACACGCGAGTGGTCCCACCAGGGAGTTGTGGCGAGGCTATCCCGAGAGACGGTTTCTAGACTAGTTTCCGTAGGGCCCCACGTCTTACAACCAGAGTCCGACTGAGAGGAAAACCAGTCAGAGGGCCAGACCTGGGACGCATGGTCTGTGTGTGTACACGTGGTTGGAGGTGGTTGGATCTGCGCTGACGAGCGCGACCCCAGCTAGTTCCTTGTTCAGTGGTTACTTGTACGGTGTCCCTGTTCCACCAGGGGTCGAGGGGGACACCTGAGGCGCGGTCTAAGCCGGAAGTGGACGCATCCGGCCTTACTTCTAGTGGTTGGTACTCCCGTCTTTGTTTGGTAGCTGTTGAGTCCCAAGCGGTGGCAATCAAGAGGGGAGGGGTGAATTGATTGGCCAATTAAAATTCTTTCCAAGTAAAACAATGATAAGTAAACATACAAGCACTAGGCCTCACTCGATCATGATCTCACTTGTGAATGCGTGTATATAAGAGTAGGTGTTTGATTAAGGACTTGGGTACGCTCAACTCACCGTGAAGCTCACTCGACAATGAATCTGGAAAAACAAACCACAAGTAACACACTGAGTTTTTAGGTGGTTCGGGTACACTGCCGTGTCCCCTACGTCCACCCCTCACGCGTGAAGATTAAGACTTCACTATGAAGTGAGCCACACACACGCTGTGTAGAACAGCATACACCCACACACACGGCACCCGATTTGGGCTGCCAAACGATACACACACACACACACACGTTCGTGTTTCCAAACACGAACTCCACACACAAGAATCTGATTTAAGATTTACAACAGATGCACAAGCTTAAGCAAAAAGATTCAGAAAATGGAGAGTAAAGAAATAGTTATCGTGGTTGAAGCTCCCCCTTTAGCTTCTCCGGATGTAGTTCAGCACTTCTGCAAGTGGAAGAACAATCTTGGAGGAAGTATGAAGCAGTGTCGCACGAACAAAGGTTACAGCTTGATATCCGATGCAGCTTTCAGTTGTAGATGGTCTTAGGGTTGATTCAAGCTTCTTCCCTTCGATTTCAGGTTCAGAACAAGGTTGAAGTGGAGCTTGGAGCTGCTGCTGCGATCTGCACTCATAAGGGTTAGAAAAATAACACAACTTTAGATGCCTCTCTCCCCTTAGGGTTTCATACCCAAATAAGATGCATATAAAGAGTTTGGAACGTTCAAAGAGACCCTAGAGACCATATCCACAATTCCTGGAACGATTTAGGGATGTTAGGTTCGATTGGTATGACTTTTGGTGCATGCGCACGTAAGTCAAAAATCACGGCTCGGGTTCGAGACTGAAAGGGTCGACCCTTGGGGTCGACCCTCGTGAGGGTTTAAAGGTTTCTGGGCCAATGGGTCGACCCTTGGGGTTGACCCTCGGGGCTAATCCGTGCGGGTTTTAAATAACATGATCAGGGGCCCTTGGGGTCGACCCTTGCAGGTGTGGTGAAAAGGATCCGACGGATTTTTAAATCAAACTATCAGGGGTCGACCCTTGGGGTCGACCCTTGCGTCTGGGGGTCGACCCAAGGGGTCGACCCTTTCAGCTAGAGTTCAAAAGCCCAAATGATATGCACCCGGGGACCTAGGGGTCGACCCAATGGGTCAACCCTTGTTCCAGAACATCCAAATGGTAGATTAAAAATCCCACTAAGTCCAAGAACAAGTCAGGGGATTTCAAGATGGTTTTTAAAACATGTGATGGAATGAAACCCAAACCATTTAAGCTTAGAACTTCAAACCACACAGTCAAAAGCCAATAAGTTGAAGTCGATCTCACCAACCGTCCTCGAGTTCCTTAAGCACTTAGGCACGTTCCTTGCCATGTAAAGACAAACATTCTGAATTAGATTTAGGATTGCAATTTAAGTTCAAACGCCTTACCAGACGAAGTTACTCTTGTACCTCCAAAAGCTCCAAGTCTACATCAAGGATGTGCATTTCCAAACCTTTTCATGTTAGAACAACTCAATTTCAATTCACACAAATATATAGTGTTTGGTCATCATCAAAATCTATTTAGTATACTCACAAGGAGGGGGTTCAATAATCTCCTCCTTTTTGATGATGACAAAATACTATATGCCTTGCATAAACATATGACTTCAAAAAAAAATGTAGCATTTATGGAATTCAACAATCAACCTCCATATCAAGAATAAAACATTCATACTCTACATGAATCATTCAAGAAACATCATTGCATGAACCATACCGATCCAAACATATAAGATTGGCCATAAAAGGTAAGATTTCTGCCGACAACATAATTTAAAGGTGAACAAGGTCTGAGTTTAAAGGCAAATGACAATATGCAATGCATGAGACGCAACTGAGATGCAACACAACTTAAATGCAACACTACTAATGGACAGAAAGTATGATAAAGGTACACATGCATGCAAGCATACAACACACGATATCATATAAGTAGCCGAAGAGCCGAGGCACACATATATGCCTAAAAATTCTCCCCCTTTGGCATCATCAAAAGGGAGGGGTGAATAAGGATAAGTAGGTTGCCATGCTGCAGGAGCATAACCGCTTCAATCATCAGCCGGAGTGGATGGACGTGATGGACGCCGAATATAATCCAGAATTTCCTGTAACATGTGGCTTTGATCGGCCAAGGTGTCGGTGAAAGACTGAGTGTACTCATCGTCAGAAAGCTTCAGATCATGAAGGTCCTTTGTTATAGCATCAAAAGTCTCCCCATGCGTGTCTAACCGATCATCAATAGAATCTAAGCGATCCATGAGCAGCTGAACCGCCTCGGAGGGCATCTCTACAGCAGGAGCATGGGGTTGTTCCTCACCGGCCGGCTCTCCATCATCCTCGTCTTCCTCATCAGAACTGTCGGCTGGAATGTCACTTTTCAGTTAGCGAACAAGCTCACCATTTCTGAGTTCATAGCCCATGTTGTGACAAATGGAGTGCATTGTAAAAATATCAGCCTCTCGAGTAGTTTGGGAGGATTCCTTGGACAGATCCAGCTCCATGTAGACAAAAATGGCAGTCAATGCAGCGGCATATGGTAAAGTTCTGTTCTTGTGCTTCACGCTTGAACACATGTGTTCCAAAATAAGTGCGGGAAAATAGATTAGGATACCACCCAAGAAACAATAGAATAGGAACATATGAATTTCAGTGACTTTGTCATGTCCTCCCCCTCGCGGCAGTAGGATGGTTGTAATCATCCGATGCAATATGTGTTGTAGGGGAGGAAAATGATTAGCATTTAATCCAGCAAGTGACCTACCACCCTTATCTTCGGATGTCATGAATTGATAGACTATTTCACCGGGAACCAAAATATCGCCAAAGGCATACCCCTCATTTGATAGACTAAAAGTAGCACTTAGAAGCTCCAGTGAGAGGATAACTTGAATCCCATTCACTTTTGTAATTGGTGTGTCACCGGTCATAGATAAATTACTATAAAATTGATGCACCAGATTGGGATAAATGCGACGATGTGCAGACATGAACAAATCCAGATTGGGTTGACTGCAAAGAATATCAACAAGGCTTGGCACATAGCGGCTTAGATTACCGAAATCGACCGCCCGGGGACGGAGAACTTTCCGATCCAAGACCTTGCTGGCCGATGGGCGGCCTCTAAGTGCTTCAGCTTGAGCGGCCTGTTTAGAACGAGCTTCACTAGTAGCGCTCGATGCAACTCCTCTGCGAGAGGGGCGTCTCCTTGGGGCCATCTTGAACACAAATCGAAAGAGTCACTTGATGGGGTATAGAACGAGATGGTTCAACTTGAAGACTAAAACATGGATTAGAGATCCTCCACACTCACAAGAGTTTACCTCAGGTGGATTGAAGAGCAAAGAACGACCCTTGGAGCCGCAAGAAGGAGATGCGCGCGGGTGGCCACCGGAGAAACCGCGGCTAGGGCTTGGAGCGTTTTTGGGTGCCAAGAGATGATTTGTGAGCTTGCAAGAGGTGGTGGCTAGGGTTAGAAGGAGGCTTTAGGGGTATTAAGAGATGGGAAGGGGGAAACATAGGGTTTCCACCCACTTGAAAGGCGGTTCGGACGCGGCTAGAGCCGCCCGACCGTAACGGGTCGACCCAATGGGTCGACCCCTGTAACCCCGGCCCCAGCCAGATATCGGATCCGCGAGGGTTGACCCTTTAGTTCAGGTCCGCGAGGGTCGACCCTTCCGTTGAATTTGACAACAAGGATTATGACTGAAGTAAAATGGAAGATCAACAAGGTTCAGCTCTAGTCCCCAATGATAAATTCATGTTGGAAATAAGGAAAATTGATTTGTTTAAGGGTTTAAATCAATTGGGGAGATATTTGAGGAAACGACTAAGATTATATTCGACGTTTATGGTCCAATGATCCAGATTTCAGACTTTGATCAGTTTGTGCTCCGTTGTTGGCATGTAAATATATCCAAGGTGATTTCGGCCATAGAAATATCAATAAACATGTGTGTATACAATATACATAGAAGAAATGCAGAAACACATCAACATGATTGTTCACACAATTTGATTTTCCTTTTGTTTTTCACACAACATAATGCACGTGTATGACAAAGGAAAATTCAGTTATGCTTTACGCTAATGCAAATGCAAGTTATGCAGCGACCTATACACACGTTAATGCATATGATCATGATGCAGACTCATCTATCCTACAGACCCCTAGTTCTCTTCTAAATGTAGTGAATTTCTCTTCACTAAGAGGTTTGGTGAAAATGTCGGCAATTTGACGATATGTTTCAATAAAGTTGATTTCTACATCGCCCTTGCTTACATGATCCCTAATGAAATGATGTCTAATTTCAATATGCTTGGTGCGAGAGTGATGAACAGGGTTCTTTGACAGGTTTATGGCTGATGTGTTATCACAAAGGATTGAGGTGTTTTTGAAGGAAATGCCATAGTCAATCATTTGTTGTTGGATCCATAGCACCTGGGTAACACAGCTACCGACAGCCACATACTCAGCTTCGAGGTTGATAGTGCCACTGAGTTCTGTTTCTTAGAGGCTGTGGACACCAAAAAATGCATACCTGGATATCCCGCTCGGCCCCGCATCAGCAACGATGCCGAGTGAAGAAACCCCGGAGAAATCAAACACAAAAGGCCCCACAGCCCATGGGCCCCAAAGAAAATCAAACGGGCCATGGCTCGTGCTCGCAACGGGCTCAGAACGGGCCCCAAATACACACCCCGTGGGGAGCCCTTCAGCGGCACGCCCAGCCCCCAAGGGGCCTCAACGGCACGCCCTGATGGAGCTCCAGTGGCACGCCCCTTCAGGGTCCCAGCGGCACACCCCATGGGGTGTTCAGCGGCACACCCCCTGGGGTGCTCAGCGGCACACCCCCTTGGGGTCTTCAGCGGCACGCCCTCGGCAGGCTTCGGCGGCACGCCCTCAGCAGGCTTCAGCGGCACGCCCCGAAAGGCCTTCAGCGGCACGCCCTGCAGGGGCCTCAGCGGCACGCCCTCAGCAGGTCTTCAGCGGCACGCCCTGCAGGGGCCTCAGCGGCACGCCCTCAGCAGGCCCTCAGCGGCACGCCCTTCAGGCCGTTCGGCGGCACGCCTTTAGGGGCTCCAACGGCACGCCGTTTTGGCTCCCCCACGGCACGCCTTTTCAACTCTCCAGTGGCACAGCGGTGAAGCTTTTCAACGTCAATACGACGTGAAGCCCATGCCCTATACATCCTCGGCGCGCAGTGGAGCCGTCTGAGGTGGCAGCTGATCGTTGGGCCACGTAGCCTACCCCACTGATAGCCAGGACAGAGCAGGTCAAACCCCATGATCACAATCCACCTCCCGCCTTTGACGGCCGTGCTCGAAGGCTTCGGCGGCTGGGGTATAAAAGGCCTCCTGTTCGACAAAAAGTTGGTCCGGAGACAAAAAAAAAAAAGGAAGACACACAGGAGAAGGAGGAGAAGAGAAAAGAGAAGGGGAGGCCTGCCCGGCGTGAGCCCCCTCCGACGACCACCGGGAAGAAGCAAGAGTAAGGGAGAGAGAGCCTGATATGATAGGGGAAAGAGTTGGGGGCAGTGGCCGGCGTCCAAGTCCCCAACGCCCCCCCGTCTTCTTGTATTCCGTTTTCCCCCTTTGTTTAGGTTCTATCTTTCTTTGGTCGTTCCCTTGCCCACGGCCTCGTCCTGGGCATTTTTCCCTTGTAAGGTGTATGTAGGGCCACGCCCTTTTGCTTCCCATGAATGAAAACAATCGCCCTCCTTGGGCCTTTCCTGCTATTTCTGTTGGTTTGCTCCCGCCTTCGCAATGTATGTAGTGTGTTGCCCGTTTTCTCCGCTCCTCCGGTTTCTTTCGAGCCACTACATCAACGTGAGGCCTCCCCTGTGAAGCCTGACTTTGTGAGCCTTTCACTCATTTCCAGCAGCCCTACCTTGGCCTCAAATTCCCCCCTCTTTTCCTGAATGGCCTCCAAGTAGCCCAGCTCATACACTCTGTTTGAGCCCCCAGCGATGCACCATTTTGGCCCCTGGACGGCACACCCTTCTGAGCCCTTCAGCGGCACACCCTGTTCAGCCCTCAGCGGCACACCCTTATGGGCCCTCAGCGGCACATCCTTTTCAGCCCTCAGCGGCACACTCTCTAGGCCCCTCAGCGGCACACTCCTTGGCCAGCCCCAGTCCACATTATATGCCCTTAGAGGCCTTCAGTACATTGTTCTCCTTCGCGTTTTCCGAGGCTCTATAAAGGTGTTGCTCCCTCGGGGGCCCACCTCCAGTTGTCGGGTTCCGCCACCCCATGTGGGCGCGTTCCCTGTATCTCTCTTACGCCCCGGGTCAAGGGGAGATGCTGCCGAATTTTTGTAAAGAAATAACAAAACATTAAAAGAGGTAAAAGGAGGCAACAAACGAGCAGGGTAATTAATGAAACCTTCCAACTCATCAAATCACTGCCGGCACCACAACGAGAACTGAACCGAACCAATTAACTACCCGACAGCCCGAACGTTCGACCCGCAAGGAAAGAGACCGAATCGAATAAAGAGAACGAACAAAGGGAGGAATTTTATATAAAACTACACGAAAGTTAAGATAAGACGAAAAGAAAAGCCTTAAAACAAATAATCGAAAATTGATCGAACCTCCACCATCACGCCCCGATTAGCCCTTCGCCGGTACGCCGCTCCCACTGGCCCTCAGCGGCACGCTTCTATTGTCCCTCAGCGGCACGCTCCCACTGGCCTTCAGCGGCACGCTTCCCTTGGCCCCCTTTCAGCGGCACGCTCCCTCCCTTCGCCGGTACACCCTCAGTCACAGTCTCAGCGGGATCCAACGTACAGACTTTAGGCTTGGCAACGTATAGACTTCGAGCTGCAATCAAAGAGGCAATGTACAGACTTCATGTTGCAGTGTATAGACTTGGGGCTGGCCGACGTATAGACTTGGCCAATGTATAGACTTTGGGTCAGCCAATGTACAGACTTCATGTTGCAGTGTATAGACTTGGGGCTGGCCGACGTATAGACTTGGCCGATGTATAGACTTTGGGCCAGCCAATGTACAGACTTCATGTTCCAATGTATAGACTTGGGGCTGGCTGACGTATAGACTTGGCCAATGTATAGACTTTGGGCCAGCCAATGTACGGACTTCATGTTGCAGCGTATAGACTTGGGGCCGGCCAATGTATAGACTTGAACAATGTACAGACTTTGGGCCCGCCAACGTACAGACTCCACGTTACAACGTACAGACTTTGGGCTTGGCAACGTATAGACTTCGAGCTGCAGTCAAAGGGTCGATGCACAGACTTCACGTTCCAATGTATAGACTTGGGCCAGCCAACGTGTAGACTTCATGACAGCCAGTGTACAGACTTCGGACCAGTCGACGTATAGACTTCATATTGCAACGTGCAGACTTTGCTCCACTCTGCTCCAGTGTACGGACTTTGGGCTTGGCAACGTACGGACTTCGAGCATGGGGAACGTACAGACTTTATACCCACCCCCACGTTCTGATTGGCTCCTTAGCCGGCACGCTTCTCTCACCTTTCAGCGGCACACTCACCTAACCCCTTCGCCAGCACACTGCTTGAACCTTCAGCGGTACACCCCTTTAAACCCTCAGCGATACGCCCTTCAAACCCCCAGCGGTACACTCTTAATTGCCCCAGCGGCACGCCCCTTGAACCTTCAGCGGTACACTCCCTTGAGCCCCAGCGGTACGCTCCTTTGGCCTCCAGCGGTACGCCCCTTTTAGCCTCCCAGCGGCACGCTCTCTGCCCTCAGCGGTACACTCCCGTTTTCCCCTTCGTCGGCACACTATACATATACACATATACAGTCTGATAAAGGCATTAACAATAGCAAATAAATTAATAAAAATTACGCTAATTAAAGGACTCCGAATGCGTAATATTAATCACAATAAAGAGGCGGGAGGGGTAATAAAAAAAATAAATAGCAAATGAATGATAATAACAAGAATAATCATGAATAAAAGAAGAGAAATCATCCCGGACAAAGGCACGAATAAACAGTAAACATCAAATCAGAAATCCCAGAAGATATAACTAAGAAAGCCCCAGATAAAAGACGCTAACATCCACACTGCAGCCCTCTCTCTCCCGGGACCCGGGGCAAAAGAGAATAACAACGCCGCCCTTTCAGGTCGGGCTCGAGTCTCGGGAATTACCCCGATATGGCCAGGCTTTGATCTAACCTCGGGCCGACATCCTAATCGGACCAGATTTGTTTTCTCATTCCGGATACCTTCCGAATCCTCATTAAAATTGCCGCATGCTCGGCAGACATTTGAAGGGATCTACCTCGGTTTTCTCATTGTGACGCTGCCACGGACCTGTGTCCGAATACAAAAGGTCTACGAGTGGCCGACACGGCCGACAGTTTATGGCCTTAATACAACCTTCAGTGTGACTATCTCTATCTCTCTCGCATAATTAGTATTACTCTTTTCGGCCGCAGGGGCCTCTAATTTCGGTAATTAATCAAGGGTATTCCCTCGTATGGGGGATGTAAATGACGTCGTGACCTTTATGGCGCGACGGGATTCGGTCCCGACACGAACCACACAATCGTCTGACGAAGTCAGATCGAGCGCACCATGGGCTCTTCGGAGCCCGAATAAATTGTCACTTCGCTGACTGGCACGCCCACGCACTTAATAAGTCCAACAGACGAACCAGAATGATAGCCGAACGAGAAGTGCGTCCACAACTCTGGCACGCCCGGTGGGACTGATCCACCCTTCATCTTTTTGCCGAAATTAGGGGCCCCGCGGCCCCCTTCTTGTAATACTAATTGGGCTACTTTCTTAAATGCAGAAAAAGAGAGAGGCATCATGGAACCAGCGATGGCGGTCGTCTGCGGCCCTCAGCCCGTCCAGAACCACGTCCGGGGTGGTTACCTGGCGGTCCCCCTCACCTTCGGGAGCTTCCCTCCCACCGTGGGCTTCCCCAACTTCCTGGGGGTGGCCTTCGTTGACATCCTCGACGCACGAGCGCCCGAGGAGCCCCAAACCAACGCTCCCGCTCCGGGAGCCGTCGAAGCTGCCACCGGCCGAGCTGTGGCCAAGAACAACAATAGCGTCCCCACAACGACGCTAAGCTGCAACGTGCACCACGTGCACCAAACCACCGGCCCGTCCCACCAAGGGTCGACATCCCACCGAAGAAGGCTCCGGAGGAACAACGCCGGCACCGGCTCAGGGCGCCGCGCCTCCAACTCCGGGAAGTCCATGACTGTTGGGGCCTCTTCGAGTCCGCCTAGACGGGCAGAGGTCCCAGGCGACACCGGACCGCGTCGTCCCAACCATCCCAGTCCGCAACTCCTTCCAAGGACTGGGAAGCTGAAGGAAAGGGCAATGCCCGCAACCCTACACAAGCCGGCCAAACTGAAACAAGTTTGGGTACCCAAGGGGGCCCAGTCTGCTACACCCGCCCAAGCGGGGCCCAGCGCTTTCCGCCCGAGGAGGGCCCGACAAGATGACCGGGTCGAGGTGATGACCCCAACTTCCCGACCGGCACCCGTCATCCCGGCGCCGTCCGAGAATGCCCGCCGCCGTCGCCGAGGGCGCCGGTAAAATGCAGCCCGCCCGGCTCTCACGGTCTGCTCTCCTCCTGCCGCTGTCAGCGACATGCAACCCCAGACCGCTCTCCCTGACCAGGAGTGGGAAGGGATCGAGCAGGCTATGAGGAATTACCTCCGAGGCCCGGGTAGCACCCCCGCCGGCCGCCAGAGACTGCTGGGGGCAATGGCCTCCGCTTCAAGAGGAAGGCGCCCGACCCGCACCTAGCATGGAGTCGAGGACCCGTCCGGAGGAGCCGCGCCAGTCCCCTGTACGGGAGGAAGCGCCGCCCCGACGGTCGGTCTTCGACAGGCTGACATTCCCAGGAGGATCGTCCAGGAGGGCGACAAAAAGAAACAAGAACAAGAAATGGCAGACATTCACCTGCAACATGGCAGGAGTTCATGGTCGGTATGGGGCCTTACCCACCGATCCGGAAGAATTGGCCAGAATAGCCGTCAGGCCGGGACCCTTTACTAGAAGAGGGAGAGCGGCAGGCGGCGCGACACCCGTAGGCGCCGAAGGGACCTTACCTGAAGAGCCCCTTGCGGCCCTCACGGCCAATGTGGTCACCACCGGCGACACGAGTGGCGAACCCTCGACATCAGCCGAGGACGCCCCGGCCGGAGAGACAGGGGGCATGCCTAGTCTTCCCACAGCTGACCCTACAATGCTGCTCATGATACAACGATTCCAGCAGGAAATTGAGTCACTCAAGAAGCAGCTAAGTGAGCGGGACGCACCGCCCCCGATGTCCTGGCAGACCGAGGTTATACCCGAAGTACCCAGGGACAGGGGGCAGTCTTCAGAGGCAGCTCTTCCAGCAACCCTCAATCCTCTCGGGGGCGCGCCCCCACAGCAGACACATTATACAGTAGTGGCCCCGCCACAGGCTCCGCCTTCACAAGGGTCCCCTATGGCCCCCCGGGCGACCGTGGTAGCCACCCCGAACGTGCAGCCCGCTCACTTTTACCCGAATCCGGTCGACCCGGCAACAGTTAGCCGGTTGATGCTGGAGCAGATGATAGATATGAAGCTGGCCGAGAGGGGCGAAGGGGATCAGACGCCGTTTGACGTCTACCGGGTACCCTACCCGGCTCACTATGCTGCCAGGAAGTTGCCGGCTGGCGTCACCAAGCCGCCGAAATTTGAAAAGTTCAACGGGCAAGGGTCTCCCAGAGAGCACATTGCCTACTATGTGAACGTCATGGGAGACCTGGCTGCTGATGAGGCCTACCTCCTGAAGTTCTTCGGCTCAACACTTACCGGACTTGCCTTTGAATGGTACTCCGGCTTGTCACCCGGGTCGGTGGCCGATTGGCCCGACATGCAGAAGAAGTTCAAGGAAAGGTTCTACGTTTCCGAGAGAGAAGTTACCATGGCTGAACTCTACGCCACAAGACAGAAGAATGATGAGTCGGCCCTCGACTATATTAAAAGATGGAGGAACCTTAGTATGAGGTGCAAACGCCCCCCGCATCAGGAGGACGCAGTGCAGATCTGCAAGCAAAATTTAAAGAAAGAAATCCTAGAAAGGATGATCGGAACTGAGGTCAAGATATTTGACCGCCTGAACAATGTGGTAGCGGAGATCGAGGCATTCTTGGCCCGATACTCCTCCACTCCAGGCATGTCAAGCCAGAGAGCCAGACAGGCCGAGAAGAAGCCAGCTCCCCCGGAGGTGCATGCACTAGACTTCCAGGCTTTTGAAAAGCAGAAGGAGAAAGCCAAGGGAGCTGCCAACCCTCCGCCGCCCAGAACCACAGAGCGGCGGGAAGGCCCCTCTCTAAGGGAGAAGATGAGAAACAAGTTATATTCCTTCTCCCGGGACAAGTCCAAGCTCCTGTTCGAATGGGCAACCAGCTACAATAAAATCACACTCCCAGAGCCGAAAAGGCCTGGCGACTTGAAGAAGAAGGATGACCCGCGCTTCTGCATGTACCACCGGGTGCTCGGACATACTATTGAAGATTGCTACGTCTTCAAGGACGTTATTGAGTCCTTAATCAAGAACGGGGAGCTGGACATGGGGGAGCATAAAGTAGACCCCCCGCAGCCACACGAGCTGCCCAGCATAGCCTCCTCCGTCAATATGATCTCACTATATCAGGAGTTGCCAGAAGAGTGGGCGGAAGCCTGTGCCCGCGCCACTTATGAGACTTTTGTCCTGGTCCCGGCCCAAGATCAGGAGGGTTGGCAGACGGTGCCCGGAAGAAGTAGAAAGGCACGCACCCCTCGGTCCGCCCCAGGGATTCATCCAAGGGACGCGACACCCTTGCCGGCACCACCACCGGCGAGCCCGGTTGGCCATGACACGGCCCCCAGGCTGGTCATGAGGTGACCCACCCACAACAAGAAGAGCTCTGTCCCGCTGCGAATGCACCAGAAAACCAGCCCGGCGGTCGAGAAACTCCAGGCTATTATTGACGGGCTTGAAGATTATGAACAGCCCAAAATCCAGTCCGTGGAACTAAAAGAATATGTCCCCTAGGAGGAGTTCGAATCACTCGAGCTGGCTCCAGGAACAAGAGCTGAAACAGAAAAAGAGCCTCCCCTGTGGGGTGAGCTTCCTCAGGAGCAGCCGTTGGCCACGGCAGGGAAGAAGAAGAAGAAGAGAAGACCCAGGGGCAAGAAGAAGAAGGAGGTCGTCCTCGCCTGCAACACCCTCTCGGCGCTGTTCGACACCGCTCTCTCCCTGGAAGAAAAAGAAGAAGACCCACCCCATGAACCAGCAGAGGTGAGTCAAGTTGAAGCATCCACCTCCCAGAACGCCACCAGGTCAGGGAGGAAGTGGGGGCGCCCTCCTCAGGGCAGCCTCAACATCATGCTCAGGGGGGAACAACCATACCAGGTTCCCGAGCCCGAGGTCCGAGGCACCGAGATCCCTCCCCCATCAGGTCTCTACCCCGGAGGCACCAAGAGTCAAGGCGCCCCGTCATTCGCCGAGTTCCTGTCAGCTCGAGTAGGAAGGCGGGCGCACCCCCAGGGGTCCTCTGCGACCAGTAAAGCAAGCATCCCCCAAGCCCTACCAGCTGCGACTCCTGCCCAGCCAGAGGAAGAATTCAGCGGCACCCCAAACCTCGCCGAATTCATGCGAACAGCGGAGGAGGCCCAACAGGCCCCGCCTGCTCAACGGGCTACAGCAGATCCCGCAAAGGAGGCATCCCCCGATCAGGCACCCCAACTTCAGGATGGGGGCAGGCGTGCCAAACCCGAAGAGATGAAATTACTCAAGGTGCGGGCCGCCGTACGGATAGTCAGACACCTCAAGAAGATCCCGACCCGATTCACCGTGTGGGAGATGATGTCCTTGAACGAGGACACACGGCAAGCCATCATAGCCGCCCTCCAGACGCCAGCATATCTTGAAGCTTGCCTGGCAGAGATGTCACCTGAAGTGGCCGTGGCCTTCACGGAAGATGACATGCTCCTGCTGACCTGCAGTCACAATAGACCCCTCTACATGAAGGGGCAATTGAATGGCCAGCCTATCAATAGGGTCCTGATCGACCCAGGGGCAGCAGTGAATATACTCCCTTACCGGGTGTACCAGAAACACTATTTCAACGTACACCTGGTTGAGGTTAAAAATGTCAAGATTGCTGGCTTTAACCAGAAATGTGAGGTGCCCATGGGGGTTGCAGAGTTCAACTTGACCTTTGATGACTTCACCACCAAGGTCCTGTTCCACGTCATCAACTCCAGCACTTCCTACAAGGCGTTGCTGGGCCGGCCTTGGCTACACCAGAATAGGGTGGTACCCTCCACTCTGCATCAATGCATCAAGTACCCCTGCGAGGGAAAGGAAGTCAGAATCTTCGCCGACCTCCACCCGTTCGAGGTGTTCGAGTGTCACTTGTCGGATGCTAATCTGTACTTGGAAAAGGTGAAGCAAGCTCCTCAAGCTGCCCGAGACAAGGGAAAGAAGAAAATGGAATCAGGAGGCTGGTTTCCTCCGCCGCCCCCAGGCTATGTGGCTCCCCCACATGTGCCATTTATTGCACAAGAAGAAGGGGTATTTAGGGCAGCCCCTCTCGCCATCTACCCCACACCAGGGGCACCCTGCCTCGAAGACCTGCTAGAAGATGTCAGGGTCCCGCCGGGGATCGTCAAGCCGATAGCAGAAATTGAATGCCAAGCAGCTAAACAACTGAGAACCTTCGAGGTACCTAACCCTGAGGGGCCGCCCACTATCTTCTATGTGGCCGGGGAGAAGCCAGTCAGGGAAGACGATGATTGCCGGTTCCCTAACGAGTTGCATGACCCGCACGTCCCCATTACGGGACTTCCCCACATGACTGACCAGGCAGCCCGAATGGTCAGAAAGCAGAAGATTCCCCTCTACCAGCCCTCCAGCCGGAAGGAAATGTTTGAAAGAATGTGGAACCCACCAAACCTGGATCGACGGTTGCTGAAAATCACCAAGCGCCCCGGTCTGGGCTTTTCACTAGAGGAATATTACGAGACTGACGTCATATCAGTCTCAACATGGTCTGGCGATGACCCCGCAGAAGCTACAGATTCGCGGGAAGCCTGTCAAGATGCATATCCTGGGCCTCTGGTTCAGGAGGCACAAGACGAAGAAATCTTCCTTTGGAAACCTCTCCGCCGCCGCTGCATGGAGAAGACCCCCTCCTTCTCCGAAGTGTCGACCTCGAGAGGGCACACCAGCGAGGCACCTCCACCCCGGTCGGCCGGCGAAACAAGGAGCAGAAGCATGGGCCAGGCTCCGAAATCCCCTCGATACGACCCCGTCATGTACGCCTTGTACCATAGGCAACAACGGGAGATCGAGACACTAAAAGTACGACTGGCTGAGTTGACCTCGCTAGTCGCCGACCTGATCCAGGGATCTCTTCCCCCGCGGGGTGGCCGCATGCCTCGGCCCCGAGATGCCAGTCCTGACACCCCCGTCTGGTCAAGAAGGGAATTGAGAGACACGGCAAGCCTGTTGATCGGGCGACCAACCAGGCAGGGCCTAACACTCCAAGAGAAGCTGCAGAAGCCCTACTCCTTCCCGAGAGAGAAGACTCGGGGCATCTTCGACTGGGCCTGCCATTACGGCAAGGTCTCCCTCCCACGGTCCAAGAGGCCACAAGACACCAGAAGAAGTGGGGACCCACTATTTTGCCCTTACCACCAGATGCTGGGTCACGCCATTGAAGACTGCTATGTCTTCAAAGACATTGCTCAAAGCCTCATTGACAGGGATGAGCTCAGAATGGGGGACTACGTGGTAGCCCCGCCACGCCCCCATGTGGCGGACAGCCCCAGGGCAGGAGCCTACACTGTGTCCATCCAATACCAGGTGCCGGAAGATGCGGCTACCCCGGCCCCCGCAGGAGCAGTCTATGATGAATACACAGAAGAGCCCGAGATGGACCTATGCCCCTCTGAGCCAGCGGACCTCACGTACCTGGCGGCTACGGCCCAGGAGGAGTGCGAGGTGAATGTAGCCTCCATGCCCAGTCATGATGAACAAGAAGAGAGAGATGGCGTCCTCGAGCCCGAGGACAATGAAGACCAAGATTTCGTCGATCTGTCGCCAGCCCCGCCGGAAATCGAAAATGGCGGCCAGGTCACGGTCGACGAATTGATTGAGGTCAACCTTAGTACAGAAGACGACCCCAGGCCAACTTTTCTGAGTGCTCTCATGCCCCTACAAGAGAGAGAACAATACACGAAGTTACTGCAAGAATTCCGGGATTGCTTCGCCTGGAACTACAAAGAAATGCCTGGGCTCAACACCGAAGTGACTCAGCACATCCTGGCCATTGATCCCAGGGTGGAACCAGTGAAGCAACCTCCCCGGCGCATGAGGCCGGAGCTAACCAGCCAGATCTGTAAAGAGGTCGACAAGCTCATAAATGTCGGCTTCGTGGCGGAAAATCAATACACCACATGGCTGGCCAATATTGTACCAGTGAAAAAGAAGAATGGACAGATCAGGATTTGCGTGGACTTCCGCAACCTGAATAAAGCCTGCCCGAAGGATGACTTTCCGGTGCCTATCACCGAAGTGATGATCGATGCAACCACTGGCCACGAGGCCCTGTCCTTCATGGATGGGTCGTCCGGCTATAACCAAATCTGGATAGTCGACCACGACCGGGTCCATACAGCTTTCCGGTCACCCAAAGGGATATTTCACTACAAGAGGATGCCCTTCGGCCTCAAGAATGCCGGTGCCACATACCAACGGGCAATGACCAAGATCTTCGACGAGCTGCTGTACGGCAAGGTCGAGTGCTACATTGATGATCTGGTCATCAAGACGAAGAAAAGAGACGAGCACCTGAGTGACCTCAGGGTTGTCTTCCAACGGCTCCGGCAGTACGGGCTGAAGATGAATCCCATGAAGTGCGCCTTTGGCCTGTCCAGTGGAAAATTCCTCGGCTTTATTGTCCGGCACAGAGGGATCGAGATCGACCCCCTGAAGATAAAGGCCATCTAGGAGCTGCCTCCTCCGAAGAGTCTGGGAGAGCTGAGGTCCCTGCAGGGGCGTTTAGCTTACATCCGCAGGTTCATCTCCAACCTGTCAGGGCGCTGCCAACCCTTCCATAGGCTGATGATGAAGAATGCACCCTTCAGCTGGGGCCACGAATGCCAGCACGTTTCGACCAGCTAAAGGAGTACCTGAAGACCCCGCCTGTCCTGGGGGCACCTGTCAAAGGCAGACCGCTGATTCTGTACATAGCGGCCACCGAATACTCACTGGGGGCAATGCTCGCCCAGAACAATGATGAGGGAAAAGAGCGGGCTCTCTACTATCTCAGTCGAAGATTGGTGGGTGCAGAGGCTAAGTACACCCCGATCGAGAAGATCTGCCTCGCCTTGGTCTTCGCAGTCAAGAAGATGAGGCACTACATGCTGTCCCATGAAGTCAGCTTAATATCCAGGGCCGACCCCATTAAGCACATCCTCTTCCAGCCAGTCCCAAAGGGGCACCTTGGCAAGTGGGCCGTGCTACTCATGGAATTTGACATCACCTACGTGCCGCAGAAGGCCGCTAAGGGACAAGCCGTCGCGGATTTCTTCGCAGCACACCCCGTGCCCGAAGACTCCCCTTTGGCCACCGAACTACTTGAAGACGAAACACTAGAGGTAGAACAAGTACAACAAGCCATCTGGCAGCTATACTTTGACGGGGCCTCGAGAACAGAAGCGACCCCGTCCGGGCATGCCAAGGTGCGGGCCGGGGCTGGCATCGTCCTCAAATCCCTAGACGGAGAGGTCATGCATACTTCCTGCTGTATTAGCAAACCCTGCACCAACAATGAAGCAGAATATGAAGCTCTGATCATCGGCCTCCAGGTCGCCCTTCAAATGGAGATCAAAATGCTCCAAGTGTTTGGCGATTCGCTGCTGGTCGTCAAGCAAGTCCAGGGACAGTTTGATGTCCGAAAACCTGAGCTGCTCCCTTATCACACTAAGGTGAAGCGACTCATGGAGCGGTTCTACCTCCTCGAGATAGGCCATGTCGCCAGAGGGGAGAACGCACAAGCCGACGCATTGGCAAAATTGGCAAGCTCACTGGCAGTGCCCCCAGATGGATCTCTCCATATCCAAGTAATGAACCAACGCCAGATGCCCAGCATGATAGAAGAGGAGCCAGAAGAAGAAGAACTAGAGGTCACTGCAGCAGAAGCCGTCGGCCTACCTGACTGGAGAGCCTCCCTGATGCAGTGGTTCAAACACCAGCAATTACCTGACCGAAGAGAAGAAAGGGTCAAGCTAGTCAGAACCAAAGACTCCTATGACCTCCGAAATGGAATACTGTTCCGAATTGTGGCGGATGCCAAACAGAAGCTACTCCTCCGATGCTTGTCCATTGAAGAAGCTTGGAGGGTTATGAAGGAGGTCCATGCCGGCACAGCTGGCGCACACCAGGCGGGGCCGAAGATGAAAATTGAAATCAAGAAACTTGGCTACTATTGGCCTGCAATGTTCAACGACTGTTGCGAGTACGCTAAGTCGTGTCAGAGATGCCAGGAGCATGCCACTATACCCAGGAGGCCTCCCGTGCAACTGCACCCAACCGCGCCCAGTTGGCCGTTTGCCCAATGGGGAACAGATGTTGTGGGCCCCTTACCCGCATCTTCCACAGGCTGCAAATACATTCTGGCGGTAACCGACTACTTCTCCCGCTGGGCAGAGGCTGTTGCCTTACGGGAAGTCACCGGAGAAATCATGGTCAGGTTTGTCCGCCGCAACATCATATTCCGGTTTGGCGTGCCCGACCGGATTGTGTCGGACAACGGCAGCCACTTCCGTAACCAGAAGGTTTACCGGCTAGCAGAAAAATATAAAATTGACTGGAGGACATCGACTCCTTACAATCCACAAGCCAATGGGCTGGCCAAAGCTTTCAATAAGACGCTTTGCACTCTCCTAGCCAAGACTGTTAGCTCTAACAAAAGGGACTGGGAAGAAAGAATGTATGAAGCGCTTTGGGCGTACCGAATCGTATACAAGACCCCAACGGGCTGCTCGCCCTTCTCTCTTGTATACGGCTCGGAAGCAATCGTCCCCGTCGAACTGGAGATACCATCCCTCAGGGTCGCCATTCAGCATGGGCTTGTCCCCGAAGGGCAGACCAATACCGAGCGAAGGCTCGATGAACTCTCCAGTCTGGAAGGAAAGCGGCTTCAAGCCCAACAGAATATTCAGGTCTACCAGGCCCGAATTGCGCGCGCCTTTGACAAGCTAGTCAGGGAGCGCGAATTCAAGAAAGGTGACCTCGTCATGGTCAAGAGAAGAGATCTCATGGCTGCCAACCCCAAGGGTAAGCTAAACGAGAACTGGCTCGGACCCTACGTAGTCCAAAGAGTCTACGAGGGCGGGGCCTATGTAATTGTCAACCATCGCGGGGAAGTTTAGTTCCCGCCTCTTAATGGAAGGCACTTGAGATTGTACCACGCTCCGGCGCCCCCATTCAGGTAATAATATTACTCTTCGCCCCATTTTGGGGCGGATTTGCGTGATCAATGTCCAAGTGATTTGACCACTATCCGGGTTTTCAAAAATAGTAAGAAAAAAAGAGAGAAAAAAAGAAAGAAAAAAAAAGAAAGAAAAAAAAAGAAGAGAGAAAAAAAAGAAGAAAAAGAGAAGAAAAAAAAAGAAAAAAAAGAAGAGAGAAAAAAAAAGAAGAAAGAAAAAGAAAGAAGAAGAAAAAAAAGAAGGGAAAGAAAAGAGCAAAAGAAAGAGAAAAAAAACCAGAAAAGGAGAATGCTCCCCCATTTCCAGTTACCGCCCCGCATCAGCGGAGGTACTAAAAGTTGACTAAACAAACTCTTCTCTCCGTCCTCCCTGGGCGGTGAGTACTCCTTTGGCTCGGACCTCCCATCCGGGTCATTGACTAAACAAACTCTTCTCTCTGTCCTTCCCGGGCGGTGAGTACTCCTTTGGCTCGGACCTCCCATCCGGGTCATTGACTAAACAAACTCTTCTCTCCGTCCTTCCCGGGCGGTGAGTACTCCTTTGGCTTGGACCTCCCGTCTAAGTCACTGACTAAACAAACTCTTCTCTCCGTCCTCCCCGGGCGGTGAGTATCCCTTTGGCTCGGATCTCCCGTCCGGGTCATTGACTAAACAAACTCTTCTCTCCGCCCTCCCCGGGCGGTGAGTACCCCTTTGGCTCGGACCTCCCGTCCGGGTCATTGACTAAACAAACTCTCCTCTCCGTCCCCTCTGGACGACGAGAAGCCCGGTCTCTGACCGAGGCCCCCGCTTGAGGCCAGCACGCGCTTCCAATATTGCGGTGAAACCAGGGAGTTGCCCGTTCGGTATGGTGGAGTGGTCCCCTCGTCCTCCCCCTGGGAAGGCGAGCACTCTCCTATACCCTGACATGGGTCCCTGCCTGGTCCTTCCGGAGCGAATCCTCGCAAAGACTCATACCCTACCAATGGGTCTCAACACAAAAAGGGGGAAAAGATACAAGAGCAAAGGAAGAGGAAGAAGGAAACAATATGCACAGAAGAGAAAGAAGGGTAAGAAAGCTCCCTCTGGGACGAAAGCATACACAAAGAACGCGTGAAATCATAAATGCTCTGCTCTATTCAGAAAAGGAACCAGACTACATGTGCTGCGGGGCATACCCCTGTGTTACATTCAAAAAAAAAGAAAAAAAGGAATTAAGGGATGCAACGCTTAGTCGATGTCCCTGAAGATGTCCTCGAGAGGGAGGATTCCGACGCAAGGGAAGTTCGTCATATCGCGCAGTCGGCCCCTCAATTCCTCAAGACGGGCGAGCTCCGCTTCGACGGACACCATTTCAACGTCGGCGACGGCAAGAGCTTCCCTCTCCTCTGCCACCCTCCTTTCCGCCTCGGCAAGGCCAAGTTTAGCCGCAGCGAGGTAGCCCTCCAGCTTCTCGATCCGGTTCTTGAAGGAACGAACGCTGCCTTCGCCTTCCTCTAAGGCCTTTCCGTGGCGTTCTCTACTATGGCGTCGGGCCTCTAAGGTCTGCAGATACTCGTCTGCCTGAGCATCAAGGGCGGCACGTTCGTCAGGAGCCTGGGTCTCCAGGAACTCGCGGCGCTTGACATACTTCAGCAACAGCAGAACCCGCCGTGACCATTCCCCCAGCGGGCAGCAGAGCACTTGCAATGCCCCGGTCAACTGCACCACTATAGTATGCACCTCCCTATATGATAGAGAAGGGTCGGAGAGGAGCATGGTCCGTAGAGTGATCAGCATTTGGCGGACTGGCGCTTCTGATGACATATGGCTGACTGAGGGCACGACCGGAGGAGTGAATTCCACGGTGTTGTCCACTTCTGCCCACAGGTCAGCGTCCACTGTCGCTGACGAGGAAGGAAGGGCAAGGGTCAAACCACCTGGTCGGTGTAGCTCAACCAGAGACCCTTGGCCAGCCACTGCCCGGGGAGTGGACAAGACCATTGCCGAAGCCTCCGGCACTCCCGTTATTTGGAGCTCCCCTGCCTCCGCCTGACTCGCTTCGGCTAGAGGAGGAGCTTCAAGTAAGGCTGGGCCCGAAGTAGTCACCCATGAACTTCTCCTTCGCGGCTGGGATCCCTCCAGATGTGCACGGAGCCCCGCGAATATTTGTCTCAGGAACGGGTCCTCCATCTGGGACGGCAGCTTCGGAAGAGGTGGAAGGGGGACTAATAGGTGGGGAACGCTTCCTGCCTGCACGAGCACGGCAAGAGTCTTCACCTCCGGAACAGATGCCGGAATCGGTCCCCTCGCTGGTGGTTGACCGGTAATCGGCCTCCGCTTGGCGATTGCTTTGCGAGAGCGGCCAGACATCTGCCCGGTCGTCGACACCGCCTGCCCACATGAAATACAGTTAGCCGCCCGTCGCTGGGAATGAATCACGCAAGGACGAGAAGTAGGAAGAGCCATAAAACCCTGCTTACCTCGGCTACCGTGAGGAGGCGGCCTTCGGGCGCAATCTCCCCTTCCTCCAGAGGCTCGGCCGCCGCCTCGGGAACACTTGAAGCCCCTGCGGCCGACTCTTGATCAAGAGCCTCGAATAGAAGGGCTAGTTTGCCCGAGCTCACATCGACCCCCACCTGACGGCCGATCGGCGCAACTGGGGTACCCTCTTCCGCAGTCTCCGGCAAGTCAAGCCCCTGAAACCCGGAATTGACAAGAAAAGGTCATTAGGTAACCAGGAAGGAGAGGAAGGAGTCGGCCCAAGCGAGTACACACTTACAGCAGTCTTCCCCATAAAGCTTGGGGAGCCAGCCAGTAAGGGGGCCCCGAAGACCGGCTCAGGCGGCTCCGATGCCCCGGACATGCCCTCGTCAGGAGCCGCTTCATCGGAGGAATAGTTATAGTCTACCTCTTCGCCCGACGATGACTCGACCGCCGCAGGCTCTGCCCTTGCCGGCAAAGGGGCCTCCACCTCGAGGTCGATAACCGGTGCCTCCTCCCGCGAACTGGGCGAGGATGGCACGCTAGACTTAAGCCTCTTCCGCACATATAGCTGCGTCGCAGGGAGGTACATACGGGGGCCGAATGCCCCGGCGATTGCTCCAGCTGCACCTGCCACACGGAAGAGAAGACGGGTTACATCAAGCCCAATTGGCCTCCAGGAAATAAAAAGGGAGAAGAAGCCGATTAAGCCGACAAAGGCAAATACCCTCTTCAGCTCCTGCGGCACGGGTTGACCCACGAGCTTCCTCAACAGGCAAAGCCTTCTCGGGAGTCCCAGCCGTACCCTCGCCCGGGATCAGCACGGGCGCCGACTCCTCCGTGCCGCCCGTAAGATAGAAGCGCATCGTTGCCGTGCGCGAATCCGAGGCCAACTCGGGAGGCCAGTCGACCGCAGACGACGTAGGGGGCCGAGGAACCTCATCAGCTTCGTGGCTCGGTTCGGTCCGCGTGGCTTCGAATTCCTCGAAGGACAAGACAGGGGCCGCCGGCGAGGTTGCCGTCGGAGCCGGGGATGCCTCGGTCCGCCTCCGTTTTACCGTCTGTTGCCCGGCCACCTTGGCAGCAGCCAGCGCCTTCTTAACGGGCGACTGTGCCTGGGGCCTTCCCGCTGCCTGCGGCAAGGGAGCCGGAGCCGCCGCCGAGGTCGCCTTTGCTGGGACCGCAACTTCACCCATGTCAGGCGTGGGCACGGGCTCTCCCGCAGGAGCTGAGACAAAAGAAGCATCCAGGTGTCAGGGGTCCACTCCAAAATGAAAGGGGAGGGGGGATTCAAGATACACACTAATGACCGGGGACACTGACCGGCAGGTTGGCCTGGCTCGGGACGGGCAGCTTCAAATTCCTCGAAAGATGGGACTCGTGGTGCCGGGGGAACAGCCGTCGGAGCCTTAGCCGTTTCCGTCTTCCTCCGCTTTGTGTCCCGCTGCTTAGCGCCTTGGCGGCGTCCACCGCCTTCTTCACAGGCGATTTAGCCCGGGGCCTCTTCGCAACCTTGGGCAAAGGAGCCGTGGTCGGGGCTAGCGGCGCGGCTTCGAAATACGCAGGCTTCTTCACCAGCCGGAGGAGGTTCCGGTACGTGGCCATCTGCGTGCTGTCGGGATGGTCTGCAAAGAAAAGAGGAGAAAGAACGAACGTGCATTTACGATTAGTACCCAACTCACCGCGAAGGCCGCAGTGCTAAGAGACAAAACCGAAGAGCAAGAAGGGACTGAATACCATGAGGGCCAGTGTACAGCCGCAGCGTGATCGGCCAGTAGCTCAGGGACGTCTCCTTGTCCCGACGCACCGCCTCCCGGACTAGCCAGCAAACGTCTTCAATCGTTTGGCACCGGTCCGTAAGGTTGGCCAGATCCGCGTGCTTCTTCGAGGAGAGGTGACAGAAAAGATTAAAGTGGTCCATGCCCCACCCGTCAGCATAATAATAAGGGATGTGCAGGCGCTTGCCCAGGAGGGAGGCCGTCAGATCTTCGATCTTCATCCCATTCACCCGGAGAAGGACGTATAGCCACGTGGTATCCTTATAGTTCTCGGGCTGCCTCTCCTCCCGCCTCATAAACGTGCGGTACGGGCAGGCCGAATCCCTCTCTGGACGCCAGCTCCTGGCAGGAGTCCCCTCTTCCTCCATGGGGAATGGATAATTGATGAGGTCCAGACGGTCGCTCCCCACTTGGCACAGGTCCCTCAGCGTCTTCTGATAATGATCCTTGGCCACCGGGGGTAACTCCACCTTCGGCGTCGGCCTCGTATCCCGGGCTTCCCGGCGAGCTATCATATATGCTGCCACCTCCTTTTCCTGTTTATTCCTGAGCCGAAGAAGATGGTCCGGCTCAATGTCAAGAACCGGCACCGGCTGCCGACTGAGGAACTTCCTCTCGGCCCCATCCCAGCAATCGGTCTTATGCAACCGATAGAAGGCCGTCCGGGGGTTCCACCATTTTATATAATCCTGGGTCACTCGGGGAACACGACCCGGGGCCGGTACCCTGAAAGAGGCAGTGTCCGCCCGGTGGAAAAAGTCCCACCAGCTCTTAGCATGTTCAGCAACTGAGCTCCCCCGGACACTCCGCAAGGGCAGGCCGAACTGTGCATGATAAGTAGGGATATGCTGGTCATACCCAAAATTGCGACCGAACCGGAAGGGGTAATACGGCTCCAGCAACACGTTCTCCCCTTTCCTGAACACCAGGACGCTCGGACGAATCGACAGCGCCCAGTCCCTCAGCTCCGGCTCCAGCAGTGGGCGGATCACATTCTCCTGGCTAATAGGGTGGGTGTACTTCTCCACCTGGTCGTCTTTGCACTCCCTCTTGTTGTTCACCAGAGGGCTCGAATGTGCCGCCAGAGTCCAGAAATGAATAGTCCCGACCGCATCCCGGGGAACCGTTGTCAACCGGCCCCGGATATCATACATCCGCATGGAGGTGGAGCCCGGTTCAGCACTGGCAAATTCCAACATCCTCGGCATCAGCCCCCAGTCCTGGAGAACTCGCGGGGCAAACTCCGGGAACAGCGAACAGACCCACGCGTTGAAGAAGTGCAGTGGGCACACATACCGGGCCTGCAGCGGGAACTGGTGCGTGCTGATGTCCCCCAGGGCCTTGTAAATCAAGCAAAGGGTCGCCGGGCACAGCGACAGCCTGACACCCCATGCCATTTGACATGCCGGGTAGATGGCATCCGGCCGAATCACTGTCTCGTCGCCGTACGGCATGGCGAATGAGCATAGCCAGTACGTGAGATAGGCGGCGCAATGGGTCTGGGGATCCAAGCCCATCGGGTTAGACCCGCTTCGACGCCCTCTAGACGGGATCTTCACATTGAGCTTGGGCTTCGCACGCTTCTTGGGGGCAACAGCGGTACCGACACAGGGAAATTCCTCGTACCGCTTCGGCCCGTCATAGAAATACTCCAGCCACAAGGGCATGCGTACCCTCTTCCTGTCCCCACGAGCGGGCTGCTTTCCCTTATGCGAGCATTGGTACAGCTCCCGGTACGCCTTCATGAGGTACCGATATGAATACCCCAGAGAATAATAGCCATCCCCGTTGGTCTCATCCTTGATCAAGTCGGGGAGGCATACTTCTTCATAAGGCTCCCCGTCAATGGGCAAGCCACTTAGCTGACCAAGACTCCACAAATCAAGTGAAGTCTCGCCCTCTGCCGTATAAAAGGTGTTGGTCTCCGCGCTGAATACCTCTATCATGCCGCAGCAGAGACCCTTGGAGATGGGGTAGCCGTACCGGGAAGCGTACACGCTATGATAAATGCCGACCCGAACCAGCAGCGGAGCATAGTTGAACAGCACGTGCTCCGTAAACTCCACCGCCCTCTCCCGGAAGCTGTGTGCATCCTGAAGCTTCAGCTCCCCAAACCAGCCCAGTGACAGCTCATACTTGAATCTGACGGCCAAGCAGTCCAAGATGAACGGCTCTTCTCTATAGCCCCACTTCAAGGGAGCCAAGAATAGGCCGAATCGAGGCGCCTCGTTGTGCACCTTCCCGGCAGACAGGTCCCATCTTGCCGGAGTAAACTGAGGCGCCCGCACCAGCTTGTCTTCGGTCGGCAGCACCCCCTCAATCCCCAGAACTGGCTTCCACTCCCGGGCTTCTCCCACCAGATACATCGGAATACTCCGGGGGACGCTGTACAATAAGCTATCCCGGGCCTGCAGAATGGCTTGCTCAGCCTTCCTCACGACCCGGAAGTCTCGCCCTTCCCGCGAGCGAAAATGCTTCAGAAATCGAACCAGATGTCTATCCTTCGGGAAGTCCTTCCTGTACTCCCCGGTGGCCCGGTCAAATGTGAAGCCGTCGTCGACTCTGGCAAGCCTCTGGAAATCCATGGTCTCCCCGTCAGACTCAGATGACTCTGCCAAAGCGGCTATCTCTGCATGCTCCCGATCCAAGTCCTCTACGTTCAGCCAGGTGACCGCCGGCACGGGACCCCGCGGAATGAGGTCGGCACCGATAGCAGCAGCGGGGGCAGAAGAACCACTTGGGGCAGCCATTTATCTGCAAAGATACATAAATAGAAGATCAGAATAAGCCACATGCAAAAGGAAGTGAAAGACTGTAAAGGGGGGGCTTTGCTACAAGTCAGATGAACAAATATTGCCAATTTCTGACGAAATTTCGGCAGAGTTTCCCCTAGGCCAGAGGCGTAAGGGAAAACACGGGTGCGCGTCCACAAGGAGTGACGGCCCCAACAAAGCATGGTGGGCCCCGAGAGGCAACACCAGAAGTCCGCCGATCAAAAAGTCTTCTTCCCCGGGTTTAAGGCCTCTTTGCTGGCTCCCTGACTAGTGCCTTCCCCGGCACGCCCTGAAGCTGCCCTCGCCGGCACGCTTCGAGCGGCCTTCCCCGGCATGCCCAGACGGGCCCCTCACCGGCATGCTCCCCAGGTGCCTTCCGCCGGTACACTTTGGGAGCTTCACCGACAAACCCTCAAGGGGTCTTCCCCGGCACGCCCAGACGGGCCCCTCACCGGCACGCTCTTGGGCCTCTTCCCCGCCACGCCTGTGGGAGCCTTCCCCGATGCGCCCTAACCGGCCCTCCCCGACACGCCCTCAAGCGCCTCCGTCCGGCACGCTCCACAGACGCCTTCCCCGACACACCAAGGGCCCCCGCTCCCCGGCACCCCCTTGAAGGGTCTTGCCCGGCACACTCCGCAAACGCCCCCGGCACGCTCGAGACCTCCCCCGCCGGTGCTATCGGTGGTGGCCGACGGCAGGGAAAAGAGGGGAGGAAAGGAGAAGGATAAGAAAGGGGAGGGGAAGGGGAAGAGAAGAGGAGAAGAATAGAGGGGAAGGAGAAGAGGAACGGGAGCCTAGGTCTCCACCGTCCGCCGGACGTGGAGAAGAAGAAGAGAGAAAGAAAGAGAAAGGGGGGGGGAGAAGAGAGGAAAAAAGAAGAGGAAGAGGGAGCCCTCTCGTGGCAGCCTCCCTACCCCGGCGAGAGGAAGACGACGACGGCGCTGGCCGCGGTGGCTCCCGGTGATGAAGAAGATGAAAAGAGGGAGGGGGAGGCAGACGGTCGGCTGATGAAGAGAGAGAAGAGGGAGGGGAATTCGAACGGGGGTGGTTCAAATGAACCGCCCCCGCCCCTTTTATACGGCAGAGAGGTAGGGGGAGAGAAAAGAAAATAAAAAGGGGAAAGAGAAAGGGGAGGGGAGGAAAATAAAAAAAAGGACGAAGGAAAATGGGGGAAAAGAAATAAAAAAAAGAAAAAAAGAGAGAGAAGGAATAAAAAAATAGAAGGAGATAAAGAGGGATAAAAAGGGATAAAAAAAATGAACAAGAGGAGAAAATGAAAGAAGGGGAAGCAGGAGTATCTACAAAATATTAAATAACTAAATATATATATACCTACATATATGCTTACGCTTACATACTCATCCACTCACGTATGTGGAGGAATAGGCCAGTAACGCGCAGTAATAAATGTCTCCCGGAGGCATTCCATCCCCCTGATCCTATGCAAATGGGCGTCCGCAGGGGTGAAAACGACTCTGCCCCTGCAGCTCTATCCTTGTCATAGTATCACTACCCTACCACCAAATAAGCCCGTCCCTGGCACGTGGCCCTGTGCTTTAGCCACCTTCTGTCGCGCAAAATTACCATCACGGACCTTACGTCCGGATTGGCAAAACCCCCATCCTTGCGTTGGCATTAGTCTCTTGCCAACGAATAAGTCCCTTTCCGGCGCAAGGCCCCGTGCCCTAGCCACCCACTCCGCACAACACGGCCATTATGGACCTTACGTCCGAATCGGCATAAATTCCCCCGTTGCGCTGGCATTCTATTCTTGCCGACGAATGAACCCTATCTTCCGGCGCAAGGCTTCGTGCCCTAGCCTACACACGCATATCACTCACTCGTCAAAAAAAAAAGAGAAAAAAAATAAAATGGGGTTAAAAATAGAGATACCCCGCCGGACTTGTCCCTACACGGGGACAAGGGTAAAAATGGCAACAACCCGGCTATGGCGAAAACCCGAAAGGGCGCTACGGGCAAAATCGGGTACCCTGCCGCGTGAAAACCCGAAAGGGCGCTTGGGCAAAAGCAAGAGGGGGCCGGTACCGGCGAAAACCCGAAAGGGCGCTTGTATCGGTAATGTGGTTCAAAGAAAAAAAGAGAGACCAATATGTTGCTTCAATTCCCGACACCCCGTCGGCACTGATGAAGAGACAAAGAGACAAAGAGACAACAAACTGCTTCAGCTCCCGGCGTCCCGTCGACACTGATGAAGAGACCAACAAAGCATGTCAGTTCCCGGCGCCCTGTCGGCACTGACGAAGAGACCAAGAGACAAAGAGATAAACAAACCAGGTCAGCCCCCGACATCCTATCGGCACTGACGAAGAGACCAAGAGACAAAGAGATCAACAAACCAGGTCAACCCCGACACCCTGTCGGCACTGGCGAAGAGGCTAAGAGACAGCAAAGCAGGTCAGTTTCGGCATCCTGTCAGGCACTGACAAAGAGACAAAGGGACAACAAATCAGGTCAGTTCCCGGCATCCTGTCGGCACTGACGAAGGGACAAAGAGACCAACAAAGCATGTCAGCTCTCCCGGCGCCCTGTCGGCACTGACGAAGAGACCAAGAGACAAAGAGATCAACAAACCAGGTCAGTTCCCGGCATCCTGTCGGCACTGACGAAGAGACAAAGAGACCAACAAACCAGGTCAGTTCCCGGCATCCTGTCGGCACTGACGAAGAGACAAAGAGACCAACAAAGCATGTCAGTTCCCGACGCCCTGTCGGCACTGACGAAGAGACCAAGATACAAAGAGATCAACAAACCAGGTCAGCCCCCGACATCCTATCGGCACTGACGAAGAGACCAAGAGACAAAGAGATCAACAAATCGGGTCAGCCCCCGACACCCTGTCGGCACTGACGAAAAGACTAAGAGACAGCAAACCAGGTCAGCTCCCGACTCCCCGTCGGCACTGACGAAGAGACTAAGAGACAACAAACCAGGTCAGCTCCGACTCCCCGTCGGCACTGAAGAAAAGACAAAGAGACAACAAAGCATGCCAGTTCCCGGCATCCTGTCGGCACTGGCGAAGAGACCAAGAGGTCGACAAACCAGGTCAGTTCCCGGCATCCTGTCAACACTGGCGAAGAGGCCAAGAGACAAAGAGACCAATATGCCGCTTCAGTTCCCGACACCACATCGGCACTGATGAAGAGACCAACAAACTGCTTCAGTCCCCGACACCCCGTCGACACTGATGAAGAGATAAAGAGATCAACATACCAGATCGGCTCTCAACACCCCGTCGGCACTGACGAAGAGAAAAGAGACAAGTACACCCACGGGCACCGCCCGGCTCATCCCTCGCCCGCGCTACCCATGGGTGGGGGGCATTTGTGGACACCAAAAAATGCATACCTGGATATCCCGCTCGGCCCCGCATCAGCAACGACGCCGAGTGAAGAAACCCCGGAGAAATCAAACACAAAAGGCCCCACAGCCCATGGGCCCCAAAGAAAATCAAACGGGCCATGGCTCGTGCTCGCAACGGGCTCAGAACGGGCCCCAAATACACACCCCGTGGGGAGCCCTTCAGCGGCACGCCCAGCCCCCAAGGGGCCTCAACGGCACACCCTGATGGAGCTCCAGCGGCACGCCCCTTCAGGGTCCCAGCGGCACACCCCATGGGGTGTTCAGCGGCACACCCCCTGGGGTGCTCAGCAGCACACCCCCTTGGGGTCTTCAGCGGCACGCCCTCGGCAGGCTTCGGCGGCACGCCCTCAGCAGGCTTCAGCGGCACGCCCCAAAAGGCCTTCAGCGGCACGCCCTGCAGGGGCCTCAGCGGCACGCCCTCAGCAGGCTTCAGCGGCACGCCCCGAAAGGCCTTCAGCGGCACGCCCTGCAGGGGCCTCAGCGGCACGCCCTGCAGGGGCCTCAGCGGCACACCCTCAGCAGGCCCTCAGCGGCACGCCCTTCAGGCCGTTCGGCGGCACGCCTTTAGGGGCTCCAACGGCATGCCGTTTTGGCTCTCCCACGGCACGCCTTTTCAACTCTCCAGCGGCACAGCGGTGAAGCTTTTCAACGTCAATACGACGTGAAGCCCATGCCCTATACATCCTCGACGCGCAGTGGAGCCGTCTGAGGTGGCAGCTGATCGTTGGGCCACGTAGCCTACCCCACTGACAGCCAGGACAGAGCAGGTCAAACCCCATGATCACAATCCACCTCCCGCCTTTGACGGCCGTGCTCGAAGGCTCCGGCGGCTGGGGTATAAAAGGCCTCCTATTCGACAAAAAGTTGGTCCGGAGACAAAAAAAAAAGGAAGACACACAGGAGAAGGAGGAGAAGAGAAAAGAGAAGGGGAGGCCTGCCCGGCGTGAGCCCCCTCCGACGACCACCTGGAAGAAGCAAGAGTAAGGGAGAGAGAGCCTGATATGATAGGGGAAAGAGTTGGGGGCAGTGGCCGGCGTCCAAGTCCCCAACGCCCCCCCGTCTTCTTGTATTCCGTTTTCCCCCTTTGTTTAGGTTCTATCTTTCTTTGGTCGTTCCCTTGCCCACGGCCTCGTCCTGGGCATTTTTCCCTTGTAAGGTGTATGTAGGGCCACGCCCTTTTGCTTCCCATGAATGAAAACAATCGCCCTCCTTGGGCCTTTCCTGCTATTTCTGTTGGTTTGCTCCCGCCTTCGCAATATATGTAGTGTGTTGCCCGTTTTCTCCGTTCCTCCGGTTTCTTTCGAGCCACTACATCAATGTGAGGCCTCCCCTGTGAAGCCTGACTTTGTGAGCCTTTCACTCATTTCCAGCAGCCCTACCTTGGCCTCAAATTCCCCCCTCTTTTCCTGAATGGCCTCCAAGTAGCCCAGCTCATACACTCTGTTTGAGCCCCCAGCGATGCACCCTTTTGGCCCCTGGACGGCACACCCTTCTGAGCCCTTCAGTGGCACACCCTGTTCAGCCCTCAGCGGCACATCCTTTTCAGCCCTCAGCAGCACACTCTCCAGGCCCCTCAGCGGCACACTCCTTGGCCAGCCCTAGTCCACATTATATGCCCTTAGAGGCCTTCAGTACGTTGTTCTCCTTCGCGTTTTCCGAGGCTCTATAAAGGTGTTGCTCCCTCGGGGGCCCACCTCCAGTTGTCGGGTTCCGCCACCCCATGTGGGCGCGTTCCCTGTATCTCCCTTACGCCCCGGGTCAAGGGGAGATGCTGCCGAATTTTTGTAAAGAAATAACAAAACATTAAAAGAGGCAAAAGGAGGCAACAAACGAGCAGGGTAATTAATGAAACCTTCCAACTCATCAAACCACTGCCGGCACCACAACGAGAACTGAACCGAACCAATTAACTACCCGGCAGCCCGAACGTCCGACCCGCAAGGAAAGAGACTGAATCGAATAAAGAGAACGAACAAAGGGAGGAATTTTATATAAAACTACACGAAAGTTAAGATAAGAAGAAAAGAAAAGCCTTAAAACAAATAATCGAAAACTGATTGAACCTCCACCATCACGCCCCGATTGGCCCTTCGCCGGTACGCCGCTCCCACTGGCCCTCAGCGGCACGCTTCTATTGGCCCTCAGCGGCACGCTCCCACTGGCCTTCAGCGGCACGCTTCCCTTGGCCCCCTTTCAGCGGCACGCTCCCTCCCTTCGCCGGTACACCCTCAGTCACAGTCTCAGCGGGATCCAACGTACAGACTTTGGGCTTGGCAACGTATAGACTTCGAGCTGCAATCAAAGAGGCAATGTACAGACTTCATGTTGCAGTGTATAGACTTGAGGCTGGCCGACGTATAGACTTGGCCAATGTATAGACTTTGGGCCAGCCAATGTACAGACTTCATGTTGCAGTGTATAGACTTGGGGCTGGCCGACGTATAGACTTGGCCGATGTATAGACTTTGGGCCAGCCAATGTACAGACTTCATGTTCCAATGTATAGACTTGGGGCTGGCTGACGTATAGACTTGGCCAATGTATAGACTTTGGGCCAACCAATGTACGGACTTCATGTTGCAGCGTATAGACTTGGGGCCGGCCAATGTATAGACTTGACCAATGTACAGACTTTGGGTCCGCCAATGTACAGACTCCACGTTACAACGTATAGACTTTGGGCTTGGCAACGTATAGACTTCGAGCTGCAGTCAAAGGGTCAATGCACAGACTTCACGTTCCAATGTATAGACTTGGGCCAGCCAACGTGTAGACTTCATGACGGCCAGTGTACAGACTTCGGACCAGTCGACGTATAGACTTCATATTGCAACGTGCAGACTTTGCTCCACTCTGCTCCAGTGTACGGACTTTGGGCTTGGCAACGTACGGACTTCGAGCCTGGGGAACGTATAGACTTTATACCCACCCCCACGTTCTGATTGGCTCCTTAGCCGGCACGCTTCTCTCACCTTTCAGCGGCACACTCACCTAACCCCTTCGCCAGCACACTGCTTGAACCTTCAGCGGTACACCCCTTTAAACCCTCAGCGGTACGCCCTTCAAACCCCCAGCGGTACACTCTTAATTGCCCCAGCGGCACGCCCCTTGAACCTTCAGCGATACACTCCCTTGAGCCCCAGCGATACGCTCCTTTGGCCTCCAGCGGTACGCCCCTTTTAGCCTCCCAGCGGCACGCTCTCTGCCCTCAGCGGTACACTCCCGTTTTCCCCTTCGCCGGCACACTATACATATACACATATACAGCCTGATAAAGGCATTAACAATAGCAAATAAATTAATAAAAATTACGCTAATTAAAGGACTCCGAATGCGCAATATTAATCACAATAAAGAGGCGGGAGGGGTAATAAAAAAAATAAATAACAAATGAATGATAATAACAAGAATAATCATGAATAAAAGAAGAGAAATCATCCCGGACAAAGGCACGAATAAACAGTAAACATCAAATCAGAAATCCCAGAAGATATAACTAAGAAAGTCCCAGATAAAAGACGCTAACATCCACACTGCAGCCCTCTCTCTCCCCGGGACCCGGGGCAAAAGAGAATAACAACGCCGCCCTTTCAGGTCGGGCTCGAGTCTCGGGAATTACCCCGATATGGCCAGGCTTTGATCTAACCTCGGGCCGACATCCTAATCGGACCGGATTTGTTTTCTCGTTCCGGATACCTTCCGAATCCTCATTAAAATTACCGCATGCTCGGCAGACATTTGAAGGGATCTACCTCGGTTTTCTCATTGTGACGCTGCCACGGACCTGTGTCCGAATACAAAAGGTCTACGAGTGGCCGACACGGCCGACAGTTTATGGCCTTAATATAACCTTCAGTGTGACCTATCCCTATCTCTCTCGCATAATTAGTATTACTCTTTTCGGCCGCGGGGCCTCTAATTTTGGCAATTAATCAAGGGTATTCCCTTGTATGGGGGATGTAAATGACGTCGTGACCTTTATGGCGCGACGAGATTCGGTCCCGACACGAACCACACAATCGTCTGACGAAGTCAGATCGAGCGCACCATGGGCTCTTCGGAGCCCGAATAAATTGTCACTTCGCTGACTGGCACGCCCACGCACTTAATAAGACCAACAGACGAACCAGAATGATAGCCGAACGAGAAGTGCGTCCACAGAGGCCCATGAGACCATGCATCCCCCAAGAAACTGGCAGTACCCGCTGGTGCTTTTCCGATCTACCTTACAACCCGCATAATCGGCGTCAGAATAAGCAATTAAATCAATGCTCGAATTACGCGAAAACTATAATCCCAAATTAACTGAACCAGCAATATATTTGAAAATACGTTTAACAGCCGACATGTGTGATTCCTTTGGATTTGATTGAAATGGAGCATACAAGCACACAGCAAATTGGATGTCGGGTCTACTGGCAGTTAAATATAGCAATGAGCCTATCATGCTTCTAAAGAGTTTCTGGTCCACGCATTTACCTGATTCATCTTGATCAATTTTTATTGAGGTGGACATGAGAGTTGGTTGTGATTTGGTAGAGGTCAGATTGAACTTTTTCAGCAGCTCCATTGCATACTTCTTCTGATGTATGAACATACCGTCAGCCGTCTGTGTGACCTGCAATCCCAAGAAGAATGTCAATTCTCCCATAAGACTCATTTCAAACTCACTTTGCATCAAATTGGCAAAGTCTTTGCTGAGAGCATCTTTGGTAGAGCCACAAATAATATCATCTACGTAAACTTGAACAATTAAGTTTTCCTTACCATTCAACTTCGTGAAAAGGGTTTGATCAACATTACCTCGTTTGAATCCATTTTGAATGAGGAATTCACTTAACCGTTCATACCATGCCCGGGGTGCTTGTTTCAGACCGTAGAGTGCCTTGTCTAGCTTGTACACATGGTCTGGATGCTTTGTGTCCTCAAACCCCGGTGGTTTCTCTACGTACACGTCCTCCTATATGTAGCCATTCAAAAATACACTTTTAACATCCATTTGAAACAATCTAATGTTGTTATAGCATGCAAATGCTAATAAGACTCTCGATGTCTCGAGTCTTGCTACTAGAGCAAAAGACTCATCGAAATCAATTCCAAGCTCTTGGCTATAGCCTTTAGCTACAAGCCTGGCCTTATTCCTAGTTACCACTCCTTGATCGTTTGTTTAATTTCGAAAAACCCACTTTGTTCCGATCACTGAGTGGTTTCTAAGACATGGCACGAGGAACCATACTTTGTTCCTTTGGAACTGGTGTAGTTCTTCTTGCATAGCCATGATCCAAGACTCATCTTTCAAGGCCTCTTCTATAGAGTGAGGTTCAAATTGGGAAAGTAAGGCAATATAGTCATGATTTTCAACTTCCCTGAAGGAGGTCCGTGTTCTTGTTCTGTCTTCAACATTTCCGATCACATTCTCCGGTGGATGGTCCTTTTCGAAAGCCCATTGCCTTGGAAGCTGCTGTTCCAACTGATCTTCCTGATTTGCATCATCTTCTTGTGGTTCTTTTACTTCTTATTTTTCAGTTTTTCCTTCCATCATCTCGATATTACCGTCATTCAATTCATCGTCCTGCAAAACAGATTTTTCATTAGTGCTTTTAGAAGATGATTCGTCAATGATGACATGGGGGCTTTCCTCAACTACAAGAGTTCTCAAGTTATACACTCGATAAGCTCTTGAGCTAAGAGAGTATCCAAGAAATATACCTTTGTCACTTTTGGGGTCAAATTTAGTCAGGTCCACCTTACCATTGTTGTGAATGTAACAAACTGAGCCGAACGGTCTAAGATAGGAAATGTTTGGCTTCTTACCTTGGTACAGCTCGTAAGGGGTTTTCTTCAACAGTGGTCTTACCATGGCGCGATTGACAATGTAGCAAGCAGTGTTCACTACTTCAGCCCAAAAGTACCTCGGCAAGTTGTTCTCGTTTAGCATGGTTCTTGCCATCTCAATTAGCGTCATGTTCTTCCTTTCAACAACACCATTCTGTTCGGGGGTTCTTGGTGCAGAGAAGTCATGCGTATAGCCTTGAGCCCTGTAAAAGTTGCTGAACTCATGGTTATCAAATTCCTTACCGTGATCGCTCTGCACGGCTTTGATGCAACACCCTTTTTCATTTTGAACTACCCTGCAAAATACTTCAAATTCTGTCAGGGCATCATTTTTATGTGAAAGGAAGTAAACCCAACAAAATCTTGAGTAATCATCCACAATGACAAAGCCATACAATTTACCACCCAAGCTATGTGTTCTACTTGGTCCAAATAGGTCAATGTGGATTAACTCAATGGGCCTTGATGTAGTTACATCATTCTTGCATTTGAATGATGTCCTTATTTGCTTCCCCATGCTGCACGCCCCATAGACTCCTTCATCAGTAACCTTCAGCTTAGGCAATCCAACAACCAAATCATTTCGAGACAATTTTAGCAAAACATTAAAACTAGCATGCCCAAGTTGGCGATGCCAAATCCAAACATCATCATTATTCCTTGCAACCAAACACAGATTTTTATGAGAGGGTTCATCCAAATCAATCATATGTACATTGTTATGTCTAAAACCAATGAACTTTATCTCATGAGTATTTTTATTCACAACAGTGCAGTGGTTAGAATCAAAAGTCACATTGCATCCTTTATCACAAAGTTGACTTATACTCAAAAGATTATGATGCAATCCTTTCACAAGCAAGACATTCTCAATGGCATGATTTTGATTCTTACCTATCTTACCTTCTCCGATGATTTTACCTTTGTCCTTACCACCAAATGCCACTGTTCCACCATCCTTTTCATGCAGGTCCGCAAATAATTCTTTGTTTCCCGTCATGTGCCGAGAGCATCCACTGTCCAAATACCATCTATTTCTTTGAACTCTCAAGCAGACCTGCAATCACAACAAACGTACTTATGCAGATTTTGGTACCCAAGTAAGCTTGGGTCCACGATGGTTAGAAACATGAGATGTGTATGATCTATTTCTCATTCTAGCAAAGCTTTCATCATCAAATTTCAGAATTCTACAATCATACATGTCATGGCCTAACCTTCCACAATAAAAGCATGTAGTGGCTCTATCCCTGTTTCTTCTCCTTCCTTTATTCAAGAATGAATTATGCACATGTGTTTTTGACGTGGATGGAGATGAACTTCTGGGAGGCATATGAGTTGAATGTGTTTCAGATTGTAGAGTTTTTCCTTTTTCAAGAATGGCAATAGCATCCTTCAACTCATAGTTTTCATGCATTAGAGAATGGACTTGATTTTCGGCCTTTTCTTTTGCTTGATTACATGCCACGCTTTCAAGCTTTTCTTGTTCCAGATTATTTTTCAAATCATCATGCATTTTACTTAGTATGAATTGCTCCTCTCTCATGCATGAAATCTCTTCTTCAAACAATTCATTTTTAGACACAAGAATTTCTTTCTCATTTATTAATTTCTCAATTTCAGATTTCAACACATGGTAATTTTCACATGAGTTTTCAGCATGCACAAGATGTTCAATTTTCTTTTTCAAATGTCTATTTTCAGATCTGAATTTTTTACATTTTTCATATAACGACTCATATGCAATTTGCCATTGTTCACAAGTAAGAGTTTCAGTTTCAGAATCTACCTCATTTCCATCGTCGTCATTGGCCATGAAGCATAGGTTCTGGACCAGCTCATCTAGTCCATCTTCATTCCCGGACTCTTCCTCATCTTCATCGCTCCAAGTGGCCACCATGGCCTTGGGCTTCTTGAATTTTTCTTTCTTCAGCTTCTTCATCAGATCGGGGCATTCACCCCGCATGTGCCCGGGTTTCTTGCATTCGTAGCAGATCACTTCTTCTTTCTTGCTACTTTCTCCTCTGTTCGGACCTTGCCTTCTTGGTCCCTTTCTGAGTTGACCACCGAAATTTCTGGTCCTTTTGACGAACCTTCTTGCCCTTCTTGTAATCATGGCAACCAACTCTTCATCTTCAGTGTTGCCGGTTGAATCATTGTCAATGCCCTCTGAATCTTGTGGATTCACTTTTAGGGCCAAAGGTGTGACTACCTTCTTCTTTTTGTGGTCCTCCTCGCTCCTCTTGATGTTTATTTCGTAAGTTATCAAGGAGCCAATTAGCTCGTCCAATTTCAAAGTGCTGAGATCCTTTAAGTCCTCGATTACAGTGGCCTTTGTGTGCCATTGTGATGACAAGGATCTCAGTACCTTTCTGACGAGTTCCTTGTCGGAATACTCTTTACCAAGACCTTTTAGTCCATTCGTGATTTCATCAATCTTGCAAACATATCAGAAATGGATTCTTCTGGTTTCATCATAAATAACTCATAATCCCAGACTAATAGATTCGCCTTGGTTTCCTTTACTTCCGATGTTCCTTCATAGATCAACCGCAGCTTGTTCCACATCTCCTGCGCAGAAGAACACATAGAAATACGTGAGTATTCATTAGGATGAATGGCACACTGTATTATATTCATGGCTTTAAAGTTTGCTGAACACTTCTTTATATCCTCATCATCTCACTCATCCTCATTTTGAGACAGAGTATACGGACCCTTGCTTATGACGCGCCACGCGTCATATTCTTGGGCTCATAGAAAAACATACATTCTATTCTTCCAATAAGGGTAGTTTAATCCATCAAAGAACGGGGGTCTTTGGATCGAATGCCATTCGGACATCATCCCCTTGTTTGCCATAAAAAGGGATCTGCTCTACGACCGTGTGGTCGAGTGAAACAGAGACCAAAGCTCTGATACCAATTGTTGAGTCCCAAACGGTGGCAATCAAGAGGGGAGGGGTGAATTGATTGGCCAATTAAAATTCTTTCCGAGTAAAACAATGATAAGTAAACATACAAGCACTAGGCCTCACTTGATCATGATCTCACTTGTGAATGCGTGTATATAAGAGTAGGTGTTTGATTAAGAACTTGGGTACGCTCAACTCACCGTGAAGCCCACTCGACAATGAATCTGGAAAAACAAACCACAAGTAACACACAGAGTTTTTTAGGTGGTTCGGGTACACTGCCGTGTCCCCTACGTCCACCCCTCACACGTGAGGATTAAGACTTCACCATGAAGTGAGCCACACACACACGCTGTGTAGAACAGCAAACACCCACACACACGGCACCCGATTTGGGCTGCCAAACGATACACATACATACACACGTTCGTGTTTCCAAACACGAACTCCACACGCAAGAATCTGATTTAAGATTTACAACAGATGCACAAGCTTAAGCAAAAAGATTCAGAAAATGGAGAGTAAATAAATGTTTATCGTGGTTGAAGCTCCCCCTTTTGCTTCTCCGGATGCAGTCGAAGAACGATCTTGGAGGAAGTATGAAGCTGTGCCGCACGAACAAAGGTTGCAGCTTGATATCCGATGCAGCTTTTAGTTGTAGATGGTCTTGAGGGTTGATTTAAGCTTCTTCCCTTCGATTTCAGGTTCAGAACAAGGTTGAAGTGGAGCTTGGAGCTGCTGCTGCGAATCTGCACTCACAAGGGTTAGAAAAATAACACAACTTTAGATGCCTCTCTCCCCTTAGGGTTTCATACCCCAATAAGATGTATATAAAGAGTTTGGAACGTTCAAAGACACCCTAGAGACTAGATCCACAATTCCTGGAACGATTTAGGGATGTTAGGTTCGATTGGTATGACTTTTGGTGCATGCGCACGTAAGTCAAAAATCACGGCTCGGGTTCGAGACTGAAAGGGTCGACCCTTGGGGTCGACCCTCGTGAGGGTTTAAGGGTTTCTGAGCCAATGGGTCGACCCTTGGGGTTGACCCTCGGGGCTAATCCGTGCGGGTTTTAAATAACATGATCAGGGGTCGACCCTTGGGGTCGACCCTTGCAGGTGTGGTGAAAAGGATCCGACGGATTTTTAAATCAAACTACTAGGGGTCGACCCTTGGGGTCGACCCTTGCGTCTGGGGGTCGACCCAAGGGGTCGACCCTTTCAGCTAGAGTTCAAAAGCCCAAATGATATGCACCCGGGGACCTAGGGGTCAACCCAATGGGTCAACCCTTGTTCTAGAACATCCAAATGGTATATTAAAAAGCCCACTAAGTCCAAGAACAAGTCAGGGGGTTTCAAGATGGTTTTAAAAACATGAGAGGGAATGAAACCCAAACAATTTAAGCTTAGAACTTCAAACCACACAGTCAAAAGCCAATAAGTTGAAGTCGATCTCACCAACCGTCCTCGAGTTCCTTAAGCACTTAGGCACGTTCCTTGCCCTGTAAAGACATAGATTCTGAATTAGATTTAGCATTGCAATTTAAGTTCAAACGCCTTACCAGACGAAGTTACTCTTGTACCTCCAAAAGCTCCAAGTCTACATCAAGGATGTGCATTTCCAAAGCTTTTCATGTTAGAACAACTCAATTTCAATTCACACAAATATATAGTGTTTGGTCATCATCAAAATCTATTTAGTATACCCACAAGGAGGGGGTTCAACAGTAGCGACTCTTAGATTTTTGACGAGTTGTCTCAGTTTTCGTGCTGTGCGTTCGGTACTGGACGTAGCAGAGCTTTCCTGTTTATTTATTCTGCAGCTCCCGTTCTACATCTTGCTAGTGATAGCTTGCAGTTACTTTCCGCGCAGTTTCTCAGTTTGCGAGGTGGGGACCGGATGATCCCTACTAAGCCTTTTGTTTAGAGGATCATTCCCTGCGTGTTTTCCACTTTTCAGGTGAGACGAGGCTTCAGGGGAGCGTTTCCGAGACTCCACGTGGTTCAGGTGCCCAGGATTAGTTGCCAGTTGCCAGGCTGGGGTATGCCCCATGTAGTTGTACCTTCTTTTCTGGACTGTACTAGTTGTGGACTACTGTTATATTTCAGACGGTTGTTACCCATGTAATTTACTTATTGTTATTTATTATTTCTTGCTTATTCATATTAATTATGTAATTCTGCAATTATTTTAGATTCTTGTGTATGTCCACACCATCCCTTTTAACCCTTCCGAGTCTTCGGGCTCGTGGGTGGCGGTTCGGGATTCGGGTTATCGGACCTCTCCCGGTATTCGGATCTCGGGTCGTTACAGTTGGTATCAGAGCAGCGGTTGTGGATATATGTAAGAATCGTAAATAATTGCAGTGGTCCACTAGTCCACAATGATGATGTACAGTCGACACTGGCTTAGGGCATCGGGTGTTTTATTGATTTCACCGTTTTCCGTGTCTCCTGTCTTTTTGCAGTAGGTGAGTATGGCGCTGAGGCAGAGGACTCACTCTCAGCAGGGACAATCGACAGAGGAGCAGGAGGAGCAGAGCAGAGTGCCACCAGCTGCCACTGAGGAAGGGGATGCAACGAGAGTTCCGGGGGCAGAGGATTTCTTTCGGGGCATGTTTCAGTACATGACCCAGCAGTTCGGCGGAGATGCCGGTGAGGGCTCGTCGTCCAGGGGTGGACCCAGTCGTGCAGTGCGGGACTTCTTGCAGTTCCATCCACCCTACTATTACGGCCAGCCAGACCCGGATGTAGCTAGAGGTTGGCTCGATGAGATTGAGAGAGTGTTCAGTTCCTTGAACTGTGCCGATGAGGATAAGGTGATGTTGGCTTGCAACCAGTTGCAGGGTACGACTCGATCTTGGTGGTCTTTGGAGTGGAAGACGTCCTTTCAGTCACGTTCGCTCCAGCTGATCGTGTGGAAGGACTTTGTTACGGTCTTCGAACATACTTATTGCCCATGCTATGTTGGTACGCAGAAGATGCGTTAGTTTCTGGAGCTGGTGCATGGCGACATGTCAGTGTTGCAGTACAGGGCTCGGTTTGTTGAGTTAGGCCGTTATGCGCCCCATATCATGAAGCATGAGGGGTTGAAGACCGAGCAGTTTGTTCAGGAATTGAGGCAGGATCTGAGGCACCTCTTGATGGCGAACGCTGCTACTGATTTGGAGACAGCATCTCGTGTGGCGGCATCTTTGGAGCTGGATATGCAGAAGATCCGAGGATAGGGAGGCCAGGGGCAGTCCCAGTCAGGCCGCAGTCAACAGATGGCTACCCAGCAGCAGAGTACCTTCCAACACATTACGGGTAGTTCGGGAGCGTCGGCACCGGCGGTGTTAATGACATGATCTACGTCTTTCGGCACGAAGATTAAGAAGTTCTTCCGGAAAGGTTTCGGTAAGAAGGGCAAGCATGGTAGAGATCAGAGGCAGGCGTCTGTAGGCAGTGTTCAGGAGCCAATTCCTTATTAGCGTCAGGGATCAGTTGGTGGATCGTGGGGATCGTGTCCCCGATGTGGCGAGTCGCATCTAGGCAGGCAGTGCACAGCGCCAGTGATTTGTTTCAGGTGTGACCAGCCAGGGCACATGGGGCGTTATTGTCCCTTGAGGCCGCAGCAGCAGCAGTATCCTCCGCAGCAGCAGTATCCCCAGTAGCAGAGGCCGCAGTAGCAGCAGCAGCAGCAAGGGTAGTATCCGCCACTACCCAGGTCAACGAGTGTGGGGGGCAGGCAGAGGTCCCGAGGCCAGATTACACACATGACCAGGGCAGAGGTAGAGGCGTCGCAGCTTGTGGAAGGTACTGTTATGATTTTGGGTTGTGCGGCTCGAGTTTTGTTTGATTCTGGCGCGTCGCATTCGTTTATTTCGAGGATTTCGCGCTGAGTATTGAGGAGCCGGTGACCCAGTTGTCCTGTGATTTGGCTGTGGAGTTACCTTCTGGTGATTTTATGATCACTCCGTATTGTTTTGAGGAGGTTCCTGTGTGGGTGGAAGGGCGGAGTTTGCCGGCCAGGCTTTATGCGTTGCCACTTCAGGACTTTGATGTGATTTTGGGTATGGATTGGCTGGAGGCCCATCATACCTTGGTGGATTGTGGCTCGAAGAAGGTTTATTTCCGGTGACTTCATGGACCTACCTTCTATTTCCAAGGTATCAGGTCTTCCTCTTCCTGCTTTCTTATTTCGGCTCTTAGGGCTCGTCGATTGCTTGATGTCGGTTGTCAGGGCTTCCTCGCTTCTGTGGTCGCGATAGACCAATCGGAACCGGATGTGGAGGACATTCCGATGGTGTGCGAGTTTCTCTATGTTTTTCTCGAGGATTTGCCAAGATTACCTCCGCAGCGGGAGATTGATTTTGTTATCGAGGTTGTGCCCGGTACGGGGCCTCTGTCGAAGGCTCCTTATCGTATGGCTCCCGCTGAGTTGAGGGAATTGAGGGCGCAGTTGCAGGAGTTGCTGGCCAAGGGGTACATTCGTCCTAACTTTTTCCCTTGGGGTGCGCTAGTATTGTTTGTGAAGAAGAAGGATGGTAGTCTGAGGTTGTGCATTGACTACCGGCAGCTGAACGAGGTGACCGTTAAGAACAAGTATCCGTTGCCACGGATCGATGATTTGTTTGACCAGCTTCAGTCTGCTTGAGTGTTCTTGTGGATTGATTTGCGGTCCGATTATTATCAGTTGCAGATTCGAGAGTCTGATGTGGAGAAGACGTCGTTCAACTCGAGATATGGGCATTATGAGTTTCTGGTGATGCCGTTTGGGCTCACCAATGTCCCCGCAGTGTTCATGGATTTGATGCAGAGGGTGTTCCGTCCCTACTTAGATCAGTTCGTGATCATGTTTGTGGACGACATCCTTGTTTATTCACAGTCTACATAGGAACATGCGTATCATTTGAGGGTTGTATTGCAGACTTTGTGAGATCACCAGTTGTATGTTAAGCTCAGCAAGTGTGAGTTTTGGCTTCACGAGGTGCACTTTTTGGGGCACGTGATTTCTGGTGATGGTATTTTCGTGGATCCAGCCAAGGTCGAGGCAGTGATGCAGTGGCCGAGGACTGGGTCCGTGATGGAGATTCAGAGTTTCTCGGGGATTGCAGGCTATTACAGGAGATTCATCCAGGATTTCGCTCGTATTGCAGCCCCGATGACCAGGCTTACGCGGAAGGATGTGCCGTTTGTCTGGACCGATGAGTGTGAGCAGAGCTTTAGGGAGCTGAAGAGGTTGCTCACCTCGGCACCAGTGTTGGTGTTGCCTTCTAGATCAGGAGGTTTTGTATTGTGTATAGATACTTCCGGGGTCGGGTTAGGTGTTGTGTTGATGCAGCATGGTATAGTTGTGGCGTATGCGTCGCGGTAATTGAAGCCACATGAGGAGAACTACCCTACCCATGACCTTGAGTTGGCGGCTGTGATCTTTGCGTTGAAGATTTGGAGGCATTATCTGTACGGCGAGAAGTTTGAGGTGTTCACTGACCATCATAGTTTGAGGTATGTGTTCACTCAGAAGGACGTTAACCTCAGGCAGAGGCGATGGATGGAGTATATGAAGGATTATGACTTCACCCTGTCTTATCAGCCGGGCAGGATGAATGTCGTTGCTGATGCCTTGAGCAGGAAGGTCGTGGTCAGCGCCATGATGGTAAGGAAGTAGAGGCTCTGGGAATAGGTGCCAGCCGTCACATTTAGGCTTAAGGTTCCCCAAGAGCCGGGGTCAGCTGTTCTTGCGAGCTTGACTGTCACGCCCGCCATTCGTTGTCAGGTGACAGATGCTTAGCGTGCAGACCCTGAGTTGCCTTAGATTTTGGCTTTGGCTGATGTGGAGTTCGGTGAGGATGGAGCCGTGAGATTCCTTGGTAGGCTATACATCCCGGCTAAGAGCAGGTGAGGCATGCGGTGTTACTAGAGGCTCATGGGAGTCCGTACACTGTACACCCGGGAGCGACGAAGATGTATCGAAACTTGAAGAGACAATTCTGGTGGCTTGGCATGAAGAGAGATATTGCCGAGTTTGTGGCCAGGTGCCTGACTTGTCAGCAGGTGAAGGCGGAACATCAGCGACCTGGTGGTACGCTTCACCCTTTGGAGGTTCCCGCGTGGAAATGGGACCACGCGACCACTGATTTTGTGGTGGGGTTGCCGAGGAATCTGAGTGGGCATGATAGTATTTGGTTGCTGGTGGATAGGCTGACGAAGATGGCTCGGTTGTTACCGATCAGAGTCAGCTGGAGTGTGCCCAAGTTAGCTCGTCTTTATGTGGAGCAGATCTACCTTTGCATGGAATTTCCATTTCCATTGTGTCGGATCGAGATCCGCGTTTCACTTCTGAATTCTGGAGGAGTTTCCAGCGAGCTCTTGGCACTGAGTTAGCTTTTGGATCAGCATATCATCCTCAGTCAGATGGTCAGTCGGAGAGGACCATTCAGACGCTAGAGGATATGTTGAGGTCTTGTTGCCTGGAATGGCAGGGGAGTTGGATTCACCATCTACCATTGGTGGAGTTTGCCTACAACAACAGCTATCATTCGAGCATTGGTATGGCTCTTTATGAGGCGTTGTACGGGCAACCATGTCGGACTCCACTTGATTGGTTTGAGGTTGGTGAGCGTGTCATGACGGGACCAGAGTTGGTGCAGCAGTGTGTTGATGTGGTGCGTCTGGTCCGTCAGAACATGTTGGTGGCTCAGAGTCGGCAGAAGAGCTGTGCCGATAGGAGAAGGCAGCCCCTCAGTTTCGCGGTCGGTGACCAAGTATTTTTTAGGGTTTCTCCTATGAAGGGAGTGATGCGTTTTGGGCGGCGTGGGAAGTTGAGTCCCCGCTATGTTGGTCCTTTTCCCATTGTGGAACGCATTGGCGAGGTTGCTTATCGGTTGCAGCTTCCTCAGGAGCTATCTTCTGTGCATGATGTGTTTCATGTTTCCATGCTGAAGAAGTATATGCCCGATGATTCTCATGTGTTAGAGGATTCTGTTTGGCCCGAGGTGACTCCCGATCTGTCTCTACCAGAGTTCCCCATCCGTATTGAGGATCGGCGAAAGCAGCACCTACGGAACAAGGCTATTCCCTTAGTCAAGGTGGTGTGACAGCGGCACTCTGGCGGCGAAGCATCTTGGGAGCGTGAGGACGAGATGCATCAATAGTTCCCTTATCTGTTCGAGTAAGTCTCCTTTTCTTTCCCCCATGATTTATTTTAAAATTTCGAGGATGAAATTTGTTTAAGGGGGGAGGGCTGTAATATCCCGGACCCTTCGGATCCTTCTTCTTGGGTCCCAGATTTATTTTCTCAGAGAATTTACTTTTGTTACACCCGGGATTATTTTTCAGATATTTTTCGGGTTCGGATTCGTGCGTTTCGGATCAGTTTCGGAGGTCCCGGAACGTGTTTCGCGGTTTCCGCGTGTTTTTCTTCGGCGAACCTACGGAACCCCGTAGCGAGTGAACCAAGTCGTTCACCTACTTCGAGATAGTACCGGTGCGACCGGCGTGTTCCGAGGATCGTGGAAATATATTTTTCTATTTTTCTGTATTTTTTGAAAATCGAGATTTTCTATATAAACCCATTTTCTTTTTCCCTTTTCACCTTTTCTTCTTCTTCTTTTTTCCCCCTCCACCATGAGACCGTGCCCCCTTTTTTATTCCTCTTCTTCGTCCGACATGCTCATGGTGGTGCCTTCCACTGGCTGCAGACGGCGGCGAGGCGACGGCGTGGCGGCGACGGCGGCGACGAGGCAGTCGTGGCGGCGTGTGGCTCGTGGGAGATCGTGGAGGTTCGAGAGTTCTAAAAGCGTTCTTCGTCGATCGGCGTTCGGGCGACCCCGAGATAGGGTGACGATCCTTAGCTCGTCATTTACCTTCCCCATGATTTCTAGGCCGAGGCGAGGTCGAGAGAGGGCTATTTTGAGTCGGAAAGGGAAAATCATGTTTTGGGGATCGAGTGCCCGATCTAGTGCTTTAATCCGTCAAAATGTGGTTTGAGGGCATCAAATGATGCTCAAGGGCTTGGGGAAAGGTTTCCCCTTTATTTCCCCTTCACCCGGGGGTGAATGGAGCGTGGAATGGCGATTTTGGAGTTTTCCTACCGTTTTCGGGTTTCTGGAAGGTTGGCGGTCCTTCCAGTGACCGCTTTTTCCCGTTAGCGGTCTCCATGCGACCGTTTTCGGCGCCCCGTATGTGCGTTGGGCCTAGCGGTCACCCGATAGACCGCTAGAGCCCAAGTGGCGGCCTATCGGCCGACCGCTAGGTGAGTCAGCCGTCGTGGCCTTCGAGGCATTTTTGACCGTTGGAGGTTTGGGATCTGGCAGTTGCAGGGACGACCGTTTTCTTCCCCTTAGCGGTCCAAGATAGGACCGTTTGCGCCTCCATAGCCCGTGGTGTGGCAGGTCCATTAGGAGACCGCCTACTCCTTGTGGCGGTCTAGCGCTAGACCGCTAGCCAATGTAGCGGTCCAAAGGTGGACCGACATCGGTTTATGTCCGACCGGAGTTCGTTTTTGGCCGATTCGAGTCCCGGGTGAGTGGATCTCGATCCACGTGCTGACCTGTGATCCGACCGATGTTGGGCATCATGTGGGGGCCACATGTTAGGGTGCCGTGGGATCCCGGGAGGTGGTGTTCTCGGCTCGTGTCACCGTGAGTCAGGTGTCAGTACGAGGAGCGGATCTTGTCCTTTGCTTGGTTTAGACGTTGTTTTCCGTCGACTAGAGAGTCTACTGCTTCTGTGACCCTCTACTAGTCGTAGCCTTCCGACACGCGAGTGGTCCCACCAGGGAGTGGTGGCAAGGCTACCCCGAGAGACGGTTTCTACACTAGTTTCTGTAGGGCCCCACGTCTTGTAGCCAGAGTCCGGCTGAGGGAAAAACCAGTCAGAAGGTCAGACCTGGGACGCATGGTCTGTGTGTGCACACGTGGTTGGGGGCGGTTGGACCCGCACTGACGAGCGCGGCCCCAGCTAGTTCCTTGTTCAGTGGTTACTTGTACGGTGTCCCCGTTCCACCAGGGGTCGAGGGGGACACCTGAGGCGCGGTCTAAGCCGTCAGTGGACGCATCCGACCTTGCTTCTAGTGGTTGGTACTCCCGTCTTTGTTTGGTAGCGACTCTTAGATTTTTAACGAGTTATCTCGATTTTCGTGCCGTACGTTCGGTACTAGACGTCACAGAGCTTTCCTGTTTATTTATTCATGCAGCTCCCATTCTACGTCTTGCTAGCTTGTAGTTACTTTTCGCATAGTTTCTCGGTTTGCGAGGTGGGGACCGGATGATCCCTACTGAGCCTTTTGTTTAGAGGCTCATTCCCTGTGTATTTTTAACCCTTCCGAGTCTTCGGGCTCGTGGGTGGCGGTTCGAGATTCGGATTATCGGGCCTCTCCCGGTATTCGGATCTCGAGTCGTTACATTCTGCGTCGAGGGCTCTGACAGGGCCGGTCGACAATCGCATCTTCTGCATCGTTGAGAAATTCTTCCCAAGTAGTTCCAACTGGTCTCTTCCGAACTAATGCAACGTTCATCTAAAATTAGGTTACGACACAACAAGAGAAAATCAGATCAGATAAGGGAGGGGTTTTGAAAAAAAGTCCCCCCGGATCTACGAAATAAATGTATTTAAAATTTAAAAATTATTACACATTTGTCAAACATAGTGCTGCATATTTTAATCAATTTTAAAAATTAAATTAAAAATTGATATAACATAATTTTTAGATATATTTTAAATTATTTCAAACACCTATAAATGGTCAAATCTATTATTGACGGGATCAAAAACCTTTTCGGTCGGATCCCCTGCTCGATTTTCGGAACATTGCCCACTGGAACGTGCTTCCACGCCACCCCTATCACAATTCACAAGCAAACGAAGGTAGAGTTCCCGGGCATCTCGGCCTCCCCCCCCCCCCCCCCCCCCGCTCTTTCTCAAGTCAGACGTTCAAACCAGTCCTGACATATTTGCCGTTGAAAAGATAGACCCCTTCCCCTTTTTTTTTTCCGAACCACCAAACGCACCAGTCTGACGGTGCATCAAACGATTTAACTTTTGGGCATTTTATTTTCACCTTACAGTTCATTCGATAAGCCCCCTTTGTAGAGATCGGAGGAGTTATTCATGTTTTCTTCAAGAATTTACTACAAGGTTAAAGGGTTTACGAATGAATAAATGATAAAATTAAATAAGGAGCTAAGTTACGAGAGACATATAGGGGAGATGATGTCTACAAATGTCCCTTAGTTTTTTAATACTATTTTAAAAGCCCTGGCGACTGTTTCTCGCGCACCTAATCTGGGCCCGACCGGCAACTCGTGACTCATGAAACCCGGGAAGACGGCGCCCTCCCTGGGTGGGGGCCATCCGCCCGTCACCCTTCCAGATTGTTGTGTTGTTTCCCACTCGCCACTTCCACCAACGCCAAGTCAGCCGGGGCATAATGGTAAAATAGCTCCGCATTGGTTAACGTTGCGTCTTTCGCGACCGTCCCATCCGACGGCCGAGGGCCGACTTTTGACTCGCGTACGGCGGACAAATGATTGCTGTTTGGGTTGGGTGTTGGCTGCCAAAAAAGCTTTTCCATCCAACGAGGGGCCCAGCTCGTTAGCATCCCAAGCGCATGTAAAAAGAATCCAGAAGCGAAACATGCGTTGTTAGTGGACGACATCTTTGCGCCATGGCACAATGCCATCTAGAATCGATAGTTGATTCAGTTCAAATTAATCAAATAATTTAGTCGAATCGATTTGAATTATGATTCGTAGTAAAATTAATACATGATCCGATCTAATTTTATAATCTAAAATAATAATAAATAAAATATAATAATTAACATAATATATATATAAAATTATTAATAATAATTATGTAATTATACAAATAAAAAAATAATTAAGAGCGGTCATCTACTGATATATTGAACCGCGGTCATCCAGCTCCGTAAACCCCGTCAAACTGTCAGGTTCCTCGGTCGGCAAAAAATAGAACCACTCAGCCGAATTCCTATTGGTCGAACCTAGTGAGTCATGGCGCAGAGGGTCTCCGCCTCATGTTTTGGCTGGGTGATTTATTTCCTCGCAGTGTAATTTCTGTTCGTTCTCCTCTCTCTGTCTCCGAATAAATACGCTATTTTTAAATAGTATTCCGCTTTATTGTCCGGTCTTCTTTGTGCTGACCCCCCGTTTCCGTCCCCGTCCTGCCTCCGGTCCTTCCCCGTTCTCTCCGTTTCTCTCTCTCCATCCACCATCCCTCTGTCTCCGGCGAAGGGGGGGAGAGGGACGAGGAGGGACGACGCGGCTGGGAGCGTTGCCCGAGCTGAGGCGGGAGACCGGGGGGAGAGTAGGGGACGAGGGAGGGGATCGGTCCTTACGGCCCCGCGGCTCGTTGGTGCTCTACGCGGTGAAGGAGGCGAGCTGGAGCCATGCATGTGATGCGGCGTCTCAAGAGTATTGCCTCAGGCAGATTGTCTATTTCCGATCCTGTGAGCTTCTCTCGCTTTCCGTGTCCTCGGCGGCTTCCGATTTTAATTTCTGTTGGTTGCTTTCCTTCAGGGGAGTTCTCGTCGGCATCCTTCCGTTGATTTGATTCGTTTTGTTGAGAAGGGGGGAAGTTGATGTGTTAACTTTTCCTTCAATTGGGTGTTGTCTGCCTTTCTTCGTTGTCATGGTCACTTAACGCCGTGCCTCTCTATTTGCGTGGCTGCACTTCTTTGGGGAGATGTTGGCAGGTAGAAGAAATATGCCGTCATCACTGTTTCAAAGGCTGTTTGGGATTTGGTTAGGGAGGAGTAAGAATCTTTGTTTATGAGAGGGTCATTTAAATGATCCAGATGGCGGTAAAAATTATGAAAGAAAGATTGCAGGAAGCATCGTCCAACTTCGTGCTTTGGGAAGCAGGAGTGCAAATTCATCTGATCCTAGGGCAACAATCATCGTAGCTATGACATTAGAGATTGGACTTTTATGATTTTGTACCTCCATTGTGTGTATGTATTAGAGGCTGGTGGCTCGGTTGGGACGCTGACATTGTGTGTTCAACTCCCATTTTGAACAACCCAGTGCACCCTCGGGGCTGGACAGGTAGTTCGCAGCCCAATGCACCTGGATTTTATTCTGGCCCAGTTGGACACTGTTATAGGGAGCTGGTTCCATCCCAACATGACTAACCACTTAGGAGGTCCACACTCTCGAGGGTTTTTTCAACTGCTCCTATCACAGCTGAGGTTCGTTCAAGACAACTGACTGTCCTTTGATACGTAGGGAGGCATGGAGGTTGGGTTTGGGGGTTGCCCTCGTACTTCGAAAGAAAATAGCCGTTGTCCATTGATGATTTTCATGGTTACATGCTACTGGAACTGAAGGCACAGAAGCAGGAGAGAAAGAGGGGGAAGAAGATGGTGCAAATGGTGGGGGTGGCAGCTCAATCACACAGGCCGCACACCTCCTAGGGATCTTATTAGAATACCCTAATCAGTACAAGACCAAAACACCCCTGTTACAGTGACTTGAACCAAGGATATTAAGAGTGAAAGGGTTTAAGTTAAACGGATCCACCTTAGTGGGTCCGATAATGAACCATCGACCCAAACTCATATAGACCCGGTTCGGGCCCAATTCGGCCTGAACATAGGCTCATCTCCTACACTCCCTCTCAAGTTGAGCATAGATATCTTTCATAAACAACTTGTCCAGGACAAAATTGAGCACCTCCATGTAACTCCTTTAGTCAAGAATCAGCAAGCTGATCACCAGACCGAATGTAGGGTTGACAAAACTCTCCAAAATCAAGCTTTTCACGAACGAAGTGTCGGTTAATTTCGATGTGCTTGGTTCCGTCATGTTGCACAAAAATGTTGGCTTTGTTGATAGAAGCCTTATTGTCATAATAGAGCTTCAGAGGGAGTGGAATAGACAAGGCAAGATCCTATAACAAGAGTTTCACCACAACAACTCAGCTAAACCATGTGCCATAGCATGGCATTTTGCTTCAGCGCTGGAACGATCACACACTGACTGTTTTTACTTCGCCAAACCACTAAATTGCTTCCAAGGAAGATACAATATCCTGTAGGTTAGACCGTCTATCATCCCAAGAACCTACCTAATCAACATCTACATACCCTTCAATTTGAAGACTACTGACTTAGTAAACAGAAGTCCTCTTCTTGAACATGCCATTACACAAAGAATGCGGTCCGCTGCTTGCATGTGAGAAGTTCTTGGTGCATCCATGAACTGATTAACGACACTTATAGCATATGTGATATCAAGATGTGTAAGTGTCAAGTACAAGAGATGACCAACAAGTCGTTGATACCTCCCTTTGTCAACCTAAGAGAGAAGGTCACCCACCTGGGTAGGTAGACAATGAGTTGTCTCAATAGGGGTAGCTACATGTTTACAACCCAATTTACCTGTCTCCATCAGTAGATCAACGGCATATTTTCTTTGACATACACATATGCTCGCGCCGGAGTAAGCGACTTCAGGACCAAGGAAGTATCCTAGTAGTCCCAAGTCTTTAATTTCAAATTCTTTGGTCAGAGTCACTTTCAACTGCTTGATTCCTTCTCATGATCATCGGTAATGACCATATCATCAACATAGACTAAGAGGATGGCTGATGGCCACCTTACCAGATTTGCATTTGACAAATAATGTGTTGTCTACATTTCTTCGGGTATGCCAAAACAAATCATAGTAAGCCAAAATTTGTCAAACCAAGCGCGAGGAGACTATTTGAGGCCATATAATGCTTTGTGTAATCTGCATATCTTGCCACCTATAGGATAGCCAGGAGGGGGTTGCATATATATTTCTTCTTGGAGGTCACCATTCAAAAAGGCATTATTCACATCCAACTGAAACAATTTCCAAGAGTACTAGGTAGCAAGTGAAGCAATGGCTTAGACTAATTTTAGTTTGGCCACGTGAGCAAAGGTTTCCTCATAATCCACACCATGAGTCTGAGTGAGTCCTTTAGCAACTAGTTGTGCTTTGTATCGATCAACATACCCATCTGGCTTGCACTTGATAGTGAACACCCACTTGGAGCCAACCAGCTTCTTCCCCTTTGGAGGATCAACAGGTTCCCAGGTTTGATCTTTTTCGCATGCTCTCATCTCTTCATCTATTGCATACAACCGTTTAGGATCTCTAGCAGCTTCTGTAAAGGACTTAGGCGCAGAGTTAGTAGATAATGCAATGGCAAAGGCATGATAGGAAGGAGACAATTTAGAGTAAGTGACAAACTTTGAAATAGGATGTTTTGTACAGTCCTTAGTACCTTTTCGAAGAGCAATGGGTAAATCAAGGTTAGGAGGCGTAATAGATTGATGACCTATAGATTTAGCAACTTCATGAGAAGGACATTTCATAGGCTGGTCCTCCACTCTTTTCAACCGTCTGGAGTAAGTGATCAACTCTCGAGGTGGCTTACTAGTGGCAGGATGATCTCTAGCTTCAAGTGAAGACTATCCTGTGGCACCATTTTGAACAGACGGTTCTTGACATAAAAAAAGGGGAGATGCGAAAGAACAATTCAGAAGTTATTGGATCGGGCCATCCAACTCAAAAACTTAAGGCGTTTAGTGGATAAAGCTCCACTTTAAACACATTTTATTTTAGTCCGTTTGCAATACAAGATTATTTTAAAATGCCCCCTCACGTGCAGGCCAATTTAGGCTTTGTAATATGGACCATGACAAACACGGGGTGTGCTATGTAGTCAGAGGTGTGCCTAGGCGCTTGCCTAGGCATTTGAGGCAGTTTCAAACCGTCTCGCTTTCGCCTCAAACGCCTCACTCTCAATCTTCTTCTTCTCTTGGTTTAAACCTCCTTTATTCAAATCTTGTCTTATTTGTATGTATGTATTTTTGCCTCAAATATTAATTATTGTTATTTTTATTGAAAATATTGATTGTATGCATGTATTTTCTTTGATATTTAGACATATATTTATATTTTTTGAATTATATATATATATATTTAGTAAAATGCCTCAAACGTCTAGGCCATCGCCTAGGCGTTTGAGGCATGAGGCGACCCCTCGGTCGCCTCACGCCTCGGACTACATAGGGGGTGTGCAGCCCATATCATAACCATGGGCTCTGATACCATGATAATTTTCATGGTTACATGCTGTTGGAACTGAAGGCATAGAAGAGAAAGAAGGAGAGAAAGAGGAGGAAGAAGATGGTGCAAATGGTGGAGGTGGCAGCTCAATGACACAGGTTGCACACCTCCTAGGGATCTTATTAGAATAACCTAATGAGGGCAAGAGCAAAACACCCCTGTTAAAATGACTTAAATCAAGGGTATTAAGAGTTATAGGGTTTTAAGTTAAACAAATCCACCTTAGTCGGTCCAGTAATGAACCATCGACCCAGACTCAAACAAGACTCATACAAACTCTGTTCAGGTCCAGATCGGCTTGATCATAGGTTCATCTCCTACATCCATGAAGTTAGTTAAATAAAAAATATTAAGAATGGGCATATGAATCATCAATTCATCTCTACTGCAGACAACCAGCCAATGAATCATCATATCACATTTTGAGAAGCACTAATACAAATTCATCTTACCACATGGACAATTAGCATCTTTGCTGAGACAGGAGGGTTTGGTAGTTTCTTATTTCTACCTCCAGTATGTCTATGTAACGGCTGTCAACACCAACAACATTCTAAGAATGTGATCTATGTGGCATTTGTGAGTTTGAAATACAACATTGCAGCCTTTTACTTCAGACAACCAGCCAAAAAGACTAGCTCCTGTATCAACACCTCAATCCATACTTCCTGCTAACTTAGCCATCTCCAGCACTGTTGTCTAAACTTCAAAACAGAAGCACTATCTGCTAGCCTTAACTTTCACAGTGGTTCATCAATCATCATGCCCTTCCATCGTCATCATCAAGACCTATCTCAAGATTGTCATGTCCTTCATCCCATTTGGAAATCCATTATGAACCCAATGGAGCAACAATCTTGAATGCCTTCTCCTTGCTCTATAAGTGCATTTTGATTCTACTTAGAGTGAATGGATCCATTCTTTTTATAGGTGCATTTTGATTTGGCATTTTTCCTCTGGGGTTTAGGGAACAAGCTCTGATACCAGGAAGGGGAAAAACGAGAGAGGCCTATTGGGGGAAGGCCAACTCCTCGAGGGACTGAATGCCGTAAACACACACAGAGAAAAACGAAACTACAATAAAAACTAGAACAACAAGACATCAAAGAAGGTGGAGGAAGAATGAGAAAAGCACACTAAATATATTAAGTAAAAGCAAACTAGATATGAAGGATTTAGATTTTACAGACTCATGAGGACCGGTCACAAACGAGGAAAGATTATAGGACTCTGACACTCACACAAGACATGATTACAGACTCTTACAGGACTGGACTCTTACAAGACTCTTACAGGACTTACAAAATTGACAAGACAAGGTTGCAGGACATGGACTCCCTCACAAGAAAAGATTACAAGGACACGAGGGGAAGAAGGGAACTAGCTCAGAGTTACTGTAGCGGACCTAGGGTCACGGGATTAGTCCCACATCGGATGTTGAGAAAGCAACCGAGTGCTTATAAGGTAGGTCTTCACCTCCTACCCCAAGAGGGCCCTTTTACAAGGACAAAACCTAGCCACCCTCTGGCGTGGCGGGGACAATACCTCTTGGGGGCACTAAAAATGTTCATCTCGCATCTACAAAGTGGCGCCGTCTGTGGGAACCCTGAGCTCTCGCGCACTCGCTTGCCTTCTCAGGGGGGGGGCTTGTGTAGCGGACCTAGGGTCACGGGATTAGTCCCACATCGGATGTTGAGAAAGTAACCGAGTGCTTGTAAGGCAGGTCTTCACCTCCTACCCCAAGAGGGCCCTTTTACAAGGACAAAATCCTAGCCGCCCTCTGGCGTGGCGGGGACAATACCTCTTGAGGACACCAAAAAGGTTCATCTCACATCTACAGTTACCAACAAAGGGCTCGGGCACTCTCCCTCTAACTCTCTTTAGACACTTGCTCTTCTAGACTATGAGAGGCTTGGGTAACTCCTTAGGTAAGCCCTCTGGTTAACTTCTATCTTGCCTTTAAGTCTCAGACTCATTATATAGACTGCGAAGCCTTCAAATTTGTCTTGAATCTGCCGTCTTGCCAACTGGATATCAGTATCGGTGTGAATCGGGTCTTCTTTATTTGAATAACACTCTGAAAGACACCTATAGTTGGCCTTGAAATAAAGTTTCGTCCTGATTGATAATGGTTGGCCTTTCTTTTTTCTCGACTTGATGGAAGTGAAAGGTTCCCGTCACTTTAAGCCTTCATGGTTGGCTACATTAGTTATTAGTGACCTTTTGTCTTTTCTATCATGTCTCTTTTCCTTTTTGTGATGGAAATAATCTGTCTATAACCTTTTTCTTCTTTTGTCTTCTAATGGAATGACGGAAAAGGAAATTCCATCATCTTTAGCTTTCCGTGGTAGTGGGGAATATATCTTTTTCTTTTTTCATGTGATGGAGGTAGAGAAACCATCACCCTTATTTCTTTCTAGTATAGCCTTTGTAGAGTGGCTATCATCTATTTTTCCTTTCTAGGGGCAGCTTTGAGAGGCAGCTGTCCTTCTCTTCATCATGGTTCCATGGCATTTTCAAGTTTATGCCATCCAACTTCATCAAGCTGATCGTAGAAGTTGTTGTTGTCGCCGTACAAGTCTTCATTTTCAGGATCCCGTGTATGTTCCTCTTTGCAGTAGAGTCTTCAAATTCTTTTGTTTATTCGGATTCTTTCCATTCTGTATGTCTAGATGAGATGGGTTGAAGCGAGGCGAGTTATGAGCACCTTGCCTCTCCCCATTGCCTAGGCGAGCACCTCAAGTGCCTTTGACAACATAGGAAGACAAAAGAAGAAAAAGGTGATAGACACACTATTTCCATCACAAAAAGAAAAAGAAGACATGATGGAAAAGACAAAAGGCCACTCACACCTAACGTGGCCAAACGTGAAGACTAGTGGTGGGGACACTGTCGGCCTCTCTCTGGCTCGGGGACGACTGGGCTCCGTGACGGCTTGGCACTCTGCGGGACGATATCTCGGCATATTTTGTCATGTGTTTTTTCCTTCTTGAGTCGGCTATTATAGCAAAGTTATCTAGGGGTTAATTTTGGGTCGCTACTATCTTATGCGCACCCTCTTGGACAGCAATGTCCTTCTAGCTTTTGTAAGGGGGCATTTTGGTCTTGTAAAGTCTTGGCCTCTCCTTGTAAATAAGGACCAAGGGAACCATTTGTGGCAATGAAAATCTGAATCAATTTGAGTCCATTGTGGAGTGATTGCATGGTGTGAAGCCATTTGGGTGTGATGCCTTAGAGGGAGGAGTGTGAAGCTCCCCTCATCCCTCTCTCTCTATCTTGCCCGCCCTCTCTCCTCTCTCCTCCCTGCACATTCAGCCCCTCTCTCCCCTTCACATCAGCTGCCACCTCGCCTCCACCTCACCGCCACCTCAACCTAAAGCCCCTTCATCTCCCCACGCAATTTTCATTTCCTCCTACTCTCCATGCAGCCACATCACCCCCCTTCACTCTCATTAAATTTAATTCCCAGCTCCTAGGCACTCTTTCAGACCCCCATGCACCCTCTCCACTTCCCTAACCGCCCCTTGCTCCTCCTCATGCTCTGCCATCAAGAGAACCCACCACCCCACACCGCCACCTGGGTAGTCCCCACCCTGGTTGCTTCCCTCTCCCTTCTCTCTCTAGCCTGCTAACTCCCCTCCCCCATACCCAGATTGCCTCCCCCCTTCCTCTTCTCTCCACCTCTCCCTCTCCAGCCACCACCACCACCATCGCCAACCCCTCCTCCTCCTGCTCCCTCTCAACAGCAGCCGCGCAGGAGGATCGTCATCGACAACCTCGCTCTCACCGATGCCTCTGCTAGTATTGGTAGGGAGATCCCTCACAACAACACCGCTCACCCCTCTCCACTGTTCCCCCCTTCCCTTCTCTACCCTCCTCCTTCCACCCAAGGTTTTCAATACCGGTACCGATACATACTGCCCGGTACTGGTATGGTACCAGGCGGTTACCCAATACCCACTTCCCCTCTTTCTGGTTCCCCTTCCCCGTGAGCCAGGCAGCCATTTCCCTGCCGGGTCCCCTGACCCGACTACTAGAACCGTCGACCGGATCCGGTTTTCTATGTTTAAATCCCCTCCCCCCCCGAGTCCCCCGACCCCCCCCCCCCCCCGCAATGACAAAATGTGAAACCCTTTATGGGTTTCCCTCCCCTCTTTTGTCGATGCGGCGATGTCTCTAGGGTTTGGGACTTGGGAGTTCGTCGTCGGCCGTGGCCACCTTTGCCGCCGTCCGCAGCTGTTGTCGCCGTTGTCCGAAGCCACCGTCGCACCATCCGAAGCCCTCGTCTTCATCTTCCACTGAGGTTCCTCTCTCTCTCTCTCTCTCTCTCTCTCTCAAATGGAGGTCCGGCGGTGGTGCTGCTGCTTGCAGGACGATCCACCTGCGAAAGGAAGAGGCGTGAAGGCTCAGGGCTCCGGTTCGTCCGGTTTGTCTTTTTTTTTAATTCTACCGGCCGGTACAAGTGTAAAATAAGTGGAACCGGACCGGCCAAGCCGGTACTGGTACATACTGGCCCGGTACGGTACGTACCGGGCGGTATTGAAAATCATGTTTCCACCTACAGCCACGAGGGAGGCCCCCGCAGCATCTACGCTACGTCGGCTCCGGCAGTCCTGGTTGCGAGCTTCACCAACAGCCGCCAGGCGACATTGTTCCTCCCTCCTCTACCCTCCCTCTCCCCTGGTCGCTGTCCACCTCGTCAGCCACGACTACAGCTCGCTGTCTCTACACCTCTGGAGTTAGTCCACGGGCGATCCTAACCACAGCGCCGCGCTCCTCAAGCCCGGCAGCCGGCAACTATCGCTCCGTCACTGGCCATCGACATCCTTCGGTTACTGCAGTGGCTCCGACCTGAGCTTTCTCTCAGCCCGCCTTCTTCAACCACAGCAGAGCCCCCCTCCACCGACCCTCCGTCGTTGTCGGTATCGAGCAGCAACAGTCGGCCTCATCCGCCATGGTCGCCCCGGTAATTGCTGCCCGGCCCCCCCCTGTACCTGCGCCACGGCTCCACTCGACACCGGCTAGCAGCAGGCTGCCCTGTCGTTGCCTTTCGGCTCCCGTCGTCGCTGCTGCTCCAGCGTCATCGGCACTCCTGTGGTCTCCGTCATTCAATCATCTTCGATCTCCATCCCCCGGACTCCACCGTCGCCAGCTGCCCAGCTCTCCCACGCGCTGTTGTCCGCAGCCCGGTCTACAGCTGCGTCCGTCAGGTTTTTCTCCCTATCACTTCCCCCCTTCTGCATGAGGCGTGGTTTTGTAAACCTCCCCCATCCCCGAGCTCACTCTCCCTGCGTGGAGGTTTTCGCTTGGCTGTATCCTGCCTCGACCGAAGTCACCTCCGATGCAGCGTGCGGGTCTGGCCAGCACGCTTTTCCGCTCGCCCACATCTCCGAACGGTGCCGGTCTCTTCAGGCTAGCAAGGTACGGTTCTGTCCGCTCTCCCTTCGGTTCTTGTTCATTCCGTATCTGTTTTAAAGCTCACATCGTCGGTGAGGAGAGCCCGATCCAGCCTTATTTCCAGCACTATAGAGTGTACGTCACTGGTGTGAGTGAGCGGAGCAAACCCATGCCCTTGAGCACGAGATCCGCCCGGCTGAGCATGGGCATCCTAAGCCTTGGGGTGGGCTACCTCTGACCCCCTCGCGATCACTCAGATCGTGTGGGTTGACCGTGGGCCTCAGCCCCATTCCCATTCTCACCGGTTCACACCCAGAATTCGGGGTTCCGCCGAGTGTGCTGTCCGCCGTTTGGGTCCGTGGTTCTGATTGTTTGCTTGCTGTCCATCGGTCCCAGGGCATCATAGGTCAGTCCCCCATCACTTAAAGTGACAAAAACCTTTTACTTTTTGTCAAGTCAAGAGAAAAGAAAGACCAACCATGATGAATCAGGCAAAGCTTTATTTCAAGTCCAACTATAGGTGTCATTTAAAGTGCGATTCAAATAAAGAAGACCCAGATTCTTACTGACACTGATATCCGGTCGACAAGAATGGGGGATTCAAGATGGCTTTAAATCTGAAGTTTCAGTCTATTAAGGAGTCCGGGATTTGAAGGCAAGACATGACTTAATCAAAGGACTTATCCAAGGAGTCACCCAAGCTTCTCATAGTCTAGGAGAGCAAGTGTCTCAACTCTCAAGAGAGTTAGAGGAGACAGTGCCAGAGCCCCTTTGTTGGTTTAACTCTGGGTGAATTCCCTTCTTCCCCTCGTGTCCTTGTAATCTTGTCTTGTGAGAGGCTCCATATCTTGTAACCTTGTCTTGTAAGTCCTGTAAGAGTCTGTAATCTTGTCTTGTGTGAGAGTCAGAGTCTTGTAACCTTGTCCTGTAACCGTAGTCTTCAGTTCTTGCCTGTTGTAATCTTTCCTTGTGTAAGATCTGACCTAATCAGATCTTGTTTCTGTAATACTATTATGTTTTTTCACCTTCATCTTCTGTCCTCTTCGTCTAACCATTGTTTTAATGTTCTCATTTTAGTTCATTTTTCACTGTGTTTGTGGCATCTGGTCCCTCGAGCCCATGAAGTGGAGGAAGAGAATGAAAGAAAACGAAGCATGGCAACAGCAGTCAATGCCTGCTTCTCTATTTGTTCTTATGATCCTCCTCAACCCCTTCATACACCCTATGATTCCATATGCCCAACCCATTTCATCTTCTTTGGAAAAACCCAAAATCGCAAACTTCTCAGCTATGGTTTCTCTCACCATTTAGCAATTAGCTCCTTGAATCCTTCATGTTTGGGGTGTGGTTTACTGCCTAACCCTAGTTTTGGGATAACCTGCTTCGATACTCTGTTGACAACTGTGGGCACATGCACCTGTCTACTACCTCTAAACTATGAGAACTTTTATGCCCCTATTTGCCAGTGGCCGTTGCTACAATGATGATATATTCAATTGTGGGAACCAAGATACCTACTGAAAGGCTACAGGGAAAATGGTAAGTTTCTTAGAACAGAAGCCAATGTGGAAAATCGTTCTTGGTTTTCCCAGGAATGTAAAATTTCTTATCGCTTAAAGTGCACTCTAAAGGTCCTTTTCCCCTTTAATGGCAAAATTTTCATGAAAGGTGGCTACCAATTTGGTCAAAGACAAAAATACCTCATGACAGTTACCGTATCTTTTGTGGAAGAGCATGTCTCTCACCTTTTCAATATTATCATATCAAGATATCTGGAGTTTTGTGAACAATTCGTCATATTGTGGGAGGTGTTGGGGACGGTAGGTTGCTATGGTGCTGTAAAAACTAAAAAGGTTTCATCTGGACAAACATTTGTATTTTCCTGAGGAAGTTTGCTCTCTGGAGGTTGTCTTCTATGGACCGCATGGGAATGCTGACTAATTTTGTGGAATGTGAAATAGTCACTGTTATCTGGAAGATTGTGTTAAACACCCTGTCACTCCAGTGTGAGATCTCAGACTCAGTGGCATTAAGGTGCAGATGGAATACCATGTATATGTGCCTTACAAGGAGAAGTAACTGGACTGTTCTTTTTCCCTGCTTTGTTTTGGACCATCTGGTAGGAGAAGAGCTGCAGGGTCTTTGTACATAAATTGGAGAATACATTTGGGACCCCAGAAGTAAGTCATATCCATCCATTCTACCATAGTTACTGGGCCTGCTCCATCCAGAGCTGTGAAAATGCTCCTCAACCTGTCAGATGAGACCTGTGTACTAGATTTCTTTCCATCTTCTCTTTTATATTCTTTTCTACTAAAACAATGGGTTTTTGCCCCAATATCTGGAACTAGAAGCCTGTCACTATGTTAGCGGGGTGTTGTATATTTGCCTTCATTGGTAGTATATTTTATGCCTTTTGGTTTATTGCATATGTGTCCCTGCCTTGGGACTAACTCTTGTATATATTGTGCTGTTGCCTCAACAATGAGATCGTTCATGCTTATTATATTCTCTTCACTTTCATGTCCAACATAATAGATAAAAATTTTTAGGTCAGTGGTTTAGTTGAACAGCATGGTGGTAGAGCCAGTTTGCTTGTTGGGTACCCATGTTCGTGTTTTTTTTTGGGGGGGTTGGAGGGGTAACAAAAGCCATTTGTTCCCATGCCAGGTGATCATTAGCCAATCTGTGCCTATATCAGTTTTGGGCAACTCCACCCAATGACTTGACTTTTGGGTCAGCGGGTTCCATTCAGTAACACCGTTTCGAAAGCATGCAAATAAACAGATGGGTAATATCACCAATATCACCAATTTTATTGGAAATAGGCAGAGGTGATAAAGCCTGTTTATAATGAGACACAAAAAAACAAACTTGAATTCCTTTATGTCTTGTGTGTTCATTGGAATAGCAACTGACTATTTTGCTGAGATGCCACGATGTCGAATAGTGTCCTCATACAATTATGCTTGCCTTTCCTGTGACATAACCTGATTTATCTTAAATTCTCATCTTCTCTGCAACTCGTTTTTTGACACAATCTCTGTCTGTGCTTGTCTTTTTATTTTCTGTTAGGATGGAGATTATGGGTCCAAAAGGGTGAAGGTTGACCAACATGATGATGGGAAGAGTCATGAGGGACATCTAGCTGAAAGTAAATTGATGGGCACTGAACAACATGTGCCTTCAGCATTGCATCCTGATGCAAGTACATCTAATATAGGTTCACTTGCTCAAGCTGAAAATGCAAGCGTTGATAGGCTTCCACAAGAAATGCATCAAATGAAAATCAGAGATGAGAAAGCTAATAACCTGGATGACAAGGCAAAGTTAACTCTTGCATGTGTAGATCTATTAGGTCTTATGAAATGTAAGTTGTGAATTAAACTCTCCAACTCACTAATTCTGCAGGATCTGGAAGTGGTCATTGTTAATGGGAAAGGAACAGAGACAGGCCAAGTAATTTCAACAATGATTGGTGGGCGAGATGGTCTACCAAAGCAGGTATCTTGTTTGTCAGAATGGTTGCTAAGCATCTTACAATAATGTTCTCTTCTGATTGTATGATTTCCTAATGCAACAATAAAGTTCTGCAGTATTTTAGTTTCATCATTTTTAAAGTCTACACACTTGAATCAAGCGTACATTGCTTAGACTTCCTCACTGGATATTGCTTGGTAATATTTTCTCTATGCATCTATATTATTTAGACATTGAGTGCTTTGTTTGCAATGACATCATGATTTTTCCACTGTAAGTTGTTGTCTTTGTAATAACCTCTAGTTTGTCACACCTAAGCTATTCTCAAAACTTGATGGTAATGCTTCATGACAACTATAAGCACATTTCTGAGCACCAAGACTTGAGAGCATGGGATCAGGATTAGTTGACCCATGCCTCTGACCTGACTACACTGATGGGGTTACAAGGGGAATGAAGTAGTTGGAGGGAGCAGCTCCTCAACCTTACTCAAGATTGGGGGAGCCCCTTCATCTATGAAGAAAATACACTGAAAAAGGGTACTTGCAAATTTTGTGTGAGATCAGGAGAGGGCACAAACCTTGTCAAGTGGCAGATGCAGTTGATGATCAACAATCAGATCACTATTGAACAATTATGTACATTTTTATGCCAATTGATTTAGCATGTACATGAGTAATTCTGCGAGTTTCATCATCATCATCATCATCATCATGAGTAATTCTGCGAGTTTAATTTATCAAAAATTGAGAGTTCGTGTTCTAGACAATTCTCCACCGACCATAGTCAGTGTTAATTTACATCGGCATAAAGTCCAAACACCTTTGATTAACTGTCAAAGACGCCTTTGAATCTTTACAATTGTCGTTGTGATATTGAGGTTTTATCTAAATCCGACCGTCGGTTTTAGATTTGGTTAAGATCGGATCAATGGATTTGTTTCGGGTCCGAATCTAACTGTTAGGTTTAGACTTCATCGAGATTGGACCGTTGGATCGCCATATGATCTCAACTGGCCCATCGGATACATTTGTGTCAGAAGAGGGCATTCATGCCCCAAGATAGGATATATTTGCAACTTTCCCTTGAACGAGGGTGTATTTGCAATTTCCCTTGAAGGGTTTAACTGCAATTTTTTGAGTAGCAAGAGTATTTTTGATGCAATTTCTATAGTCTTCATGACTTGTTTATCGTTTCTTGGACATTTGCACAATTTTGAAAAAATACAGGGTAAAACTATAATTCCCACCATTTCTGAACAAAATGAGAACCCCCCCCAACTTTGAGCATTAATGAAAACTAAGAACATTTATGAACATTTCATGATTTTCCATATTTTTCAGACCCTTCTCCTAATTTTTGGACATGTCCTTCATAAAAGGGTGTATTTACAAATATGCTCTTTTATGAGCCTTTTTATAAAGAAGCCCTTGTTGGGCACTTGTCTCCTTTACAGCTCCAAGCTTGGGCAGCAGCTCCTCCTCATGTTCCTTGCTTCAATGCTCCAAGGCTCCAAGTTTCCCAAAATGGGAAGTCTTCAGACCCCAAGACTCAAAAAGTTTCTAAACCCCCTTTCTCTCTTGGGTAGGCCTTTCTATTTATAGGGGTTTGAGGGGGAAGTTCTTTAGAAAGACCCCCAGGCATTGGTGAAGGCCGCAACTGCTTTTGGAGGTTGGAGCCCACCCAGGCATTGAAGAGGAAGGAGGAGGTTTGCAGCATCATCCGGGCATTTGAGGAGAAGAGGGGAAAAGCCTTGCAGTCTATTGAGCATTGAAAAGAGGTACGTCCGCCTTCACTTAATCCTCCGAGCATGGGATGAACAAGCTCCCAACCCTCCGGGCATCATTGGATAGGTAGCTAGCTCCTCCGGGATTCATCGCGAACAAGCGGATTCCCTCCGGGCATGGAAGACCCCCATGCCGGATCCCCCGGGCATTACCACTAGGCCAGACACCTTTGCAAGCCCCTCTAGGCATGTCGTGATCATTGGACACCCGGTCGGACACCTCGGGCATCGTGCGCAAGCGGCCCCCTTTTTCGGGCTTCAATGACCATGTAGAGTCCCTCCGGGCTTCAACACACTACCGGACTCCTCATTGAAGTCTTCCGGGCATCAAGGGAGGCAAACCAAATCCCTCCCCTCCGAGCATCACAGGGACCGCAAGGCTCCTTCACCCATGACTGCACAACTGGGAACCTCATCCAAGTCTCTCCCTGGCATTGTAGTCCTCTAGAGATCCACCCGAGCATGGTGCACAAGACAGATACCCTCTATGATTCCTCTCGTTTTCTACGAATAGGGGAAAGCCCCTCCGAGCACTTGCAAGCAAGTGGGTCCCTCGGGCCAGTCCCTTCGGTCATCATAAAACCCCTTCGGGCTTCACCTCTTCCACCCCCCTTGGGCATTGAGGGGGCTACACCCAGGCCCTCTGAGCATTACTAGAACCACAGGGGGAACTCCGGGCTTCATCGCACGGCCGGGACCCCATCCATCCCCTCCGGGCATCGTAGCCCTTCATGGTTCATTCGGGCATTCAAGGAAGGCCATCCCTTCCTTCTTGATCCTTCTGGATATTGGCCCATTCCACTTGTTCGCAGGAGAGAGGGAAGGTGGAGAATGACCTCCCGCTCAGGCCATCTGGGCATTCAAAAAGCCATGAACCCGCCATAGTCCCTCTGTACATCAACCTTCCCCCGTTTGTGCGCAGGAAATAGAGAGAGATGAAGTCCCCCCCGGCTTATGGCTTCAGGGAGACGATAAAAGCCTTTACCTAGTCCCATCCAATGCATTTTTACTGCTCTTTGCACACTCTTTAAGTAGGCAGCACATGAGAGATTTTTTCTTTGGGTTTTCTTGGTGGTTCTTGACGACTCTTGACATCGCCTTGCCGTCCACAAAATACAGAGTGTAGGGACCACACCTCGACATATCGAGAGTAATCCTCGGAAACCGGAAATAGTTACTTTTATGTTGATTTGGGGCGTGGGTAAGTGGCTTTGTGACGCCCATAAGGTGTTCGACGAAACCCCCGTGTGTGGAAACACGTGGATTGTGTAAATAATTCTGCCCGACGGCATCCCGGGGCCTTTTAAATTATCCTCACATATGATGGCGGGATTTTATACCATCGTGCGTTGTCGTATGATGGATTCATATTTTTTTCTTTTTCTGAATATATCAGGAAAATATCATGAAATTTTGTAGGTTCCAACAAATGTCTCCCACGGGGTGGTTGTCGGAGCCGAAGGTGATAGCAGATGTCCCTTGCGCCTTGTTAATAGTTTGTCCTTACCTCTTGATGACATAACGGGGATTTTCAGATTTTGTGGCCCCATTCATTTTCTTTTACATATGATTGTTCTGTTTGCTTTTCTTCCATTTTGTAGGTTGTCCTCATGTTCCGCCTCAGAGAGAATCGGGATTGGGGATCCACCGACAGGGAGATGAATGCTCCCCCGGTCCGATCAAAGGACTTGATGCTGCCATTGGGTCCTCCTCGAGTTACCAAAGAGAATTTACGCTCCCTCGATCGGGGGTTGATCTTTGTTGCCGAGGGATCCCTTCCCTTGGAAGCCCTGGCAGGTGGAGTGGTTGAGCCAACATTGATTGTCAAGTACAAGGGCCTATATCAGTATAAGCATTTAGGGGATTACTCCAAGCATTCTCTGCTAGACAAGCATCTATTTGTCTTCATTCAGAGTTATATTCCGACCACCATGGACGCAAATGACCCAGAATTGTGGGTTGAGTGACGCTGTCTTAAGAGGGCGATTTTGGTTGGGCAAGACAACCTTTTAGGGACTTGGGCCACCTCATGACCTAGTTTTCCACTAGGTTTCAGCCTCCAGCACTAGTTCCCAGTCGTAGACCAGTTGGGATTTTTCAGCATCGATATTGATTGCCATATAAAGACCCGGGATATGATGCCAATAGCATGGGAGCTATTCGGCCAGCATAAAACGTGCTCATCTCCTATTATTGGTCTATTCTTGACACCCTCGGGCTCGCATTATGTAAGTGAAGGCTATGACAAGTTATGTCTTCTTGACAGAATCATGAGTGGCTCTGCAGTGAGTTGGTACGAAAAATGGTCGGTGCTCTCTGCTCACCAATTTCATTAGGGAGCCACAGAATGGCTTATGGGCATACTTCATCACTATCATGAGATATTGGACCTTGTTGGAATTCGTGATGCGGTTATATCATCACTCTATGAATACCTCTGCTACACATATTTACTTTAGGGTTTGGCGGAGAGATTTAATCGCTGGTGGAACACTTCCGCTACAGTTGAGGGTGAAATAGTTATAGACTTGTGGAGCTTTCATCGTATCTCAGGCCTTCCCATTTCTGGGCGTTCCTCGAAGATGTGACACTGGATGACTTGCATAGAGATTACACCACAGGTGCAGGACAATATGGGTTGCCGCACAGCTTCTGACACTTGATAAAAGTATGGCGGGATTTGGCCCGAGTTGGAAAGTAACGCACCATATCTGCCTCTACCAACATTGTGAGGGTCCATGGTTTGCCATATCGTATTTCGGCTTCGTCTCGGGGGGGTTGGAGAGAAGAGATATCGGAGAGATCTCGAAAAAATCTCGGGAGATCGGGTTCGGAGATTTCAGAACATTTTTTCATATATATAGCCTATTTCTAAGAAAATTCTAATTCTTTTATACTAACCACTCAATTTCACAAACATGTTTTTGTAATTGACAACTCAATTTTACCAAATAAAGAGTAATGATAACAATAAGAAATTTATTCACATGCACTAATATCAATATGCATCAAAAGTTATACAAATCTAAAATTATACCTTATAAAATTTAAATAATTCTCCAAGAATTCACTATTTTCCCAAGACTGCTACCACATTGATCGCCCATTTCGACAAAATGAACTAAGACAATTGACACAAAAAATTAACATGAAAAAGTCAAATGAAGGCGTGACTCGTGAGGACTAGACAGGGGTCAGGGGGTGGGGGTTTAAGGCTTTTAGAGTAATCATCGAGATGCGCCTACTCGGGACAGTTTCGTGCCTCGCGGACGCGCCGAGACAGAAATCTCAGCGAGATCTCGCCGAGATCTCGCGAGACTGCATACCATGTGAGGGTCGGCCTCAACACCTGGATTCGTCATTTTTACAATGGGCCGTTTTGCTTTCACGAAGCTTTTGCTGAAGATGACATGCCACTAGATCAATATCACCAGCTTGTCCTGAGGTTAGAAAAGTTTAAGCGGTATTTGTGTGCGCCCGAGAATAAAGAGTGGAATCCCCGCAGGTTGCCGGGCAAGACATACTTGGCGGATTATCTTGCCTATTGGCTACATGGTGAAGTAGATACTTTACGGCCCGAGCTGATCTATCCTACATGTCTTCTTACTGATGGCCGCTAGCTTTCTATTGCTCCAGTTGTTCTAGCAAATATTTATCATGGCTTAGGGAGTTTGATTGCTCATAACTCTCCCTGAGACCGAGGTGTGCTGATGGCTACCCATTAATTGAGTGCTTGGGTTGGTTCGTTGCTTCCTGATTTATGTCAGCAGGTTGATCCGGGGACTCCCACAGCTCCTTTGATCTTTCTTTTTTGAAATCGCCCGAGTCAGAGCCCTCTAGAGCAGCTGACAGGTGCCCAACTAGCTTTATCTTTTCTACCCACGAGTGGAGGTGAGGGCCTATGATGGAGGGCAAGAACGGATCTAGAGGGGGGGGGGTGAATAGATCGGTTTTATCAAACCTTGCCCAAATAAAAAATTCTAGCAGACAGAATGAATAGACAGATTTAGAATGAGTTGATACCGGACTTAACTCAAGCACTTGGTGGGTGTGTGTGAGTAATGTTCAGATTAAGCTCGGATATGCAGAGAGTGAAGTTAGCAAGACATCTATGAAGGGGGATAGAAGAGATGGATCAGCCACACAAAATTCAACCCACTGCATAGAAATTCTTAGGTGATTCGGCTGTTATGTAGCAGACCTACGTCCTACGTCCACCCCTCATCTACTGATGAGGTTTCCACTCTTGCAAGAGTAACACATACACACACGCGGATATAATTCGCTACAGCCGCTGATTCACAGCTTCAACTCGAGGAACACTCTCCTCGATCACACACAGCTGCCTAGCAGCCAGGAACACTCCGATCTCTAAAACAGAGTATCGGAAATCCACTGTCAACACAACACTACACACGGAAATCTGAGATGAAATGAAAAAAAGAAAATACAAATCGAAAAAGAAAATCAGCAATGTAGCTCTAGAACAAATTCCAGAAGCATAGAAATGTAGATCTGAAAAATCTTCGACTGATCCCTATTCACTGCTTCGGCTATGAAGTGGGGAGGAGAAATCTCTCAAGGTACTCACAACTGGCTCAGATCGAAATCAGAGGCTCTCTCCCACTTTCCCGTTCTCTTTCTTGCTCTTTGAAAGCTCAGGAGTGCTCGAATGGCTAAGGTCTTCAACATCTTCTTCCTCAAGTGAGAGGTCCATATTTATAGCAGAGAAATATGGATAATATTCCTTTTCAGAGCTATTTTCTGATTGGTCCACGATGGAAGTGGAATATTCTTACCTAGGACCCTTCTAGAAATCGAGGCACGTGTCCTTGAGGCGTGTGCTAATGATTGGAAATAAGTGACCACGTGACCGCGGGCCCGCTCGAAACCTGCACGTGTTGCGATCTGCCAGACGATATCAGTCGACCTGGGTAGTTGGTAGGTCGACTCAGTGGTTTCTCGCAAGACTATCTTTTCAGTTGAGCTGAGCACAACTGAAGACGTCTGTCAACTTGATAGGGATCTAGTCGATCTTCAACCTCTGCTGACTAAGGCTTTATATATCTGTCTTTGAGGTCGACACAGTGTTGAACTTGGCATTTCTTTTGTTGCCTCTGTGGACTTGTCTTAACCTCTGTTGACTGAATATGGACTAAGTCGATTGATATTACCTTGTTTTGTCGACTCTGTCGTTGCGGATAAATTGCTATCTCCACACTCTGGCCATCTTCATCCCAATTTTTGTTGTCACACGAAATTGTTGCTATTTGCATGGTAGCTTGAGCTTCTCGTTCCATATTCTTGTGTCTTGCCTTAATTCTTAAGTTCTTCAGCATTCTCTTTGCCTTTCTTAGATCAATCTACTGATGTCTGTCGACTTGAGACTGCCCTGGTCGACTGAATTTCCTGGGAATCAGACACTTACTCAATTTTTCAGAAGACTTCATATAACCTGACCTTGATATATTTGTCTAAGTTGCATGCACAAGGTCAGACTGTTATTTTATCAGTCATAGTTAGACATCATCAAAACATTGAACACAACAGCCTAGACTTTACACATAGTTCTTATGATTTTAGGCCATATGCTATATAGAGGCAAGGCACTATGGATTATTATCTTCCTCATCGTCTGGACCCTAGCCGCTCATTTTATGAAGATTGGCTTTACTGTACGAGGCCAAGTGTCATTTTTCGCAAGGGCAGTACCACTTTCTCGGAGCCATGCTATCCATATTGCTTTGCGCAGAATTTTGGGTACGATCAATCAATACCTCCAAATGTAGATTTCCCATTGGCAGGACGGCTGTACATGCATAAAGACACTCATCTTGTGGCAACCAGTTGGTGGGACTTCTTTTTTTGAAGGGAGTCAGAGCAAAGTTGCACTCTTCCCATCAGGCAGAGGGTTGGTCGATTTGACATGTATCATGCTTGGTGGTGGTTTAAACACAACTGTGTTTTCAGGCAGCCCCTATAGAAATTAAAGCATGTTGAGGAAGCCCGTTTGAAGAGAAGTGATTTACCCCCACTTGTATTTGAACTTTCTTTCCTTCGCACTCAATTGCCACGTCTTGTTAATGTGGTTTGGGATTTGTGCGCGGCTTTGGACGTTAGATACGGGCCCATTACGCCTGACTGATCTAATTGTGTGGAGGCAATTAAGCCTTTGAAGTGTCAAACCGGTACTCATCCAGGGCAAGGTGATTCTGCAGTGGCTTCAACAGTTTATTCCCGGTGGAATCATTTCTTGTTGGATTGTGGCTACCCTAAGAAGGCCTCTTTGTCAACGAAGCTTCATCCCGAGAATTTTAGCAATGACCTTTGGGAGCAATAGTAGAGGCACTTGAGGCCTTCTTAGGGTAGCCACAATCCAACAAGAAATGATTCCACCGAAGCCGCCACAGAATCACCTTGCCCTGGATGAGTACCAGTCTGACGCTTCAAAGGCTTAATTGCCTCCACACAATGAGATCGGTCAGGTGTAATGGGCCTATCTCCAATGTCCCAAGCCGCGTAGAAATCTCGGACCACATTAACAAGACGTGGGAACTGAGTGCGAAGGAAAGAAGGTTCAATTACAAGTGGGGGTAAATCACTTCTCTTCAAATGGGCTTCCTCAGCCTGCTTTAAATTCTGTAGGGGCTGCCTGAAAACATAGCTGTGTTTAAGCCACCACCGAGCATGATACATGTCAAATCGACCAACCCTCTGCCTGGTGGGAAGAGTGCAACTTGGCTTTGGCTGTCTTCGAAAAAAGAAGTCCCACCAACTGGTTGCATAAGATGAGTGTCCTTATGCCTGTACAACCGTCCTCCCAATGGGAAATCTGCATTTGGAGATATTGATTAATTGTATCCAAAATTCTTCGCAAAGCGGTATGGATGGTATGGCTCTGAGAAAGTGGTACTGCCCTTGCGAAAAATAAGGACACTTGGCCTCGTACAATAAAGCCAATCTTCATAAAATGAGCGGCTGGGATTCGGATGATGAGCAAGATAATAATCCACGGTGCCTTGCCTCTGTAGAGCGTATGGCCTAAAATCGTAAGAACTATGTGCAAAGTCTAGGCCTCCGTCCACCCGTGGGTAGAAAATATAAAAGCTCGCCGGGCACATGTTAGCTGCTCTAGAGGGCTTTGACTCGGGTGGTTTCGAAAAAGAAAGATCAAAGGAGCTGCGGGATTCCTCGGATCAACCTACTGATATAAATCAGGAAGCAACAAACTAGTCCAAGCACTTAAATAATGGGTAGCCATCAGTACACCTCGGTCTCAGGGAGAGCTATGAGCAATCAAACTCCCTAAGCCATGATAAATGTTTGCTAGAGTAGTTGGAGCAATAGAAAGCCGTCGGCCATCAGTAAGAAGACATGTAGGATGGATCAGCTCGGGCCGTAAAGTGTCTACTTTACCATGTGGTATGACGGAAGTGGCTAGCCAATAGGCAAGATAACCCGCCAAGTATGTCTTGGCTAGCAACCTGCGGGGATTCCACTCTTTATTCTCGGGTGCACACAAATATTGCTTGAACTTTTCTAATCTCAGGGCAAGCTGGTGATACTGATTTAGTGGCATGTCATCTTCAGCAAAAGCTTCATGAAAGCAAAACAACCCATTGTAAAAATGACGAATCTAGGCATTGAGACTGACCCTCACAGTGCCGGTAGAGGCGGATGGGGTGCGTTCCTCTCCAACCCTGGCTAAATCCCGCCATACTTTTATCAAGTATCGGAAGCTGTGCGGCAACCCATATTTTCCTACACTTGTGGTGTAATTTTTATGCAAGTCATCTAGTGTCACCTCTTCATAGGGACGCCCAGAAATAGGAAGGCCTGAGATATGGTGAAAGCTCCACAAGTCTATAGTTGTTTCACCCTTAGTTGTAGCGAAAGTGTTCCACTGGCGATTAAATCTTTCTGCTAAACCCTAAAGTAAACTTGTGTAGTAGGGTTATCCATAGAGTGCCGCTGTAACTACATCATGAATTCCAACAAGGTCCAATATCTCAGGATAGTGATGAAGTATGCCCATAAGCCATTTTGTGGCTATCCAATGAAACTAGTGAGAAGAGAGCACCGACCATTTTTCGTACCAACTCGGTGTGGAGCCACTCATGATTCTGTCAAGAAGGCACTATTTATCATAGCCTTCACTTGCATAATGCGAGCCCGAGGGTGTCAAGAATAGACCAATAATAGGAGGTGAGCACGGTTTATGCTGGCTGAATAGCTCCCATGCTACTGGCGTCATATCCCAGGTCTTTGTATGACAATCAATATTGGAGCTGAAAACTGGTTTGCGGTCGGGAATTGGCGTTGGCAGCTGAAATCTAGTGGAAAACTGGGATATGAGGTGGCACAAGTCCGTAAAAGGCTGTCTCGCCCTGCCAGAATTGCCCTCTCAAGATGGTGTCGTTCAGCCGGCAATTTTGCGTCATCCGCGTCCACGGTGGTCGGAATATAATTTTGAATGAAGACAAATAGATGCTTGTCCAATGGAGAATGCTTGGGGTAATCCCCCAAACGCTTATACTGATATAGGCCCTTGTGCTTGACAATCAGTGTTGGTTCAACCACTCCACCCACCGGGGCTTCCAAAGGAAGCAGCCCCTCGACAACAAGGATCAATCCTCGATTGAGGGAGTGTAAATTCTCTTTGATAACTCGAGGAGGACCCAATGACGGCATCAAGTCCTTTGATCAGACCGGGGGAGCATTCATCTCCCTATCGGTGGATCACCAATACCGATTCTCTTTGAGGCGGAATATGAGGACAACCTTTGAGAATGGAAGAAAAGCAATCAGAACAATCATATGTAAAGGAAAATGAATGGGGCCACAAAATCCGAAAACCCCTGTCACGTCATCAAGACGCAAGGAAAAATTATTAACAAGATGTGCGGGCCGTCACTTTAGGCTTCGACGACCACCCTATGGGGGACGTTTGTTGGAACCTACAAAATTTCATGATATTTTTCTGATATTTTTAGAAAAAGAAAAAAAATATCAATCCATCATACGATGGCGTACGATGGTATAAAACCCCGCCGTCATACGTGGGGATAATTTAAATGGTCTGGGGGTGCCATCAGGCACAATTATTTACACAAAATTCATGTGTTTCTACACACTGGGATTTCGTCGAACACCTTGTGGGCGACACAAAGCCACTTACCCACGCCCCAAATCAACACAAAAGCAACTATTTCCGGTTTCCGAGGATTACTCTTGATACGTCAGGGTGTGGTCCTTGCACTCTGTATTTTGTGGACAGCAAGACGACGCCAAGAGTCGTCAGGAACCACCAAGAAAACCCAAAGCAAAAATCTCTCATGTGCTGCCTCCTTGGAGTGTGTGCAAAGAGTAGTAAAAATGCGTTGGACGGGACTAGGTAAAGACTTTTATCGTCTCCTTGAAGCTGCAAGCCAGGGGGAACTTCATCTCTCTCTATTTCCGGCACACAAAAGGGGGAGGTTAATGCACGGAGGGACTATGGCGGGTTTGTGGCTTTTTGAATGCTCAGATGGGTTGAGCGGGAGGTCATTCTTCACCTTCACTCCTTACTACGATGCCCGGAGGGGATGAATGGGGTCTTGGCCGTGCGATGAAGCTCGGAGGTCTCCCTGTTGTTCCAGTAATGCCCGGAGGGCTTGGGTGTACCCCCCTCAATGCCCGGGGGGGGGGATGGAAAAGGGTCTTAGTCGCGCGGTGAATCTTAGAGGGGTTTTATGATGTCCAGAGGGATTCGCTTGGGGGACCCACTTGCTTGCAAGTGCCCGAAGGGTCTTCCCCCTATTCCCAAAAAGCTAGAGGAATTAGAGAGGGTATCCATCTTGTGCACCATGCCCGGGTGGATCTCTGGAGGATTATGATGCCAGGGGGAGACTTGGATGAGGTTCCCGGCTGTGCAGTCATGGGCGAAGGAGCCTTGTGGTCCCTGTGATGCCCGGAGGGGAGGGACTTGGTTTGCCTCCCTTGATGCATGAAGGACTTTGATGAGGAGTCTGACAACGCGTTGAAGTCCGATGGGACTCTATCTGGTCGGTGAAGCTCGAAAAACAGGCGGCCCACTTGAGCACGATGCCCAGGGGTCTGGCGGGGTGTCCGGCCCAGTGGTAATGCCCGGGGGGTCCTGAGGCGGTGTCTTCCATGCTCGGTGATGCCCGGAGGGGGCTCCACTTGTTCGCGATGAACCCCGGAGGAGCTGGCTACCTATCCAATGATGCATGGAGGGGGGGGGGCTTTACCTGTTCATCCCATGCTCGAAATATTAGGAGGGCGTACTTCTTTCCAATGCGCGATAGACTACAAGGCTTTTCCCCTTTTCTCCTCAAATGCTTGGATGATGCTGCAAGCCGCCGCCTCCTTCTTCCAATGCCCGATAGACTGTAAGACTTTTCCCCTCATCTCCTTAAATGCCTAGATGCTGCTGCAAGCCTCCTCCTTCCTCTTTCAATGCTCGGGTGGCCTCCAAAAGCAGCTGCGGCCCTCACCAATGCCTGAGGGTCTTTCTAAAGAACTTCTGCTTCAAACCCCTATAAATAGCAAGGCCTACCCAATAGTGAAAGGGGGCTTAGAAACTTTTTGGGTCTTGTGCTATGAAGACTTGCCGTTTTGGGAAACTTGGAGCCTTGGATTATTGAAGCAAGGAACATGAGGAGGAGTTGCTGCCCAGGCTTGGCACCATAAAGGAGGAAAGTGCCCAGCAAGGGCTTCTTTGTAAAAAGGCTCATAAAAAATATATTTGTAAATACGTCCCTTTTATGAAGGACATGTCCAAAAATTAGATGAGGGGTCTGAAAAATATGGAAAAATTATGGAATGTTCAAAAATGTTTCTAGTTTTCATTAATACTCAAAGTTGGGGAAAAACCTCATTTTATTCAGAAATGGTGGGAATTATAGTTTTACCCTATATTTTTTCAAAATTATGTAAATGTCCAAGAAACGATAAAAAAATCATGAAGACTTTAGAAATTGCATCAAAATGCTCCCGCTACTCAGAAAGTTGTAGTTAAACTCTTCAATTTTGGGAAATTGCAAATACACCCTCGTTCAAGGGAAGTTGCAAATATGCCCTATCTTGGGGCATGAATTCCCTCTTCGGACACAAATGTATCCAATGGGCCAGTTGAGATCATATGAGGATCCAACGGTCTAATCGCGATGAAGTCCAAACCTAACGGTTAGATCCGAACGCAGAACAAATCCATCGATCCGGTCTTAACCAAGTCTAAATCTGACGGCGGGATTTAGATAAACCCTCAATATCGCAATGAATATCATAAAGGTTCACATGCATCTTTAGTAGTTAATCAAGGGTGTATGGACTTTTTGCTGATGTAAATTAACACTGACTATGGTAGGTGGGGAATTGTCCAGCACATGAACTCTCAATCGTCTGATAAATTAAACTCGCGGAATTAATCATATACATGCTAAATCAATTGACATAAAAATGCACATAATTGTTCAACAAATGGACCCCTCTTCCTAATTATTTATTTCAGTTAATTCCGCGTGTGCAAACGATCACATGTTGTGGGGCAGATGACAGGGTGATAGGAACATGGATTTCAGCACTTGAAGGTGACAACGGACAGCAAGCAGTGATTAATGAAAGCATTGTTGAGTGCTGGGCACGGGACAGCAAGAGTGCAAGTGTAGGTGCATGGAGTGATGAGCAGTTGGGGCACAATGGGAGCATAAGTGTAAAAAATTAAGTGGTGACAATGGTGGGGATGGAGTGCAAGTGTAGGCAGACTTTGTGATTGTGAGTGGAGGGGAGACAGCATGAGGGTGTGCGTGTGTGTGTAGAGGATAAATATGGAGCACAAAGTGGTGACGGTGATGGGGCATGCCAGGAGCACAAGTATATGTGCACTGAGCGATGATGAGTGGTGGGGGCATTTGGGGGGGGGGGGTTGGTGGAGGGCCCAGTAAAACTGAAAATTCAAGGACTAGTTAGTTATTTTATTAAAGTTTGCCTTAGATGCTTTAAGTGAAAGCTTCAGATGGTCCCATAGCCAGCCGGTTGTTTCATTTTGGGAGAATATGTGTCTGGCGTCGTCCAATTTGTCTCGACCACAGAGAGAAGTCTGAGACAGAGACCTGGAATTGGCCAATCCAGTTTAATTTAGGTGCAGATTGGCTGATCCCAAAATCCCAGCCATCCCCTTCTAAGAAACAGAGAATGCAGATATGGGTGCTGGTTGATAGGCCAAAACCCATATCAGATCAGCTGATTCCTATGTTATCCAACAGTTCATTGAAGCCTTGATCTGAACCCTCCACATAGCATTACCATATGGAAGCATCAGTCTTTAGAGAGTCAATATCACACTGCATTGATAGAAAACAAAGCAATTCTGACCCTAATTGTTAGGCTCTATTCAATGTCACACACCATTGTGTTTCTTCATCAATTCAAGACAGTAGCCTTTTATGTCCCTTACAGTATGTGCACTTTTTTTCTATTCTCTTAATAGTCCATCCTGGACTCAATGCCCTCTGATTGATTTGGAATATTTAGAGCTACATTTGAAAGCATCTCTTCTTTCTTTTACAACTTAGGACTAGATGCAAAAGTCTTATGCATGGTTTCTTGGTACCTCTTGTGATACCTGACTAGCACCTAATTGTTTACTTCTTTCTTGTGCGATAGACGATCTCATACATGGCAGAACGGGTGGTTGGCTCAGGCTCATTTGGTGTTGTTTTTCAGGTATGCAGTATGATCCTTCATTTAAGTCCGATATGTTTAATTTATTTATCTGACCATCTTTAATCTCTTTCTTCTAGGCCAAATGCCTTGAATCTGGGGAAGCAGTTGCAATAAAGAAAGTTCTGCAGGACAAGAGATACAAGAACAGAGAACTCCAAGTTATGAAACTACTTGATCACCCAAACGTAGTTCAGTTAAAGCACTATTTCTTTTCAACAACCAACAAGGATGAACTGTACCTTAACCTTGTACTTGAATTTGTTCCTGAGACTGTGCATCGTGTAACAAAGAATTATAACAAAATGCACCAACATGTACCATTGATCATTGTGCAGTTATATATTTTCCAGGTAAGTAGCTGTAAGATCTAGGCTTTCTTTGTCTTTTATTTCCCCCCACCCTGTCTGGGGTAATCTTTGACTCTGTGGTTCTCATTTTGTCCATATATTTTAGAGAGATTTTTTTGATACCTTGCAGCTATGCCGTGCTCTTGCATATCTTCATGGTGTCATTGGTGTCTGCCATCGTGACATTAAACCACAAAATCTCTTAGTAAGTTTTTGTGATCTTCCTTTCTTTCTTTTTGGTTGTAACAGCCCCTGCTGGTAGGTTTAAAATCATAACTCTACCAGCCAGAATCCCCTCTCCCTCTCCCCAATTTTGGTGCTTGAACGTGATCATACAAGTTGTAGTAGTAGGAAGAATGTCATGCAGTGAGATAGCCAGTTGCCTTGTGTGGAAACTTAAGTTCATTTTTATTTTTTTTGGGTCAATTTTGACCTAAATTGGCCGAACTTGAGAAGTTTTTGCCAATTCCATTCTAAAACAGCTGGTTTCTTATTTGTCTGAATTGCATACAACTATCATTCTGATGTTTCAGAATATGTATAGATCTTAATCCGATGTTGCTGAATATACCATTATCTAGAGATTCTAGACATCAAGAAGGTTGACATCAATATCAACATAATTAAGCTATGAAATCTTTACTTAAGGGGAAGGAATAAGTTTGTATCATGTTGTCATTGCAATTTGGTTACTTGCAGGTAAATCCTCAAACTCATCAGCTGAAGCTTTGTGACTTTGGAAGTGCCAAAATGCTGGTATGTTTGATTTTACTCATGTTATTTCATGTTTGATGGTATTTCAAATGTTTGACATTTTATTCAGATTTGACAACTAACGTAACTAATTGCAGATTCCAGGCGAGCCTAATATATCCTACATTTGCTCGAGGTACTATAGGGCACCTGAACTGATTTTTGGAGCTACAGAATACACAACAGCAATTGATATGTGGTCTGTGGGCTGCATCCTAGCGGAGCTCCTCCTGGGTCAGGTGGGTATGGCTATATTTGGTATGACATTTCTTTATGCTGTTATCATGGACACGCAACTTGGAAGACATCTGCCATGAACCTTGGATTTGTTGATGGTTGTGTGGCTCATTCTGGCATGCATGTAAGCAAGAAGTCGAGTTCAATGATGACATACTTAAACTTGATGCAGAAATTACATATATATATATTAAATATGAGAAACAATGAGCATTTAAATGATTGATTTATGCAGCTTGGCAAGTTTAAACAACTTCTTGATAATTGAATTATTGATTCTCAATGGGGAGAGTCAGTGTGCAAAATACTTGAAATTTCAAGGAATGTTTGTGGACACAGCATTATATGCAATATATCCTATGATCTAGGAAGCAGGTTGTGGAGTGGCCATCTATCTTGCAAGCTCACTAATCTTGAAACTTATACAATCTTTTGCTCTGCTTTATTGGATGATTATCCTTTGTCGGTTGTCCAAGTCTCACCTTGTATTCAATGAGTGCTTCCTTCTTATGTACTTTTTCCCCTATTCAATCTCTTCTTTTGTAAACTCTGTGCTGCTGCTCTTGTCTAATGGGATGATGTTATGCAGCCTTTGTTCCCTGGAGAAAGTGGTGTTGATCAGCTGGTTGAGATTATCAAGGTCTTGTATTTATGGACTATTTTCATGCTTCTCTTTTCTACTTTCTTTAAATCATAAACCTAACAGCTGGATTTTCATTCTAGTAGGTCTTAGGTACACCGACAAGAGAAGAAATTAAGTGCATGAATCCAAATTACACGGAGTTCAAGTTTCCTCAGATAAAGGCTCATCCTTGGCATAAGGTTGTTGACTATTTCAGTTTTTCCACATGGTCTGAATGATAATTTTGCTTCTTTTTGTAGTTAATTTGATCTCTTTGTTTATTAAATTTGCTTATAGCTTTTCCAGAAGAAAATCCCTCCTGAGGGTGTTGACCTTGTATCACGTCTGCTCCAGTACTCACCTAATCTGCGTTGCACTCCTGTAAGCTTATTCTTTTTCCTTCCTCCTTTATGTAATACATATGCCAAAATTTATCTTGCAGGTCACTTTGTTTTTGTTGAACTATTTTCCCCTTTCTGTTTCTGGGGATGTAGTCCATTACTTTGCATGGAGTCACTCTAGTGGAAGCTTGTTTCTGTATAAACACATGAGACAGTACTCTACCAATGTCTACATTTCTTGAACTTTATGGAATCAATAATTCCATCACCCATGTTTGGGGTTCTAAACATATTCCTCTCTTGCAAGAGATTGATAGACAAGCATTGGCATCTTTTCAACTTAAACATGACCAAGCTTCTCATCAGGGCAAACAGTAATGGAGTTACCTAAACATCAGAGCCCTGATGAATTTGATCCATACCAACCGAGAAGAGGTTCATCACTTAAGCTCTCAAGACCACCCCAAGTTTTCGAAGGGGCCTGCAAATATCCATTCTGAAGTTACCTCAAGATCTCCTCCTCTTGCCCTCTATTCAGGGGAAGCAAATGAAGAAACACCCTGGAGGCAGTCACTAATATCATGTTTGGAGAGGGCTTCCCCACCCTCACCCCAGCATACACCCCACTTTGAGAAGGATATATTAGCATAAGGTTGAGGTTACATCTAGATCCACATCCCCTCCCGAGTCCTGATCCAGACACAGCCGGTGCTTCAATGTCCATAGACATTGCTAGCTGTGTGCACCCCGACATCGTCGCCCTCTTGAGTGGCAGTCTTCCATAAGCACTCCCATGACAGATGTTCCTCCTTGCAAAACTTCAAATCACTGACCCCTTTACTTGAACACCCTATTGCCTCTTCCTGTAAAGGAGAGGCAGTGTGTATCACCTCCTATGCCTTCCATTCCATCTCTTCCTTTCCCCTTCCTTTCACACCTTCTCCTTCACTCCTGGTACTGTTGAACAAGATTGAAAAGAGAATATTTTACCCGTGCACCCTTTTATGATAATTGACCATAATTTGATTGGGAAAGCGTCACACAGGATATGCCATGCTATTAATGGTTGTAGAATCTGTGTGCTTCACTGTTCTTCTAAAGGGAATTTGATATTCACCTGTAAGTGGTGTTAGTGTAGGCACTGGACCATTATTTTTCCCTTTTCGTTACTGACAAGTAAGCAAAATATTGTCATCCAATGGAAAGAACATTTATGAACACATCATGATTTATGCTATTGCTTTATAATGGCTAACAACTGCATGGTTGATAGGGGGAAATATCTCTTTGATAGTGTATTTTTTTCAGTAATCTCCCTATGTATGTAGCTGTTCATTTGCATCACAAAAATGAATCTACATGTTACAACGGGTTTCTGTATATGGCTTGTGCCCGTTACTGTTCAGTACCCGTAGTGTTAAAGCAAGCAGAGAATGTATTCTTGATCATGAAAGCAATTGCACAGCAAGCATCGTTTTTGTGCTGAAAACCGTGTGCACCAGTAATATGCACCTGCCAAAACATGTCAGAAAAATGCTGTTGCTGATACTCGTGCAACAATTGATGCTCTTTTTCTGCAGTTGGAGGCCTGTGCCCATCCTTTTTTTGATGATTTGAGGGACTCCAATGCACACTTGCCCGATGGAAAATCTCTTCCTCCTTTGTTCGACTTCGCATCCCAAGGTGAGAAAAGATGAAATGGAATGACTTTCGTCTCTTCTCTTCTGCTGTAGTTAATTTGCTGCTCATGCTAATTTCAGAGCTGGCGGGCGTTTCTCCAGAATTGATTCAGCGTCTTATCCCCAATAATGAAATAAAGTAGCTATAGAAGTGCAAATCATTGCGAGTTATTTAATCTAAAAGGTTCGTGCGGGGATGGTTCGGTCAGCCGGTTGTCCACTCTCCTCATTGTGGCGACCATCAGTGGCACGTTTATGCCATACGAGACGCGGCACAAAAGAAATGACACAGGAAAAATATATGATCTGTATCCACGCCCCCATGTGAGGATAAATAACTAGAATTGGATTCTGCTCTCCTCACGAAGTCCTACGCTCTGTAAGTAACAGCAATATGAGTTCCTCGTGCTATGCATCTTCACGATATGCAATCAATGGACAGTTAATCTATGAAGTAGTAGCAGAAATCTTGTAACCTGATGTAGTTTGAATTCACATTTGTATTTGTAAATTTTTTGTCCTCGTGAGCTTGAAAATTTGCCCATTTGTCCCCTTCCAGGTGTCTGTGGAAAAGAAAATGAACAGGACAATTGAAAGGAACATAGGGGGAGGAAGGATAATTTGAGTCTGATGAGCTCTGTAAGATGCGAGTGACAACCGTGAGACGAGCGTAGGATATACAGTATTTCTGGTTATGCTAGAAGCAGTGCTAATCGGACAGATAAACACGTTGTCGTTAGCTTATAAAGCGTGCTCTTGAAAAGCATAATCGCTAGGGTCTTGACATTTACCGTCAGCCTTAAGTCTCTTTAAATAAGATCGGCCTTCACAAGACTTTATTTGTATAATTGGTGTTGTTGCATTGAGAAGCATTGAGCAGGAGATGTAACTTGAGTCTTGTCACCACCGGTTGATAAAGCGGACTCTGTGCGATTGTTTAAGAATGTTTCATTTAAAAGAAATGTTGAGATCGTTTGAGTAATAAGCTTCACATGGCGCAGTCATGCACAACGCTGTCTCACTCCAACTCTTTTTCTCCGCTAAACTTAAGTTTGATATAGCTTTATTTTCACCGTGGGGGCGTGGATGCGAGAACAACAAATGAGATAATACAAATAACATTTCTATTAATCCAAACGTATATTTCCAATGACAATCCCAACCTTGCCATCTTCCCCGAATAAATGTCGTGTTCCATGTACACGTCCGAGTCCAGCAACCAATGGGGGTGAGACACGCAATTCCCCGTTTCATTGGCACCGCCGTAGCGATTCCGGAGGCACAGCATCATTACCAAAAGTCCCCGCAGGAGCACACCCCATCCACGCCGAAGTGGTGGAAGCAGTTGGCGTCCCTCACCACCACCTCCCGCCCGTACGCCTTCGCCACCGCCTTCAGCGCCTCGTGGCAGTCCCCGCAGATCCGTAGGTTCTTGAACACCCGGATGGCCGCCCCCTCCGGCACCCTCAGCAGCCCCCACGCCACCGCCAGCTTCTCGCTGTGGTGCGCCAGCTCCGCCGCCTCCCCGTGCAGCGCCCATCCCGCGTCCACCACGTACCCCCCCTCCGCCCGGATCCTCCCCAGCATCTCCTCTACCTTGGCGTAGATCTCCGCCGCCCACGGGTGGTCCCTGTCCGCCGCCCGGAAGGCGTGCACCTCTCGCCCCACCTCCATCCAGCTCCATCCGGCCTCCTTCCTCACGCCCCGCGATCGCATCAGGCCCCGGACCCTGCGGGCGTCGTCCCACCTCCCCGCCGAGGAGTAGGCGTTGGCGAGGAGCACGTAGGGGACGGCGTCGCGGGGGCTCTCCCGGTAGAGCGCCTCTGCCGCGCGCTCGGCCAGCCCGCCCGCGTCGCCGTGCACCCGGCACGCCGCCAGCAGGGCCTTCCACACCGCGGCATCCGGCTCGAACCCCGGGCGGTCCAGCAGCTTCGCCGCCTCAGAGAGCTTCCCCGACCGCCCCAGGAGGTCGATGACGCACGCGTAGTGCTCCGGTCCTGGGGTCACGCCTTGGACCTTCTCCATGGACTCGAAGTGGCGGCGCGCTTCGTCCTCCAGCCCCGCGTGGCTGCATGCGAATAGGACGCCGATGAAAGTGACGTAGTCGGGCCTCGCGCCGCTCTCCACCATCCGGTCGTAGAGCCGGAGCGACTCCCTGCCCCGGCCGTTCTGTGCGTACCCCACGATCAGGGCCGTCCAGGTGATGGCGTCCCTCTGGCGCATTACGTCGAACGCCCGGCGAGCCTCTTCGACGCAGCCCGCTTTGGCGTACATGGTCACCAGGGCGTTCCCTACCGAGACAAAGGAATCGAGCCCGCGCCGCGCGTTGGCCGCGTGGACCTGCTGACCCAGCGCCAGGGCGGGGGGGCCAGCGCAACAGCTCAGGACCCCCGCCGCCACGACGTAGTCGGTCTCGACTCCCGCGGCTCGCATTTCGCCGAACAACTGGAGACCCACCTCGTGAAGGCCGTGGCGGGCGTACCCCGTAAGCAGCGACGTCCATGTGACAACATCTCGCGCTGGCATTTGGTCGAACACCTCGCGGGCGCCGTGCAGATCCCCGCACTTGGCGTACATGTCAACCACCGCGTTGCCGACGTGCACGTAGCCTTCGCCGAAACCGGACTTTATGATAGAGCAGTGGATAGCCCTCCCCTCCGCTGCCGACCCCATGGATGCGAGCGAGTTCAGGACGGAAGGGTACGTGAACTCGTCCGCGTAGACGCCGCGGCGTCGCATTTTAACGAACAAGGTGAGGGCTTCTTTCCATCTTCCGCCGCGTACGCATCCTGCAACGAGCGAGTTCCAGGCAACGATGTCGTCGTCGTTATCATAGCCATCCTCCTTCGTCTCGAGGATCTTCCTGGCGGTGGTGAGGTCTCCGCACTTGCTGTACATGTCTACCAGCGAGCTCCTCACGAAGGGATTGCCCTCGAAACCGCCGCGAACAACGCAGCCGTGCACCTGGGCCCCAAGGCCCCGCGCCAGCCCCGGGGTCGTGGCGCAGGCCGCCAGCACCGTCGGGAAGGTGAACTGGTTCGGGGACACGCCCGCCGACCGCATGCCGCAGAATAGGCGGACGGCCCCGACGGGGTCGCCGTTCAGCGCGCGCCCCGCCACCATCACCGTCCAGAGCACGTGGTTGCCGTCGCGATCGGGTGGCGGCACGTCCTTGAAGAGCCGGGTGGCCTCGGCCAGCATCCTGCACTTGGAGTACACGTCGACGAGGCCGGCGACGACGAAGGTGTTGGCGTCGAACCGCGACTTGACGGCGAGCGCGTGAACCTGCTGGCCGGAGCGGAGATGTCGCTGGGCGGAGCACTCGCGCAGGGCGCCGCCGAGGGCGTACTGGTCGGGCCTCAGCCCTCTGCTTAGCGTCTGCCGGAGGACGCAAGTGGCTTGGGTGCCGCATGGCATTCCGTCGAACAGGTGGGTCGCGCCTGCTGACGGGTTGGCTGCTGTACTCGTTCTCTCTGTGGAGAACTCATGTTGATGTCTTCCATGTGAAGGCAATTTTACTCCAAAAAATACATTTTGTAAATTGTAATGTACATTTCTAGAAATGTATATTTTGACAAAAGATACACTTTTGACCTATAATACGCGCTTCCCCATCAACGACCATTGGTTTAAAAATATTTTTTGTTGGATCATATCTTCGTAATTATTCAATAGTGTAATTCTTAAAAAAATCCTTCTTTTTTTTTTTGCTGTGTGTTTGGTGTGAAGATGGTGATTCTGAGAATAAATTACGAACAGTCAAACCTAATGCCAGGTGAAAATACAAATAGGAAGAATGGTTGTTAATTTTTACTCACTTGGCATTGATGAGAAAGGTGTGGATACTTCACATCGTATCATGAAGTTGGAAGCTTTGCATCATATTGATTTGTACCGTATAAATTGAAAAAGGAAAGGCAGCCCCAAACAATTTTAACGAGGCAGTCCTCCTCCAACGAACTTATTAGTACACAAATCACGAAAGAAGCTTATTATGAGATATGAATGTCATCATCATCAAACAACATTATCATTTATGCCATCTTATTCTTTTACTACCACATTATCATAGTCTACATCTGGTGTGAGGATGGTCAAAAATATACCATCAACTTCATTACTTTTTTTTGATAGGTTGAATACAGACGCGTAGCAAGATATTAAAAAAATATAAACACCATAAGATGATTAACATTTCATTTCATTTTGTATTCAATCTTTTCTACAGATTAGACCTTATACAATATTTAAATTCAAAATGCAATTGGCCAAAGAATTTGGATGTTGGTGCTAAAAGCAACTTGTAATGAGATAATAGGAATAATAATCCCCTATATACCTTGTGCAACCCCAGTCAGGACAGGATATCTGTTCCATTCAATTTCCACCGTTTCTCTATCTGTGTGTGATCCTTGCGGGGGCGGGGGGGACCGTGTTAATATGTTAAAGGATCCATTTGGTTGGACATATGGAGATAGATTTTGAGATTCTAATCATTGTAATCTACGATATCTCCATAAATCTAATTAAATGAAATAAGTCACCTCGACTTCTGTGTTCGGATAGATTTTTATAACACAAGAGAGAGTGACACGATGGGAGGGTGTCTCAAAAAAATTTAAAATTTCCTCCAATCCTGTTTCTGGATGAATTTCTATGCAAACTAATTATTTAAACTCATTTATATGTCATTTAAAACCTATTTATATGCCAATCCACGATTACACTATATCCCATTAATGCTAATCCCATATTTATTAACCCGGCATTTAACAATCAGCGGGGGGGCAGCTGCCCCTTGCCACCCCTCCCTCCGCCACTGGCTCCAAATCACAGACCCGAAACCGTAAACCCCTCCCTCCGCCACTGATTCCACATGAGAGAGAGAGAGAGATGGGAACATATCTTGTATCATGGGATCTTGTTTAACCTTCTAATGAATCGTGGACTGTATTACGCTACCACCTTGGCAGTTCCGTGGCCATGGTATTTACGAAAATATACCTTGCTCTTTCATTCTATCATTGGTGAAAGAACAGTAGGACATGTTTGTTAACAGGTTAGATTAACGCATCTAATGAGAGAGAGCGGTGTGGGCCCCTGTCGCTTTCTCGCACACAGATGCACTAACCGGGGTCGGTTAGCGCAAGCGACCCCCGACCCCAAGGGGTCGCTTGCGCTAAGCGTGCCCGGTTAACAATAAGAGCCGAAGAGAATAATGAGTTGATTCATGGAACTGATTTGGATGGGGTGCTAAGCCTTACATAACTAATGTTATATAACTGAAAGTAGCCTGTATATTCTTCACTTTTCGTTAATGAATGCCCTATTCTCCACGTTGAGAGAAAAATAAGTGGAGATTTTGCTTCTGAAGTTGGTAGCATCTATCAGAGACTTCGTACACTGCCTATTAGCTTCTGAGTGTATAAGCCCATGTTGGAAAATGGTTGATCAGGCATACACCACAATGTAGTAATTTTTTTTATACAAACACATAACTCACTTCTCACTGCAGCAGATTTAATGCTTCTGAGTTCAATTGCCATTTTATCATTGTTCTCAAGACAAAAGGAACCACATATCAAATATCTTGTGTCTGGGTGCTCAATCATTTTTGATTATTTGGATCAGCAAAAAACAGCTCTCTGGTGAAGCAATGACTTCAAGCTTAGGAAAAGATAATGCAACACGAAATTTCAATTTGATATCAATCACAATCTAGAACTCATGAGTTAGTGGATAAGATTCGCTAATAAGTCAAAATTTCAGGAGAGAATCTAAACTTGCAGAAAGTACTGTTTTCAGTAAGTGAACATAAACTTGAAGATTGATCTGAAGATGTTATTAGACAGGTCAACCAGCTGAACTGTGGTGTCAATCTATAGGAAACAGAGCTAAGATAATGAACTGCTTCAAATTGAATGAGAAATCCATTGTTGGGTTCCAGTAGGAGAGGTGTCATGTACATAATATTCCAAGCTTCCAACTAACCGATGGTTAACGAGCAGTGAATCTGAATACACAACAGGTGGGATTACATGAGCAGTGAATCTGAACATGTTTAACGAGCTGGAGAGCTTCCAGAATCACCTGACTGAATTGCTTCCTTTCCTTGCCAACAACATTATTTGACTCTACAAGTTCCTGCAGTATACTTGGTGCACTACCCTCCCACTTTCCCAAAAATATTTGGTGCCCTCTGAGTGATGTTACTGAATTCTCTGTTCAGTGGTGGCTTCACAGGATACATTCAAGAAAACGAAAAAAAAATAGAGGGTAGGGTCTATACATTAGCTCCATGATGCAGTGAGTTTTATTCTTATGTATGATAGGGGTTGCCATCCTTCAAGCCAAAACCATTGACAGCATCCTCTCACCAGTGAGCCATCAGACTGGAAACTTTTTGAAAACGCAGAAAGGGTCCTTCAATCGGTTCTTATTGAAAGACAACTTCTTGGAAAGGCTTCATCTCCTATATTCTGTGCTTCGAACAATAGAATCTTGGTTAAATATGCATCTCTTCTTCGCCAGCAATAAATGCTGATAACAGAGATCACAATGCTATGTCACAATCTGGAACCATGTATCTTTGTCAGAGCTGAGTAATCTCTACCCCCTGGTCCAAGGTCCTCGGATAATCTGCAGTAGAATCTAAATCTACAAACACAACATGCATCACTCTGTTCCAGAAATCCTCTTCTGCAAGCAGGCACATCCATGTGGGCCAATCGGTTAATTAGCTCTATAAAGCAACAGAACCTTGAGATACTTCTAATCCTCCAATCCATAAGCCTTGCCAAACAAATGCAAGCTATCATAGCTGAAGCTTAATAACAGTACTCAAGCTTTCCTCAGGATCAAAAAACAAACGACAGATGCACTGAAGGAAGCATGAATATTGCTGCACTTGTGCCTCTCCATGAACAGCATGAACACCCCCCCAGACAGCGAGAGGGATACATTCCACAATCTGATCCAAAGTCTTCAGTCTACATACTCCGACTCAACACCTGAATCATTACCATCCTCCTCCTCGCTTACCCCACCATCACAGCCACTAGGAAAACATTCCAACCCAACCGCGCGTCCTCCTCCCCAACCCCTCCCAAGACTGGTCAGCATCCTATCCAAATTGACATTCTTCGGGCTCGTCAACAGCAGCTCAGAAAGCTTCCTCCTGGCAAGGTACACCGGATTCGGCTCCACCAGCTCCCCCTTCCTGTACGCTTCCCTCAGGAACACGGTGTGGAGCTTCCCCTGGTTCCCCCTCGTCGAGATGTAGAAGATGCCCTGGTGCTGGAGGAGGAACTCCTTGAGCTTCTTGGGCAGGTCCATCGCCTGCCTGAAGTGCGCGATCCTCTCCAGCGTGGTCTTCTTCTCCACCATCAGCGACAGCAGCTCGTGGATGGTTGCTACCGCCCGCTTCTCCATCCGCTTCCGCGCCTCAATGGACCTGAGGTCGTACTCGGAGACGTCCTCGTAGGGCGACCAGTAGGGCACCCGCTGCCACTTCCACACGGCGATCCGGTAGTACTTGCCGATCTTGAAACCGGGCGGGAATTTGACGAGGAAGGAGAAGCGCATGTCCTCGGCGTCACCTCCCCTCTCCCTGTACTCCCTCTCCCGGACCCGCTCGATTGCGCAGACCCTCAGATCCGGCGGGTCGTCGGTCTCCACCACTTCGATGTACTTGGACCGGGGCTCGTCGGCGGAGCCGCCCCCCACGAGGCGAAAGTAGCGGGGGTAGGCGAGGACGACGGAGTGCTCGAAGTCGTCCGGGAGGCCGAGGTCGCGGCGCGCGACGCGGACGTGCTCGAGGCGGAGGCGGCCGGCGTTGGAGAGGAGGAGGAGCTTGCGGAGGCGGAGGACGGCGTCGGGGAGCATCTGCTGGACGGCGAGGCCCTCCTCCTCGGCCTGGCGAGCGGCGCGCGGGGTGAGGCGGACCCAGAGGACGCGCTGCACGGGGTGCTCGTAGACGTGGAAGACGTGGGGGTGCTTGAGGAGGAAGGAGCCGACCTCGTGCTGGCCGAGGGCGAGGTGGCGGCGGGCGAGGGCGTCGAGGCGGGCGACGGGGAGGGTGCCGCCCTGGTGGGCAAGGATGAGCTCCTGAAGCTTGAGGGCGCGGCGGACCTTCTTCTGGACCTCCATGTAGCCGTCGAAGCCATGGTCGCGGACGCGCTGGAGCTTCTTGGGGATGGAGGTGGACTTGGACAGGGCGCGGGCGGGTGCGGCGGCGATGGCGGGGAGGGGGTGCTGCGCCGGAGGCCGGCGGAGGAGGAGGAGGCGACCCGCGGCCGCGAGGGGACTCCTCCAGCCGAGGTGGGATGGCATCCCCCCTCCACCTCCGCGGTCGCGTTTGGTAGTTAGGGTTTCGGGGGAAACGGTGGCGGAACGGCCGGGAAGGGGGAGCGTGGGCGTGGGGGAGCGAGGGCGGTAGGGCTTTGGGGGTTTTCTGTTCCAGTCGCAAATTGGGCCCCAACGGGTCGAATAGGCCGTAAGGTTTTGGGCCTCATCGGGCTTCTGGATTGGGTCAGAATATGGGCCTTTTGTACAAAGTGATAACTGAGTGGGAAATTAAAAAGAGTAACGCTCAGTGCACATCTGGGTTAACACACGTGTATATTAAGTTTATTTTTTAAAAACTTTTGTGATATAGGGCTCAAGTCACCTTAATTTATAGTGTAAGTCACACCCTCATCCGATGACTCAAAAAATTAAAAATAAAAAGAATTGATTCAAAAAAGGGCTCAACACTATTCATTTGATCTGAATATTTTTTTTGAAAATTTTTTGAATCATTGGATGGAGGGGTGACTTATACCACAAATTATGGTGACTTGGGTCTCACGTCAAAAAAATTTCAAAAAAAAAAAAACCTAGTGCACACCCAGTGTTATTAAACACCACCGGTGTCCATTGAGCATTTTTCAATTAAAAAAGACACGGGGGATCTAGAATGAGTTGCTCCCTTTCATCTTCATTGATTTTGACTCATGCACTCCTAATTTGCCTGATTAGTTTTCACATTCACTTTTAAGCTTTTATTTACTTTGCAGGGAACACAATATTTTGTTGAGTTATCCATGTGATTTTGATGATAATAAATCATTTTGACAAAGTTCTCTGATGAATTTGTCTTTTTAAGTCTTTGGCAAGCTAAGTGATGAAGTTATGGACAATGTGCATTTGATTGAGGATTTATTATGGTTTAATATGTGATTTTCATGTTAATTCTAAGAGATATTGTAGTGTATGAGCAGGTCTTTCAGATGAGCCCTAGATTAAGCCAATCTGTTGATCTTATTGAAATTTATGGTGTTTTGAAGTTGACTGTAAGACGGTGTCAGATTTTCCATCCAACATGATGTGCGACATCAATCTCTTGAGAGCATGGTGTTAGGTTCGGTGTCAACACCATGTGCGACACCGGCGTTGTTCTATTTTACACTACATCTTCTAGTTTTGGCCATTTGCTTTTCCATTTGAACTACCATCTCCATAGGGAAGTGGGCGAATATAAGAAGTATTGTTTTGCACCTCTAACGTTCGTGGAGCTACTCTACCTTGAAGCAAGCCTCAAAGAAACTATTTCCTTAAGATGGATCTACATCATTTAAAGGAGTTCCCCAACTCTATCTTCATATATAGGAAAAAGAGGACTCTCCTACTCATCTCCAACAAAATTTGCTTCAATAAACCTTTGTTTTCTTGGATTATTTTATTGTAATAGGTAGGTTTCTTGTGTGCATCATTGGGAACTTCTTCCAATCGAACGATTTTCATGCATAGTGTACAACCATGTTTTGAGTAGTGAGCTAACACATATGTGTTTACCATTACGTGGTGAGCTAACATCCTTATGCCCAGTGATTGCTAGGTGAATTTGCACCTTGATGTCAAGCGTAGATAGGTGAGCTAGCATCTTGATGTCTAGTATGGAGAGGCAAGCTTGTACCATGATGTCAAGTGATGTGTAAGGTGAGCTAACACTTTGATGTTTAGTAGTTGATAGTGAAATGCCCAAGGAATTCTTGGGAAGTAGATGTAGGTAAGTAAGAGCTGCACCATACCACTATAAAAATCATCGTATCTCGTTGTATGATTACTCCTTTGTCTCCTTCCTATATTCTTATGTGCCCTTATGCATTTTAATATCATGATTATGTGATTGGTTTGTGTTTGTCGTGATTTATTTTTGAACCCAATTCACTCCATCTTTGGTTGGCATAGCTCGAGGTTTCCAAAAATATTTCTACGAAGACACACCCGTGTTTGGTGATTGAAGGGAACTATAGGTATCTGCTTACAATCGCATAGTAAAATAAAATTCACAACCTTATTAAGTTTATGTAAAGAGTTTTGCTATGTGCATGAACTATAGGCATTCTGCTTGCAATTGCATAGTAAAATAGTGTTTACAACCTTATCATGTTTATGTATAGAGTTTTGCTATGCGCACTTACTCATCCAATGATGGAGACTTTTATTGTATATAAATAATATAGATCTTGTAACGCCCTCAAATATAACTAAGTTGTACTCTATATCACTGAAGCGTCTTTTGAAGTATCAGCTCAGTCATTGTAAAGAACTTCGTAATTAATCGTGCTTAATGAGGAGTAGTACTAGGATGTGTGACCTCCCAGAAAGTTTCTCATTCTGGAGCTAATCACCCTAATAAAGGGTCAAAACTGTGAGGCCGGTAAGTCAAATAGGATAATACCTCGACGGTATAGAGTATGAGATGTTACAAAATGGTATCTGAGCTATATCCTAGTCGAAAGTGTGAGAACTAAGTGCTGTGCGGGACAAAAGTGTTACACTATGAGAGCCACCTCGTGAATTCACAATAGGGTAAAGTGCTACATAGTGGGAGCCACCTCTTAAGTCTGTAGGGACTACCTCTAGAATCCTATCTGCCTGGAGGCTTGATTGTGTGCTATATGTGCCCAACGACAAGGACGTCACCTATATAAGAGGGGTAGATTGTAACACCCTCAAATATAGCTAAGTTTCACTCTATATCACCAAGACGTCTTTTGAAGTATTGGCTCAGTTCTTGGAAAGAACTCCGTAATTAAACGTGATTTGTGGGGAGTAGTAATAGGATGGGTGACTTCTCGGAAAGTCCCCCATTCTGGAGCCGATCACCCTGAGAAATGGATAAAACCGTGTGGTCAGTAAGCCAAAGTAGACAATATATCGACGATATAGAGTACGAGATGTTACAAATCTAGATATTTGTAGATACATAACAATATGCTTTTTTTTGGAAGTAGAAGTGGATTTGCACCTCTAGGGTTCTTGGAGCAACTCTACCTTGAAGCAAGCTTGAAAGAAGCTATTGCCTTAAGATGGATCTACATCATTTAAAGGAGTTCCCCAACTCCATCTTCATCTACAAGAAAAAGAGAACTCTCCTACTCATCTCCAACAAAATTTGCTTCAATAAACCTTCATTTCCTTGGATTATTTTATTATAATAGACATGTTTCTTGTATGCATCATTGAGAACTTCTTCCAATAGAAAGATTTTCGTGCACAGTGTACAACCCTGTTTTGAGTAGTGAGCTAACACATATGTGTCTACCATTACGTGGTGAGCTAACATTCTTATGTCTAGTGATTGCTAGGTGAATTTGCACCTTGATGTTAAGCGTAGATAGGTGAGCTAGCATCTTGATGTCTAGTATGGAGAGATAAGCTTGTACCTTCATGTCAAGTGATGTGTAAAGTGAGCTAACACTTTGATGTCTAGTAGTTGATAGTGAAATGCCCAAGGGATTCTTGGGGAGTAGACGTAGGTAAGAGCTGTACCATACCACTATAAAAATCATCATATCTCGTTGTATGATTACTCCTTTGTCTCCTTCCTCTATTCTTTTGTGCCCTTATGCATTTTAATATCATGATCATGTGATTGGTTTGTGTTTGTCGTGATCTATTTTTGAACCCAATTCACTCTGTCTTTGGTTGGCATAGCTTGAGGTTTCCAAAAACATTTCTACGAAGACACACCTGTGTTTGGTGATTGAAGGGAACTATAGGTATCTGCTTACAATCGCATAGTAAAATAGAATTCACAACCTTATTAAGTTTATGTAAAGAGTTTTGCTATGTGCATGAACTATGTTGTATATGCCTTGCATATGTTTTTGATGATAACTAAACGTTATGTTTACTTGCACATGTTCTTGATGTCAGTGTGCATTCATGTTGTTGTTCAAAAGTGGTTGAGATGGCAAATGGCAAATGGTTACATGGTCTTGATCCTTGGTTAATTGAGTTGGTTTTACAAGAGGTTTCATAGCCTCTTTAATGTGAACAAGCCCTTGTGTATCTCCTGATATATTAAACCTTGACTATCTTGAATTGCAGGATCAAACATCATGATGGTCGCTTGGAAGGTAAAACAAATGTGTGGATAAGCACATTGCTATCTACAATCTAAAACAAGTGGTAAACCATGTCTACACTCTTCAAGAACCCTTGGTAAGGCTATGGCATCCTCAATTCTGGTAAAGCAAGCAAAGTCGACTTGCCTCCATGGGAAGTTGATTTGGTCTGATGTGAAAAAGGTCTCTACGCTTTAACATATGGATTTGTTTGTTGGTGGATATATTGACTTAACCGTGATCAATAGATTGGAAGCTATGATTCTCAGGCTCTCAAAGAGTTTTCATACTTAATTCTTACTCCTTCTGAATAGTTTGCATGAAGTTCATGCATTCATCATATGGATGTTTGAGCTATAGTTTTAATCAATTATCTATGTTCTTGCAGGTCAAAATACTCAGTATAAATCCTCAAGGTCAAAGGAGTTTGATCCCATGGACTGCAAATGGGTTTAAGAGGTTGAATGTTGCAAATCTGGAAAAACCCAGATTTCGGTCGACCGCCAGTCATGGGTCGATCGACCGATTTTCCCAGCAACGAAAGCCCTCTTTTTGTAAAATTTCGATCGACCGCCCCATTCATATCGGTCGACCGCCAGTCTCGAAAGCCCCTATTGTTGACATTGTATTCTCAACGTGGGAAGCCTCTCTTCTTGGATTTGTTTAATCCCAAAGCCACCAAACTTTCCTAAATTCGTGGATCTATGTCTGGGCATGTTCCTTGACCACCCAAGTAATATAAAAACACATTTTTGGGTCAAGAAACCCTAATCACTTATGGAATCAAGAGGAGGCAGCTAAGGGGAGGAGAGCTGCTGTGAGAACTCCGTGAACAGTGATTCGTCTACATATTCTTCATCCAAAAGCAAGCTTCTAAAGATCAAGCTGAGGCAAATCAAGGGGAAATCAAGTGGAGATTCAAGCTTCATTCAAGATCTGCATTATATACAAAGGGGGAGCCTAAATCAGGAGTTTTTCTTTTGTGCTTCATCTATTATTGTGTCTTAGCTTCAAATCTATGTTCCTGTAATATGAAGATATCTGTGTGTGTGTGGATCGAATTAGATCCGTGGTCGTGTGTGTCTGTCTTGTTTAGATCTACACTTGTGTGTGTGTGGATTTGCCCAGATCCATATGTTTGTGTGTGTCTGACCGTCTGCATACGGTCGTGTGGTTTATTGTGCTGCGGGTGTTGCAATGTGTATGTGTGGTTGTGATCCGGTCGTCGGATTGTGTGGGAGACTTCGTCTCCATGTGTGTGTGTGTTGGGGCGCATCCCCGTGTGTGTGTGTGCAGGTGTCGCTCTGCGTGTATGGTTGGAGTGTGTCTCCATGTTGGGGATTCATCCCCGTGCTGGTTTCCAACAGTGAAGCCTCATCGAATTTTGGTGAGGGGTGGACGTAGGTTGCCGTCGTTGCATCCAAACCACCTTAAAAATCATCGTGCATTGTGATTTGATTTGTGTGGTTTGGCTCATTTCTTCTATCCCCATTCTGTGTGATTATACATATATATTGTTTTCTTCATATTGTATCCTTCGGATCTAGCATAATTAGTTATCATGCGTGATAGATCTTGATAGATCCTATTCGTGCGTTGCTAGTTCATCATCGGGTAAAAGTTTTCTAATTTTGTAATCACCCAATTCACCCCCCCCTCTTGGGTGTCATTGATCGCGGGACTTCAATTGGTATCAGAGCTAAGGCTCGATTTTTCATAGATTTAACAATCTAGAGTGATCCAGATCAATGACTACCAAAATATACATATTGAATTCTCCACCGGTGTTTGATTATTCTAACTTTGATTTGTGGTTAGGAAGATTGTGCAGTCAAGTCAACTCATACGATCCTAAGTTATGGAAGCTTATTTCACATGGTCCTTATGAGTTGTCTAAAGACAAGTCTATCTGGACTGCAAATTATAAGTTCAAATGTGATCAAAATTGCTCGGTTCCAAATTTATTCACTGCCGCAGTTAATGCTAATAGCTTTCCCTTTGTCTCCCGTTGCAGCTCCGCAAAGGACATATTGAATGGCTTAGCCGGCCTCCAGGAAGAGCATGAAGACAAATGTCTTATGACAGGCACGAGTGATCACGGTAGTGATCAGCAGAATGGATCACCCTTGGAGGTAAATTCAGATTCTGAAAATGTATCTCTTGATGATCTATTGGTTGCATACGATGAGCTTGCAAACAAATATAAGAAGTTAAAATCTGAAAATAAAAAATTGAGAAAGAGTGTTGAACAAAATAATTGTGTTTCCTTCTGTAAAAAATGCTCACATCTAGAGGAAATGATTGAGGCTCATGTGTTTGACATTGAATTTCATAAAGATCAAATTTGCTCCTTAAGAAATGAAAACAAGGAGATGACTGCAAAACTAAATTCAATGGCCGATGATCAAACCTTGATAAATGAACTCATCCATGATGAAAAGCTTGCAAAAGAAAATGAGAAACTGAAAGAATTGAATAAGGCCATTTCTGAAAGATTGTTGGTTCTAGAAAAAAGAAAATCTGTGGTTGTAAGTGAATGTGAAAATGTGGATGAATTAAAGTAAGAAGTAGAATACCTTAAGACTACCAATGCTGTGTTGAATGTTAGCCTTTCTACTTGTGAGGAAGAACTTACCAATACTGAATTGCACATTTCATCTCTTCAATATGAAATTCTTGACTTGAACAATTCGCTATCTAAATTTGTAGATGCCAATGAAAATCTGGACAAATTGCTGGGAATGAAAGTGAATTTTCAAAGAGAAGGGCTGTGATATAATCTTGTGAATAAAAAATTTTGAAAATAAGTTATACACTTCATTTGTTCATAGCACATGTATACCTAGCACCTCCAATTCCAACTCCCAGCAGCACACTATGCCAAGAACTCAGCATAATTCGAGAAACAGTGTGAATGTCCCAAACGTGCATGCTAGAAACATTCATGTAAAACCCCATGCACTTGAGAAAAGAAATGGTTCTTGTCTCTACTGTGGAAAATTTGGACACATGATGCATGATTGTTTCATTATGAAAAATAATGATTTGAAAGCTTGCAGGAATAGAACTTGCTTCAAAAGCTCAAAGCAATCGCTTACCACAAAACCTTTCATGCATTGCAATCACTGTGGTAAAAATGGTTATACAACTTCACACTGCTGGCTACTGATGAAGAAAATGAATTTTTATGCTGGCCAAAATAAAGTCTCTTCATCCACTTGGAAGCATGCTACTAATCTGAATAAAAACACTCTCATGTCATATGTCAATTACGACTACTGTGGTAAAGTAGGTCACAAGTTGAATGATTGCTTCATGATAAAGTATGATGACAAGTTTACCTTCTGTAAATCTGTTAATCCATCAATAATCAAGAAACGAAGTTTTCATTCAACACATCATGCCAACACACACAAAATGGTCAAGAAAATGAGAAGAATGAATGTGATGTCACATGTTTAAATGATCTTCATACTTTTAAGTTTTCAAAGTCATGCTGTCGTTACTATGGTAAATTTGGGCATACCATGCATGATTACTTTCTAAAGGAAAATGATGAATTGAATGTTGTTGAGAAGTGGAAGCCACGTGCCAAGAGTGCTTCTAACCTACAAGGACCCAAGATGATTTGGGTACCTAAGAATGTAAATTAAGAAATCTGTTTTGCAGGTGTGCCATGAGAATATGAAGTGTGGAATGTGTATTCAGTTAAGAAGGTAAGGCACAAGTGTTGGATGTTGTGTTTTGATGATGACAAATACTATGACTCATACTTGTATGATGTCATATATGTTTGGAGCATAAGAATTCTACGCATTTGTCTCCCACTTTGTTTTGATGATTGGCAAACATGTTTGTCAACATGATAGACAATAATTCATTTTACTTTTCTACTCCTTGATGATGATAAATATTGAGTCTCAGAAATGCCAGCATTTCATAAGTCAAATTATGTCTGTGCATAGTTTGTCTCTTGAGTACAGACTTTGTGCAATCTTCGTTGATCAAGTTGACATTGTCTGTGCAATGTCTATGTCTAATGCACATAGAGTCTGTGCAACTTTCGTCATTAAGCATACAACATTGAGGTCTATGCATATCTTTCGTTAGGCAAATCATAGTCGATGCAAGTTCTTGTAGTTTGTTCATATAAGTCTGTGCAAAGGCTGTATTGCTCATGAAAGTCTGTGCATGTCTCAGTCTACACTTAACTAAGTCGGTGCATTCGTTTGACATATGCATGGATAGGCCTGTGCACATTTGCCTTGTGTGTACACAAGGTGAGTGCACTTGTGAACATTTTACATTATCATACGGTCAGTGCATCTTTTGTCCTATGCTTACCCAAGGTCGGTGCTGGCCGCGTCTCATGCATATAGGTCTGTGCATATATGCTCACTAAGTCTATGCATGTTCTACATCGCACACAACTCAGGTCAGAGCACGTTGCTTGGCGTACGTTACAAGGTCTGTGCACGTTACTGTTCTTTCACAAGAGGCTAGGTTGGTGCATACTTTACTGCTTTGAACATAAAACACCAGTGCTTTCTTTGTCTCTATTCTCCCAAGGTCGGTGCATTGTTCATAATTTGCACATATAGTCAGTGCATGTTCTTATACATACGAAGGTAAAGGTCTGTGCACCCTTGTCCATGCATGCTTCAGTCAGTGCATCCTGATCATCGTGTATGAAATGTCTGTGCACGTTTTCTTGTTGAACGTACATGAAAGTCTGTGCACATCTTGCATTGACTTAAAACGTCAGTACATGGTGTGCCATTGGATTAGAAGGGTATGTGTATATATGCTATGTTTGTCTGGAATGTCTATGCATACCCTATTCTATGCCAAGTCAAACTCGGTGCACTCCTTTCTCTTAACTAACTCTTGTCTGAATTGTAGGGTAAAGCGAGCGCATCATGGAAGCCTATGATTCAGCATGTGATCCGAGGTAGACACGTCCAGAAGATTCTGCCAACAAGGATATGCTCACCAATCTAGTCCTGACGTGTGTCATCTTCAGGAAGGCGGGAACGAGCTCTCCACACGCCTAATGCGTGAGCTCATGAGGGCTGAAGACAGAAGACATATATAAGCCCCTCTGAAGATCAAGAAGAAAATAAAGCAGAAAAAGAAGAGAGCGAGCAAATTAAGAAAAGAGAGAGAAACCTCAAGAGAGCCAGAGTGAGAGAGGAGAAGCTAGAAGGAGAGAGAAGGATCGAAAGCTTTAGATTGAAGATAGTTTCAGAGCATCGGTTCTTGTACTTGACTCATGGATCAAATCCAGAGTCAATCTGCTCATTGAAGAGTTACATTGCTTTTTTCATCTTTCATTTTATTTTTCTGAACTTTGTCAAGCTGTGAGTCAGCGTGCGAGGGTGTGTCCTCAGTCAGCCAAGCAGTAAGGCTCAGCGGTAGCAAGCTGTAAAGGTTAGCGGTAGCAAGCTATGAGGCTCAGCAGTCTGGGATATTATCTTCAAACTGTGGATCAACGGTAGCAAGCTGTGAGGCTCAGCAGTCTGGGATATTATCCCCAAAGCTGTGGATCAACGGTTCGTAGGGATCCAATCCCCGAAGCTGTGGATCAGCGGATAGAAGCTGTAATTCAACAGTAATCCACACTCAGTCTGAGTGTGGGGTGGATGTAGGTGAAATCCGAACCACCTAAAAATCCATGGTGTCTCTGTGTGTTTATTTTTGCTCGTGTACACATCTTATTTGCATATTTCTCTCTTAGATGAATGCATAAGATTACCTTGTGAGTTCAACTTTATTCGATTGTTTTATAGAAGAACTTTTTATTCCGCTGTGTTTTTCTTACTTGTGTTTTTAAGGGGTAGATCTATTCACCCCCCTCTAGATCTTAGCGTCCATCCGTGTCCAACAACATGGGCTAAGTGACATAAGTCAGGTTAAAAGAAAAACCAAAAACCAAAATCTGAATACTCAGGTGATATCCCTCTTACTCTCTCCAGTAATTATGCCATGTCTTGATTCATATTATGTTGAATAGTTATGTGATCATGCATATGTGTGTACATGCATTTCATCCGCAGTCAATTGTTTATCTCTGTGCATATCACTTGTCACATAGCATATTGTTGAAAGAAGAGTTTGGAAACAATCAAAATTTCACTTCATGCATTGAGTTTGCATATACATTCACACTCTGTCATGCAAAAGTTGAGCATTGTGAATTCATATCATAATGCATTGCAATCCTCCTGCCTTCATCACATCCATGATTACATAGTATATCAAATGATGACATGTGGAAGGGCAGGTTAAGCATGTCTGAAAACTATCACTACGCGTGAGGTGATCTTCGGATCTAAGTTCTCCGCCCGGTACTATGAGTCATTTACTTAAAAGGCTGCATATGGCATTGGATTCTTACTGAACATCTCACAGTCATGCACACATTGAGGGGGAGTCACAAAATTCGTCATATGAACTTAGCATCTAGGTTCACATCTGAGTTATGCATTAAGTCTAGAGATCCTGAAGGGGATGTTAGTTGTTAAGGGAACCTTTCATGTCATTGTTAACAAATCCAAATTCAAATTGACAAATCAAATCTCTTCAACTTTGGATGCAGATCAAACTCCTAAAAATCCAAGTGATGTTGGGCCAGCTATGGCTACGTTTGAATCAACTGCAGAAGCATCTTGCGAGGATGAAGATGATGAGATTTCCCCAAATTGCTATCAGTAAATAGATGGATGTTAAATCTGTCTCTCTTAATGGGAACATCAAGAAGATGTTCTTGTAAAACAACCTCCAAGATCCAAAACATCCACAGCACGTGTACATGCAGCTGAAAGTCTTGTACGGACTGAAGCAAGCACCAAGGGCATGGTATGAGAGGCTCATCTCATTCTTACTTGAAAATTGACTAACGAGAGGTAAGGTTGATCAGACCCCATTCACAAGAAATTCAGGTAAACACATGCTAATGGTTTAAGTTTATGAAGACTATATCATCCCTTGAATTATCTTGAACTATTAACAATGCCGTGTGTGATGGATCTGCTAAAATCACCCAGGGTAAAGTTGAAATGAGCTTAGTTAGTAAATTGACACCATTCTCTCTTTGGCTTGTAGATTAAGAAAATGCTACAAGGAATCCTCATAATTTAAGCCAAATACGCCGTTGAGTTTCTAAAGGAATATGGTATGAAAGAAGCAAAGTCAATGTCAACTCTGATGGCCATAGCCACGAAGTTAGACAAAGATAAAAAGGAAGTGTGTAACACCCGGTAATTTTGAAGGCTAAAAAGAAATAAATATATATATATTCAGTTTGGAAGGAAATGAAAAGATAACATATACATGATGATAATTACATATTCTTGTAAATAGTTGAATAAGTAAGAAGTGAGGTATATCGTTCTTTGAATAAATAAATATGTGGCTAGTTAAAAATTTCTTTTAAAGGAAAGTAAATATTTTCCTAGGATCGAAACTGTCTCTGATACCTAAGATAATAATTAATGAGATAAATAAAGTGAAGGAAATTATAAGAAATAAAATCCATATATGAGGTGCTACGCTAATCGAACTCCCAATCGATGTCATGACCCACCTATAGTATAAACTTAATACAACCTTGTAGGAAACGGCTTATCTTGAGGCCAATGGGCCTTGTACGCAAATATATAAACGTATATAAGATGCAAAGGAGTTTAGTTATATATCAAGATATTGGGAATATTAAATCCAACTCCTAAATACTTGTATAAGAAGTCCAAATAAAATATATATACCATAACAAGGGCCTTATCTAGAATAAGGAGTTGGAATAGGCTTGAGCTTTAATAATTACAGTAGCTAATAATAAATATATCCCAAATAAATTAAACATGCCTGGGAAGGGCGAATAAAAATAATTAAGTTGTATAGATATGCACTTAATGGGCTTTAACCCATAAATTGTCTTCTTCCATTAACATGATATATACAAAGCCTTAGAACAACCCATATATATATACATATAAACTATAGAGTACAATATAGAACCACTTATATAAACATATATAAAATCTTAGCCAAAATAATACAACCCATATATGTACATTAATGGGCCCTAAACCATGAAGTTTACATATATTAACCCACTTATATGCCACCCGCATACACCTAAACCCAACCCATGTTCACAAATATATAGCCCATTAGCTAATTATAAAGCCTTGGCCCAAAATATAATACAACATATATGAATGGGTTTTTTACTAAAACTCAAAGCCCACACCTCCTTAAATCACGTGAGCCACTTTAACCCATCTTCTGTAACCCAAACCCACACATACAACCCCTATACATACATTAGAAGGGGCCTTCACTGTCAAATGGGTAAGCCTAATGGATATATATATATATATATATATATATATATATATAAGTGGCCTGTTTACTAAACCAAAACCCATCTCTTAAAAAAAAAAACCTCAATCCATGGATGCTCAGCATGCAGCCAACCTCACGTATACATAAAAGATCCCACGTGAAAAGGATAAGGGAGCCCAACCCATCGTGATCACGAGGTCACGAGACCATGAATGAAGTGGGCTTCTCACCATCGATCAAAAACTCAAAACCCAAATTAACTTGATCGAGCTTAGGGTTTCGACGTTAAACTAAGGCAGGCGGCGGTTCATATAGGAAGAGATTAACTAAGTGGAGCAACGCACGGATCAATTGAGGACCCTTGCGTTACTTAGCATTTGACCCTTCTAGACCATCTCCCCATCTATAAAGAAGCCTCAAGATGGACGAACGGGTCCTTACTGCGGCGTTCAAGGGATCCCAACCTGCTGCTTGTGTCTTCTTCCTCCTGCCAACGTGAACGTGCGGGTTTTCCCCCCTCTGTTTCCCTTGGTGTGGTCTGCATCCTCGGGCAAGTTTCATCCGGCTGCATCCTTCTTCATCTCCTCTGCTTCCTTAAGATTTTTGTGCCCCGTTCTACGCGTCAAAGGTAGGTTTTCTCAAGAATTGAAGCCCAAGATAATAATAATTAATTACAACATGTTTAAATATTTTTTTATCCATGCAATCATGTATCAAAAATCACAAAATATACGTGACTAAAATCGTCATGATTATTCCTAAATTTCCATGCCCAATATGGTGTATTTACTATAAGCTTAAATAAATTAAAGTATATAATCACGTTACTCGGTGAATTCTAAAGGTTACTGTAACATGTTAGTTATAGATTTTTTCTTTTGACGACTTGTTTCTAATCGCATGAGCGTCTTTTGGCTATGAAATTTTATGAGTGTATTGTTGGGGAGGTGACCGAGGTAGTGAGAGCGGTTGCACCGATTTTTATGCCTCCTATCTCAAGATCCCCCATCTCTCAACGAAAAATTATTTTGAACGTCCGGTTAGGTAGAGTTTTTCGAGCCCGTCATTTCGATATATAGAACGCATGATTCCGACATGTGTACGTCGAGAACCGGAGGTTTAAAGTTTGACACTTTATTGAAATGACGACATGTTAAATGTCGTCAAATCCTTTTGACGCCATCGCACAGAGGCGTCAAAATATTTATTATTATATATATATAAATATATATATATATATATACATATAACTTGTAATTATATCTTGGAAAATCTATATCTGCTAAACTATGTAACATAAAATTATAAAAAAATATATTTTTGGAATCCTTGAATTGTTCTCCTAATTATCATATATTCTATTTTTCTAAATTATTTTATATAAATAAATATATCTTTGAATGTATATTTTTGAAATTATTCAATTAAATAGATATAAATGTGAATTCTTGTTAAATAAATTAAGTTAAAAATCATAAAATTAACGTCTCTCTATGTGGACGCTAATTAATAAATGACGTCACTCATGGGTATTAAATAATATAAGTTTATTTAATTATAGTTAATTATAGAATTGGATGGACATGAATTCTATAATTAACGCATTCATATTCTCACCGTTTTCTCCCGATTTTGACCCATACCGCGGGTCTTCTGGCACTCTCATCTCACGTCCGTAGATGGAGTCCCTGTTTCATGATTGGTTCACGTTATACACTTTAACTCTCGGCGACATACGAGCTCTCCGTTGGACATTCCGTTCCTTCGGACTAGCAAGTTAGTCATCGGGACCTCCGTAAGTCTCCTCGTAGCCTTGGATTCCCTCAAGGCCGACTGAGCTGGTTGTACCTTAAACACCTTGTACCCATTTTAATGCCACATCACTCTGGGGAAACGTGGTAACCCGGCCCTTTCATGGTGCTACTTTTGGCCCATGAGAGAATTCTCTTAGCCAGTGGAATTTGTGATCATTCCACTAGGCGATATATTGAATTGGGTATCCTATGGTTAGGTGCCAATTCTTCAGCTTGCTTTCGTGTCCATTGAATTGGTGACTATCTTGTGAGTCATCTATTCAAGTTATTCATGGCAACCTATCTAGGTGCCAATTCCACCCAGTTTTTCGACATGTCATGGTTTCTATGCTTTCACGTGGATTTTATTGCAAGTCTGTCCTTACTCAAGGGCCTTGTCCTTGAATTCCATAAAATCTTATCTTATCATCCTATTAAATATTGTTCTTGAAACTCCTTATTGGTTATAAACTATCGTGGATGTCTAGATCCATCTTTAAATGCTGTGCATATAGGGCCCGATCTGGTCCTGGGAGGAGCACCCGAAAGTACTTGTGCCCATGGGAGTTATATTGGTCACGGTGTCTGGCATTGCACCGAAGTGCATGACTAGTTTGATCTTTAATGCTGTGCATTTAGGGCCCGATCTGGTCCTGGGAGGAGCACCCGAAAGTACTTGTGCCCATGAGAGTTATATTGATCACGATGTCTAGCATTGCACCGAAGTACTTGTCTCTCTTGATCTTTGGCACTCCACACACACACTCTCTCTCTCTTTCGTGATATTACTTGCGTGCGTGACTTGACTTGCGTGACTCGACTAGCGTGGCCCAGAATGGGCAAGTACTTGTGTGAAATAGCCAATATTCTATAAATCTCTCTTGGATATCTCTTGCTTGAAAGTTTTTACATGAAATTATCAAATTCTTGCTAGTTTTGTTTCACTTGCTCGGTTAATTCTACATGCATAGCCTTACTGCATTTACATGTGAAAGATGTAATTACTTAAACCAATTGCTTGTTCTTGAGATATAATTCCTACTGAGCGTTCGCTCACCCAGTTTTATTCCAACATTTTTTAGGTAATCAGGTGGCTAGCGAGACCGAGACTCATATGGGAGGGACAAGTGTGCAAGCGAGCTTCGAAAACTAGTGAACCTGTGTCTTTTATTTTTCTTGAGTCTAGCATGGTGTCTCTTATTTAGTTATATTGTCTAAGTCTATTAGTGCGTCATCTCCTTTTCTTTCATAGTGACGTAGTTGAGTCTTCAAGTTCTTGTAAGAGACTTATATTTGAAATAAAAATTTTATTATTGTTCCAAATTATTTGGTCTCATGCCACTGCTCTTGATTATTCACGACTGTTTAACTGCCACGTTCCGAGCAAATGACACGTTCCGCTGCTATCGGTTCGGGACGTGACAAAGTGACTTGAGGGAAATGAAGAATTTGAGAAAAATAAGAGATTCTCAAGGCCAAGATAAGAAAACAAAAATCTAAAATACTAACCTTCATGAGGTTAGTGATTTTGGTGCTTGAAGGCATTTGGTACTGCCTACTGAACTAAGGTAATTCAACCTCTTGATATGGAAATGAAGTTTCATGCATTAGCTCGTGGCATTGGGTGGTATTGTTCTTGTGACAGGAATTGAGCCTGGAAATCTTGAACTGCTGTCCCTTTACTATGCTGTGCCTGTCCAAATGATTATTTGAATAATTCTTGATTGGAACTGTATGTCTTGGATCACACTTGAACTTGGTTGCATTTCTGGTATATCAAATACTGAGTAGTGAAAAGGTGGATTACGTCCACCTGGAAACTCTCACTATACGTGAGTTGGTCTTTGGACCAAAGTTCTCCACCTCATACCAGAACTCGAAGAAATTGATATTTGGCTTAGAATGAATTTTCTGATGCTATTCTATGCTCCCTTGTTAGCTTGCCCCATGTCATTAGAGAACACATTGCTCTTTCACTGAACCTTCTGAAGTTCATGATTTTGTAAAGGGGGAGTTTTGCTAGCTAAACAACTTGAAATGAATACTGATTCATTTTTTATTGACTGAGTGATCTCCAATTGTAACATGCAACATGCTTTTGATGGATTGGTTCAAATTTTTAGAAATTGATCCTTAATGATGTGAAGAGTACTGCATGGAAATGTCAATTCCTGAATGGCTTATGAATGGTGTTTGAAACTTCTGAAATGTAACTGAAAATCCATTGTTGAATATTTCTAAAAATAATTGGGTTGTATTGCTTAATTTTGATCATTTTTGCACCCTTGCTCATAAAAGTCATGAGATGAAAATTCTTGTGGTTCATCATTTGAACGAAATGTCTTCTTGTGGAATCTGCCAAATTGGTCTAAAATAAAAAAAAACTTTTGCATCTTACTTTTGCACTTTGCATTACATTCTCATATTGTTATAGGTTGCATGCTTTCGAGTTCATGCATTAGATGCATTTAGTTCATTCATATGAAAATCTGACATCTTGCATCACATTGCATATCTGCATAGCATATTTGCATACCATGCATATAGTGCATATTTTGGAATGCATCATTCTGAACATCTCATGTTGCATAATGCCCGAATGAATTCTTCCAACATTGGTATCCTATCTTCGGATCTAACAATTCAAAAATTGAAATTGTATATTTTTTCCTTTGTGTGCATTGCATATTGCATTAACTCCCAATGTGTGCTTGCATGCTTATATATGTTATTCACCCCCATTCTTTGGAATTTCTATAACCTTATGCCTTCTTGATAAATAATGTGCATTTAAGTCATTATTGGAGTGTTTCATGTTATACACTTTGGGGGAGTTCATATTTCATAAGTGCATCTATTTAGGAGGAGTTGCATTATTATGTGTTCATGATATTTTTGGTATACATGCTGAATCAAATTCATACACATCTTACACATAATGTGAAAATGAGTGTTAAACATAAGGATATATGAATTTCCTCTCAACACTCTAGAGATATTTAACTTGCTGCATGTATGTTGAAGAGACAGTTGAGGAAAAAGTTACCTACCTATCCTTGTTGGAAAAATCTGAAATGAAAAAGAAAGGCAGAGCAATACTTAGTCTCACTGAATAAATTGGGCACATGTCACCTGAGACGTGATGTGGTTCATTTCTGAAAAGTGTTGACTAAAGTACCTCTGTTCAAAATGAGGTGAAATGGTTCAGTATTCTGAGTAACCGGAGATTCTGGCATGAGCTCCATGCGTCTACTCACGTAAAAAGGAATTATTTGAACCTGATCATTCTTAAAAAAAAATTTCTGATTATCCTTGTGAAATCATTAAAAATTTTTGTGTGAAATATTTTTTTGAGGTAGAGCGAAGCCTCCAATACACTGTTCTCAAAATTGAAGTACAGTCTGTAAGATGTCTCCTTTTGTTGATATGAAAATATGAATATCCATATTGCAACTATCATTTTTCATGTTACTCACTTACACATCTGGAAATTTGATTTGATATGTATTCAGAAAATTGATTGACTGCGTTGACCATTACATGATTCCCTTATTGATTGCACAACCTCCTAGGTGCTATATTTGAATATTCCGGTTGTCATGACTCTCATGCATCTTTCTTATACCCATTCCCTTCTTAAATAAGTAAGGGAGAAATATGGTGCACTTATATATATACGTAACTGTGTGGTTGCATTGTGTGCATTTCATATGTCATCATTTGTATGCATCTAGCTTCATGCATTCCCAAAGAAAATTACAAATTTGAAAATCAATGAAAATCCAAAAAATTGGATGGACTTCAAATTCCTTCCATTTGCTAAATGAGTGTTTGGCTTTGAATGGCATCAACTTGATTTGTGAATCTTGACCTGGACATATGTTGTCTACATACCGTCCTGTCTCCATAATCAACCATTGGAATCTATGAATCAACATGTTTTGTTCCCCATATCATTGCCTTGCTATTGCCTCATGTGAACTTCTGAAGTGGGATCTTATTGGTTTATGATTCTTATTGATTATCACCTCATTTGAACTTCATTGCCTTCCTCTCACTTTTTGATCATGTCAAAGGGGGAGAAGAATATGATCTTGTTGATCTTGTCTGCCAGTCATAAAGTCTATCATAAGTTTGTCATCATCAAAAATGGGGAGATTGTTGTATATGCCTTGCATATGTTTTTGATGATAACTAAATGTTATGTTTGCTTGCACATGTTCTTGATGTCAGTGTGCATTCAAGTTGTTGTTCAAAAGTGGTTGAGATGGCAAATGGTAAATGGCAAATGATTACATGGTCTTGATCCTTGGTTGATTGAGTTGGTTTTACAAGAGGTTTCATAGCCTCTTTAATATGAACAAGCCCTAGCTTGTGTATCTCCTGATATATTAAACCTTGACTATCTTGAATTGCAGGATCAAACATCATGATGGTCGCTTGGAAGGTAAAACAAACGTGTGGATAAGTACATTGCTATCTACAATCTAAAACATGTGGTAAACCATGTCTACACTCTTCAAGAACCCTTGGTAAGGCTATGGCATCCTCAATTCTGGTAAAGCAAGCAAAGTTGACTTGCCTCCATGGGAAGTTGATTTGGTCTGATGTGAAAAAGGTCTCTACGCTTTAACATATGGATTTGTTTGTTGGTGGATATATTGACTTAACCGTGATCAATAGATTGGAAGCTATGATTCTCAGGCTCTCAAAGGGTTTTCATACTTAATTCTTACTCCTTCTGAATGGTTTGCATGAAGTTCATGCATTCATCATATGGATGTTTGAGCTATAGTTTTAATCAATTATCTATGTTCTTGCAGGTCAAAATACTCAGTATAAATCCTCAAGGTCAAAGGAGTTTGATCCCATGGACTGCAAATGGGTTTAAGAGGTTGAATGTTACAAATCTGGAAAAACCCAGATTTCGGTCGACCGCCAGCCATTGGTCGATCGGCCGATTTTCCCAGCAACGAAAGCCCTCTTTTTGTAAAATTCCGGTCGACCGCCCCATTCCTACTGGTCGACCGCCAGTCTCGAAAGCCCCTATTGTTGACTTTGTATTCTCAATGTGGTAAGCCTCTCTTCTTGGATTTGTTTAATCCCAAAGCCACCAAACTTTTCTAAATTCATGGATCTATGTCTGGGAATGTCCCTTGACCACCCAAGTAATATAAAAACACATTTTTAGGTCAAGAAACCCTAATCACTTAAGGAATCAAAAGGAGGCTGCTAAGGGGAGAAGGAGAGCTGCTATGAGAACTCCGTGAACAGTGATTCGTCTACATATTCTTCATCCAAAAGTAAGCTTCTAAAGATCAAGCTGAGGCAAATCAAGGGGAAATTAAGTGGAGATTCAAGCTTCATTCAAGATCTGCATTATATACAAAGGGGGAGCCTAAATTAGGAGTTGTTCTTTTGTGCTTCATCTATTATTGTGTCTTAGCTTCAAATCTATGTTCATGTAATATGAAGATATCTGTGTGTGTGTGGATCGAATTAGATCCGTGGTCGTGTGTGTCTGTCTTGTTTAGATCTACACTTGTGTGTGTGTGGATTTGCCTAGATCCATATGTTTGTGTGTGTGTGACCGTCTGCGTACGGTTATGTGGTTTATGGTGCTGCGGGTGTTGCAGTGTGTGTGTGTGTGGTATTGATCCGATCGTCAGATCGTGTGGGAAACTTCGTCTCCATGTGTGTGTGTGTGTTGGGGCGCGTCCCCGTGTGTGTGTGTGCAGGTGTCGCCTTGCGTGTATGGTTGGAGTGTGTCTCCGTGTTGGGGATTCATCCCCGTGCTGGTTTCCAGCAGTGAAGCCTCATAGGATTTTGATGAGGGGTGGACGTAGGTTGCCGTCGTTGCATCCAAACCACCTTAAAAATCATCATGCATTGTGGTTTGATTTGTGTGGTTTGGCTCATTTCTTCTATCCCCATTCTGTGTGATTATACGTATATATTGTTTTCTTCATATTGTATCCTTCGGATCTAGCATAATTAGTTATCATGCGTGATAGATCTTGATAGATCCTATTCGTGCGTTGCTAGTTCATCACATCTCTTTTAAATCGGGTAAAATTAATTTTGTAATCCTTCAATTCACCCCCCTCTTGGGTGTCATTGATCGTGGGACTTCAATTGGTATCAGAGCTAAGGCTCGATTTTTCATAGATTTAACAATCTAGAGTGATCCAGATCAATGACTACCAAAATGTACACATTGAATTCTCCACCGGTGTTTGATTATTCTAACTTTGATTTGTGGTTAGGAAGATTGTGCAGTCTAGTCAACTCATACGATCCTAAGTTATGGAAGCTTATTTCACACGGTCCTTATGAGTTGTCTAAAGACAAGTCTATCTGGACTGCAGATTATAAGTTCAAATGTGATCAAAATTGCTTGGTTCTAAATTTATTCACTACCGCAGTTAATGCTAATAGATTTCCCTTTGTCTCCCGTTGCAGCTCCGCAAAGGACATATTGAATGGCTTAGCCGGCCTCCAGGAAGAGCATGAAGACAAATGTCTTATGGCAGGCACGAGTGATCACGGTAGTGATCAGCAGAATGGATCACCCTCGGAGGTAAATTTAGATTATGAAAACATATCTCTTGATGATATATTGGTTGTATACGATGAGCTTGCAAACAAATATAAGAAGTTAAAATCTGAAAATAAAAAATTGAGAAAGAGTGTTGAATAAAATAATTGTGTTTCCTCCTGTAAAAAATGCTCACATCTAGAGGAAATGATTGAGGCTCATGTGTTCGACATTGAATTTCATAAAGATCAAATTTGCTCCTTAAGAAATGAAAACAAGGAGATGACTGCAAAACTAAATTCAATGGCCGATGATCCAACCTTGATAAATGAACTCATCCATGATGAAAAGCTTGCAAAAGAAAATGAGAAACTGAAGGAATTGAATAAAGCCATTTCTGAAAGATTGTTGGTTCTAGAAAAAGGAAAATCTGTGGTTGTAAGTAAATGTGAAAATGTGGATGAATTAAAACAAGAAGTAGAATACCTTAAGACTACCAATGCTGTGTTGAATGTTAGCCTTTCTACTTGTGAGGAAGAACTTACCAATACTGAATTGCACATTTCATCCCTTCAATTTGAAATTCTTGACTTGAACAATTCGTTGTCTAAATTTGTAGATGGCAAAGAAAGTCTGGACAAATTGCTGGGAATGAAAGTGAATTTTCAAAGAGAAGGGCTGAGATATAATCCTGTGAATAAAAAAAATTTGAAAACAAGTTATACACTTTATTTGTTCATAGCACATGTATACCTAGCACCTCCAATTCCAACTCCCAGCAGCACACTATGCCAAGAACTCAACATAATTTGAGAAACAGTGTGAATGTCCCAAACGTGCATGCTAGAAACATTCATGTAAAACCCCATGCACTGTGAGGTCGGTAAGTCAAATAGGATAATACCTCGACGGTATAGAGTATGAGACGTTACAAAATGGTATCCGAGCTATATCCTAGTCGGAAGTGTGAGAACTAAGTGCTGTGCAGGATAAAAGTGTTACACTATGAGAGCCACCTCGTGAATTCACAATAGGGTAAAGTGCTACATAGTGGGAGCCACCTCTTAAGTCTGTTGGGACTACCTCTAGAATCCTATCTGCCTGGAGGTTTGATTGTGTGCTATATGTGCCCAAGGACAAGGGCGTCACCTATATAAGAGTGGTAGATTGTAACACCCTCAAATATAGCTAAGTTGCACTCTATATCACCAAGACATCTTTTGAAGTATTGGCTCAGTTCTTGGAAAGAACTCCGTAATTAAACGTGCTTTATGGGGAGTAGTAATAGGATGGGTGACTTCTCGAAAAGTCCCCCATTCTGGAGCCGACCACCCTGAGAAATGGATAAAACCGTGTGGTCAGTAAGCCAAAGCAGACAATATCTCGACGATATAGAGTACGAGGTGTTACAAATCTAGATATTTGTAGATACATAACAATATGCTTTTTTTTTGGAAGTAGAAGTGGATTTGCACCTCTAGGGTTCTTGGAGCTACTCTACCTTGAAGCAAGCTTGAAAGAAGCTATTGCCTTAAGATGGATCTACATCATTTAAAGGAGTTCCCGAACTCCATCTTCATCTACAGGAAAAAGAGAACTCTCCTACTCATCTCCAACAAAATTTGCTTCAATAAACCTTCATTTCCTCGGATTATTTTATTATAATAGACATGTTTCTTGTATGCATCATTGGGAACTTCTTCCAATAGAAAGATTTTCGTGCACAGTGTACAACCCTGTTTTGAGTAGTGAGCTAACACATATGTGTCTACCATTACGTGGTGAGCTAACATTCTTATGTCTAGTGATTGCTAGGTGAATTTGCACCTTGATGTTAAGCGTAGATAGGTGAGCTAGCATCTTGATGTCTAGTATGGAGAGATAAGCTTGTACCTTCATGTCAAGTGATGTGTAAAGTTAGCTAACACTTTGATGTCTAGTAGTTGATAGTGAAATGCCCAAGGGATTCTTGGGGAGTAGACGTAGGTAAGAGCTGTACCATACCACTATAAAAATCATCATATCTCGTTGTATGATTACTCCCTTGTCTCCTTCCTCTATTCTTTTGTGCCCCTATGCATTTTAATATCATGATCATGTGATTGGTTTGTGTTTGTCGTGATCTATTTTTGAACCCAATTCACTCTGTCTTTGGTTGGCATAGCTTGAGGTTTCCAAAAACATTTCTACGAAGACACACCTGTGTTTGGTGATTGAAGGGAACTATAGGTATCTGCTTACAATCGCACAGTAAAATAGAATTCACAACCTTATTAAGTTTATGTAAAGAGTTTTGCTATGTGCATGAACTATGTTGTATATGCCTTGCATATGTTTTTGATGATAACTAAATGTTATGTTTGCTTGCACATGTTCTTGATGTCAGTGTGCATTCATGTTGTTGTTCAAAAGTGGTTGAGATGGCAAATGGCAAATGGTTACATGGTCTTGATCCTTGGTTAATTGAGTTGATTTTACAAGAGGTTTCATAGCCTCTTTAATGTGAACAAGCCCTTGTGTATCTTCTCATATATTAAACCTTGACTATCTTGAATTGCAGGATCAAATATCATGATGGTCGCTTGGAAGGTAAAACAAACGTGTGGATAAGCACATTGCTATCTACAATCTAAAACAAGTGGAAAACCATGTCTACACTCTTCAAGAACCTTTGGTAAGGCTATAACATCCTCAATTCTGGTAAAGCAAGCAAAGTCGACTTGCCTCCATGGGAAGTTGATTTGGTCTGATGTGAAAAAGGTCTCTACGCTTTAACATATGGATTTGTTTGTTGGTGGATATATTGACTTAACCGTGATCAATAGATTGGAAGCTATGATTCTCAGGCTCTCAAAGGGTTTTCATACTTAATTCTTACTCCTTCTAAATGGTTTGCATGAAGTTCATGCATTCATCATATGGATGTTTGAGCTATAGTTTTAATCAATTATCTATGTTCTTGCAGGTCAAAATACTTAGTATAAATCCTCAAGGTCAAAGGAGTTTGATCCCATGGACTGCAAATGGGTTTAAGGGGTTGAATGTTGCAAATCTGAAAAAACCCAGATTTCGGTCGACCACCAGCCATGGTTCGGTCAATCGATTTTCCCAGCAACGAAAGCCCTCTTTCTGTAAAATTCCGGTCGACCGCCCCATTCCTACCGGTCGACCGCCAGTCTCGAAAGCCCCTATTGTTGACTTTGTATTCTCAACGTGGGAAGCCTCTCTTCTTGGATTTGTTTAATCCCAAAGCCACCAAACTTTCTTAAATTCGTGGATCTATGTCTGGGAATGTCCCTTGACCACCCAAGTAATATAAAAACACATTTTTGGGTCAAGAAACCCTAATCACTTAAGGAATCAAGAGGAGGCTGCTAAGGGGAGAAGGAGAGCTGCTGTGAGAACTCCGTGAACAGTGATTCGTCTACATATTCTTCATCCAAAAGCAAGCTTCTAAAGATCAAGCTGAGGCAAATCAAGGGGAAATCAAGTGGAGATTCAAGCTTCATTCAAGATCTACATTATATACAAAGAGGGAGCCTAAATCAGGAGTTTTTCTTTTGTGCTTCATCTATTATTGTGTCCGGTCATCGGATCATGTGGGAGACTTCATCTCCGTGTGTGTGTGTGTGTGTTGGGGCGCGTCCCCGTGTGTGTGTGTTCAGGTGTCGCCCTGCGTGTGTGGTTGGAATGTGTCTCCGTGTTGGGGATTCATCCTTGTGCTAGTTTCTAGCAGTGAAGCCTCACCGGGTTTTGGTGAGGGGTGGACGTAGGTTACCGTCGTTGCATCCGAACCACCTTAAAAATCGTCGTGCATTGCGGTTTGATTTGTGTGGTTTGGCTCATTTCTTCTATCCCCATTCTGTGTGATTATACGTATATATTATTTTCTTCATATTGTATCCTTCGGATCTAGCATAATTAGTTATCATGCGTGACAGATCTTGATAGATCCTATTCGTGCGTTGCTAGTTCTTCACATCTCTTTTAAATCGGGTAAAAGTTTTCTAATTTTGTAATCATCCAATTCACCCCCCCTCTTGGGTGTCATTGATCGCGGGACTTCAAACTATAGGCATTCTGCTTGCAATCACATAGTAAAATAGTGTTTACAACCTTATCATGTTTATGTATAGAGTTTTGCTATGCGCACTTACTCATCCAATGATGGAGACTTTTGTTGTATAAAAATAATATAGATCTTGTAACGCCCTCAAATATAACTAAGTTGTACTCTATATCATTGAAGCATCTTTTGAAGTATCGGCTCAGTTCTTGTAAAGAACATCGTAATTAATCGTGCTTAATGAGGAGTAGTACTGGGATGTGTGACCTCCCAGAAAGTTTCTCATTCTAGAGCCAATCACCCTAATAAAGGGACAAACTCGTGAGGTCGATAAGTCAAATCAGACAATACCTCGACGATATAGAGTATGGGACGTTACAAAATGGTATCCGAGCTATATCCTAGCCGGAAGTGTGGGAACTAAGTGCTATGCAAGACAAAGTGTTACACTATGAGAGCCACCTCGTGAATTCACAATAGGGAAAAGTGCTACATAGTGGGAGCCACCTCTTAAGTATGTAGGGTCTACCTCTAGAATCCTTTCTGCCTGGGGGTTTGATTGTATGCTATATGTGCCCAACAATAAGGACGTCACCTATATAAGAGGGGTAGATTGTAACACCCTCAAATATAGCTAAGTTGCACTCTATATCACCAAGATGTCTTTTGAAGTATTGGCTCAGTTCTTGGAAAGAACTCCTAATTAAGCGTGCTTAGTGGGCAGTAGTAATAGGATGGGTGACTTCTCATAAAGTCCCCCATTTTGGAGTTGATCACCCTTAGAAAGGGACAAAACCTTATGGTTAGTAAGCCAAAGCGGATAATATCTCGACGGTATAGAGTACGAGGTGTTACAAATCTAGATATTTGTAGATACATAACAATATACTTTTTTTTTGGAAGTAGAAGTGGATTTGCACCTCTAGGGTTCTTGGAGCTACTCTACCTTGAAGCAAGCTTGAAAGAAGCTATTGCCTTAATTAAGATGGATCTGCATCATTTAAAGGAGTTCCCCAACTCCATCTTCATCTACAGGAAAAAGAGAACTCTCCTACTCATCTCCGACAAAATTTGCTTCAATAAACCTTCATTTCCTTGGATTATTTTATTGTAATAGACAAGTTTCTTTTGTGCATCATTGGGAACTTCTTCCAATAGAAAGATTTTCGTGCACAGTGTATAACCCTGTTTTGAGTAGTGAGCTAACACATATGTGTAATATCCCGGACCTTTCGGATCCTTCTTCGTGGGTCCCGGATCTGGTTTTCGGGTGTCCGGCTCTGTTGTGTCCGAAATTTCATTTCGGACATCTTTCGTGTTCGGATCGGCGCGATCCGGAGTTGTTTCGGAGGCCCGGAGGCGTTTCGCGGCTTTTCAGTGTGTGTTTTTCGATTTCCGGTGTGTGTTTCAGCTTTTACTTCGGAAGCTCGCTGCGGGTGAATCGGGCCGTTCACCTGGGCACGAGTGGTACCGTTGCGATCGGTGCGTTCCGAGAATCGCGGGGGTGTAATGTTCTATTTTTTGGAATTTTCCGAATTTCTGGATTTTCTATAAAACCCCCCTATTTTCTCTCTCTCCCCCACCTTCTTCTTCTTCTTCTTCTTCTTCCTCCTTCCTCCTCCACCGTAACCCTCTCCCTCTCTTCCTCCTGGTTGATCGCAGCGGACCCCTCTCCGGCTGCAGACGCCGGCGGGGCGACGGCGCGGCGACGTGGACAGCGGTGAGGCGATCGTGGGGGCGTGCGGTGCTCGCGGGAAGCTTGAAGGACGAGGGTTTTCTAAGGCATTTTTCACGATTCACGAACGATCCGGCGGAGCATTCGCTCCATTGAGGTAGGGTGACGTTCCTTAGCCTCTTGCCATTCATTTCCGTGGTTTGTAGGCCGCGGGGAGGCCGAGAGGGGCTTGATTGAGCGGGTTTGGGGTTTTCCATGATTTGGGGAGAGCTCGCCCGATCTATGGTTTTAGCCCGCGATTTCACGTTTGGATGGCTTAGATGCATGCTAGGGGTCCCCAGGGGCCTTCCCCTTTGTTTTCCCCCTCTCCGGTGGAGGCACGGGGGCGTGGTCGAAGTTTTTGGGGTTTTCCCGCCGTATCGTGCTCGGGAGTGTGTAACGGTCACTCCAGTGACCGTCACATGCTTGTGACGCCCCTAGAGGGGTGCGTTACATTCTTGAGTAGTGTTTTTGGGGGTCGGGGGCTGTAACGGCCCCACGATAGACCGCCATTTGCCTATGACGCGCTTGGGTAGGGCCGTCAGGGGCTTTCGACCGTTGGTTTGTGACCGTTGGGGGTCAGGCCATGTAACGCACTGGGCTAGGCGCGTTACATGCGTGCAACGCGCTGGGGCAGGCGCGTTACTTCTGTTTTCACCCCAAGTGCGAGGGCCATGTAACGCGCTGGGCCAAGCGCGTTACATGTATGTGACGCGCCGGGCTGGGCCGTTACATCCCTTTTGGCTTTGGGAGCGTGGGGGGTGTGTAACGCATGGGGCCAAGCGCGTTACATTCTTGTAACGCGCCTGGACCAGGCCGTTACATCCCTTTCCCCTCTGACCGTGCGACGGTCTGTTTTGAACCGTTAGGCGCATGTAACGGTCTCGCCTAGACCGTTACTTGCTTGTGACGGCCCTAGGGTGGACCGTCACATGCCTGGTTGCCCCATGAGGGTGGCAACCCCGTTTTTACTCCGACTGTGGCCACCGTGCGACGGGGCTGGTGCGTGGGGTGATTCCCACACGTTGTCGGATTCGGACGTTATTTTCCGTTGACTCGAGAGTCTACTCCTTTGTGACCCTCCACTAGTCGTAGCCTATCAGTACGCGTGTGCTGGTCGCACCAGGGAGTGGTGTACGGGCTTACCCTGAGGACGGTTTTAGACTGGTTACCGTCGGGCCCCTCGTCAAATCAGAGTCCAATGCCAGGGGAAAACCGGTCAGAGGGCCAGACCTAGGACGCATGGTCTGTGTATGCACACGTGGTTGGGGACAGTGGACGCACGTCGACGGGCGTGACCCCAGCTAGTCACTTGTTCGTGGTTACTTGTACGGTGTCTGCGCCTCGGGTAGGACCTACCACGTCAGGCGGTTCACCTGCGGCGCGGTGTAAGACGTCAGGGGACGCTGCCGGCTGTGCTTCTAGTGGGTGGTACTCCTGTCGAGTACGGAGTGACAGACTGTCAGTTGAGTGTTCCCGACCTTCGGGCTTTACCGGTTTGGCCTTCGAGCTTTGGTCTTCTCTCCGTGGCACGTGTGTCCGTTGCGTGCCGTAGGGTCGTGTCTTGTAGAGTACAGGGCTTTCCCTTCCGAGGTACTCTCCTACCGCTAGTGTAGTGGTTTCTCATTTTACGAGGTAGGGTTCGAATGATCCCTACTGAGTCTTGTTCCGAGACTCATTCCCTGCGTGTTTTCACCGTGTTTCAGGTGAGGCGCCGCCCCAGGGGAGCGCGTCTGGGGTGCAGCGTGGTGCGGGTGCCCAGAGGTAGTGCCAGAGGTCAGAGTCGGGGTATGCCCCGTGTAGATGTACTTTTCTTCCTTGTCACTGTACTAGTCGTGGACTATTGTTGTTGTTGTTGTTGTTATTTTATATCGTGGACCATGTAAAATGTTAATTTATTTCCTGCTTAATATTATAACTGTTTAATTTCTGTAATTATTTGTGATACTTGTGTAGTCTCCACACCATCCTTTTAACCCTTCCGAGTCTTCGGGCTCGTGGGTGGCGGTGCGAGTCTCGGGTTATCGGGCCTTCCCGGTAATCGGATTCTCAGGTCGTTACAGCTGGTATCAGAGCGCGGTTGTGGAATTACACGAGAATCATAGGTAATTGTAGTGGTCCACTAGTCCACAGCACTGATGTACAGGTGACGCTGGTATTGGGCACCGCGGGTTTATTTTGACCTTGCCGTTTTCGTGTTTTCTGTCTTGTGCTTTAGGAGCGAGTATGGCGCCGAGGAGGAGCTCTCGCTCTCAGCAGGGGCAGTCGGCTGGAGGCCAGGAGATCCAGCAGGGGGTCCAGGGGGACCAGGAGGAGCATAGCAGAGCGCCACCGGGAGCTACCGAGGCCGCGGCTACTGCGAGAGTTCCGGGGGCCGAGGATTTCTTCCGAGGCATGTACCAGCTTATGTCTCAGCAGTTCGGCGGAGAGGCTGGTGAGGGCTCGTCTGCTAGGGGTGGGCCAGGCGAAGTAGTGAGGGACTTTCTGTAGTTCCATCCACCTTATTTCAGCAGCCAGGCAGACCCTGATGCGGCTCACGATTGGCTTGATGAGATGGAGCGGGTGTTCAGCTCTGCGAGGAGTGCTGCCGAGGACAGAGTTGTGTTGGCCTACAACCAGTTACAGGGTACGGCTCGGAGGTGGTGGTCTTCCAAGTGGAAGACGTCTTTCAGCTTCGTCCACTTGAGCAGATCGAGTGGGATGACTTCGTTAGTACTTTCTAGCGTACGTACTGTCCAGATATTGTGGCTACGCAGCGGATGCGGGAGTTTCTGGAGCTGGTGCAGGGTGACATGTCCGTGTTGCAGTACAGGGCCCGATTTGTCGAGCTGGGTCGGTATGCAGCTCACATCATGGAGCATGAGAGGGTGAGGACCACGCAGTTTGTACAGGGCTTGAGGCTGGAGCTGAGGCACCATCTGATCGCGAATGGGGCACTGATCTAGAGACAGCGTCTCGTGTTGCGATTTCCTTGGAGATGGATATGCAGAGGATTCGAGGACCGATCAGCCAGGGGCAGTCTTTGTCAGGTCGCAGCCAGCAGTCGGCTACCCAGCAGCAGGGTTTCTTTCAGTCTGCGTCGGGTGGTTCAGGAGTACCGGCATCGGCAGCTTCGGTGACAGGATCTGCGTCCTTTGGCACGAAGGTCAAGAAGTTCTTCTCGAAGAATTTTCGAAAGAAGAAGTCCAAGGACCAGGGGCAGGCTTCATCGGGCAGTGTACAGCAGCCGATTCCTTTGCAGCGTCAGGGATCAGTGGGTGGATCGCGAGGACCTTGTCCACGGTGTGGTGGGACCCACCCAGGCAGGCAGTGCACGGCGCCGATCATCTGTTTTCTGTGTGACCAGCCAGGGCATATGGCGCGCGACTGTCCTCAGAGGCCGCCGCAGCAGCAGTTTCCTCAACAGCAGCAGGTTCCCCAGCAGCAGAGGCAGCAACAGCAGCAGGGACAGTATCCGTCGCTACCCAGGTCAGCTAGTGTGGGAGGCAGGCAGAGAGCTCGGGGCCAGATCACGCACATGACCAGGGCAGAGGCAGTGGCGTCGCAGCTCGTGGAAGGTACCGTTCAGATTTTGGGTTGTGCGGCTCGGGTTTTATTTGATTCTGACGCGTCTCATTCGTTTATTTCGGAGGATTTCACGTCGAGCGTCGAGGAGCCGGTGACCCAGTTGTCCTATGATTTGGCAGTGGAGTTGCCTTCGGGTGACTTTATGATCACTCCGTATTGCTTCGATCAGGTTCCGGTTTGGATCGATGGGCGGAGTATGCCAGGCAGGTTGTATGCGTTGCAGCTTCGGGATTACGATGTGATTCTAGGCATGGATTGGCTCGAGACCCATGGAGCGGTGGTGGATTGTGGGATGAAGAGGGTCTACTTCCAGCATCCGAGCAAGCGGACCTTATATTTCCAAGGTATCCGTTCCACCTCTTCTCGATTCCTTATCTCTGCTATTCGAGCCCGTCGATTGCTTGATTCTGGTTGTCAGGGTTTTCTCGCGTCCGTGGTGATGTCTGAACGGATGGAACCGAGTGTCGAGGACATTCCGGTGGTGTGCGAGTTCCCCGACGTTTTTCCCGAGGAGTTGCCTGGATTACCTCCCCAGCGGGAGATCGATTTCATGATCGAGGTTGTGCCTGGTACGGGACCTTTGGCGAAGGCTCCCTATCGTATGGCCCCCGCTGAGTTGAGGGAATTGAGGGCGCAGTTGCAGGAACTGTTGGCCAAGGGGTATATTCGTCCTAGTTTTTCCCCTTGGGGTGCGCCCGTGTTGTTCGTGAAGAAGAAGGACGGTAGTCTGCGGCTGTGCATTGACTATCGGCAGCTGAATGAAGTGACCATTAAGAACAAGTATCCGTTGCCGCGGATTGAAGATTTGTTCGACCAACTTCGGTCTGCGCGAGTGTTCTCGCGGATTGATTTGCGGTCCGGTTACTATCAGCTGAGGATTCGCGAGTCCGATGTGGAGAAGACTACGTTCAGTACGAGGTACGGGCATTATGAGTTTTTGGTGATGCCGTTCGGGCTCACCAATGCCCCTGCAGCCTTCATGGACTTGATGTAGAGGGTGTTTCATCCGTATTTGGACCAGTTCGTGGTCATCTTCGTGGACGACATCCTTGTCTATTCGCTGTCTGCTGAGGAGCATGCGTACCATTTGGGTGTGGTGCTGCAGACGTTGCGAGGTCACCAGTTGTATGCGAAGCTCAGCAAGTGCGAGTTTTGGCTCAGCGAGGTGCACTTTCTGGGGCACGTGATTTCTGGTGATGGCATTTCCGTGGACCCCGCCAAGGTCGAGGCAGTAATGCAGTGGCCGAGGCCGAGGTCGGTGACGGAGATCCGGAGTTTCTTGGGGCTTGCGGGTTATTATCGCCGGTTTATCCAGGCTTTTTCTCGCATTGCGACCCCGATGACTAGACTCACGTGGAAGGATGTGCCTTTCGTCTGGTCTGAGGAGTGTGAGCAGAGCTTCAGGGAACTGAAGAGATTGCTCACCTCGGCTCCGGTGTTGGTTTTACCTTCTGGATCGGGAGGTTTCGTGGTGTGTACAGATGCTTCCGGCGTTAGATTGGGTGCTGTTTTGATGCAGCATGGTAGAGTGGTGGCTTATGCATCTCGGAAGCTAAAGTCCCACGAGGAGAACTACCCTACCCATGACCTTGAGTTGGCGGCGGTGATCTTCGCGCTGAAGATCTGGAGGCATTATCTGTACGGTGAGAAGTTCGAGGTGTTTACTGACCATCAGAGTTTGAGGTACGTGTTCTCGCAAAAGGACCTGAACCTCAGGCAAAGGCATTGGATGGAGTTCATGAAGGACTATGACTTCACCCTGTCTTATCAGCCGGGCAGGATGAATGTCATCGCCGATGCCTTGAGTCGGAAGGTTGCGGTCAGTGCCTTGATGTTGAGGAAGTGGAGGCTCTGGGAACAAGTGCCCGAAATATCTTTCAGGCTCAAGATTCCCCAGGAGCCAGGGTTGGCGGTGCTTGCGAGTCTGACTGTCACTCCTGCTATCCGTCGTCAGGTGACAGAGGCTCAGCATGCGGACCCTGAGTTGCCCCGGATTCTTGCGATGGCTGATGTGGAGCTCGGCGAGGACGGTGCTGCGAGGTTTCGTGGCTGGATATACGTCCCAGCCGAGGAGTAGATTCGTCGTGCGGTGCTGCGCGAGGCTCATGGGAGCAAGTACACCGTACACCCGCGTGCGACGAAGATGTATCAGAACTTGCGGAGGCAGTTCTGGTGGCCTGGCATGAAGAGAGATGTTGCCGAATTTGTGGCCAGGTGCCTGATCTGTCAGCAGGTGAAGGCGGAGCATCAGCGACCAGGCGGTACTCTCCAACCCTTGGATGTTCCTGCGTGGAAGTGGGACCATGTGACCACGGATTTCGTGGTGGGATTGCCGAGGATCCCAAGTGGGCAGGACAGTATTTGGTTGCTGGTGGATCGGCTGACGAAGGTGACGCAGCTGTTGCCGGTCAAAGTCAGCTGGAGCGTGTCCAAATTGGCTCGTCTTTATGTGGAGCGGATCGTGCCGTTGCATGGAGTTCCCATTTCGATCGTGTCGGATCGGGATCCACGCTTCACTTCTGGATTCTGGAGGAGTTTCCAGCGAGCTCTTGGCACGGAGTTGGCATTTAGCTCGGCGTATCATCCTCAGTCAGATGGTCAGTCTGAGTGGACCATTCAGACTTTGGAGGACATGCTGAGATCCTGCTACCTGGAGTGGCAGGGGAGTTGGATTCATCACCTACCGTTGGTGGAGTTTGCCTATAACAACAGCTATCATTCGAGCATCGGCATGGCTCCTTATGAGGCATTGTATGGGCGTCCTTGTCGGACTCCACTTGATTGGTTTGAGGTGGGTGAGCGTGTTTTGACGGGACCGGAATTGGTGCAGCAATGTGTGGACGTTGTGCACCTGGTTCGTCAGAACATGTTGGCGATCCAGAGTCGGCAGAAGAGCTATGTTGACCGTAGAAGGCAGCCCCTCGAGTTCGCCGTGGGTGATCATGTGTTCTTGAGAGTTTCTCCGATGAAGGGGGTGATGCGTTTTGGACGGCGTGGGAAGCTGAGTCCCCGCTATATTGGTCCTTTCGCGATTGTAGAGCGCATCGGTGAGGTTGCTTACCGGTTGCAGTTACCTCCTGAGTTGGCATCGGTGCATGACGTGTTCCACGTCTCGATGTTGCGAAAGTATATGCCCGATGACTCTCATGTGCTCGAGATTTTGGTTTGGCCTGAGGTGACTCCAGATCTTTCTCTCCCAGAGTTTCCGATCCGCGTGGAGGATAGGCGAGAGCAGCGCCTGCGGAACAAGGTCATTCCCTTGGTGAAGGTCGTGTGGCAACGACACTCTGGTGGTGAGGCCTCGTGGGAACGTGAGGACGAGATGCGTCAGCAGTTCCCGTATCTGTTTGAGTGAGTCTTCCTCTTCTTTCCCCTTTGGTTGTTCTCAATTTCGAGGATGAAATTCCTTAAGGGGGGAGGGCTGTAATATCCCGGACCTTTCGGATCCTTCTTCGTGGGTCCCGGATCTGGTTTTCGGGTGTTCGGCTCTGTTGTGTCCGAAATTTCGTTTCGGACATCTTTCGTGTTCGGATCGGCGCGATCTGGAGTTGTTTTGGAGGCCCGGAGGCGTTCCGCGGCTTTTCGTGTGTGTTTTCCGATTTCCGGTGTGTGTTTCGACTTTTACTTCGGAAGCTCGCTGTGGGTGAACCGGGCCGTTCACCTGGGCACGAGTGGTACCGTTGCGATCGGTGCGTTCCGAGGATCGCGGGGGTGTAATTTTCTATTTTTTGGAATTTTTCAGAATTTCTGGATTTTCTATAAACCCCCCCTATTTTCTCTCTTTCCCCCACCTTCTTCTTCTTCTTCTTCTTCCTCCTCCTTCCTCCTCCACCGTAACCCTCTCCCTCTCTTCCTCCACGTTGACCGCGGTGGACCCCTCTCCGGCTGTAGACGCCGGCGGGGCGACGGCGCGGCGACATGGACGGCGGTGAGGCGATCGTGGGGGCGTGCGGTGCTCGCGGGAAGCTTGAAGGACGAGGGTTTTCTAAGGCATTTTTCACGTTTCACGAACGATCCGGCGGAGCATTCGCTCCATTGAGGTAGGGTGACGTTCCTTAGCCTCTTGCTGTTCATTTCCGTGGTTTGTAGGCCGCGGGGAGGCCGAGAGGGGCTTGCTTGAGCGGGTTTGGGGTTTTCCATGATTTGGGGAGAGCTCGCCCGATCTATGGTTTTAGCCCGCGATTTCACGTTTGGATGGCTTAGATGCATGCTAGGGGTCCTCAGGGGCCTTCCCCTTTGTTTTCCCCCTCTCCGGTGGAGGCACGGGGGCGTGGTCGAAGTTTTTAGGGTTTTCCCGCCGTAGCGTGCTCGGGAGTGTGTAACAGTCACTCCAGTGACCGTCACATGCTTGTGACGCCCCTAGAGGGGTGCGTTACATTCCTGAGTAGTGTTTTTGGGGGTCGGGGGCTGTAACGGCCCCACGATAGACCGCCATTTGCCTATGACGCGCTTGGGTAGGGCCCTCAGGGCTTTCGACCGTTGGTTTGTGACCGTTGGGGGTCAGGCCATGTAACGCACTGGGCTAGGCGCGTTACATGCGTGCAACGCGCTGGGGCAGGCGCGTTACTTCCTATTTTCACCCCAAGTGTGAGGGCCATGTAATGCGCTGGGCCAAGCGCGTTACATGTATGTGACGCGCCGGGCTGGGCCGTTACATCCCTTTTGGCTTTGGGAGCGTGGGGGGTGTGTAACGCATGGGGCCAAGCGCGTTACATTCTTGTAACGCGCCTGGACCAGGCCGTTACATCCCTTTCCCCTCTGACCGTGCGACGGTCTGTTTTGAACCGTTAGGCGCATGTAACGGTCTCGCCTAGACCGTTACTTGCTTGTGACGGCCCTAGGGTGGACCGTCACATGCCTGGTTGCCCCATGAGGGTGGCAACCCCGTTTTTACTCCGACTGTGGCCACCGTGCGACGGGGCTGGTGCGTGGGGTGATTCCCACACATTGTCGGATTCAGACGTTATTTTCCGTTGACTCGAGAGTCTACTCCTTTGTGACCCTCCACTAGTCGTAGCCTATCAGTACGCGTGTGCTGGTCGCACCAGGGAGTGGTGTACGGACTTACCCTGAGGACGGTTTTAGACTGGTTACCGTCGGGCCCCTCGTCAAATCAGAGTCCAGTGCCAGGGGAAAACCGGTCAGAGGGCCAGACCTAGGACGCGTGGTCTGTGTGTGCACACGTGGTTGGGGACAGTGGACGCACGTCGACGGGCGTGACCCCAGCTAGTCACTTGTTCGTGGTTACTTGTACGGTGTCTGCGCCTCGGGTAGGACCTACCACGTCAGGCGGTTCACCTGCGGTGCGATGTAAGACGTCAGGGGACGCTGCCGGTTGTGCTTCTAGTGGGTGGTACTCCTGTCGAGTACGGAGTGACAGACTGTCAGTCGAGTGTTCCCGACCTTCGGGCTTTACCGGTTTGGCCTTTGAGCTTTGGTCTTCTCTCCGTGGCACGTGTGTCCGTTGCGTGCCGTAGGGTCGTGTCTTGTAGAGTACAGGACTTTCCCTTCCGAGGTACTCTCCTACCGCTAGTGTAGTGGATTCTCGTTTTACGAGGTAGGGTTCGAATGATCCCTACTGAGTCTTGTTCCGAGACTCATTCCCTGCGTGTTTTCACCGTGTTTCAGGTGAGACGCCGCCCCAGGGGAGCGCGTCTGGGGTGCAGCGTGGTGCGGGTGCCCAGAGGTAGTGCCAGAGGTTAGAGCCGGGGTATGCCCCGTGTAGCTGTGCTTTTCTTCCTTGTCACTGTACTAGTCGTGGACTATTGTTGTTGTTGTTGTTATTTTATATCGTGGACCATGTAAAATGTTAATTTATTTCCTGCTTAATATTATAACTGTTTAATTTCTGCAATTATTTGTGATACTTGTGTAGTCTCCACACCATCCTTTTAACCCTTTCGTGTCTTCGGGCTCGTGGGTGGCGGTGCGAGTCTCGGGTTATCGGGCCTTCCCGGTAATCGGATTCTCGGGTCGTTACAATATGTGTCTACCTAACATTCTTATGTCCAGTGATTGCTAGGTGAATTTGCACCTTGATGTTAAGCATAGATAGGTGAGTTAGCATCTTGATGTCTCGTATGGAGAGATAAGCTTGTACCTTCATGTCAAGTGATGTGTAAAGTGAGCTAACACTTTGATGTCTAGTAGTTGATAGTGAAATGCCCAAGGGATTCTTGGGGAGTAGACGTAGGTAAGTAAGAGTTGTACCATACCACTATAAAAATCATCATATCTCGTTGTATGATTACTCCCTTGTCTCCTTCCTCTATTCTTATGTGCCCTTATGCGTTTTAATATCATGATCATGTGATTAGTTGGTGTTTGTCATGATTTATTTTTGAACCCAATTCACCCTGTCTTTGGTTGGCATAGCTCGAGGTTTCCTACAACATTTCTACGAAGACACACATATGTTTGGTGATTGAAAGGAACTATAGGTATCTACTTACAATCGCATAGTAAATTAGAATTCACAACCTTATTAAGTTTATGTAAAAGGTTTTACTATGTGCACTAACTATAGGTATTCTGTTTGCAATCACATAGTAAAATAGTGTTCACAACCTTATTATGTTTATGCATAGAGTTTTGCTATGCGCACTTACTCATCCACTAATGAAGCTTTTTGTTGTATAGAAATAATATAGATCTAGATATTTGTAGATACATAAAAATATATTTTTTTGGAAGTAGAAGTAGATTTTCATTACTAACCTAGATTTACAACATCTAGAATATAAATGGGAATATTGGAAAGACCGGCTCTTGCTGATTTTGGTAATGGTAGCATCTTTCGCTATTCTGTGAGCCAATGTATTAGCTGATCTGGGGGTGTACTTCACCTATACCTGAGAAGACTTCAGTAATCTATGGTAGTCTTGGATGATTGGAATAAGTCTCCACGGTGGATGAGAGACTTCATTAATGTAGATGACGACTTTGTGTGTCTCTTTCCACGATCACTTGCTATTGTTGAGCATAGGCTTATTTGATGGCTTGGAGCATGGCTATAGCCTCTGCCATTTTTGGGTTGTCTGATCAGGTGGGGTAATACTGACAGAACAGAGGTGTCCCTTTTAAATCTGTTACAGTGATCCTTGTTGCACTATAGTCACATGAAAAAGCTACATCAACATTGATTTTTAGGGTTTGACCTCCAAGATTCCATAACATTTTATGATTAATAGTGGGCCTCCTTTTTTCTATAATTTTGATTCCCCAGCTCAGGTGTTCTTTCGTGGGTTTTTCCACGTTGGAGCTCAGGTGATCTTCTTTGCTTTCAGACGGATTTGCGACGGAATCTGGCCATCGCAAACACTGCCTTTTCTTGTAGTGAACTTTCCTACATCTTTCTAGCCATATCGGCCACAAAATAGCCTAAGATATGGTGATCACATGGATGTCTTTCTTACCTGAGAAAATTATGGGGCTTCCTCATTCTAGAATTCTTTTCTTGAGGGTACCTGAGGGGGATTGTTTTCATGTTGCTCTCGTCAAATTGCATAGGAAGAAGAAGTGTTGCATAGACTCCTCTTTGCTATAATAGAACAGACAGTTTGGATACATTGTATTGCTGAATTTCACTATATTGGAGTTTATAGGGAGGGCAACTGCTATACATTTGTATATGAAGATGGAGACTTTTGGGGGACTGTTGTTGTAACTGAGTGGATTCCAAACAACCTCTCAGATGTCTTTGTTTGTAGATGCCAAAGTTGGAAGTGATCTTTCCACTATCACTTTGTCTGTCTACTGGATTGAAAATTCTCCATTTTTACTGAAACACTAGACTATACTATCTCCCTTGGGGCTCGAAATCTTCGGAAGGTTACTACTCAATATCTCCTTAGCTGTCTCTTTATAAAATTGATTTCTAAGCAAAGCTTGATTCCATCGTTGGTTCGAGATTAGTTGGCATAGAAAATTCAGTGAGCTTGATCTTTGGTCATCGAGTGATATTGGTGGGCTTAGTTTATTTGGTATCCTCTTGTCCTCCCAGATGTGTGTATTTCTTCCATCTTGGATCACCTTGAAGATTCCAATTTTGACCTCCTTTCTCACTGACATGAGTGTAGTCCAAGTTTGTGAGCAATTTGGCAGTTTCTTAAATCCCCAAAAGTCCATTCCTTTTAGATATTTTGCCCTCAGAATTGATGCCCTCAGTGATTATGGGTCATTTACGAATCTCCAAAAAGCTATCACGAATGCTATTTTGTTATATGTATGTGGAACCTTGAATCCCAATCCCCCTTCAATCTTATGCAATTTTAATCTATCTCATTTGTAAAAATGTATTTTCCTTCTCCATAAATCTTTCCCCCACCAAAATTGGCATGCCAATTGGTTGAGCTTTTGTATGTTTCCTTTAGGAAGTAGTGTAGTAGCCATTGTGTATGCATGAATGGCTGAAAGTGTGATCTTGATGAGTGTGGCTCTCCCTATTGGGGATAGTATTTTTGTCTTCCAATTGCCTGGTTGCCTTTTCATTTTGTCATCCAGGAATCTAAATTGTTGGATTCTACCCTTCTCAAGCCATAGAGGTACTCCCAGATATAGGTCCTTCTTAGGTACACAATCCATTCCTGTAATCTGGCACATGTGTTCTTGTAAAAAAGGAGATATGCTGGGACTGAATATAAATCCGAATTTAAGTCTATTAGGAGTTTGGCATGATCATGATGCATATCTTAGGAGAATCTCCATATAGTCTCTAATCTCCATTTCTCCATCTTTCCAAATAGAAATATATCATCATCATATATCAAGTGTGTCACTGTGGGAGCTTTGTTATTTACCTTGAGACCTTGAATATTCTCTTTCCCTTTTTCCTGATCAAGTCAGTGAGAACTTCTGCACACATTATATAAGGATAAGGAGGGGGGCAACTTTGCAAGAATCCTCTGATTGAATGGATCTTTTGTGTGAGTTCTCCATTAATATTGATTGAGAATGATGCTGTGTTGATACATTGCTTGATGATGCTTCTGGAGAATTTTGAGAATCCCTTCCATGGTTGCATCTATGAATGGCCATTCTAAATTATCATGCACCTTATTGATGTCTATTTTGAGGTCAAATGTTCCACACTTTCCACTCTTTGTCCTGATGGAGTGCATCATCTCCTGTACTACAATTGATACAACCAGAAATAAAACGATTAGGAATAAAAGTATATTAGTTCATGGAGACGCTGTTGTGAAGGATTGGCTTGATACGGTTGGCCAAGATTTTGGTGATGATTTTGTATAACACATTGCAAAAGTTTATGGGTTTGAAGTCATTGGGTGTTGAAGGAGGGTGTGTTAGGGATAAGGGTGATAGGGTGTGGCTAAAGGTGGTAGGAAGAGTGTGGTTGTGGAAGAAGGATGATACGAGGCCTATACATTCGTCTTTGACAATGAGCTGATATTTTTAGTAGAAGAGTGGCGTCTTTGTTTCTTACTTCTATAAATTTATCATGTTAAATACACTTTGCCTATGTCTTCACTTAGAATCCTCATCAATCATAAAGTTAGTTATAGCATGTGAAATTTCATTAGTTATCTTATCATTGGATCGAATCAACCTTTTCTTTTGAATTTTGATCATAATCTTTACCCTTTTAAGATTAGCTCCAACTCTCGGTTACTCAAATGTAGGGCATGTGTTTACATTATTATGCCTCATGGGCTGCAAATATTTTGCGCTAGGTGGGCGATATGTTGGTAGGTTGCCAATTTCTTTACCATCCTATCGACAATGTAAATTATTGTAGTCTTCTGTTATGTTTGAAGTGCCGTAAATTGCTAAATTTTAAATTTGGTTGACCTATGTAACACTCCTTTTAATAGATTTTGTGTTTCACAACAAAATCATCCGGAACCAAAATCAGATATTGTTTTAAAATAACAAAGTTACTTTTATAAATTTTAAAATTAATAATTTATATTATTTTATGACACACCAAACAAACTTTAGTGGTTCTTTATTTGAAGAGCCTATTGTTCAGCTTCTAGACTTCTAGTATTAGTACCTGGTTCTGATGTTGCTCGTGCCAGTGGGCATCTGCCCCAAGTTGGTGATGAATGGTATAACTTTATCCTCGTTTTAAAGGGGAATTCACATATAATGGTGACTAAAATAAGCCTCAAAGGAGTTGAGCAATTCATGACCAGATATGATATCAAATGGGAGTGCATTGCAGCACTATTTTAACACTCGGCTTGGCACGGTCGGTCCGATCAGTTGACTCGTGACCCAGTCTTAAAATCAGGTTGAAATCCTACTTACACCAGGCAAGATCTAAAACTCGGCCAAACTTAGTTAACTCATCTCAACCCGACAAACCCGGTTCAACCCAGTAAAACTAATATGGCCCGACGGGGTTCAAGACCTATTTCACATTTTCTAAGTTTCTATCGTTAGGTTAGGTTTTAATGTAAATAAGCATGGAAGATAATGAGTCATTTGTGAATTTATATCCCTTATGACATTAACATTTAATGGTATTAACAAAAACTTTGAAAGTTAAAAAGATCTTGATTCTAAATCTTTTTTCCTTATGTGGATAAAGAAACAAAGAAAATCTAAGAGTGTAAGACTAAACTTGGTGAACTCTCATTGTGACGCTATAAGAAGTCTTATAGGACAACCTATGTACCATAAAGGAGAATGGAAAATCATAGAGTGTAGAAAAGAAATTATGTCCTTCATATGTCTAAGTTACTACTTTAGGTATATTAAAACTTCATGGGTACATAAAATTGATGTGAACAATTCTAATCTTACGGATCACAAGTTAACCCAAATGGTTAAACTATTGACCCGTGACCCACTAACCTATTCAGATTAAGATCCGAGTCAGATTTTAAAACATTGCATCCAAGTAAAAGGAATTTTCCTCCTTGAGACGAAGTGGTAGCACGTGAGAGATGGGGATCTGACGAGTGACAACCTTTTTTTGTGCCTACCTGCCTCTATGGTCTCTATGAATGATTAGGGATTAGGAGGAGTCAACCACGAGGAAAGAAGAGGAGGTTGTTTGAAGAATTGCTTGACTCCAAATTTTGGTTGATGATAATGATTAAATAATATAAATTAAAATAAAATTTTATCAATTGAAAATAGAGACATTTAGAATACACTCGGAGTGTCAAGTGATCTGGTCCTACGGGAGAGATCAAATATAATTGGTAGCAATGGGAGGAAATGTAGGGTCTTTAGTTTTTGATTGGGCCCAATGCTAGTGGGCCTCCATCATCTATGGGCCTTCTCTAACAATCCTTGTTGGTCCCCGGGGTAGGCGAGGGGACAAGAAGGGGGGGGGGGGGTTGAATTATCCCCCACACTAGAGGGCAAATTAAAACACTATGCAGCGGAATTAATAATATTAACGAGATTGAAGATATTAGCTAAACAAGATAACTAAATTCTCTCAATCTCTCTAATCTCACACGATCACACAAGCGGATATAACATGCAAACCACACAATCGCACAAGCCAAACCACAGTGCACATTGATTTTTAAGCTAGTTCGGGACTACGACGGGCTCCCTACGTCCACCCCTTATCAAACCAGTAAGGCTTCACTCGGGGATAAATCTCCAACACTGAGACGACGCTCCAAACACACACGGAGACACGCCCCAACACACACACACACACACACACACACACACACACACATGGAGATGGAGTCTCCCACACGATCCGACCGCGGATCAAAACACACAAACACACACGCTGCAACAACCGCAACACAGTAAATCCACAACCGTACGCAGACGGTCACACACACAGTGTATTTTCAGGTTCAAAAAATAAACACAAATATCCAAATCATGCTCAAACCACAATACAACACAAGATAACCATCACAAATAAGCAGAAATAGAATGTGAAGTATTTTCCCCTTTGTTTCCAAGATGAATAGATAGCGTTGCTCGAAGCTCCAGTCGAATGATGACGATGTGAGCGTCCTCTTGCTCCTCTCATCGATCCGCTCCTTTTCTTCTTCTTCCACGAGCCCCGGAGATGCCTGGATGGAGATCAAATCCACTCCACAAGAGCTGCTTCCTCCTTTCCCCCCTTTTCTTCTCCTATAAGATAGAAAGAGTTAGCACAAAATGGGGTTCTCACCAAATTCATAGGTCACATGAGAGTATTTATAAGAGACATGAAAAAAATCATAAACCCTTTCTAGAATCATCCAAAAAGACCCTAATATGACTCCTAAGAACCTATGGGCAAAAGGGTAAAGGTTAGAGCACAAATGGATTAGGTTTAGTAGATTTTCGGATTCACGTTTTTCAATTTTTGCTGTAATCGGTCGACTGGAATACTGGGTCGGTCGACCAAACTTTTGCACGAAAAGTTACAGGCAGTTCGGTCGACTGAACTGGGCAGTTCAGTCGATCGAACTTAGCAAGGTGTCTAAAATGCAGAGTTCTATCAAAAAGAGATGAAACCCAATATGCCCATGTGATCAACCTACAATAATAAAATATAGACAAGAGAACCAATGATCAAGGATCATAATAAAACAAAGAAAAACATGATTATCTACACCAAAGGATCAAGACCATATAGCAATGAACTTTATGCAACAAGTGCAACAAGAATAGCATTGTAAAACCAAAATCCACATGAACGATATGATTGAATTTAACACATGTTCTCTTCACAGTACCATGAACAATATGCATTTGAGTGATGCTTAGGAAACATGGGGTCGACACCATCCTTTGATGGGTCGACACTATGAAAGGGCATGAAAGCCCATGCTAAATTTCAACATGTGAAAACAAATATCATTCAATGTGAGAGTTTCAATCAATTCATTTCAGCCACCAATTTCATGAGGAATTCAAACTATGCATCTAGCATACAAATCTTATGACGAATATGCATGAAAGCCCAAGCAAGAACTCAATTTTACTAAACGAACACTCTTAGCATATAACCAAGGAAGCTCAAAAATCTCTTTGAAGAACTTGAATTGAGTACATTCAAAACATTAAGAGCTCATGATAAAAATATATGAAAACTATGAATTTAAACAACATGTGTGAGCCTCAAAATCCATTTACATCTCAACCATATTTGAACATGGTCTATGTAAGAATTGCAAGAAGTATAATCATGAAAACCCATACATCCATTTCAACAAATGAGCATCATCAAACCAATTTCCACCAAGATTAACAAAAGCACTTCCATTTGCATTCTTGGCCACAATGACCCCATTAAGAATATACATGGAGATACCAAATGAATATATGCAACACAGAAAGCACAAGGAACTTGTTCATTCTAACTTCATATGGCCATTTGCATTCAAAGACAACTTGCTATAGTCATGCATTTAGATAACATAAATGAGCCTCAAAATGCATGAAAGAAATGCATGTAAATCACATTTAACAATTTGATCATTCTTCTCAAGGTTCAATCAAAGCATGAGCTAGATTGCAAACACTTTACAATCTATCCATGCAACGTGTATATGTAACATTTAAACTGTAATACCCCAAAATTTTATATAAAGTATTTTAGAAATTTTCTAGAATTTTCTATTTTTTTAGATTTTCAAAGATTTTTCTAGAAATAAATGGATTATTAAATGAAACTAAATTAATTAAAGCCAAATATTAAGGCCTTATATTTATTGATGGACCTGGCCCTTTTAATTAAGCCCAAAGGACCTAAACCCAAGCCCACAAGATTTGGCCCACCTTCTAGAAGCTTAAAATTATATATTTACAAAATTTAGAGGATAAAGTACTATTTATCAGATAATTAAATGGATAAATCATAAAAGAGTTTGAATAGTTCAAAATTCGGTGCCCAACATTGAAAACGGTCTATCAAGTGACCGCAAGGGGCAAGAAACGGTCCCAACTAGACCGCTACCAAGAGTCTGATCGTGAGCAGATTGATTGCGTGAAAAACTCCAATTTCTTCAGGCCAAATCCTTGGAGATCGATACAATCTATTAGCTAGAAGGTTCTAGGATAGATGTGGATCGAGTTTATGACCTAATTAGGACTCTAGGGTCGTCCAAATCCTTAAAACCCTAGCTAATCCTATAAATAGACCTCAAATCTTACCTGCGCGACCCTTACTTTTGGCTCGCGTGGAACTAAGGTAAGGAGGCTGAATTAGAGGTAAGTTCTTTAGAGGAATTTGTTCATGATAGTAAGGTCTAATTTCCCTACGATTTTCACATTAGGAGATCAAGCCGTCACGGAGAACAAGACTTTCAAAGAGGCTGGTTCGATACAAGAAACTCAGGAGACGGTGCGACCGAGCCAGATTGATCAGCGAAATAGAAGCCCTAAACAAGGTAATTAAATATGGGGTTCTTTAGAACTACTTGTTCCTTTTAGTACCATCTTCTTACCCTCAAAATTTTGTGGTCATAGGTGAAGAGGATCAAAGGTTAGAAGGCCACGAAGTTGCTGACCCAGTTCAGGATAAACAGGAATTAGGGTCAAGTTCCTGCCCAAAATTCGAAGTTCAGAGCCCTGTCTAGAGGTAGGTTATCTCATGATTGACTAAAACTCGAAGTTGGGAATAGAAGCCCTCTATTTCCAGTTGTCATCATGCATTAGACGTAGAGAATTTGATGTTTTAGTGTGACTGCGCAACTAGTGTATTTTTCATGCATGAGCCTAACCCTTTAATGAAAAAGATGTAATTCTTATTTAAACTATAATTTCTTATGCATATTCTTGGCCCAATATTCTTCTAGCATGCTTTACTACATATTTTATATCGTTTCCATGCATAATATGACCTAGATTAGCCTTTTGTTTATTGTTTAAAGGCTTCTGTCCGAAGACAGAAGGCGGTCTTACAGGAACCGCAAGGGGAAACCATGTGACCCTTTAAAGGACCGTTTATACATATTTTCATGCGGTCTATCGCGTGACCATTTTTATTGTTCTGATGGTTTGTTCATGACCGTTTTATTCCAGTCGGAACCTAATATAAATTCTTGTGTTATTCGCATTATATTTGTAATTCTATTATGTTTAATTTTCTGTTAAATACTTTGTTTCACTATAAGCATGTTTAAACCTTATTTTTCATAAACGTATAATTTTATACCAAAGTTATATTTTTGTAAATAAATAATTTCCACATTGTGGACATATTTCCTGAGGTATTAATATAATAGGTTTTTACCGTTGGTTTTAATCATTCACTCTCATATCACAGTCTTTCATAAGTACATGGCGCATACTCCGGTATGCGACCATTAGATACATGTTGCACTTATAGGCACATTTCTTGGACTTGTGACCCTCTCCGCCGGATATTCCTTCTGTCGGATAATGGGATCATGTTTCAAGGCCTCCGTAAGACTCCGCGAGCCTGAGATTCCCACTAGGACGCCGAGCGAGTTGTACCCTTAAAGCCCAAAATTGTCTAGAGAGCACTCACCTGAATGATGTTTTCATTTATGTACCCTGGTTTGTTGCGGCCATCTAGGGACCGTCACTGTCTGATAGCGGCCTTGATTAGACCGTTTTTGACATACATCGACCTTGAGACCGCCATGATCCAGTATTTCCTAAGTGTCGACTCTTTATTCTTTCTGGTCGACTCTGTCTAGTTGTGGTTTTTCCTGGACCGTCAAACTCCTGTTTGCGGCCTGTATCTGACCGCTACTGTTATAGAAACGGCCCTGTCCAGACCGCTCGATTCTGAAACGGTTCTGTACATGACCGCCATTCTCTGTCATATTTCTAACCCGGGGTTTGACCCAAGGGTTGTTCTAATTATATTCCTAGATGGTCTTTTGATTATCTGGAACCTAAAACTCTATTTAATAAGTCATTGATAAGCTATGGAACTTAATTAATATACCGTTATGCTACCGGAATGCCGCCATAGCATAATGTCCTTTCTAAATCCTCTTTGGATTCTCATGATCGAGTTTTGATGCGTTCTATACCTTGGCTACATTGTCATATAAACTTTGTTTGGAATTGACATTCTTGGCCGAATTATTTACATTATCATGGAAGTAGCTTTATTTATAACTTGAAGATGCAAGAGCGGCTACGGATAGTGTCCAAGGACTCCACTCTAGTCCCCTCGGCAGAGAGTCGGAAACATATTATAAACCATGGGATATGATGAATACTGGCGTCGCATTGCGCTGGGAGTACTTTTTTTATAAACTGGTGAAATCCACGAATACGAAACAAATACTCACGAGACATTCTTGTGAAATTACATGCTTGCTAGTACATTCTCGTTATATGACTTTCTAGTACATAGCCTTTATGGTTATGAAAAGTACATTCTTGTTCATGAAAGGCCAAACTTATATTCTTGCTATATACTTGCTCCATCATGTTCTCATATCTTAATCTTGATCGTATCGTATTACTTGTGTGACTTGGTTTTACACCGCATGTTTTACCGTATTTCATGTATCTTTACTCTAGAGCAAAGATGTTAATTACTTAAACATTGCTATCATGTTGATACGATGATACCTACTGGGCATGTGTGCTCATTCCCTACTTTTTCAATCTTTTTTAGGAAATTCTAGCGGGTCAGATTCAGACTATTCAAGTGATGGATCCGGGAGTGACTAAAGATCGAGAGAAGACTTAGTGGAGTCATCAGTCCAGCCAAGTCTATGTATTTTTCCCTTTATTTGAGTCTAGTGAATTGAGTAAAATACATTTGTAATTTGATTATCATTATCAATAAAAGTTAGATTTTTGATCAACCATTATTGTTCATTCATTTTTGAATGATTTGCGCTCTGATTATATTGCTCGCTTGAGGCGTACTAGCTGACTATTCACGTTCCCGATTATTTCCGCTGCATAATCTCGGGACGTGACAGTTAAAGTGGTATCAGAGCCTAGGTCTAAGGACTCACTTATTCTTAGGAAAATATCATGTCATAGGCTAAGTCCAAGGCATTAGGACCCACACCTATGAACTAAGGAAAGAATTTCCCACCTATGAGAGAAATTGGGTAGAACCTGGGATGAGATAGTAATTAGAAATTATCTCTAGGATTAACCCCACCAATTCTATTAGAATTGAAAAATTTACTACTTTTCTCAGGTACCCTATTCTTACAATGGCTCACCGTGTTGATTGGGGTGGAATGCAACAAACAGTTGCGGGTCTCACCCGGGCCTTGCAAAATATGGCCCAAGCTGGCGTGAGGGCTGGTGCCGGTGATTTGCACCACAACTTCAGGAGTCTAAACCCTCCGCGATTTTATGGCTCCTCCAACCCAAATGAAGCTGAGAATTAGATCAATGAAATGAACCGCATATTCGAGGTCATGCAATGTGCCGACCAAGAGAATGTTCATCTTACCACATTCCAACTCAATAAGGATGCGTGTACGTGGTGGAAGTCTATTCCGGCCCCGCCTCAAGATGCACCACACACTTCAGAAGGATTTCTCACACTATTCTAAGCTAAATACTTCTCGGAGCATGTTAAAGAGAGGAAGGCGGTGGAATTTACCTCCTTAAGGCAAGGCATGATGTCCGTAGCGGAGTATGAGCTCCAATTTTCTCGCCTAGCACCTTATGCTCAGCATTTAGTGAGCACTGATCTTCTGAAAGTAAATTATTTCATGGATGGGTTAAGGCCCGTCTTCATTCAACAACTTGGCTCGCAAAATATTCATACCTATGCGGAGATGGTCCAACGAGCCCATCTATATGAAAGGATCTTGGAGAAGGTCGAGAAACTCAAGGGCAGGGGAGAAGAATCGAGCCGAAAGTCTGATCGGCGAGGAAGAAGAGAGGAAAAATTTAGCATCACTTACAACTCTTGGGACAACAAGAAGAGATCTCGGAACGGGAGTGGTAGTGGCTACCACAAGAACAAAAAGGTGAAAGAGGAAGACAAGCAAGTTATGGTGGCTTGCACATTCTGCAAGAAATTCGGCCATGCGACCGAGGAATGCTGGAAATGCCTAGGGGAGCGTTTACGATGTGGCAGTCGGGAGCACCGCATTCCGGATTGCCCCCTCATGAAGGACCAATCTTCCAGTGGTGGACGCAAGCGACAGGCACGTCTTAACGCTGTTATGGATGATGAACAAGCACCCAAGAATGATGGGCTAATGGAAGGTACTATTCAAATCTATTCCCATCATGTATTTGTGTTATTTGATACTTGTGCTTCTCATTCTTTTATATCTACTGCTTTTGCAAAAATCTTGTCAGTTTCATTAGTTCCTTTACCTTCGGACCTAGCTATCACTACACCTTTAGGTCCTAGAACTAAACTTACAACTTGCTACCCCGAAAGGAGGTAGTTGTAGAAGGTCATAATCTTTCTACAAATCAAGTATACCTTGACATGAAAGGCTATGATGCCATCTTAGGTGTAGATTGGCTTGTCGACCATGACGCCTATATAAATTGTCGCAATAGGATAATCTCTTTTCGAAAACCAGGTCTTCCAAGATTTTCCTTCCTTTGTATCAAATATAGGAAACATCCTACCATTATTTCATCTCTCCATGCTTGCAAACTCGTTTCACAAGGATGTGAAGCTTTTCTTACCTCCGTGATCATTACCGAGTCCAAGGAGATCATCTTAGAGGATATTCCCATTGTGAATGAGTTTCCCGATGTGTTCCCATCGGATTTATCCAGTTTACCATCCGAAAGAGAAGTAAACATCTCCATTGAAGTCGTTCCCGGAGTAACACCTGTTTCAATAGCTCCCTACAGGATGTCCCTTATAGAACTCAAAGAATTGAAGAAGCAACTTCAGGAGTTATTAGACAATGGCTTCATTCGACCTAGCACATCCCCTTAGGGTGCGCCAGTTTTATTTGTCAAGAAGAAGGATGGATCTCTCAGGCTATGTATCGACTACCGGCGACTAAATCAACTTACAATCAAGAACAAATATCCGTTGCCGCGTATCGATGAGCTCTTTGATCAAATTTCGGGAGCAAAATATTTTTTCAAAATAGACCTTAGGTCGGGTTATCATCAGCTCAGGATCAAAGACGAAGACATATACAAGGCTGCTTTCCGCAACAGATATGGGCACTATGAATTCATGGTAATGCCGTTCGGGTTGACCAATGCCCCGGTAGCATTTATGCAACTTATGAATAATGTCTTCAGGCCTTATCTCGACTGATTTGTGGTCGTCTTTATTGATGGTATTCTTATATACTCCAAGACTAAAGAGGAACATGAAGAACACTTAAGAATAACCTTGCAAACGTAAAGAGAGCATCAACTCTACGCAAAGCTTAGAAAATGCGAGTTCAGGCTCAAGGAGGTCTCTTTCCTTGGCCATATTATTTCAAAGGAAGGTATCGCTGTCGATCCTTCTAAGGTGGAAGCGGTTAAGAATTGGAGCCGGCCGACGACCGTGTCAGAAGTTAGAAGTTTTCTGGGTCTGGCTGGTTATTATAGGTAATTCATTAAGGATTTTTCAAAAAGCGCTGTTCCTTTGACTAGACTCACAAGAAAAGAGAACCCTTTTATATGGTCGAAGGATTGTGAAGAAAGTTTCCTAACTCTCAAAGATCACCTTACTACAGCCCCTATTCTGGCACTACCTATTGAAAGTGATGGCTTAGAAGTCTATACCGATGCATCTGGCATTGGCCTGGGATGCATTCTTATGCAAAATGGAAAGATGATTTGCTATTCATCAAGACAGTTGAAACGTCATGAAGAAAACTACCCTGTGCATGATCTGGAGCTAGCTGCGGTTATTTTCGCCTTGAAAATTTAGCGACACTATCTTTATGGGGAGAAATTCACTATATTTTTAGATCACGAAAGTCTGAAGTACCTCTTCACCCAAAAGGAATTGAACATGAGACAACGCAGATGGTTGAAGTATCTCAAAGACTTCGAATTTACTATCCAATATCATCCAGGCAAAGCAAATGCTGTAGCTGACGCTCTTAGCAGGAGACCAATGGCAACACTAGCAAGCCTCAGGAAAGGTATGACTTGTCTTATCGAGGATTTTGCTCATTTAAATCTCGATGTTGATAAGGAAGAGAAGGGATGTATAATTGCAAATATAAGGTCACAACCTACATTGATTGAAGATCTAGTTAAATTACAAGAAAATGGCCCCACTTTGATGGAGATCAAGGCTAATATTGATCAAAGGATGGAATTCTCCATTTAAATTGATGGAAGACTGTTGTTTAACGATCAAATCTGTGTGCCGGATCATGCCGACACCAAGAAATTAATCATGGAAGAAGCATATAAATCAAGGTATGCTATTCACCCTGGTGCTACCAAGATGTACCAAGATCTAAAGAGAAACTTCTGGTGGCCCAATATGAAAAGAGAAGTAGTGAACTATGTATCTCACTGTCTCACTTGTCAGCAAGTAAAAGCAGAACATTTAAAGCTCACCGGGTACATCCCTTGGATATTCCTGAGTGGAAATGTGAGAGTATAGGGATAGATTTCATCATAGGTTTACCTAAGACGAGAGGTGGACACGATGGTATATGGGTGATCATAGACCGATTAACTAAATCTGCACATTTTCTACCAATTAAAAGTCGATGGTCTGTGGATGTATTAGCAGTATTATACATAAGGGAAATTGTCAAACTACATGGTGCCCCTGTCTCCATTATATCGGATCGAGACCCTCGATTCACATCACAATTCTGGAAGGGTTTACAGCATTCATTAGGGATCCGATTGAATTTCAGCACTGTGTTCCATCCACAAACTGATGGTCAGACTGAAAGAACCAATCAAGTAGTAGAGGATATGCTCAGGGCCTATGCTATCGATTTTGGAGGAAGTTGGCACGACCACTTGCCTCTAGTGGAATTCACATACAACAATAGCTACTAAGCCAGTATACAAATGGCACCATTCAAGGAACTGTATGGTAGAAGCTGTCATTCACCTATATGTTGGAATGAAGTAAGAGAAAGGTAATTTCTCGACCCCGACATCATCAGAGATACTACCGAAAAGATAAAGATTATTCGGGAGAGACTCCAGATGGCCCAAGACAGGCAGAAATCATATGCTGATAACAGAAGGCGCGACCTAGAATTTCAAGTGGGAGACCATGTATTCCTTAACGTTTCTTCGGGTCGAGGTATTCGAAGATTCGGTATCAAAGGTAAGCTCACTCCAAGATTCATTGGCCCCTTTGAAATTCTTGAAAGGGTTGTTAAAGTCGCATATCGAATAACTTTGCCCCCTCAATTAGTTGGAGTTCATGATGTATTTCACGTATCAATGCTCAAAAAGTATGTCTCCGATCCATTCCATGTCATAAATTATGACAACCTAGGGATTAAGAAGGATTTGACGTATGAGCAAAAGTCAATCAGAATAGTTGAACAAGAAGTACGTCAACTTCAGAATAAGACCATTCCCATGGTCAGAGTCCAATGGAACAAATTTTGTCCACATGAAGCAACATGGGAAACTGAAGAAGCTATGCGCAAAAGATTCCCGGAAATATTTGACTGTAAGTACACTCTCCATAAAATCCATATATGAATTCGGGGATCAAATTCTCTTAAGTGGGGGAGGGTGTAATACCCCAAAATTTCATATAAAGTATTTTAGAAATTTTCTAGAATTTTATCTTTTTTAGATTTTCAAAGATTTTTCTAGAAATAAATGGATTATTAAATGAAACTAAATTAATTAAAGCCAAATATTAAGGCCTTATATTTATTGATGGACCTGGCCTTTTTAATTAAGCCCAAAGGACCTAAACCCAAGCCCACAAGATTTGGCCCATCTTCTAGAAGCTTAAAATTATATATTTACGGGATTTAGAGGATAAAGTACTATTTATCGGATAATTAAATAGATAAATCATAAAAGAGTTTGAATAGTTCGAAATTCGGTGCCCAACATTGAAAACGGTCTATCGAGTGACCGCAAGGGGCAAGAAACGGTCCCACTGGACCGCTACCAAGAGTCCGATCGCGAGCAGATTGATTACGTGAAAAACTCCAATTTCTTCAGGCCAAATCCTTGGAGATCGATGCAATCAATTAGCTAGAAGGTTTTAGGATAGATTTGGATCAAGTTTATGACCTAATTAGGACTCTAGGGTCGTCCAAATCCTCAATACCCTAGCTAATCCTATAAATAGACCTTAAATCTTACCTGTGCGACCCTTACTTTTGGCTCGCGTGGAACTAAGGTAAGGAGACTGAATTAGAGGTAAGTTCTTTAGAGGAATTTGTTCATGATAGTAAGGTCTAATTTTCCTCCGATTTTCACATTAGGAGATCAATCCGTCAGGGAGAACAAGGCTTTCAAAGACGCTGGTTCAGTATAAGAAACTCAGGAGACGGTGCGACCGGGCCAGATTGATCAGCGAAATAGAAGCCCTAAACGAGATAAATAAATAGGGGTTCTTTAGAACTACTTGTTCCTTTTAGTACCATCTTCTTACCCTCAAAATTTCATGGTCATAGGTGAAGAGGATCAAAGGTTAGAAGGCCACGAAGTTGCTGACCCAGTTCAGGATAAATAGGAATTAGGGTCAAGTTCCTGCCCAAAATTCAAAGTTCAGAGCTCTGTCTAGAGGTAGGTTATCTCATGATTGGCTTAAACTCAAAGTTGGGAATAAAAGAACTCTATTTCCAGTTGTCATCATGCATTAGACATAGAGAATTTGATGTTTTAGTGTGACTGCGCAACTAGTGTATTTTTCATGCATGAGCCTAACCCTTTAATGAAAAAGATGTAATTCTTGTTTAAACTACAATTTCCTATGCATATTCTTGGCCCAATATTCTTCTAGCATGCTTTACTACATATTTTATATCGTTTCCATGCATAATATGACCTAGATTAGCCTTTTGTTTATTGTTTAAAGGCTTCTGTCCGAAGACAGAAGGTGGTCTTACAGGAACCGCAAGGGGAAACCATGCGGCCCTTTAAAGGACCGTTTATATATATTCTCATGCGGTCTATCGCGTGACCGTTTTTATTTTCTGATGGCTGGTTCATGACCGTTTTATTCCAATCCGGACCTAATATAAATTCTTTTGTTATTCGCATTATATTTGTAATTCTATTATGTTTAATTTTCTGTTAAATACCTTGTTTCACTATAAGCATGTTTAAACCTTATTTTTCATAAACGTGTAATTTTATACCAAAGTTATATTTTTGTAAATAAATAATTTCCACGTTGTGGACATATTTCATGATGTATTAATATAACGGGTTTTTACCATTGGTTTTAATTAGGGATGTCAATGGATCGGGCTCGGCTCGGGTAGACCAATACCATACCCTATCCGTGAAAATTTTACTAATACCATACCCGGATAGTACCTTATTATTTTCGTGGGTATGGATACGGGTATATCCGTCACGGGTATGGATATATCAGCAGATATCCGTATCCGTCCATAAAGCATGAGTCCACATTCACTTCCAAAGAAATGTGAGATTTATGAGAATTAGAAAAAAAGAAATCCGATCAATTCTTTCCTTTCTAAAGTAATTTTTATGTTTTATAAAAACGTCCTTATAATTTTAGCAAGAAGTCTAAACTCACAAACTCAACAAGACGGACAACGGATTGGGTTCATGTCAAAATCATAGGCCTAACATGCACAATAAGTTATTAAGAGCGGGTTCGGATCGGGTACGGGTTTAGGTGCACTAAATCCATACCCTATCCGAATATGAAACATGTATTTTAAATGTATCTGAACTCGAATCCATATCCGTTTATTCGGATATTACCCGACCCATCACGGGTCGGGTAATGCGGGTAATCAGGTTTGCGGGTATTTTTGACATCCCTAGTTTTAATCATTCACTCTCATCTCACAGTCTTTCATAAGTACATGGCGTATACTCCGGTATGCGACCATTAGATACACGTTGCACTTATAGGTATATTTCATGGACTTGTGACCCTCTCCGCCGGATATTCCTTCTGCCGGACTAGGGGACCATGTTTCAAGGCCTCCGTAATACTCCGCGAGCCTGGGATTCCTACTAGGACGCCGAGCGGGTTGAACCCTTAAAGCCCAAAAGTGTCTAGAGAGCACTCACGTGACCTATGTTTTCATTTCTGTACCCTGGTTTATTGCGGCCATCTAGGGACCATCACGGTCTGATAGCGGCCTTGATCAGACCGTTTTTGACATACAGCGGCCACCCTGAGACCGCCATGATCCAGTATTTCCTAAGTGTCGACTCTTTGTTCTTTCTGGTCGATTCTGTCTAGTTGCGGTTTTTCCTAGACCGTCAAACTCTTCTTTGCGGCCTGTATCTGACCGCTACTGTTATAGAAACGGCCCTATCCAGACTGCTCGATTCTGAAACGGTTCTGTACATGACTACCAATCTCTCTCATATTTCTAACCCGGGGTTTGACCCAAGGGTTGTTCTAATTCTATTCTTAGATGGTCTTTTGATTATCTGGAACCTAAAACTCTGTTTAATAAGTCATTGATAAGTTATGGAACTTAATTAATATACCGTTATGCTGTCGAAATGCCACCGTAGCATAATGTCCTTTCTAAATCCTCTTTGGATTCTCATGATCGAGTTTTGATGCATTCTATATCCCTTGGCTACATTGTCAGATAAACTTTGTTTGGAATTGACATTCTTGGCCGAATTATTTACATTATCGTGGAAGTAGCTTGATTTATAACTTGAAGATGTAAGAGCGGCTACGGATAGTGTCCAAGGACTCCACTCTAGTCCCCTCGGCAGAGAGTCGGAAATATACTATAAACCATGGGGTATGATGAATACTGGCGTCGCATTGCGCTGGGAGTACTTTTTTTTATAAACTGGTGAAATCCACGAATACGAAACAAATACTCACGAGGCATTCTTGTGAAATTACATGCTTGCTAGTACATTCTCGTTATATGACTTTCTAGTACATAGCCTTTGTGGTTATGAAAAGTACATTCTTGTTCATGAAAGGCCAAACTTATATTCTTGCTATATACTTGCTCCATCATGTTCTCATATCTTAATCTTGATCGTATCGTATTACTTGTGTGACTTGGTTTTACACCGCATGTTTTACCGTATTTCATGTATCTTTACTCTAGAGCAAAGATGTTAATTACTTAAACATTGCCATCATGTTGATACGAAGATACCAACTGGGCATGTGTGCTCATTCCCTACTTTTTAAATCTTTTTTAGGAAATTCTAGCGGGTCGGATTCAGACTATTCAAGTGATGGATCCGGGAGTGACTAAAGATCGAGAGAAGACTTAGTGGAGTCATCAGTCCAGTCGAGTCTATGTATTTTTCCCTTTATTTGAGTCTAGTGAATGGAGTAAAATACATTTGTAATTTGATTATCATTATCAATAAAAGTTAGATTTTTGATCAACCATTATTGTTCATTCATTTTTGAATGATTTGCGCTCTGATTATATTGCTCGCTTGAGGCGTACTAGCTAACTGTTCACGTTCCCGATTATTTTCGCTGCATAATCTCAGGGCGTGACATAAACCATTTACAATCTTGACCATATTTGAACATCAAGAGCACAGATGCTCATATTATGAAACACATGCAAGCATAACAAATATCATGAGTGATCAACAAAAGCATATGCAAGCACAGATAAAGTTTAGTTATCATCAAAAACATATGCAAGGCACGCAACAATCTTCCCCTTTTTGATGATGACAAACTTTATGACTGACCCAGACATATCATATACTTCTCCCCCTTTGACATGATCAAAAAGTGAGAGGAAGGCAATGAAGTTCAAATTTCAGCAAGGCGGATTTATGAATCTATAAAAGCTCATAACAAGATGTTTCATGGAATGTCTTGTACACATCAAATGATTTTCTTTGATTTTTAGATTTTTAGTTTTCTTTTGAAATGCATGAAGCAAGATGCAAACAAATGATGACATATGAGATGCACACAATGTAACCAAGCATATATGTATATATACATGCAACATAGCTTCCCCTTACTTATTTAAGAAGGGAATAGGTATAAGAAAGGTGCATGAGAGTCAAAATAACTAGGATACTCATGCGTAACACCTAGGACGTGCAATCATATAGAAGAGTTATGCAATAATGAATGCAGTCAATCAATTTTCTGAATACATATTAAATCAAAATTCCATATGTGCAGGTGAATAACATGAAAATATATTGTTGCAATATGGATATTCAGATTTTCAGATCAACACAATGAGAGATTATACAGACTGCACTTCAATTTATGAGAACAGCGTATTGGAGGCTACGCTATGCCACAAAGAGTTTTCACCATAATTTTTTAACTCAAGTAATTTCACATTGATAAATAGAATTTTTCAAGAGTGATCAGGTTCATAATATCCCTTTTTAGGCGAGAAGACACATGGATCACATGCCAGACTCCCCGGTTACTCAGAATATTGAACCATTTCACCTCATTTTGAATAGAGATACTACAGTACAACACCTTTTAGAAGTGAACCACATCACGTCTCAGGTGACGTGTATCTGGTTTACTCAGTGAGACGGAGCATTACTCTGTCATTCTTTTCAGATTCTTTCTACAAAAATAGGTAGCCATCATTTTCCTCAACTACCTCTTCAACATACATGCAACGAGTTTAATATCTCTAGAGTACTGTTGAAATGAAATTCCTATATCCTTAGGTTTAACACTCATTTTCACATTTTGTGCATGAAGTGTGTGAATTTGATTTAGCATGTATACCGAAAATATTATGAACACATAACAATGCAGCTCCCCCTATCTAGATGCACTTATCAAGTATTTACTCCCCCTGAGTGTGTGACATGAAACACACCTGTGATGACTCATATGCAACATTATTTAGCAAGAAAGCATAAGGTCATAAAAATTCAAAAGAATGGAGGTAGTATACCATATATATAAACATGCAAGCACATAATTTGGAAGATATGCAATGTGCAATGTAGAGTGCGGAATGCATTACGAATGTAAAATTTTAGATTTTATTTAAATGTTCTAAACACATTTCAGAATTTAACATGGGTGCAAGATGCAAGGTGGTGCGGACACCAGGGCGATCAGTGACACATCGGCGAATCGACGGTGCCATACGCGGAGCACCAAGTGGACTACTTCGGCTTCCCTTCAAATTAGGGACAATTTGGCTTCAATTTGGACCTTTTTTGCATGAAAATTGGGCTTGTAATGAACATTCTACTTGGGTTTTCATAATGGGCTAGTTGTAAGGCTCTTAAAGGGCCAATTGGTTAAAGCCCTTAAGCATTCCTTAAGAAAGGAGTGGCCTTGGTCCATTATGATGGATCCATAAGCCATACAAGGCCCAATTGGGCTTCCTTCCTACATGGGCTATCTAGGTTGGAGAGGCCTTAAGCAAGAGTGGATGAATGGGATTAAGAGGATGGCCATGGCCAAATGGCCCAATTGGAGGCCCAAGTAGGGGGCGCCCCCTTATTTGTTGTATTAGGCTAGAAAAATTATGTTTTTTTCTTCTTCCACCTCCCCATTTACCACATGTAGCATAAAATGGCTGTTGGTCAAGTATAAAATGGCTGCCACCTACCTTCTTTATAGGAATTTCAAAGGTAGGTGAGCCAACATGTGGCTTGTCCCCCTCTCCCTTTATCTCATGGTCAAGGGGCGCAGCCCCCCTCCCTCTCCTTGTATTCCACGCAACTCCCCTCCCCCTACCCCTTGCATTTGCCTATTTAAAGCCATGTATAGTGTTTGTAAAGAAGCTAATGAAAGTTTGTTGAGAGAAAATTGTATTGGAGAGAGATTCTCTTGTGTTTCCTTGGGTGTGACTCCCTTGGTTCTATCCTGTGACGGGATAGAATTGGGTCGTGTGACTCGACCTTGTATCCCCCTCTTCCTCTTACCTTCTTCTTCCACAAAAAATCCTAGTGATACCTCTGAGAGTTAGAAAGATTTCAGCGCTGGTTTCACGTCGATCGGAGTTCGTGACCGACGGCAAGACTTCTTTTTGTGGAGGTGCGCAGATCGGTCCCTGATTGCTGCCCAGATCTGAAGATGACTGTGTTTTAATTTCTCCAGCCCAACTCCGACGCCATCTGAAGCTGGTTCCTGAAGAGAAATCGTAGGATTTTGAGTCCTCTTCGCGTTGCCGCCGATCTCGCCTCGATCCGATCATTGTGCTGTCTGTGGGGGTGATTCTCATGAGATCGCGCAAGAGATCTGAGCAGATCCGACTCAGAACCAGCACCGACTTCCCGAGCCTGCCCCGCCTCATCCGGCTGAGATCTGTGCGAGATCTTCGGAGAGCTTCTTCTTCTGGACGTCGCCGACGATCTCCCACAAGCAGCACCTCGATCTGGCCCCGGCAACCATTTTTCCCCTAATTCTTTCTGTTCCTGTGCAGTTATGTGTGAGCAGAACCAGAGGCTTGGTGCAGCCACTGCTGCGCTCAGATCTGAAAAGATCTGATCACGCCCTTCAGAGCAGAGAAACGGCGTCCAGTCGCCGTCGTTCTCCAACAAACGGCACTCCGGTCGGATCTCGGATCTAGCTATACCGGCCTTCGCAAGTTCGCTGCGCAGGGAGACCAGCGTGGACAGAACCGGGTCGGCTCACCCTCGGCATACCCGATCGGCCCCGATTCACCTCCCTCGGCTCCGAAGAGTGCTGCCCGTCAACCCGGGTTCCAGCAACCCCAAAGTTATCGATTGTAGCCCGATACCTCCCCGTGTGGAGTGGGCCAAGCTTCTGAATTTGTAAAATTTAATTCAATTGTGTATTGGGGTTGTTCGGAAATCGGCCGGGGTGTCTTCCCCACGCCTTGTCGTGGAGGTATGCGATTCGTTCCCCACTCACATTGCTGTTTAGTATGCTTTCTATATTGCTGCATTTATGAGAATTGGGCCGATAGCTAGTTTCAAATTCACCGCGATTGTGAGTTGTGAGCGCCCGTTCTGTGGCTCCAATCGAGCACCGAGCGCGAATTAGCACCCTAGGCGACGGTGGTTTCTTAATCGCCGCGATCCCCACGTTTCCCTCGCAAGGGACGATCGTCGGGCTCAAGAGAGTCGCTGTTGAGAGACGTCTCCACCCGGAGAATACCACGGTGGTCAGCCGTCCGGCTTGCCTTAGTGTGGTAGTGCTGGCCGCACAACGAGTCGGTCGTACGTCTTAGCCCGAGTCGGTCATGTAAGACCCCGAATTATTTAATTAAGCCCAATATATTTATTAAGCTTTTATTTAATTAAGAATTGAATTTTTATTGAATTAATAATTGAATTTCGGAGTTATTAATATTTAATTCGTTAGAAATAGTATAAGTGAAAATCCGACTACGTTATAAAAATTTATAAAAATAGTAAACATGTTAAGGTCGATGTAGATAACAACTTTGCCTTCTGGCATTAAGCCATTATAAATCCGTGGTTAGATCTATTTAGAGTTTAAGCCCAAAGTACACACTTTTTGACCCTTACCTAACCTTGGATTAAAACGTGAAATTCGACCTTAATACGCAACCAAATGATCTCAAATCAGTGACAAATGGAAGGCCACAATGTAAGGAACATTTACCCTCAATCAATTTGGGGTAAACCCAGCCCTAAAACGTGCTGCCGACATAGCTTTGGTCGAGTCAAGGATTCCGGCGCCGTTTCTAAACACGTAACTTGCAGCACCGAATACTCCCAACTCCGAAGGCTCCAGAAGCTCCATGACCTATAGAAACGTAGCTCTACAAGTCTACTTTCATTTGGTGGCTGTAGGGTTCGCTGAAGTTTCAGATCTAGGAAGTTCTTGCTCGATTTGTGAAGGTGTGTCGGCAGGCCGTCGGCTTCCTTCTTCCTTCTTGGTTTCTTCATTTGAGGTAGGAATTCTCAACCAAAATTCAATCATGAATATATGATTTTGTTCCTCTCGACAAGAGCTATCCTGTGGGACGGAAAGCCCCAATTTTTATCAGGTATCTAAGGAGATATCGTGGGTTTTCTAAGGTGCTGTCAAGCTTGTTCTTCATTCTAGGGTTTCGAGTTCTCTTTTCGATTTGAGGTAGGTTTAACATGCCAAACTCTAATTAACTTATATGATGTAATCAGCATGTTGTTAGCTTTCATTTAACGTAGAAAGCCCCAATTTTAATTGAGCATGCTTGGAGAATTTCGATTTTTAGTAAGAACATGTCTAGAACTTGATTTATTTTGTGACCCTTTGAGTTAGAGCTTGATTTCGGGCTGATTTCGAGTTAGATAACTTGATCCACATATAGCTTATAATACATGGTTGGATTCAACATCAAGTTAACTTTCTTTTGACACAAAAAGCTCCAAATTTCGTTATGTATGTTGGGAGAATTTTAAGATTTAGTAACAGCATGTCACGAATTAGGTCTTCATGTGTTCTTCATAGAATAGGTTAAGATTTAATTGATTTCTGTTAGAATTAGTGTTTCAAATCGCTTGTTTAATGACCCTAGTATGTATATTAATCACCCTAGATCATGTGGTTATGATCCCAACTCAATTGGACCTTAATTGGGTGAGTTTATGCGTTTTCCGGAGCAAAGGCTGTTTCTGTTCTTGCAGGGGTCGACCCCTGGGGTCGACCCGTTTTCTGGGTATTCTGGCAGGCCCGAGGGTCGACCCTAGGGGTCGACCCATCCTGTCCCTGCAAGGGGTCGACCCCTGGGGTCGACCCATCTGCAGAAAGTGTGGGGGTCGACCCCTGGGGTCGACCCATCTTCAGAAATTGTGGGGGGTCGACCCCAAGGGTCGACCCATCAGCAGGCAGACCCCATTTTTACAGGGGTCGACCCCAGGGGTCGACCCATGTACCAGAAACCCGATTTTTGTCATTTTTTTGACCCAAGGATCGATCCGGATCATTAGGGGATCGACCTATTGAACATAGACCAATTGAAAACTATACTTTTGAAGAACCAGTGACCTATTCTGGAAACCTTATGATTTCAATTTACATTAGTTCCTACTTACAAACATGGTGTAAAAACCTGCCGTTTACCATCTTCATTTCGACGAATACATTGGTTAAATAGAAACTCACATAATTAGTGGTTAATGGTGTAACTAAATTTCTGATTAATGCATGCTACTTCATTCCTGTAAGCTTGTTCTTTATCTCATCATCTTGAATCTTCTTTTGGCTTATGCTTAATGCAAATGATAATGGATAATCTTTGACATACTAACTTGGTAATTAGGATTAATATGTTGTTTAGCTTGCTGGATAGCTGCTGCACTACAATAGCGCATCACGATTAACTCTTATTGTGACTTGGTTTTCAATCTTCTTGATGATTGTGCTTACCTTGAAATTCTGAAATGAATCTCCTTCCTACTTGAAATTGTTATTGCTACATAGTTCAAACCTTAGAATTCTGGTCATAAATTGTGGAAGTCTAGATTCGTGAGATCTTTGATCCAAAGAAATCAATGCCTGGCAAACAATTAAGGGCTCGGTCTAGTCCTGGGAGGAGCGCCCGAACACTACGTGTACCCCCGGGGAGGTGATTGACTAGGTGTGGCATTTGGCACCAGTACTATGACATGAGTTAAATCTAGGACTGTCCACTACTCTCCACTACTCTCCACTACTCTCTACTACGTTGCACTTTCCACTCTTCACTGTTCTATACTTTACTTGATGTTACTTGGACGTGGAAATGAAATTACATACGTGCTTGACATAACTTGAATTGTCTCGATATGGCCAACTCTTTATCGTTACCTCTTGCAGTAAATTCTTGTCTCTGTTATTCCTCTTAAGTATTGCTATTCTGTTCCTTTATATTTTCTTGACCTTGCAAGATCTTTAAATTTTGTTTCATTATATCATCATTATCCTTTTATTGCATTATCCTTTGTAGCATGATATTTTGAAAATGTAATTAAACTGCTAATCACTTATACCTATCTGTTATTTCCTACTGAGCGTCAGCTCATAGTTGTTATTTTTCCCCCTTTCCAGGCTTTTCAGGTGACGCGCTTACCGATGGGGAAGGGCAGGAGTGATGTTTTGAGTGTATCAGTTAGTTGTGTTTAGAGTGTGTTGTGCTTCAGCTATGTTATTGTGGTTTAGAGTTTGTTATCCCAGTTGTACTGAGTTGATTTGAGGATTGTTGTACCAGTTATGTTTTGTTTAATGGTCAATAAGTTATTTCCATTTCTTAGCACTTGTATATATTTTGATTAGTTCTCTCTCTTGCCAGCTTGTTTCTGACTGTACGTCCCGATATTCCGCGTCGGGGCGTGACAGTTTAGTTGGTATCAGAGCCCTAGGTTTCACATTCCTAGGCTTTCCTAAGCCCTAGATTTTTATCCGCATCCCAATAACCCGGTATATCAAAAGGTGTTGTCCGAACGTTAGGCTACGCCTATCGGAAAGGTCGCACACTTGCGCGAGTGGTCTTCGGATCGGTTATCTCCGCCAGGTACCGAGGTTTGGTCATGTCTAGGTGCATTAGACCCCTAACCGTGTTAAAGTCTAGAACCTGACCTGGTGAGATTGGGTAGAAAGTTGGGTTGAGCAATACCTCGATTGTTGTATTATCTATCTTTATAACCCTAAATGATTTACTCTACTTGTAGGTAATTACTATGGCAGCCGAACGTGCCGAATGGAGGAACATGCAGCGCACGGTTCAAGGCTTGACTCAGGCATTACATCAGGTAGCTCAAGCTGGAGCAGCGGGTCATGACACCGGTGACTTATATCGGAACTTTCGAGGAATGAACCCGCCAAGATTTACTGGTTCGACTAACCCCGACGAGGCCGAGCATTGGCTCAACGAAATGGGGAGAATCTTTGAAGTCATGCAATGCACCGACCAAGAGCGTGTCCTCCTTTCTACTTTCCAATTGGAGCGAGACACGCGTACTTGGTGGGATTCCGTCAAGGCAACTCTAGGCGATCAACAAGTCACATGGGAAGAGTTCGAGGAATTCTTCAACGATAAATATTTTTCTGATCGTGTACAAGAGAAGAAGGCGGCGGAGTTCGCGGCTCTAAAGCAGCAAAGCTTATCGGTGGCCGATTATGAAGCTCATTTCTCTCAGCTTTCGCGCTATGCTACTCACCTTATCTTCACCGAAAAGATGAAAGCTAAGTGATTTCTCAATGGGTTGAAGCTTCACTACATCAATCAACTAACACCGATGGAGATCTCTACTTATTCTGAGATGGTAAGAAAGGCACAAGTTCTAGAAGATACCTTAGAGATGACGGAGAGGATCCGTGGGAATGGCATGAAGAAGGAACACTCAACTCCTAAACCCGGACTTGGCACTAGCAAAAAGAGGCCCATGAGTGGGTCCAGCTCGTGGATCGGATCGGGAACGTGGAAAGGCAAGATGCCAAGAAATGAAGAGAAGAAACCCGGCCCTATTGTTCCATTCAAGGGCAAGTGCAAGTATTGTGATCGTCCAGGTCACAAGATGGAGGAATGCTGGCGCAAACTAGGTGCGTGTTTACGATGTGGGAGTAGGGAACACCGTATCCCTGACTGCCCTCTTCTATCAGAACAAGCTACACCGGCAAAACCTCAAGTTACCAAGAAGCCGCAAGGAAGGCTCCAAGCTTTACATGCGGATGAAACTGGTATTTCTGATGAGGGCGGACTCGTCGAAGGTACCCTTACTATAATCGACAAGCCCGCATTTATTCTCTTTGATACTGGTGCAACACATTCTTTTATTTCTCAGAAATTTGCGAAGTCGTTATCTGTGGAACCTATTTTGATGAATTCTCCATTAGTTATATCAACTCCTATTGGTTCTGGAGCGGCTATTCAATATTACTATCCTTCTAGTAAGGTTATTATTGATGAACGGAACTTTCCAGCCGACTTAGTTTGCATGGATATGAAGGATTATGATGTAATCCTTGGAGCAGATTGGTTGGCCAGGTATGAGGCCAATGTTCACTGTAGTTCTAGCTCAGTGACTTTTACTGGACATTCTGGTTTATCTTTTACGGGAATCAAGCACCATAACTCCGTATCCCTTATCTCGGCTCTTCGAGCTGATAAGCTGATGAGACGAGGATGTGAGGCTTTTCTGGCCTTTGTCTGTGCAACTCCTGAGCAGCAGATTGAGATCAAGGACATTCCTGTTGTCCGAGATTTTCCTGATGTCTTTATAGAGGAATTACCAGGACTTCCGCCCGAGCGGGAAGTTATCTTTTCTATTGATCTTATTCCTGGCACATTCCCTATTTCCAAGGCTCCTTATCGTATGTCTCCTGCGGAACTGAGGGAATTGAAGCAGCAGCTGTTGGAATTACTTGAGAAGGGCTTTATTCGTCCTAGTACTTCTCCGTGGGGAGCCCCTGTGTTATTCGTCAGGAAGAAAGATGGTTCGATGAGGTTGTGCATTGATTATCGGTAAATAAACCAGCAGACTGTCAAGAACAAATATCCATTGCCGAGGATTGACGAGTTATTTGACCAGATAGCGGGAGCTCAATATTTCTCTAAGATCGATCTTCGATCTGGATATCACTAGTTGCGGATTAAGGAAGAGGATATCTATAAATCAGCTTTCTGCAGCAGGTATGGTCATTTTGAATTTATCGTTATGCCTTTTGGTCTAACGAATGCACCGGTAGCTTTCATGCTGTTGATGAACAATGCATTTCGGCCCTATCTTGATCAATGGGTCGTGGTCTTTATTGATGACATCTTGATTTATTCCAAGAGTGAAGTGGAGCATGCTGAACATCTGAGGATGGCATTGCAGTTATTGAGAGATTATCAACTTTATGCCAAATTCAGTAAGTGTGAATTCTGGCTGCAAGAGGTGTCCTTTCTCGGACATATCATTACGAAGGACGGTATTTCTGTTGATCCTTCGAAGGTTGAGGCAGTGAAGAATTGGGAACAGCCTACCGGTGTGACCGAAGTTAGAAGTTTTCTAGGCCTGGCAGGCTATTATCGAAGATTTATCCAGGATTTCTCTAAGATTGCGGTACCTATGACAAGATTAACCCGCAAGGAGAACAAGTTTGATTGGTCAGATGATTGTCAGCAAAGCTTTCAGACTTTGAAGGAGTGTTTGACTACTGCTCCTGTATTGGCTTTACCTTCTGGTGAAGGAGGTTTTGTTGTTTATACTGATGCTTCAGGTATTGGCTTAGGCTGTGTGCTCATGCAGCATGGGAAGGTGATTGCCTATTCTTCTAGGCAGTTGAGGAAGCACGAAGAGAATTATCCTGTTCATGATTTAGAACTGGCAGCAGTTGTGTTTGCTTTGAAGATTTGGAGGCATTACTTGTATGGAGAAACCTTCATAGTGTTTTCAGATCATAAGAGTTTGAAGAATTTATTCTCTCAGAAGGAACTCAACATGAGGCAGCGGAGATGGTTGGAGTACTTGAAAGACTTTGACTTCTCGATTGAGTATCATCCTGGCAAAGGTAATGTTGTGGCAGATGCATTAAGCCGGAAGCCGGTAGCTAGATTGTCAAGTCTTATGTTACAAGAATGGAGGTTATTGGAACAATTGTCCAGTCTGGATCTTAATATTGACAATGATCGGGTCTTGATTGTTCAAATCCAACTTAAGCCCGAGTTGTTGATGGAAATCAAGTCCTTGCAAGATAATGATCCCGAGTTGGTAGAGATCAAGGGAAGCTTGAGCAGCAGATCTGACTTCATGTTGGCCGATGATGGTAGATTATTATTTAAAGGCAGAACTTGTGTACCTGATGAGGCTGTAATAAAGAACAAGATTCTGGAGGAAGCTCATAGATCCAGATATACTATTCACCCTGGAGGCACTAAGATGTACCGAGATTTAAAAAGGTCCTTTTGGTGGCCGAATATGAAAAGAGAAGTTGCAGATTTTGTGAGTAGATGCTTAGTATGTCAACAAGTTAAGGCCGAACATTTCAGACCGGCAGGGAAATTGAAACCACTCGACATACCCCAATGGAAGTGGGAAAGCATCGGCATGGATTTCATTATGGGTCTACCTAAGACTCGTGGTGGATTTGATGCGATATGAGTGATTGTCGATCGATTGACAAAGTCAGCTCATTTCTTACCAATTAAGTCCAAGTGGACAGTTGATGTATTGGCTGCTTTATATTTGAAGAAAGTGGTAAGGCTCCATGGTATACCTGTCAGCATTGTGTCTGATAGAGACCCGAGATTTACTTCACATTTCTGGAAGGGACTGCAAGAGTCTCTTGATACTCGTCTGAATTTTAGTACTGCTTTTCATCCGCAGACAGATGGACAGACTGAAAGAACCAACCAGATAGTGGAAGATATGCTGCGAGCTTGCATGATTGATTTCGGTGGTAATTGGAGTGAGCATTTGGCATTAATCGAATTCGCCTATAACAATAGCTACCAATCCAGTATACAGATGGCTCCTTTCGAAGCATTGTATGGTAGGAGTTGTCGTTCTCCGTTATGTTGGGACGAGGTAGGTGAGAAGCAATGGCTTGGATCGGATCTTGTCTCATAATCTTCACAGAACATACGTATTATCCGAGACCGGTTACAAGTAGCCCAGTCAAGACAGAAGAGTTATGCTGACAACAGGAGGAGAGCATTTGAATTTCAGGTTGGCGAGCATGTGTTCTTAAAGGTCTCTCCGACAAGAGGGATCCGAAGATTTGGCATTCATGGCAAGCTGAGTCCGAGATACATTGGTCCATTCGAGATTTTAGATAGAGTGGGAGAAGTTGCATACAGACTGGCTTTACCGCCGCAGTTGTCTGGCGTACACAATATTTTCCATGTGTCTATGTTACGGAAATATGTGTACGACCCCACTCATATCATTCAGCAGGTGGATTTTGAGTTAAAGGAAGATCTGACCTATGAGGAAAGACCTGTCAAGATTCTGGACCGGAAGCAACAGCAACTCCGGAATCGTTCTATACCGATGGTCAAGATTCAGTGGAGTCGGCGTGGGACCGAAGAAGCTACATGGGAGTCTGAAGAGACTATGCGGAAGCGGTATCCCGACCTATTCTAGGTGAGCGATCTTTTTCCCTACTCTCAGTTTTAGTGCAGTGAATTTGGAGGACCAAATTCCTTTAAGTAGGGGAGGGTGTAAGACCTCGAATTATTTAATTAAGCCCAATATATTTATTAAGCTTTTATTAATTAAGAATTGAATTTTTATTGAATTAATAATTGAATTTCAGATTTATTAATATTTAATTCGTTAGAAATAGTATAAGTAAAAATCCGACTACCTTATAAAAATTTATAAAAATAGTAAACAGGTTAAGGTCGATGTAGATAACAACTTTACCTTCTGGCATTAAGCCATTAAAAATACGTGGTTAGATCTATTTAGAGTTTAAGCCCAAAGTACACACTTTTTGACCCTTACCTAACCTTGGATTAAAACGTGAAATTCGACCTTAATACGCAACCAAATGATCTCAAATCAGTGGCAAATGGAAGGCCACAATGTAAGGAACATTTACCCTCAATCAATTTGAGGTAAACCTAGCCCTAAAACGTGCTGCCGACATAGCTTTGGTCGAGTCAAGGATTCCGGCGCCGTTTCTAAACACGTAACTTGCAGCACCGAATACTCCCAACTCCGAAGGCTCCAGAAGCTCCATGACCTATAGAAACGTAGCTCTTCAAGTCTACTTTCATTTGGTGGCTGTAGGGTTCGCTGAAGTTTCAGATCTAGGAAGTTCTTGCTCGATTTGTGAAGGTGTGTCGGCAGGCCGTCGGCTTCCTTCTTCGTTCTTGGTTTCTTCATTTGAGGTAGGAATTCTCAACCAAAATTCGATCATGAATATATGATTTTGTTCCTCTCGACGAGAGCTATCCAGTGGGACTGAAAGCCCCAATTTTTATCAGGTATCTAAGGAGATATCGTGGGTTTTCTAAGGTGCTGTCAAGCTTGTTCTTCATTCTAGGATTTCGAGTTCTCTTTTCGATTTGAGGTAGGTTTAACAGGCCAAACTCTAATTAACTTATATGATGTAATCAGCATGTTGTTAGCTTTCATTTAACGTAAAAAGCCCCAATTTTATTGAGCATGCTTGGAGAATTTCGATTTTTAGTAAGAACATGTCTAGAACTTGATTTATTTTGTGCTTTGAGTTAGAGCTTGATTTCGGGCTGATTTCGAGTTAGATAACTTGATCCACATATAGCTTATAATACATGGTTGGATTCAACATCAAGTTAACTTTCTTTTGACACCAAAAGCTCCAAATTTCGTTATGTATGTTGGGAGAATTTTAAGATTTAGTAACAGCATGTCACGAATTAGGTCTTCATGTGTTCTTCATAGAATATGTTAAGATTTAATTGATTTCTTTTAGAATTAGTGTTTCAAATCGCTTGTTTAATGATCCTAGTATGTATATTAATCACCCTAGATCATGTGGGTATGATCCCAACTCAATTGGACCTTAATTGGGTGAGTTTATGCGTTTTCCGGAGCAAAGGCCGTTTCTGTTCTTGCAGGGGTCGACCCCTGGGGTCGACCCGTTTTCTGGGTATTCTGGCAGGCCCGAGGGTCGACCCCAGGGGTCGACCCATCCTGTCCCTGCAAGGGGTCGACCCATCTTCAGAAATAGTGGGGGGTCGACCCCAAGGGTCGACCCATCCAGCAGGAAGACCCCATTTTTACAGGGGTCGACCCCAGGGGTCGACCCATGTACCAGAAACCCGATTTTTGTCATTTTTTTGACCCAAGGATCGATCCGGATCATTAGGGGATCGACCCATTGAACATAGACCAATTTAAAACTATACTTTTGAAGAACCAGTGACCTATTCTCGAAACCTTATGATTTCAATTTACATTGGTTCCTACTTGCAAACATAGTGTAAAAACCTGCCGTTTACCATCTTCATTTCGACGCATACATTGGTTAAATAGAAGCTCACATAATTAGTGGTTAATGGTGTAGCTAAATTTCTGATTAATGCATGCTACTTCATTCCTGTGAGCTTGTTCTTTATCTCATCATCTTGAATCTTCTTTTGGCTTATGCTTAATGCAAATGATAATGGATAATCTTTGACATACTAACTTGGTAATTAGGATTAATATGTTGTTTAGCTTGCTGGATAGCTGCTGCACTACAGTAGCGCATCACGATTAACTCTTATTGTGACTTGGTTTTCAATCTTCTTGATGATTGTGCTTACCTTGAAATTCTGAAATGAATCTCCTTCCTACTTGAAATTGTTATTGCTACATAGTTCAAACCTTGGAATTCTGGCCATAAATTGTGGAAGTCTAGATTCGTGGGATCTTTGATCCAAAGAAATCAATGCCTGGCAAACAATTAAGGGCTCGGTCTAGTCCTGGGAGGAGCGCCCGTACACTACGTGTACCCCCGGGGAGGTGATTGACTAGGTGTGGTATTTGGCACCAGTACTATGACATGAGTTAAATCTAGGACTGTCCACTACTCTCCACTACTCTCCACTACTCTCTACTACGTTGCACTTTCCACTCTTCACTGTTCTATACTTTACTTGATGTTACTTGGACGTGGAAATGAAATTACATACGTGCTTGACATAACTTGAATTGTCTCGATATGGCCAACTCTTTATCGTTACCTCCTGCAGTAAATTCTTGTCTTTGTTATTCCTCTTAAGTATTGCTATTCTGTTCCTTTATATTTTATTGACCTTGCAAGATCTTTAAATTTTGTTTCATTATATCATCATTATCCTTTTATTGCATTATCCTTTGTAGCATGATATTTTGAAAATGTAATTAAAATGCTAATCACTTATACCTATATGTTATTTCCTACTGAGCGTCAGCTCATAGTTGTTGTTTTTCCCCCTTTCCAGGCTTTTCAGGTGACGCGCTTACCGATGGGGAAGGGTAGGAGTGATATTTTGAGTGTATCAGTTAGTTGTGTTTAGAGTGTGTTGTGCTTCAGCTATGTTATTGTGGTTTAGAGTTTGTTATCCCAGTTGTACTGAGTTGATTTGAGGATTGTTGTACCAGTTATGTTTTGTTTAATGGTCAATACGTTATTTCCATTTCTTAGCACTTGTATATATTTAGATTAGTTCTCTCTCTTGCCAGCTTGTTTCTGACTGTACGTCCCGATATTCCGCGTCGGGGCGTGACATGTCATCTGTCCCGCATCAGTTTGGTATCAGAGCGTCCGTGGTCGAGTCTAGGGTATTCATGATAGTTTGATATAAGTCAGTTTAAGTCGAGTCTAGGATCATCATATTTCTAAAACAAAAAAAAAGTGTTTTAAAATTGCATCCCAATAAACGGTATATCAAAAGGTGTTGCCCGAACGTTAGGTTACGCCTATCGGGAAGGCCGCACTTTGCGTCGACGGATCTTCGGATTCTGTAAGTCCGCCAAGTACCGAATATTGGTTTAGGTCTAGACATTGGTGTTTCCTAGTCCGTGTGTCTGCATGTCCACTACCCGCCACTACCATGGCCGTCACCCGAGACCATGGGTCTGATTGGTCACCCTTGGTGGCCGAATTCAATGCTTTCATGGCCCGATGCCCGGACCCTATGTCAACAACCGAGTCGTTCCAGCGACCTATCATGTCCATTGCCATCTTACCTAATGGGTTGCATACGGAGATCGACTTCATCAATAGGGTGTCGTCTAACTGTGTCTCACACGACATAGTTGAATCGCTCTCTAAGACCGGAGAGATTGTTCTCAATGGTGGTTTAGCATTTGTAGAGTTCCAAAGAAGGTTCGGCACCGCTCTTTATTTCGATGGAGCATGGTGCAAGGTCGGCACACTTGCTGGCCCATGCATCATTTTAGGGCAAGATTGGTTGGATGAGGAGAGCAACCTTCGATCGGGATAGGAGGACTTGCACTTTATACCCACCTCACCTACCCGGCGAGTTCATCTTCCACGATGGCATACACCCGACTACCTCCGTGTCTCCAACCACCCAACTCCACTGGTCCGTTCCACCTCCGGACTCACATCCACCACCACTCCCGGAGCCCACCCATGTTGTCCCCTATCCTGGGGTTAGCCATTTCTCCGACCCGTGTCCTTCATATTCTCCTACCTTAGAGGACAACCAGTTGGAGGATGCCTCACTCGGGCCTATTATAGTGAGTTACGAGGCTGATCAAGAATTAGCCGAGGAGTATCTCACTGATGTTTTGGGGTTAGAGAATGACCCAATAGAGGACCCCACCATTCCACTCCTACCCATCTCTCCTACGGTAGCGCAGCCGCTAGTGACTACCGTACCATTGTCGGCACTCTATGTTGACGTGGTATGGTTTGACTTCTACCATGCATACAAGAGACAATATCCGGACTTACCCTTTTGTGAGTGCCACACCTGACGTCCGGATTACTTTCCCATCACCCGCCTCTTGATCCTCTTATACTTCCATATCCGAGGACGAGTCTTCTCGAATCGGAGACGGTTGACGAGGGAGGAAATTCGTGACATCCGGTTGTGGGCTAGTCGTTCTTTACACTTAGTGTATGTAGACGATGACCGTCATCCTTAGCGGGTCTTCTTCCATATGTCCCTTGTGTTTGTGTCTTTGTCTTTGTCTTTGTCTATGTATGTCTAAGGTCATATGTGTGTGTTTGTTTGTCTCTCTAGTTGTTTTCTTTCATACATATGGTTTGCATTAAGTCGTGTCAATAAAAGACTGGTCAAGCACGTATAAGGAGGTAGCCGATGCAGGCTACATATCCGTGGATTCAAAAGGAGAGTACGTCTAGATCAGGGTCATACCTGATTGGTTTCCTCCTGGAGACCGAAAGCAACTCTAGGTCCACGATACCCACCCTTTCCGGGTCAAGAAACAAGTGGGTCCGAATGCGTACGATATTGAACTACCGGACGACTATGGTGTCAGTTCGACGTTCCATGTTTCAGATATGGTAGCATATTGGAACCCGCGGTGATCCTAGAGAGTTTTGGGCTTTCTCCTCCCATTGTGAGTGATACACCACCCGAGAGTCCACTCTTCCAGCCTCAACGCACGCATATAGATTGTATACTGGATGAGCAGGTGATCACCAGGAACGGAGCCTACCAACACGTCCTAGTGCGGTGGCGAGGATGCCCCACAATGAACAACGCCCTGATCACATGCGGAGAGCTCAAGTTTTACGACCCTTACTCGATGGGGTCGAGTTCCTCCCACCCGGGGAGAATTGGTGTGGACACCAGGGCGATCAGTGACACATCGATGAATCGACGATGCCATACGCGGAGCACCAAGTGGACTACTTCGGCTTCCCTTCAAATTAGGGACAATTTGGCTTCAATTTGGACCCTTTTTGCATGAAAATTGGGCTTGTAATGAACATTCTACTTGGGTTTTCATAATGGGCTAGTTGTAAGGCTCTTAAATGGTCAATTGGTTAAAGCCCTTAAGCATTCCTTAAGAAAGGAGTGGCCTTGGTCCATTATGATGGATCCATAAGCCATACAAGGCCCAATTGGGCTTCCTTCCTACATGGGCTATCTAGGTTGGAGAGGCCTTAAGCAAGAGTGGATGAATGGGCTTAAGAGGATGGCCATGACCAAATTGCCCAATTGGAGGCCCAAGTAGGGGGCGCCCCCTTATTTGTTGTATTAGGCTAGAAAAATTGTGTTTTTTCTTCTTCCACCTCCCCATTTACCACATGTAGCATAAAATGGCTGCTGGTCAAGTATAAAATGGCTGCCACCTACTTTCTTTACAGGAATTTCAAAGGTAGGTGAGCCAACATGTGGCTTGTCCCCCTCTCCCTTTATCTCATGGTCAAGGGGTGCATCCCCCCCTCCCTCTCCTTGTATTCCACGCAACTCCCCTCCCCCTACCCCTTGCATTTGCCTATTTAAAGCCATGTATAGTGTTTGTAAAGAAGCTAATGAAAGTTTGTTGAGAGAAAATTGCATTGGAGAGAGATTCTCTTGTGTTTCCTTGGGTGTGACTCCCTTGGTTCTGTCCTGTGACGGGACAGAATTGGGTCGTGTGACTCGACCTTGTATCCCCTTCTTCCTCGTATCTTCTTCTTTCACAAAAAATCCCAATTATACCTCTGAGAGTTAGGAAGATTTCAGCGCTGGTTTCGCGTCGATCGGAGTTTGTGAGCGACGGCAAGACTTCTTTTCGTGGAGGCGCGCAGATCGGTCCCTGATTGCTGCCCAGATCTGAAGATGACTGTGTTTTAATTTCTCTAGCCCAAATCTGACGCCATCTGAAGCTAGTTCCTGAAAAGAGATCGTAGGATTTCGAGTCCTCTTCGTGTTGCCGCCAATCTCGCCTCGATCCGATCACCGTGCTGTCCGTGGGGGCGATTCTCGTAAGATCGCGCAAGAGATCTGAGTAGATCCGGCTCAGAACCGGCACTGACTTCCCGAGCCTGCCCCGCCTCATCCGGCTGAGATCTGTGCGAGATCTTCGGAGAGCTTCTTCCTCCGGACGTTGCCGACGATCTCCCATAAGCGGTGCCTCGATCGGGCCTCGGCAACCATTTTTCCCCTAATTCTTTCTGTTCCTGTGCAGTTCTGTGCGAGCAGAACCAGAGGCTTGGTGCAGCCACTACTGCGCTCAGATCTGAAAAGATCTGATCGCGCCCTTCGGAGCAGAGAAACGGCGTCCAGTCGCCGTCGTTCTCCAACAAACGGCACTCCGATCGGATCTCGGATCTAGCTGTACCGGCCTTCGCAAGTTCGCTGCACAGGGAGACCAGCGTGGACAGAACCGGGTCAGCTCACCCTCGGCATACCCGATCGGCCCCGACTCACCTCCCTCGGCTCCGAAGAGTGCTGCCCGTCAACCCGGGTTCCAGTAACCCCAAAGTTATCGATGGTAGCCTGATACCTCCCTGTGTGGAGTGGGCCAAGCTTCTGAATTTGTAAAATTTAATTCAATTGTGTATTGGGGTTGTTCGGAAATCGGCCGGGGTGTCTTCCCCACGCCTTGTCGTGGAGGTACGCGATTCGTTCCCCACTCACATTGCTATTTAGTATGCTTTCTATATTGCTGCGTTTGTGAGAATAGGGCCGATAGCTAGTTTCAAATTCACCGCGATTGTGAGTTGTGAGCGCCCGTTCCGTGACTCCAATCGAGCATCGAGCATGAATTAGCACCCTAGGCGACGGTGGTTTCTTAATCGTCGCGATCCCCACGTTTCCCTCGCAAGGGACGATCGTCGGGCTCAAGAGAGTCGCTGTTTAGAGACGTCTCCACCCGGAGAATACCACGGTGGTCAGCCGCCCGACTTGCCTTAGTGTGCTAGTGCTGGCCGCACAACGAGTCGGTCGTACGTCTTAGCCCGAGTCGGTCATCTGTCCCGCATCACAAGGGCTTGATTTTTAGAATATCATGATAGATTGCACAAGAAATCATTCACATTCAAATGATGAACTCCAAGCATTTTCCATCTCATGTCATTTATAAACAAGGGTGCAGAAGTGATCAGAAATGAGTAATACAACCCAATTATTTTCAGAAAATGTTCAAAAATAGATTTTCAATCACATTTCAAAAGTTTAGCAGTCATTCTGATGGGACATCGGAGTAAGGCATCTAACTTTTTTTTATTGTATTGAGTCATTGGGGTTCAATTGTAAGGCAATTATAAGCCAATGGGTTAATTGGACTAAATTAATAGGTTTTTTTGTAAAAAGGTCACGTAGGCCCGGCGGGACCCTCACCCTCTCTCTCATTGGGCCACCTAACTTCTAGGGCCCATAGGGGCTGGTCCGTGGTCCATGGTGGACTTGGACCAAGGTGAGAAGTCCAAGTAGGACTCTTAAGGGGGCGCCCCCTTCTTTCCCCCATCCAACCCTCCACATGTCCACATCCCCCATTGCCCCTTATATTGACATTCCATCTCACACAATTTGACATTTCTTTCCCATGGAGGAAATCACCCACGTATGGCCTTCCATATGCCATAAAAAAATCATTTAGTCAATTGTGGAATGTCACCCTTGACCAAGTCAAGAAGAGGAGGGCACCCCCCCTTTTACCCTTTTCTATTATTGTCTTAATTTGACCACATGGGAGAAGAGTCTTCTATCCCCTAATTACCCCTCTCTAACTCTAGATCTGTGGTTAGTATAGGTCATTTAGCTAGAGTTATAAAACTCTTGTATTTCATTAATTTCATGAGAATTTATGAAGAAAAAATTGAATTTCTCCAAAGAAGTCTTGGGCTCCCCTCTCTCCTCCCCTTGCAGCTGTGATGGCTGCCCATATCAGGGTGTGACTCCCTCTTCCTTGGTTTGATTCCAAGGATTATCACCTCCGCTGGATGTGACTTCCAGCCACCGCCGCCGCCGCCTCCGTTTGTGCCGCCATTGAGCCGCCACTGTCATTTTTCCGGCCTGCTATCCAGGATTCCTAGTTGGTGGACAGAAATTTGAAGACTGATCTATAACTCATGATCCAACTGTTGGATCGAGCCGATTTCTTCAGGGTTGGTTCATCTTGTCTTCCCCAATCCCCAGTTTGATTTTTACTTCGATCAGATCCCATTTGCGCCCCCACCCACAGTCTTCTTTCCACCCCTCGCAGTCTGCCTGTGTGCAGATCTGCGAGACAGTAGTCTGTAGATCTATTTTTTCCACCCCCAAATCAGATCAGAAAATTACAAAAATATTTGTGCGTGATCCTCACTTCCCCCCTCTCACCCATAAAATCCCTAAAGTCCAGATCTGCTAACTTCCCTTCAGTCAAAATTCATTCTCAGGCAGATCTCACTCTGTCCTGTCTATTATGTAACCCGAATCAGAAACAACTACAGTGTTGCAGAGTTTTTCATGGAAGATCTGGCCGTTGGATGGTCTTGGATTTCATATATGTTGTAGCTCTTCGAGTCCTCTTCGTAACGGTGCTAGCGTCGTTCCGATCCGGCGCCGGATCTGGGCACATGAGCCGATCTCGCCGGGTCGCGTAGGTCTGTCCCGAGACAGGACTGCGGGACAGTGTTGGGAGTTAAATCCCAATAAATATCCCGGCTCCGATCTAGCGACCACTGCTCCCGAGGGATCGACCAGGGACACTACAACAACGTTCCAGTTGGCCGCCGCAACATGGAGACGCCCGGACGCCGCAGTCCCAGCAGCCGGACCCGCTTGCTATCCTGTGGGCCCGAGCTAAACAGAACCAAACCTACTGTCTGCATCCGCTCGAGCGTCATCGCCGTGCTGCCCGTCAACTCAAGATCGGCGCTCCCGGATCACTGTTGTATCTCTTTACCTCCTTGCGTGGAGTGGGCCATAAATTCACTTCTGTAATTATTAGTAATTACTGTACCGGGAGTTACGATTCTTGGCCGGGGTTGTCTTCCCCACGCCCGGAGCATGGAAGTACGTTCTCGCTCCTCTTGTTTGGCATGTGCTTAGTTCGTGTATGTTTGAATGCCGCTGCTGGAGTGATAGGTTTCTAGCTCGTTATCATTTTTGATCACCGCTGTGAGAGAGCGAGTGTGACCCGTCCCGTGACTCAATCCGAGCACGTGAAAAGAGCCGAATGCCCTTGATTCACTGTCGGTTTCTCAACCGCGCAGATCCGCACGTTTCCCTCGCGTGAGACGATCGTGAGCTTGCATTTCTTGTTGAGAACACTTTCTCCTCTTCTGGAGCTCTTTGGTGCCGAGTGTTCGCGTCGTCGCTGGTCGCGTCATCGCCTAGAGTCCCAGATTTGTATCAAATTGGCATCGAGTCTCCGTGTCATCCCGCATCAAATTGGTATCAGAGCAAGGTTGAGTCTAGAGTAGTTTTGTCTTAGGTGTGCATTTCATCCCAGTACCCGGTGTAGACACGCCATTGTGACATTTATGCGGGTAAATCTCATATTACACCACGATCCACCGATGTGGTTTACGCATTTGATTTATGTGGGTGATTTGTATTTTTTAGTTTTCCACAAAAATATAAAACAATTGAGAAAAAGTTAATAATAATATAAAAAATAATAATAATAAAATAAAAGATATATATAATAATAATAATAATAAAAATAATAGGAATAAATGAAATAAAAATAAAAAATATACAAATCACAAAAATAATAAAATAACAACATATACAAATATGAAATAATAGAAACAAAAAAAATAAAAAATAATAACAAGATAAATATCTCCCTCTCTCTCATCATATCCTCACCACGGACAAACCATCCTGCCGGCCCCTTCCCTCCGGTTGACTCCATCTCCACACCTCCACAGCCGCAGACCTCCCATCAACCTTTCCCTCCGCTTCCCCTCTCTCCCATCGCCGCGGTCGAGCTCCCCTTTCACTCCTCTCCTCACACCGCATCCGTAGCGCCACCCCCCCTCCGCGAGCTTGCCGGCAGCCACCGCCGCTTTCCACCGGACACCCCCGCCTGTGACCACCCACGACCCTGCGCCCCCCCTCCGCGAGCTTGCCGGCAGCGACCGACCTCCGTCCGGACCTCCCCCTCGCTGTCGACCATCTCCGCCGGTGCACCTTCCACCTCGCCATCTCCCTCTCTCTAACCACGCCGCTACGCCACCCTTTCCTCCTCACCTCCCCACTACCATAGCCCACGGCAGCACCCCACGACCTCCCACCGTCGACGCCCTCATCGCCCATACCACCCCTCACCGGCCCTCTCCAGCCACCACCGCAACAACCTTGCATGCACGCCTAGCCCACCCCCCCTCCAGCCGCTCACCCCCCGGTGCACCACAGACCTCCCCTCCTTCTGCCGCGACAGAACCCCTCGCCTTCCTCTGTCATCGCGGAACACCTCCGGCCTCCACTTCGCACGCCGCGACCACCCCACGCCACCGCCGGTGCAGCAGCCACCCTCACTCCTCTCACCTCCACCTCACCTCACAACTATCCCCCATCGCCAAGCATGCCACCTGCATCTCGCTACTGCACGCACAGACCTCCTTCTCACCACCTCCTCTCCTTCTCAGCTCTCCACCCACCGTCGCCGTAGCCGTCCTCACCGCCGGCCGCCGCTGCCTCTCCACCATCTCGCCGGCCACGCTGCAAGCCCCTCCTGCCCTCATCGTCACCAAACCGGCCTTCTCTCTCTAACCCACGGCACCCCCCGTCGGTGCACCTCCCTTCTCACCACCGCCACCATCGAACGCACCTCACCCCCTCCACACACCTCCACCTCTCACCCTCTGCCCACACCCGTGAGCACCGCCTCACGCCGGACACCACCGTCGCTGCCGTCGAGCCCGTGCTCCTCGCCGTCGCTCCCCCTCTCATTATCTCTCTCTCTCTCTTCCCGTCTCTCTCTCTTCCTTCCTCTCTCGCTTTTCTCTCCCGTCTCTCTCTCTTTCTCTCTCTTTTCTCCCCCTCTCTCTGTCTCTCTCTTTCTCTCTATCTCTCTTTCTCTCTCCTCTCGCCTTCCATGCACACGTGATCTTCTTTTGTTTATTTTTTATTTTTATTTTAATTATTTTTATTTTGATTCTCCACTCTCCACCTATAGATATATCTATACACATGTATATATATATATATATAGACGTTATATATGTGATAACAATCGGGTTTTGTTTGATTTTAGTGTATTTTATTGGATGATATACATGTGTATTCGTTTGTGAGTTCTCTATGAGTGTGTTGGGAGTAAAAAGGGAGATTATGGTCTGATTTGTTTTGAATCTTTGAAAGCAAGGAAGGTTTTATCAAGCTCTCAGGTATTCGCGTACATGAGGAGGGTTCTTTCGTCGCGCCGTCCTCACGCGATCAAAGCCCGTTTAGAAGTCCGTCATCGACCTCTGAATAAGCTTTTTTCCTCCCCCTTGTCGTGTTATTTTCATGCAGTTAGTTGCACATGCATGCATCACTCATCATCTGTGCCACGCCTCTCTCCTTGAGAAGGTCCCGTTTGTGAAGTTTCTTCGCATTTGTCTCATCATCATATCATCCACCACCCTTTAGTTCTAAAAGGGGTTTTTAAACACCACCAACCAGGTGCGTGTGGTTTATGCTTTCAGCATCTTTTTCATTGGATTGATACTACACCATCGTTCTAATTTAGTTGCTTGTTTCTGTGTTTGTTCTTTTTGCAAGGGTAACCAACCAGAAGGCCCTCTTCTTCGACCTGTCGAAAGAAGAGGGAGAAGGAGTCCACAACGTCTCCCGTGACTGAGGCGAAGGCGATCCTTTCAATTTGGGGCCTCCAGCCCCTGGCGATCACACCATTCTTGAATTTGTGCCTTTTGGCTCATTGTAATATTGTCCTCACCCGCGCGGAGTATTATTCCCCGCGGTGTTTATTTTGTAATTCGAATATTGTACTCTTATCCTCACCCGCGGGGAGGATCGTCCCCCCCGGCGGTTTTAATTTCAAGATTATAATCCTATTCTCACCCGCGCGGAGGATCATTCCCCGCGGCGGTTCCCTTCCCTTAATTTAATTTCAGCACTTTCCCCTCCCTCCGAGGTCGCGGTGAGTCATTTCACCGCTATGGCCGTTTAGTTTCTACAATTTAATTTTTGTATATTAACACTAACGCTAATCCTAACTTTATGTATATTATGTCATTTCATTTCTATTAATCCCACGGAGAATAATATCTCGCGGTGGTTTATTGTATATACTTATATTTACTAATTATCTATATTTCTATAACACCCCACGGAGAATAAGATATCGCGGTGGTTTATTTTATATACTTATATTTACTAATTATCTATATTTCTATAACACCCCGCGGAGAATAATATCTCGTGGTTGTTTATTGTACATACTTATATTTGCTAATTATTTATATTTTTGTCAAAATCCCGCGTAGACCAACGTCTCGCGGTGGTTCATTTTTGTTCATATTTCTGTTAATATCCCACGGTGAGTAACATCCCGCTACGATTCTTATATCACCAGTCCGTGTAAGTCATAGTTCCGAATCGGTTGGTCTTGAGTCTCAACTCGTCCCGAATCAGTTCGGTATCAACGGTCTAGTCAGGTGTAGTATTATCTTAGGTGCGCGATGTTGGATAAGTCTAGCTTCCCAATTTCGCCACCTTTCCTGCATCCTACCACGTAACGCTTGTCAATCATCGCCAACTTCCACCACGTGACGTCGCTCACATCTTGGCGATCACGGTGGGACCTCTTTTTGCTTTTCTTGGTTACCCCTGAGTCTTTGGCACCCACGTGTGCCCCTCCTTATTGCGCCCACGTGCACTATAGTTGTGCTCACAGTAGCACTTTTAATTTTCATCCCTCGTGCACCACGTGCACTTCCTTATAGTCCCTCGTGATTCCTCGAGGGGTTTGCGTTATATCGGAAAGGAGAGCGATAGTATCTTGTTCCGTCTATTTTGTGTTTGTTATATCTCTGTTCTCTCTCTATTCTATTTGTGTGTTTTATATATATATTTGTTCAGCACTGCATTGCATGTCATCTACCCCTTTCTTTTATTTTTCTAAGGATCACCCTCTCTCGGTGAAGGAAGGACTCTCCGTCGGGAATTCCTTTTGACGGATTAGGATCTTCTCCATCGGGACCTCCGTAAGTCCTCGACAGCGAAGGATTCCCTCTTCGTTCACTGGGTTGGTTGTACCATTGAAGTTCCCCGAAGTTAGTTGACCTACTCGTGGTGAGACAAGTGACCCTAGTTGACATGGCGATGAACTAAATTGTAACTAGGGTCTTTCCTATTTTGTGTGAAATTCAAGTTTGTTAAAAAAAAGAAAAAAATTCTTCTTAACAAAAAATAAAAAAAGGAGGAAAAAAATAAAAATTGGACGTAAAGCATTCACTTGTGTGTTTGCCTCTGCTATTTGTTTGCTGGTGTATGCTATTATGTTCTTGAAAAGCATTATGGATGGCTGAATACAATTACAATACTTTCGAGGCCGATGCCCTCAGCTATGAGTCCCAAATGCATGACCCAGGTCACGACTCTTATGGAGTGTATAACCCGGACATGGGCTACCAGCGCGAGCCATAGGTCCATCCCATAGACGTTGGTCCGTCTTATGAGTCCTCATATGGAGTGCAGGCCATTGCTAGGGGAGCTTCTCCCTCCACTAGCGTTCCTTATGGCTTGGATGTCTTGGTATCTCACATCGACTCTCTCAGCTCTCAAATTGAAGCCTTTCAGGCCGTCACTGAGAGGGGATCTATTCCTCCTCCCCCTCAAGTCAATTCCCTTCACGCTTTCATAAATAAGATTAATAAAATCGAGAAAGCTTGGAAGGAGGGAAGAGATGAGTATGGCATCTGGGATATGAGTGAGCAAGATGTTCTTCCAAGTCTTTACGATCAAGTGGACGCCGTCTACCCACCGCCCATTCATCACACTAATTCATATGGCCCTCCGCCTCCACATACACATCCATATACACAAAATCTTCCATGTCAATATACACCACCTCACCTCATCAATACGCATCTCTCACGGCATCCATTTGAACTTGATGACTTTGAAGAATTGGAAACGGTACATGATGAAATTTATGAAGATTTTGAAGATCCACCCACTCTGAGTTTTCTTTGTTACCCCCTTCCACCGCTTCCACAAGAAGCCCCTACTCAGGATGAAACCACTATCCCTACCCCCGTCTATGAAACATCACGGTGTTACGATGATGGGTCCATGCTCCAGCAACCCACGTCAATGCACCATGAATTAACCACTGTCCCTACCCCCGTCTATGAGACATCATGGTGTTACGATGATGGGTCCATGCTCCAGCAACCCACGTCAATGCACCATGAATTAGTCACTGTCCCTACCTCTGTCTATGAGATATCATGGTGTTACAATGATGGGTCCATGCTCCAGCAACCATGGTTAATGCACCATGAATCACCCCCTACCCTGAACCCCTCACGTACCATCAAAACCTGACGCTTTCTACGTACCAAGCCTCCTACCGTTACCCCTCTAACTACACAAGTAACCTCCACACCATCAGCCTCCATTGAGCCTCCTGTTAACTCTTATCCCCAACCAAGGAACCCTCCATTGTCCCCGCCTAAAACCTCCACCATCCCTACAACCCCGAACCCAACCACTCCTATTCCTCCACTCGACCCCTTACCCAAACCCTTGATTAATCCTGAGCAGGGCCCATCTATTTTTACACCCGAGCCAACCTCATCTGCTTCCGAGCAAGGGGAGAAGCTCGCCGTGTTTCAACATCCACCTACTCTTCCTACAACCCTTTCTATTGAACCTCCATTACCTGCTGAGCCTGTTGGCTCCGACTCACCTCCTTCCACCACATCTCGGAGTGGGTGTTGTTGGGTCCTGCGAGGTGTAAACGGATCTAGAAGGGGGGGGGGTTGAATAGATCCTATCAAAAGCTTTGGCCAATTTAAAACTCTTAGCTCTCGGAAGCAAGAACCACTCCTATAAAGTGAATGAATCACTTAGACACAATGCACAGCGGAATTAAGTAGAGTGACACAGAGCATGCAATAGCTTGCAACAACCGTACGTGTGTGTGTGCTATGTTGATCACTCAAAGTTCATGTGTGCGTGAATGCAGTGGTGATCAACTAAGGTGCATGTGAGTCTAAGCTGGGGAAACACTTAGCAATACTTTCACCTTGGCACCTGTGTGCAAGGGTGCAGCAGGCCGCCCAAGGGATGCAGTCAAAGTGCTAAGCTCAATTAAACCATAGATAGAATCGAAGGTACAAATCTGAGTGCTTGAGTGTGTAAACAAGATTACCAAGTATGGAACCACACGAACCTGTGAATGGGGGTAGAAGATATAGAGCAATCACACACAATAAACAACCCACAACACATGGATTTTTAAGGTGGTTCGGTTGCAACCCCGCAACCTACGTCCACCCCTCACCAAAACTCGGTGAGGCTTCCTTGCTGACTCACAGCTTGACCGGGGACACGCCCCAAACCACAGAATAGAGAAAACCCTCTTTCTGTCTTCCTACACACAAAGCCTGCAGGGACGGCTACACCGCAGATCGGAGAACTCCCGATTGCCTTCCTACTAACCACCGGTAGGGATGATCTTCAGTTTCAATAGATTGAATGAAATGAAGAAAGAACAAGATGAAAATGCTCAAACAAGATATATAGATATGCTAGAATGAACTAGATCTTGTCTGAGATTATTGGATCTTGAATCTGTTGAAGATTTGATCTTCCTTTGATCCTTTTGAGTTGATGGAGTAGATATAAGATGTAGCTTGATCTTTCCTTTGAATCTCCTTGAGTTGATGAAGAAGAATATTGGATGTAGCTTGATCTTTTCTTGAATCTCCTTGAGTTGATGAAGAGGTGTATGGATGTACCTTTGATCACCTTTGAGAGCCTTGAATGCTTCTTGCTTGCTTGGAGGTTGCTTGGCTTCAGATCTGAGCTTGAATCACCTTGGAAGGATGAAGAACTCTAGCCCGAAGTACTGTTCACGCAGGTGCTACAGTACCCTCGAAATGGCCTCCCTTGAGCCCTCTTTGATTCACTTCATCAACTTCATCAACTAGGGTTTCTAACCCTCTTGTATTGGTTTTATAGACTTTGAATGGTCTATAGACAAGCCCCAGACCAGATCCACAAATCATGGGTGATTAGGTGACTTTTAGATTAAGCAAATCCATGTTGAATGGCCCTTTTTGAAGTGGAAAACAAAGTCAACATTGGTTGGCTCGGGGCTGGCGGTCGACCTGTGGTAGGTGGCGGTCGACCTCTACTGAGAAATACTGTAGATTGGTGAGCCCTGGGATGTTCGGTCGACCGCTACTGGCTGGCGGTCGACCTGCAGCTGAAACTCGTGCAAGCTGGCATCTGCTGGCTAGGGCGGTGACCGCCCCTATGCTGGCGGTCGACCGCCAGCTGGGCAGAACCCGGGCTTGCCCGGGTCGGTCCGTTATCCGCTTCAGCTCCGTCGTTCAACTCCATTAGCAGCCCGTGCATGTTTGTGACATCACCCTTGACAGTATAGAAGGTATGAACTGAGTCTTTAACCTTGGATTCTCTTGGCTATACTTCTTTGTACATTTGACCTTGGCTATTGATGGATGTGTGGACTTTGTGTGCATGTATGAACTCTGTACAGACTTAACACCTTGAGCATGAATGAGCCTGTATAGACTTGCTTCATGAACGTACAAACTTGGTAACTTGATGCACGAACACAACAGAACACAATGTATAGACTTGTGTTGCAGCCATCAACCAACGTACAGACTTGGAGTTTGTGCTAGCAGCCAACGTACAGACTTGCTGATGTATAGACTTGCTGGCTATATAGACTTGCTGGCTGTATAGACTTGCTAATGTATAGACTTGCTGGCTATATAGACTTTCTGATATATAGACTTGCTGGCTGTATAGACTTGCTGATGTATAGACTTGCTGCTGAAGGATGTATAGACTTGATGTGCCTGCAACAGGATGATGTATAGACTTTGAGTTGCAGGATGTATAGACTTAGTAATGAAGATGCATGGAGAATGTATAGACTTTGCATGGCAAGCTATGCAACCAATGCCAATGTATAGACTTTATGTGTAGCAGCATAAGAGATGCACCAACTATATGAATGAACCAATGCAAGATATGAACAATGGTATGCACTGATGCATTGCTCATGCACACAACCTGTTCGATGAAATGACTAACTGTTTAAACAGATGCACAATGACGTCATATGCAAACACAATGTGACTTAGTATTTGCTATCAAAAACCATGCACTGCTCATGCACACAACATGTTCGATGAAATGACTGATTGCTTAAACAGATATACAATGACATCATATGCAAGCACAGTATGACGTATAGTAGTTGCTATCATCAAAACCATAACAGTAATCATGGTGCACACGTATTCAACATTCTCCCCCTTTTTGATGATGGCAACACTGTGAGTCATTATATGGTAGAAATAGCCAAGACAGCAAAGTTTATGACATATGTAACATGTGCAGCTCAAGATCCATGATATTGAAGCATGTGAATGCAGATATGTATGCATGGATATACGTATGCATGGAGAAGTAAAGTGTATGAATGCTATGCATAAACCCTCATCATAAATGAAGGTTCTCTCCCCCTTGGATTCTCCCATATCCACAATGCACTCTCCCCCTTTGACAACGCACAAAGGCAACATTAGGCAACATCTCCCCCTTTCTCCCAAGTCCACAGCAATGACTCACAACAAGACATTCTTCCCCTTTGCCAACAGCAAAAAGGAGGGATACGGTACAGTGGTTGACAAAAGTCCTAGAGATCAGAGTGGAATGGTAGTGAAAGAGTAAGCCATTATATGGAAATTGGAAACATGCCAGGAGCAATATATATGGTTCAAAGCTGATGAAAACCAAGATCATCAATATAGTTCAAAAGGCATCGACATCCATGGTTTAATAGAAATGAACCAGAAGCGCATATAATGACAGTGTTTAACCTTCCATTGTCTTATACATCCATATTCAAGAACTACAAAGGAAATAGCACAAAAACTAGTATTGAGGCTAAACAATCATGATTAGATCATGGAATTTTATGATCGCAGCAAATGTGATTTTCAGTATCTTTTGTATTTGAAGGCACAAGACTCATATTTTACGAGCAGTCTAGTCTAGTACATGCCTCCTAACCGTAAGAATACACGTTGTTTAGACGCCAGTATTCCTAGGTATTTGGTAAGACTGACTGTTATGCTTCAAAATAAACAGAGATAGCAAAGTCACGTCATGACATATCCGATCTCATTTCTTTGATGAGAGGATATATTTCTCAGCAATTATGCTAGTGCTCTGTCTAGAGTCTAATATTATTAAGACAGAGATAACAGGGGCACATCATGACATATCATCCGTCATTTGATTTGATGACGTGACATATTTCTCCGTACAATAATATCATTGCTCTGCAAATTGATTTTCAAGAATTCCAGCTCATCAAGATGTTTAGAAACAATACTAAGCTCTAGAGTATCACCAAGATTGTCATGAAGTCTGGATTTTCAGATTTCAGGTAGTCATTCAAGACATAACATGTAGTCTTTAGTTAAAGTCTATTAAAACTACAGAACATAGATGATTTCAAACAAGATATATCAGAACTACAAGGAAATCATTAAATCTGAACCATTTTCAGTGAATGGACAATCATTAGGGCATATAATAGAAAGCTCTTACACCGTAGTGATGTCTGTCTCTTGAACTTATTATCACACTGGAGGCCATTGAGGTTCAGATGCAAAAAGGACAGATGAACCAAGAAAAAACAACACGACTCCCCCTAAGAATATACAATGAATGCACTCAAGGAGTTATGTAGGCAGTCAAATAGAATGACGAATGTCAAGGAGAGGTTTACTTGAACCATGCAGGGGTTGACCTGATCAAACATGAATGTAGCAGACATGAAATGCATGAACCAACACATGATTTTTCACTTGTGAAATGTAACATAATGAACATGAAACATATGCATGAATGTTGCACAAGGACAACTCCCGCTTACTATATGACCTATATGCGACATTGACACATGGTACTTGGCGGAGGTGAAACCTCACGCATATTGAGTGCTTCCAGACAAGCATAGCCTGCCTTTCCATACATCAACATTTGATATACCATGGCCGTGCAAGAGTGAAATGATGTAAAATGATTCAAGCTAGATTGATGTTGACTCCCCCTAAATACATGCATGGGTTGGTAGTGAAATATGCAGCCTTAGACTTATGTGAATACACAATGCAATGAAGATGCTGCGAAATGATTGTGCATTTTTGTGTCTTCTAAACATGATGTGCATTAAAGTATGTGAGATCAAAAGATGATGCAAACACACATGAATGCAACTTAATGATGATGCCAAAAGACACCCCATTTGAACAATGTTAACATGAATAACGAGTTGAAAATGCAGCCATGGTATGCATCATCAAAACCAAAATTCAAGCATTTGATGTGGCTGATAGTGAGACTTATGCAACTCATCATCACAATAACTTCATCAGCATAACAAGTTTTTCATGAGTTAAATAGTTGAAATCAAGCATGGTGTGAATAAGTTATCTAGCTCAAAAGTTCATCTCACACCATGGGAGTTTTACATTTCAAAGAGCAATTCAGTTTGCAGAATCTAATGACATTGGGCAGACGTATGATGCAATATTTACATGTTAAGACTAAATATGAAAAAATATATTTACATACCTGTGCCTTGAGCTTTTATTTACCTGACCATTCATTTCTCAGCTCCAAGGCATCTTGCACACAAAATTCTCATTTGGAATTTTTAGGTACCCAAGCTTGCTTGGGTCCTTGTGGTTTAGCAACATGTTTAGCATCTTGGCCCATCTTTTTCAGAGCAATCATATCATCCTCCCTCATTGTGAGGCAATCATATATCTCAGGCCCATTTTTTCCACAATAGAAACAACACACAAAAGATTGATTTTTCATTTTATGTTCATGTGTGTGTGCATGTGGACTATACTTTTGTGGACGAGCATGATTCTTACCTTTTATTGTATGAGGGTGGTGTCTTTCTTTCAGATGCCATCATTCTTGGTTAGTGTGACCAGTCTTACCATAATGAAGGCAGCAAAGAGAAGCATTTTTGTTGAAGACCATGGGGAGTGTCGACCTGTCTGAATGAGAATGTCGACACTTCTGATTCTCCATGCGATTCTGTGCAGAGTCATGCTGACCAGGCCCTCTACCAGTGTTGACCTGTTTCTTTCCTTGTCCTTTCACTTGATCTCCTGCTCTAAGCTCATCATTTCTCAAGATAAAATAATCATACACAGTGTGACCATGTTTACCACAATAATAACAATTGACATTCATTTTGTGGAAGGCATGATATTTAGCATTGGACATGTTATGGTGCATGTTTGGATAAGCATGCTGAATTTTACTTTTCTTTCGAGCAGTGTGCCCTATTTGGTGACCACAGGAAGTGGTGGCTTCCGGTGAGCCAGAATCTTAGATTTGGGCAAACATTGACAGGAAATCATTCAAACTTTGAATTTCATTTTCAAGTGAGGAAATGTGCTGTTTAGATTGAACAAGGCCCTCTTCGCATGCTGCCAATTGCTCATTGAGCATGGCGTTTACTGCTTTAAGATTTTGATTTTGTTGTTCTAAAGCATGCAAAGTTTCAGAGTGATCTTCAATGACAGATTTACCTTTTTCATGTGCAGCCAGTTTTTCATGCAATTCTTCTTCAGCTTTTTTATGTTCAATTTTCTTTTCTAACAACTCTCTATTCTCTTCTTTCAGAGAATCAATCAGTTTTTGTTGCCATTCAAGATCATCATGGAGACCAACATTTATGTTTCTCAAGAATGAACATTTTTCACATACAAAATTAGCAGAGCATGAAACAGAATTTTTGTTTCCTTCAATCAACTTCTCATGATAGATTAGCCCATCGGCCATAGTTTGATCATTAGAGATTGACTTAGGTTGGTTTTGAAGTTTTATTACAATTTCTTCCAACCTAGTGATTTCATCATGAAGATTTTCATTTTCTTCCCTTAGACATGCAATGCTTTGTTTATGCGTATCTAGATCAACTGAGAGAGTGTTGTTAAGCTCTTTAAAAACAGAACACTTTTTACAAATCGAGCTTTCATTTTGGTTAATTTTCTTGAGATCCTTTTTCAAATTTTTGTTTTCTGTTTTTACCTTTTTGTATTGTGTGATCAATTCATCATAGGCTTCCATAAGCTCTTCAAAAGTGAATTCCTCGGAGTCAGAGTTTACCTGTGATGAGGATGTATTGCCGGACTGTTCTGCACGGTCGGCCATGAAGCATTCTTATTTTTGTTCCTTCCCTTCATGGATTTTCACCAACTTATCCAATACTTGCTTGGCTGTGCTGCAAGAGGACACAAGATGAGTTAGTCTTAGATCAACTGTAGCTGTAATTAAGTTATATGCAAGACGATTATCATTGTGTTTGGTCTCATGTTCGGCTAACCAATCAATTGAATTTGATGGCAGCTCATGAGGACCATTGTATATAAGAGTCCACAATTGTGGATCTATAGAGCTAACATAGATGAACATTCTTCAAACCCATGTAGAAAAATCTGAACCATCATAAATGGGCGGAGAAGCCATCGAAGCATGTGTAGCATATGAAGCCATCTAAATAACAAACACCGAGATCTTTCCCTGCAGATCGTTGGATCTGGGAATGACAGAGCCTAGCTCTGATACCACTTGTTGGGTCCCGCGAGGTGTAAACGGATCTAGAAGGGAAGGGTTGAATAGATCCTATCAAAAACTTTGGCCTATTTAAAACTCTTAGCTCTCGGAAGCAAGAACCACTCCTATAAAGTGAATGAATCACTTAGACACAATGCACAGCGGAATTAAGTAGAGTGGCACAGAGCATGCAATAGCTTGCAACAACCGTACGTGTGTGTATGCTATGTTGATCACTCAAAGTTCATGTGTGCATGAATGCAGTGGTGATCAACTAAGGTGCATGCGAGTCTAAGCTGGGGAAACACTTAGCAATACTTTCACCTTGGCACCTGTGTGCAAAGGGTGCAGCAGGCCGCCCAAGGGATGCAGTCAAAGTGCTAAGCTCAATTAAACCATAGATAGAACTGAAGGTACAAATCTGAGTGCTTGAGTGTGTAAACAAGATTATCAAGTATGGAACCACACGAACCTGTGAATGTGGTTAGAAGATATAGGGCAATCACACACAATAAACAACCCATAACACAGGGATTTTTAAGGTGGTTCGGTTGCAACCCCACAACCTACGTCCACCCCTCACCAAAACCCGGTGAGGCTTCCTTGCTGACTCACAGCTTGACCGGGGACACGCCCCAAACCACAGAACAGAGAAAACCCACTTTGTATCTTCCTACACACAAAGCCGGCAGGGACGGCTACACCGCAGATCGGAGAACTCCCGATTACCTTCCTACTAACCACCGGTAGGGATGATCTTCAGTTTCAATAGATTGAATGAAATGAAGAAAGAACAAGATGAAAATGCTCAAACAAGATATATAGATATGCTAGAATGAACTAGATCTTATCTGAGATTCTTGGATCTTGAATCTGTTGAGAATTTGATCTTCCTTTGATCCTTTTGAGTTGATGGAGCAGATATAGGATGTAGCTTGATCTTTCCTTTGAATCTCCTTGAGTTGATGAAGAAGAATATTGGATGTAGCTTGATCTTTTCTTGAATCTCCTTGAGTTGATGAAGAGGTGTATGGATGTAGCTTTGATCACCTTTGAGAGCCTTAAATGCTTCTTGCTTGCTTGGAGGTTGCTTGGCTTCAGATCTGAGCTTGAATCACCTTGGAAGGATGAAGAACTCCAGCCCGAAGTACTGTTCACGCAGGTGCTACAGTACCCTCGAAATGGCCTCCCTTGAGCTCTCTTTGATTCACTTCATCAACTTTATCAACTAGGGTTTCTAACCCTCTTGTATTGGTTTTATAGACTTTGAATGGTCTATAGACAAGCCCCAGACCAGATCCACAAATCATGGGTGATTAGGTGACTTTTGGATTAAACAAATCCATGTTGAATGGCCCTTTTTGAAGTGGAAAACAAAGTCAACATTGGTTGGCTCGGGGCTGGCGGTCGACCTGTGGTAGGTGGCGGTCGACCTCTACTGAGAAATACTGTAGATTGGTGAGCCCTGGGATTTTTGGTCGACCGCTACTGGCTGGCGCTCGACCTGCAGCTGAAACTCGTGCAAGTTGGCATCTGCTGGCTAGGGCGGTCGACCGCCCCTGTGCTGGCGGTCGACCGCCAGCTGGGCAGAACCCGGGCTTGCCCGGGTCAGTCCGTTATCCGCTTTAGCTCCATCGTTCAACTCCATTAGCAGCCCGTGCATGTTTGTGGCATCACCCTTGACAGTATAGAAGGTATCAACTGAGTCTTTAACCTTGGATTCTCTTGGCTATACTTCTTTGTGCATTTGACCTTGGCTATTGATGGATGTGTGGACTTTGTGTGCATGTATGAACTCTGTACAGACTTAACACCTTGAGCATGCATGAGCCTGTACAGACTTGCTTCATGAACGTACAGACTTGGTAACTTGATGCACGAACACAACAGAACACAATGTATAGACTTGTGTTGCAGCCATCAACCAACGTACATACTTGGAGTTTGTGCTAGCAGCCAACGTACAGACTTGCTGATGTATAGACTTGCTGGCTATATAGACATGCTGGCTGTATAGACTTGCTAATGTATAGACTTGCTGGCTGTATAGACTTTCTGATGTATAGACTTGCTGGCTGTATTGACTTGCTGATGTATAGACTTGCTATTGAAGGATGTATAGATTTGATGTGCCTGCAACAGAATGATGTATAGACTTTGAGTTGCAGAATGTATAGACTTAGTAATGAAGATGAATGGAGAATGTATAGACTTTGCATGGCAAGCTATGCAACCAATGCCAATGTATAGACTTTATGTGTAGCAGCATAAGAGATGCACCAACTATATGAATGAACCAATGCAAGATATGAACAATGGTATGCACTGATGCATTGCTCATGCACACAACCTGTTCGATGAAATGACTAACTGTTTAAACAGATGCACAATGACGTCATATGCAAACACAATGTGACTTAGTATTTACTATCAAAAATCATGCACTGCTCATGCACACAACATGTTCGATGAAATGACTGATTGCTTAAACAGATATACAATGACATCATATGCAAGCACAGTATGACGTATAGTAGTCGCTATCATCAAAACCATAACAGTAATCATGGTGCACACGTATTCAACATTCTCCCCCTTTTTGATGATGGCAATACTGTGAGTCATTATATGGCAGAAATAGCCAAGACAGCAAAATTTATGACATATGTAACATGTGCAGCTCAAGATCCATGATAGTGAAGCATGTGAATGCAGATGTGTATGCATGGATATACGTATGCATGGAGAAGTAAAGTGTATGAATGCTATGCATAAACCCTCATCATAAATGAAGGTTCTCTCCCCCTTGGATTCTCCCATATCCACAATGCACTCTCCCCCTTTGACAACGCACAAAGGCAACATTAGGCAACATCTCCCCCTTTCTCCCAAGTCCACAGCAAGGACTCACAACAAGACATTCTCCCCCTTTGCCAACAGTAAAAAGGAGGGATACTGTACAGTGGTTGACAAAAGTCCTAGAGATCAGAGTGGAATGGTAGTGGAAGAGCAAGCCATTATATGGAAATTGGAAACATGCCGGGAGCAATATATATGGTTCAAAGCTAATGAAAATCAAGATCAATAATATAGTTCAAAAGGCATCGACATCCATGGTTTAATAGAAATGAACCAGAAGCGCATATCATGACAGTGTTTAACCTTCTATTGTCTTATACATCCATATTCAAGAACTACAAAGGAAATAGCACAAAAACTAGTATTGAGGCTAAACAATCATGATTAGATCATGGAATTTTATGATCGCAGCAAATGTGATTTTCAGTATCTTTTGCATTTGAAGGCACAAGACTCATATTTTACGAGCAGTCTAGTCTAGTACATGCCTCCTAACCGTAAGAATACACGTTATTTAGACACCAGTATTCCTAGGTATTTGGTAAGACTGACTGTTATGCTTCAAAATAAACAGAGATAGTAAAGTCACGTCATGACATATCCGATCTCATTTCTTTGATGAGAGGATATATTTCTCAGCAATTATGCCAGTGCTCTGCCTAGAGTCTAATATTATTAAGACAGAGATAACAGAGGCACATCATGACATATCATCCGTCATTTGATTTGATGACGTGACATATTTCTCCGTGCAACAATATCATTGCTCTGCAAATTGATTTTCAAGAATTCCAGCTCATCAAGATGTTTAGAAACAATACTAAGCTCTAGAGTATCACCATGATTGTCATGAAGTCTGGATTTTCAGATTTCAGGGTAGTCATTCAAGACATAACATGCAGTCTTTAGTTAAAGTCTATTAAAACTACAGAACATAGATGATTTCAAACAAGATATATCAGAACTACAAGGAAATCATTAAATCTGAACCATTTTCAGTGAATGGACAATCATTAGGGCATATAATAGAAAACTCTTACACCGTAGTGATTTCTGTCTCTTGAACTTATTATCACACTGGAGGCCATTAAGGTTCAGATGTAAAAAGGACAGATGAACCAAGAAAAAATAACACGACTCCCCCTAAGAATATACAATGAATGCACTCAAGGAGTTATGTAGGCAGTCAAATAGAATGACGAATGTCAAGGAGAGGTTTACTTGAACCATGCAGGGGTTGACCTGATCAAACATGAATGTAGCAGACATGAAATGCATGAACCAACACATGATTTTACACTTGTGAAATGTAACATAATGAACATGAAATATATGCATGAATGTTGCACAAGGACAACTCCCCCTTACTATATAGCCTATATGCGACATTGACACATGGTACTTGGCGGAGGTGAAACCTCACGCATATTGAGTGCTTCCAGACAAGCATAGCCTGCCTTTCCATACATCAACATTTGATATACCATGGCCGTGCAAGAGTGAAATGATGTAAAATGATTCAAGCTAGATTGATGTTGACTCCCCCTGAATACATGCATGGGTTGGCAATGAAATATGCAGCCTTAGACTTATGTGAATACACAATGCAATGAAGATGCTGCGAAATGATTGTGCATTTTTGTGTCTTCTAAACATGATGTGCATTTTTGTGTCTGTAGACCTGATGTAGAGGCACTCAAACCTGTAAATAAAAAATATCGTGAGCAAACCAATGTGCATATTCACTACTCATTTATCTAAGAATTTAAATAAACATACCTGCAGTTTTTGGCGTGGGCGGTGTTGACACCCGTTTTTAACCCACAAGTTGCGTTATTTCTCTTATTCATCATTTTTGATGTCCCGAATTACCCATTATTTTGGAGCCTTCCTTGGACGGATTTTGAGCCTATTTCATTATTCCATAGCCTTTGAACTTCGGAGATCATGATTTCTTATAGCTCTAGAGCTTATCTTATCAACTTCTGGCTTCCAAGTCAGCTTACGGCCCATTTAGGTCGGCTTCCATCAAGCATTCGACTCTCTTTTGCTGCGCAGTCTTGAAGACAGTCCTTTTTCATCCCCTTCCTTTCCTCTATTCAAAATGTGCCCTTCACCAAAATTGTTCTTGTTTTCGATATCTACAAATTATTCTTCTATACTATTGGCCAGTTCTGTCCCAATTTCAAGTTATTTGCATTTTTCTGGAGTGCTATGCTATTCACCTGCGTCCCAGAATTCTTCCTCTCTGTTTTAGCCCCATTTTCTCCTTCTTCCGCTCGTATTTTCATCTTGCTCTCTTCATAAAAGTTGTTCATCTTTCTATTATCTACAATTTCTTCTTCTACAATTGTCACTAATTCTGCACCATTGTCAAGATATGATCCGATTTCCAAAGTCACGTAAAGTCTACCCAGAAATCTTCCTCCAGCAGTCAAGCGGTCTATTAATAGACCGCTAGGCCGCAAGAAACGGTCCTATATTAGACCGTTTGCCCCAAACTTGTCCGAAATCATCCCGTTCGACCCCTGGAGCCTTGCGTGCACCCCCTAGACCGTTTGCCATCCCCTAACGGCCCTACGATAGACCGCTAAGGCCGCCCGAGAGTCCAGCTCGCGCTGGACTCTATCTCCAAAACCTGATCAACGGGGGCTGCTTCAAATGATCATATCTTCTAGAATACTCATCCAAATTGATCCCTGTTTATTTCTATCTCTTGTCCTTTATATTATCTCGAGTTTGATCTATAGAACTTGTATTTTCATTGGCTATATCTCTCAGAATCTTGGTCGAAAGATTGAGATTTAGGTGTCCTGGTACAAGTCAAACTCTATTTTTTGAGCAACAGGGCCTCCTTGCGGCGAGCATATCTTCTAGAATCCTCCTCCAAATCGAGTCCCGTTTGTTCCTATCTCTTGTCCTTAGTATTATCTCGAGTTTGATTCATAGAACTCGATTTATCTTGGACTATATCTCCAAGAATCATGAGAGGAAGTTGGAGCTTTCTCTGAAAACTCTATATAAACTATCCAGTTCGCAGTGGCGACGGGGGGCTCTTCTTCGGTTCGGGGCGAAGCCATGCTGCACCGCCGACTCAATCCTTCGACCCTGACTTGAATAGGGAAGTATTGGCTTTCCAATGCATCCTTTTGGGCTTGATTTCGTGGTCTATACTCTTAGTTCTATTCCTCTTAAAATCACAAATCATCACAAAATACTATTTTTCTGCTACATATGCATTTTTGCATCATCGTTTTCTCTCTATTCTCTCAATCAAATTTCATGATTTCAAATCCTATGCATGCACAACACATACACCTATTATTTCCACCCTTCCACAGGGGTTAAAACCTCCCCCTGGTGAGTTTGCCCTCAATTTCTACCCTTACTTTATCACTGCGGGATTGATGCTACACATGCATGTTCTGATGGGTTTTTATCCTTGTTTTGGCTTTGTTTTGTAGGTGAAACATGAATGAACGTGAGGCCTTCTTCATCTAGCCGGCTGGAAGGAGAAGAGGTTCGATTCCACAAGTTCCCCGCGTCCCGTTGCTTGCACGCGATCAAGTCTTCATCTTTCCAAGGTACACGGTGCCGTTCCTTTCATCCCTTCATCCCTTCGGCGTTGTTGCAACTTTGGTGGCGATCACGGTACGTTTCCATATCTATTTCCCCCCTTTTGTTCATACTTTCATGCCAGTTCATGCTTGTTCATGTTCATACACACATAGTTAGTTGAAGGGGGTAGGTAGAATTATTAAACAATCTACAAGTTTTTGACGATCACGGTGGGACACCTAGTGCCCATCACATTTATTCATGCCTTTTTGCAAGTTGGGTGTTGGTTTGTGCATGTTTAGATAGCTTTTCCTTCATTTTCCCACTGTTCTGGGCGTTTTCGAGTCTGTTCGGGCATAGCGGTCGCCTCTAGGACCACTTGGAAAGCCTAACGGTCGTCACTGGACCGCTAGGGGCTCTCTGGTTGCCTGGTGGTCTTATGTTAGACCGCAAGGGGTCAAGAAACGGTTGTTTGGTAGACCACTTTCGAATTCTGGCAGGTCTGCGCGCAGTGCTCACGGGGCCATGTTCGTTGAGGCATAACTTTTGATCCCGGAGTCCAATTGCGCTTATTTTTATTCCATTGGGTAGCCCTTTGTATTGTCTTTCCATCTATATATTACTTGCACTATTTGGGTCACATTTGCATATTTTAATATTGTCCAACTTTTTGAGTTTTCTGCATAAGTTCTGCAGGCAGGTGCGGGGACAGGTTTACAGGTACATCTTTACTCAGTGATTTGACTACCTTCTCGATGTCTGATTGCACTGATTTTTGTTCCATTGGATAGTCCTTTGTATTTTCTTTCCATCCATAGCTTATTTGCATTATTTGGGTCTCATTTGCTTAGTTAAACATTGTCATCATTTTAGCATTTTATTCATAAAATCTGCATGTGGTCTGTGCACAGGTTCGCGGGAGCAACTTTCTTGGAGGATTTGATTGACCTCCCGAGGTCTGATTGCTCTATTCATGAGCTCGTTGTGTAGACTTTTGTATTGTCTTTCCATCCATATACTAATTGCATCATTTGGGTCACGTTTGCTTAGTTAAAAATTGTCATCATTTTAGCATTTTGTCCATAAAATCTGCATGTGGTCTGCGCACAGATCACGAGGGCAACTTTGCTCAGTGATTTGATTGACCTCCCGAGGTCAGATTGATATGTTATTGGGTCCGTTGTGTAGACCTTTATATTATCTTTCCATCCATATACTATTCGTCTTATTTTGATCATGTTTGCATAGTTTAATTTTGTCTTGATTTTCTAGTTTTAGGCTAGAAATTGCATGCACTCGGTGCACATAGAGCCATGCATTGCATATCATAGTCACATTCCTACCTTGATAAGTGATCCTCTCACCTCCATATTCCTTGGGGTCGACTAGGTGATCTTATCCGGGACCTCCATAAGTCCCCGCGAGCCGTGGATTACCACATAGACGCCGGGCCGGTTGTACATTTCCACCCCTTAGGCTTACATTTTGCATACGTGCGAGAGAATTAACCTTAGTCAACCCAAAGTCTGAACCTTATTCTTATAGGATTCCTATCTTGAGGGAATTATTATTAATTCAAATCATTAAAAGGTCTATTAAAATCCTTAAAATATTTCTCATCATATCAACTTGTGTGACTTGGGTGAAAACTCTCACATTGTTTGTGTTATTTGGGATTGTCCAAGCCCATTAGTGGTTTTTATGTTGCATTCTTTCATCATCCACATGTTTTGTTGTTGTTAGGCCCACTTAGGTCTGTCCATTTTGTGTGTCTATTCTCTAGTCCATTGTCCCTTGGTCCGTTCTCCATTCGTCTTGGCGTTAGTGGGTCAGTCCCCTCTTGTCCTCGAACCCATTAAGCCATTGCTTCCCCACCTGTATTCTTCTTGATATCCTTGTATTAAGTCTCCATTTGCCCTCATGGAGCATCATTCCAACCCCTTGTATCATTCTTTTTCCCAATCTTCTACCTACTCCCGCGTGGAATCCTCTTCCCACGCGGGCCCATCTTCCCGTGGTCCCTCTGACCCGTCTGAGGAACAGGCTATCTCATGGCCCATCTTTCAAGCCTTGTTCACCAAATGGACCTAGTCCAGGCCCAACATCTCATTGCATCTCATCTTAATGGGCCTTCTTCTCATAATGGGCCCTCTTCCCTTCATGGGCCTCTTCCTTCTCCTTCATATGCTGCTGGCCTAATTGCTAATGGGCCTTATTCTCTTAATGGGCCTCATTCTTCTGCCCATGTTGCTGCTGGCCCATTCAACCCATATTCCAATATCTCTTCCATGCCCGCATATCCTTCCATTCCCAGAATGTGCCTTTCTTCTTCTCAGCCCGGATCCTCTTATCCGGCCCATTACCATCATCCTGGTCCGAATTCACAACCTCTTGCTCAAGTTGGCCCATATTCTTCTCGATCTCTCCCTACCCAGGAGATGATTGCTCAAACCCAACGCCAGCTTGATGAACTTCAACGTCAAATCGATCCCAAATCCACCTTAAGTATTCCATTTGCATTTCAAGGTATTCGGCTTCCGCCATCTTCACAAATTCCTGCATATCGCCGTTATGGTGAAGTTGGTGACCCGTGTGTGCACTTAAAGGAGTTTCTTTATGAGTCGGCCCAGTTTCGACATGACCAACGCTTAATGGCCTATCTATTCGGTCTGTCTTTGGAAGGCCCGGCTCGGGATTATTTCTTCTCTCTTACGCTAGAGCAAGTTGTAAATTTCCAAGCTATGTAAGAGAAGTTCATTCAGCAGTTTCAGGACCAGGTTGGGCCCAAGTATTCCATGGTGGATCTGGCCCACAAGAAGATGAAGCTCGACGAGGAATTCTCTACTTTTGCTGAACGCTGGCATCGCTTGGCCGCGCAAGTCCCGGGGCACATTCCGAAGGGAGAGCAAATCAAGATGCTTATATCCAATGCAACGCCCGAATATCGCTTCATCTTAGACCTCAACGACATTACCTCCTGGCAAAAATTATACAGCCGAGCCCACTTCATTTGCCAACAAATCCAAGGTTCCCTTGACCTCGAGTCTCCAACATCCACCTCCACTTACACCTGAGGACGTGCCAGCCCTACGCTCCCATGAGTCAGCCCGCCATGAGTCAGCCTTCCGCCGCATATCCCTCCACGAGCCAACCTCCCGCCTCTACATACCCATATGCCTCCGCATATCAACCTTTCATGAGTCAGCCTCCCATCCCCGCATACCCGCATCCGCCGCCACCCCCGGTCAAGGGAATACCACATCCTGAGCAAGTAGATGCCGTCTATATACCCCCTCACCATGCTCCACATATGCCTTCACCAAATCCCTCCACTAGTTGCCATGCACCATTGCCTACTCAACCCCCACAACCTTCTTCATTACCTTCCCATATCCCTCGGCATCCACCTTGCCCGAAGCAGGCTCCTTTTCTTCCATTGCCGGAGTGTTTCACTGATATCTTTCGGGCTTTGATGGCCACTCACGCGTTGCCGCTCTCTCTGGTTGTGCCTTGCCAACCCGTGGTTGGGAATATGCATCGATTCTATGAATTTCACCGCCAGCAAGGGCATTTGGTTGAGGATTTCCCCGAGTTCCGAGATTATGTTTATGATCTGGAAGCTAAGAAAAGGATTGATTGGGCCGCTATTCACAAAGTCATTTTACATCTTTGCAGCCAACAACAACAGCAAGAAGTGCCGCCCGGGCAGCCGTCTTCGTTACTTCGAGACCAGGGGCACCCCTGTGATTCTTCGTCTAGCATTGCACCCGCTCTATCACCTGTTCCATTACCTACACCATTTTCTACCCCGTCTCCACAACCTCCACAAACCCAAGCCTCCGCTCAGGCTAGTGATACCTCCACTACCGCTGCCACTTCCACTCCGAACGTCGCGCAACGTATTATATCGATACGCTGACGATGGGTGCCACGATCTTCCCCTTTACCTTCCCCTTTGCCTCCGTCACCGCCTCCATCTCCTCCCTCGCCTCCATCTCTACCTCCTTTTTCGTCCCCCGAACCTGAGAAAGCTACCCCTACACTTACACCTTTACCATCTCCTACACCTCCACCTTTGCCTTTGCCTCCACCTAAGCCTATCATTGCCGCTATCCCTCCACCACTAGCATTGCCTTTACCCCCACTTACGCCTTCTAAACCTTCGCCTCCGCCTTCTAAACATATTACCTCCACTTCTCCATCCATTTCCACCCCACGGAGCGGGTGTGCGTTACCCATGGTGCCCCTCGGGTCTGGTCCCCAAGGAGATAATAAGCCAAGTCAGGATGATTTAGTGTCGACCGTGCATTTCAAGATTCAGGATTTTATCTGTCAGATGCCGGTCCGCGTCCTGGTCGCTGGTTATTTTGGTGATGATGCGCCTCTACTTTCAAAGATGACAGTTGCTAAGAAGAGTTCCCTTGAGTTGATGCCAGTTTCTTCCCGAGCAAGGCCGGTGGCAATCTCTTTGATCTCCAGAGAGTTCACCGTTGATGCTATTATTTCTCCTCGCTCTATTGCCATTCAGATGACAGGCCAAGAAGGGTTCTCTACCCGTGTTGTGCTAACTCATACGGCTGCCAAGCAGATTATGGATTCTATGTTCAAGGGGCAATTGGTCGTATCTTCTGCACTTTTCAAGGATATTCTGCACTTGTTATGCAATCTTCCTCGATTTATTAGCAAGCCGGCCATGTCAACGCCGTGTATTACTCTCCCTCAGCTTCACCCGTCTCTTCTATCAAGGGAGTTGTACTTCAAGGTTGAGTTCCGAGTGGAGTTGCCGAATCTCATGCTTCAAGTGCCGAGAGACAAAACCCCGTGGGTTTGTGATATTCATCACTACAAAGGGTTACTTGTCCAAGAATGTCCACCTACTGTTGTTAGCACTGGGTGTCTAGGGGCAACCACCCTAGCAAAGCTGTATATTTATAATCAGGCTAGGTCGTCTGCCAGATGGGCTCGTTATTTGAGAAGACATTGCAAGTCGAGAAAGCCAAGGATTCGAGCCCGCGCCAGGCGGGTCCATTACAAGCCAGTTTCCGCTAAGAATAGGCGGCGACGTAGGTTCAAGAGCCATCAGTTGTGCATTCAGGGGTCCACCTCTTCCTCCCCTTCCTTTCATTCATCCTTCCTTTTACTCAGTTCCCACCCTTGGGTGGTGTACCTTCCTCCATCTGATCATATTTCCATCATTTTCTCCTCCTTCTGTAGGTCCGTGCGTCCCCATTCCTCTCCTTTTTCTCAGAATCCTCCAAAATTTCCCTCCTCTCACAATTCTAGGCCTCGGCCTATGTCTTTTCATCCCGATCTCCGGACATCTCCCAATTCTTCTCCTCCAGTATCTCCGGGTTCCGTCTCTAATTCTCCTTCCCCGACCCCGTTGGGTGATTTTCACTTTTATTCCCCGACCCTGTCGGGTGTCTATGTCTCTTCTTCCCCGACCCTGACGGGTGATTCTAATTCTCCTTCCCCGACCCCGTCGGGTGATTTTCACTATTATTCCCCGATCTTGTCGGGTGTCTATGTCTCTTCTTCCTCGACCTTTTCGGGTGTTTCTCATTCTCCTTCTATGACCCTGTCGGATGATTCCCATTCCTCCTCTCCGACCGCGTCTGATGATTCTTCTTCTTCTCTTTCCATTCACTCCTCCTTACCCTTTTGGGGTCATTACCCTTTTTCTTGCTATTTTCGAGGCTTTAGCCCGCCTTGATCTCAGCTAATCTTTGCTTATTCTGTATCTGGTTCCTTGTTATCAGGGCCTCTGTACCTTAATGAGGGAGTTCTAACCCTCGTCTCTCTTCCTTTTTATCCTTCTTCGTGCAGTATGATGTCCATCGCTCCTCCGTGTCGAGGAATCTTGAAACCTTGTTATCCTCTCATCTTTGTCCTGTCAAGTAAGGAATAAAAAACTCATGCTTTTCAAAGCTTGATGATCAAGCTCTCGGTTCAGGATGCTACTTCTACGCTATGGATTTACAAGGTATCTTTATTTTGCGTAAGAATATGCTATCATTTCCATTATTACTTCATGTGCATGGTTATAATGTAGTTTCCTCAACATGTTTGAGTGGCTTTTAGAAATTTGCTTAGTTAAGCTCAGTCAAAATAAGTTTGCTTCTGCAGCATCCTTAGGCTGGTGATAGCTCCGCACTGGGAGTATAGTTTCTTTCCCCCATCGTTGAGGGTGTCCTTTTGTATGCGTTTTTCACACACTTCACGGCAAGCCATTGCCGATCTCTCTGAGTAACACCATTGCTGCTTTTGCCATACCATGGGTATATACAAAGGTCTTTTCTTTTCTCTTCTCGGCCGTGTGCAGGGGCAAGAGATTGATGGATGAGATGACCAACCTAGGTGCACCCTAATATGAGAGAGGTCTCAAATAGGGGCAGTCTTGACCCTCGAAAAATGAGATTTCATGCTAAATCTAGCCAATAAGGGTTGTCAAAAAAAATGAGAGATGAATCAATAGCAAAATTATGAAATTAAAGGCATGACAAGAGTGGCAGTACATTTCCCCGCGGGACGTCATGAGCCCGGTCGCATGCGTGCCTGATAAATATGGGTCTCATAATCAAAGACACAAAGCCCCGACGCAACAGACTGTATCTTTAAGGGGTAGTGCCTTAGAAGGAATTCAAGTCCTGATATCTCACATCCTGCATAAAGCTTATCTCTAATTTTCTTCTGCTTCTCCCTCTTAGGCTGGGTTGTATCCCGGGTATGGCCTTAGTAGGGGCACCATTTTTGGAGGCGGTTGGTTGTGGTAAGCCACCCTTAAATGCACGCCCTGCTTAAGGGAAGTCTTCAATGAAAGGGGGGAGATGACGATCCTTGGCCAGTAGTTTGAGCCCGTCTTTGGGTGCTGCGGATTGCTATTCAAAAAAAAAAGAAATATTGCTCAACATCCAAAAAAATGAGATATTGTTCAAAATCCAAAAAAAATAGATATTGTCAAAATTTTCAAAAAAAATTAGATATTGTCAAAATTCCAAAAAATGAAATATTATTCAAAATATAAAAAAATCAAATATTGTTGAAAATTTAAAAAAAATCAAAAAATTACAAAAATTAAAAAAATGTTTATCTTTTTGTTCCTTTCTATCTATTTATTTTGAGGACAGATACGTGATCTGTTTGCTAAGTGTGCAGGTTGCAGGTACTCAAGCCTTCCTTACTCCATATTTTGTTCTATCTATCTCCTGTTCACGACTTCTGATCTGTTCTCTCTTCTTCAATCTATATCTCTCGATCTGTTCTGAAGCTTGTGTCCTTCTTAGCTACTGTCTCACTTCACCATGTCTCTATGAGAGGGCTTTGCCTCACGACTATGAACCTGCCGGTTCTGCTTCATTCTGATCTTGGGCTTTGATTGAAGGGCGTATCTTGTCATGTCTTTCGTCCCACCGTGTCCTTGTCACGTGTTTATGTCCCTCCGTGTCATCCCACAAATGTTGTTTTGTCCCTCACCGCATGTTGTTAGTTGTCTTGCATATGTTGTTAGTCGTCCCTCTATGTCCCGTGTGTTGTCCCGGTCGTATGGTCATCCCTCATATTCTTGTCCCAGCCGTGTGTTGTCCCACCGCGTTGTTATCTTGTCCCACCATGTTCATCGTGCATACATGTGGTTTGTTCATGCCATTGCATATATGTGCTTGTTTGTCTTTGTTATGTTATGTTGAATTATTTTCCATTCATTTGATCGTTATGTCATGTTGTGTTGTCTGTCGTTCAGTTGATGGTTATCTTGCCTTCGTTATGTTTATGCTTACTTATTTGTCATGTTTGTCTTATTTGAAAATTCAGAAAAATTAGAAAAATCCAAAGAAAAATGTTGTTTCGCTTGGCAGGTAAGTCAGGTATGGCTCTCTATCCCTGCTCACTGTTGCATTACTTTATGTTATCTATATTATTATAGCCTCTCAAGAACCGGCTGGTTGTTCGTATGTTTTGGGATCTGATGTTCCCCTTTAACAAAAATGATGATGATCTAAGAGCATACGGTTAATCGTTGGATAAGCCGTTAGTTTGAGTCAGGTGGGGGACGATGGACTCTGTCTCGCACGCCGTGGTTGCGGACGACTCTTGACCCCATCTTACTCAGTCTAGCAATAGTATCCTTGAGTACTTTCTATTTTATCTTTCTTTGCATTCGTTTTGATGATTTCTTTATTTTAGCCCAGCATGCATCATGTCATTTTGAGCACTCACGTCTCGTGATCCGTTTGAGGTTTCTCCTCAGCAATGGTTAATTGTGCTGTCTATCTCTTGGATAAGAGATTCTCATTCCACTCTGAATTTGAACGTTCTCCCTGATCTGCCCGCTTGGTCTGGTTGGCCGGCGTGATTCTTGTCTTGATTTTATCTCAATTTATCTTTCAGTTTTCCATCTCGTATGCTGTGTTTCCTTCCGACCCACTCATTGTCCGTGGATTGTGTCCCCAATGAGGCTGGTCACATTTCCTTTTCACCCTTAGTTTAGTTTTCTAGACAGGTCTCATCTGCGTCATTCATTCCTTGTGGTTAGTTCGGCGTTTTCGGGAGAATTCCTGTCGCTTGTTGGTTGTGACGGGTGTCATTTGTCTTGATGCCCACTTTTCAGTTCTCTCCGCTTCATCTCTGCTTTATCTCCATTTTCTATCGCTTTCATTTTCGCTCCATCTCCTTTCCACTCCGCCTCCGCGTCACTTTCGCTCGTTCCCTTGCAAAGCAGACATCAAGGAGGGACATCCGTTGACACCCGTTTTTAACCCACAAGTTGCGTTATTTCTCTTATTCATCATTTTTGATGTCCCGAATTACCCATTATTTTGGAACCTTCTTTGGATGGATTTCGAGCCCATTTTATTATTCCCTAGTCTTTGAACTTCGGAGATCATGATTTCTTATAGCCCTAGAGCTTATCTTATCAACTTCCGACTTCCAAGTCAGCTTACGGCCCATTTAGGCCGGCTTCCATCAAGCATTCGGCTCTCTTTTGCTGCGTAGTCTTGAAGATGGTCCTTTTTCATCCCCTTCCTTTCCTCTATTCGAAATGTGCCCTTCATAAAAGTTCTTCTTCTTTTCGATATCTACAATTTCTTCTTCTATGCTATTGGGCAGTTCTGCCCCGATTTCAAGTTATTTACATTTTTCTGGAGTACTGTGTGTTCACATGCGTCCCATAATTCTTCCTCTCTGTTCTAGCCCCATTTTCTCCCCCTTCCGCTCGTATTTTCATCTTTCTCTCTTCATAAAAGTTGTTCATCTTTCGTTATCTACAGTTTCTTCTTCTACAATTGTCACTAATTCTACACCGTTATCGAGATATGATCCGATTTCCAAAATCGCGTAAAGTCTACCCAGAAAGCTTCCTCCAACAGTCAAGCGGTCTATTAATAGACCGCTAGGCCCCAAGAAACGGTCCTACATTAGACCGTTTGCCCCAAACTTGTCCGAAATCATCCCGTTCGACCCCTGGAGCCTTGCGTTCACCCCCTAGACCGTTTGCCATCCCCTAGCGGCCCTACGATAGACTACTAAAGCCGCCCGAGAGTCCAGCTCGCGCTAGACTCTATCTCCAAAACCTGATCAACGGGGACTGCTTCAAATGATCATATCTTCTAGAATGCTCATCTAATTTGATCCCCGTTTGTTTCTATCTCTTGCCCTTTATATTATCTCGAGTTTGATCTATAGAACTCGGATTTTCATTGGCTATATCTCTTAGAATCTTGGTCAAAAGATTGAGATTTAGGTGTCCTGGTACAAGTCAAACTCTATTTTTTGAGCGACGGGGCCTCCTTGCGGCGAGCATATCTTCTAGAATCCTCCTCCAAATCGAGTCCCGTTTGTTCCTATCTCTTGTCCTTAGTATTATCTCGAGTTTGATTCATAGAACTTGATTTATCTTGGATTATATCTCCGAGAATCATGAGAGGAAGTTGGAGCTTTGTCTGAAAACTCTATATAAACTACCCAGTTTGCAGTGGCGACGGGGGGCTCTTCTTCGGTTCGGGGCGAAGCCATGCTGCACCGCCGACTCAATCCTTCGACCCTGACTTGAATAGGGAAGTATTGGCTTTCCAATGCATCCTTTTGGGCTTGATTTCGTGGTCTATACTCTTAGTTCTATTCCTCTTAAAATCACAAATCATCACAAAATACTATTTTTCTGCTACATATACATTTTTGCATCATCGTTTTCTCTCTATTCTCTCAATCAAATTTCATGATTTCAAATCCTATGCATGAACAACACATACACCTATTATTTTCACCCTTCCACAGGGGTTAAAAACCTCCCCCTGGTGAGTTTGCCCTTAATTTCTACCCTTACTTTATCACTGCGGGATTGATGCTACACATGCATGTTCTGATGGGTTTTTATCCTTGTTTTGGCTTTGTTTTGCAGGAGAAGCATGAATGAACGTGAGGCCTTCTTCATCTAGCCGGCTGGAAGGAGAAGAGGTTCGATTCCACAAGTTCCCCGCGTCCCGTTGCTTGCACGCGATCAAGTCTTCATCTTTCCAAGGTACACGGCGCCGTTCCTTTCATCTCTTCATCCCTTTGGCGTTGTTGCAACTTTGGTGGCGATCACGGTACATTTCCATATCTATTTGCCCCCCTTTTGTTCATACTTTCATGCCGATTCATGTTCATACACACATAGTTAGTTGAAGGGGGTGGGTAGAATTATTAAACAATCTAAAGGCAGTGCACTCTGTGTACCTGGTGCGGAGACATAAAATACCGTGAGCAAAACAAAGTGCATATTCACTACTCATTTATCTAAGTGATGTGGGGAAGGATAGGATATAGAGGGGTGGTGAATATATCTCCCGATTAAAAACTATGCCCAAATTAAAATAAAATATCTGACACTACCCAATTTTAAAACATAATGAACAATATGTTAACAAGAGTTTACGTATAACATACGTCGAACACTTAAGCACTTAAACTAATTTCTTCGTTGACACCTATTTTTCACCCTTAAGAGGGTATATGTCACCCATAGCAGTCTATTTGTCAACCTTATGTGTGCATTTGTCGTCCTTAGCTTCTTCTGCTGGTGGGTAAACACAAGTGGACTTCCCCTTCATGCAGCTTCAACACTTTACACATATTCAGTACTGCAACTTATTTTTCACCCATAGAGAGCTATTTGTCAGTCTTACCTCCCTATTTGTCACCACTAATGAGTCATTTGTCTGCCTTATCTTCCTACCTTCCCTTGTATGAATCTTAATAGATTTGTTCATCATTTCTAATGATTTCAGACTTTGACTGCACAGACTTGGGTTGACCACTGTCTTAGCTCCATTGACTGTGCGTTGACTATGTTACCATGTTGACTTTTCTTCATTTCTTGAGAAAATAACTGACTTTCAGCCTGTTCTATGTGCAACTGTCAACCTGTTCTTTGTGCAATTTAGAAGTAAACTACACACACAATATCATTATAGCTCCATGGATGATTCTACATCAACAAAACACATTGACTATCCACATGAAGAGTATACATGAATCTAAATTTTGACAGCATCAAAACATGGAGCCGAAACACTAAGGATTTAAATAAACATACGCGCAGCAGTTGGTGGGGACGGTGCATTTTGTGTACCTGGTGCATATATTTAAATCCTCGTGAGTAAAACAAAGTGCTAAGTCACTACTCATTCATGAACGATCTTAAATAAACATACCCGCAGCAGGTGGTGGGGTCGGTGTACTCTGTGTACTTGATGCAGAGACATAAACTATTATTACCAAAACGAAGTGCATATTTCCTACTCATTTATCTATGAATTTAAATAAACAGACCCGCAGCAGGTGGTGGGGGCGGTGTGCTCTGTGTACTTGGTGCAGAGACATAACATATCATTACCAAAATAAAGTGCATATTCACTACTCATTTATCTAATAATTTAAATAAACAGACCCACATTAGATGGTGGGGGCGGTGTATTCTGTGTACCTGGTGCCATAAACACAAACTATCATTACCAAAACGAAGTGCATATTCACTACTCATTTATCTAAGAATTTAAATAAACATACCAGTAGCATGTCGTGGGGTCGGTGTACTCTGTGTACTTGGTGCAGAGACATAAACTATCATTACCAAAACGAAGTGGATATTCACTACTCATTTATCTAAGAATTTAAATAAACGGACCCGCAACAGGTGGTGGGGGCGGTGTGCTCTGTGTACCTGGTACAGAGACATAAAATATCATTACCAAAATAAAGTGCATATTCACTACTCATTTATCTAATAATTTAAATAAACAGAGCCACAGCAGGTGGTGGGGGTGGTGTACTCTGTGTACCTGGTGCCATAAACACAAACTATTATTACCAAAACGAAGTACATATTCACTACTCATTTATCTAAGAATTTAAATAAACATACCAGTAGCAAGTGGTGGGGTCGGTGTACTCTATGTACCTGGTGCTGAGACATAAACTATCATTACCAAAACGAAGTGCATATTCACTACTAATTTATCTAAGAATTTAAATAAACAGTCCCGCAACAGGTGGTGGGGGCGGTGTACGCTGTGTACCTGGTGCAGAGACATAAAATATCATTAACAAAACAAAGTGCATATATTCACTACTCATTTATCTAAGAATTTAAATAAACATACTGGTAGAACCCCTCCCGGAACCACCTCTCCTCGAAGATCCGGTATGATCTCGAACCATCTAATTATTGACAACAAGAATAGTAGTTCATATTAGTCCACAACTAATTACGAGGAGAGGTGGCAATTAATAATGATAAGAAGTGCATATATGTTAAATTTCTTACAAAATATTCAATCATTATCTATTTCATCTTCAGATGCTGAAGATATATCAAACTCAGTCTCATCTTCATCATCTTCCTGGTTCTCACTAGATTCATACTCTTCCTCCTCAGAAGACTCCTCCTGCCCAACAATTGCTTCATTTAGCTCAGTTGGATCGACTTCTTCCACTTTGTCCTCTATAGACAACCGAAGTGGCTCGTTAGATTTGATCAGATGAAGATTAGAAGCAACCAACTCTGCAGTGTCACCCTCGTCTGATTGAAAAAAATTCGGCACTAGAATTCTCTAAGACAGCTTCAATCAGATCTAACTCATCATTAGGCACAAGCCTTGGTTTTACCCTACAAACTGCCCACCAATCTTTATTCTTGGACGATGAATAACTTGAATAATACACTTGCTGGGCTTGTGCGGCCAAAATGAATGGCTCATAGGTATTCAATTTTGATCTATGTTTGACATCGACAAGCCCATATATTGCGTTATTTCGAACTGAATGAGGATCAAACCAATGACACTTAAAAAGGAATATATACTTGTCTTGTCTGAGATACTGTAATTCTATGACCTCCTCAAGAATACCATAATAATCAAGATCATTTTCATTGTATGTACTACCTTTCACGCATATGCCGCTATTCATCGTAGACTTATTTCATCCATAATATCTGGTCTGAAATCTATAACCATTCACAAAAAATCCTTGATAGGCATGCGCGACCTTCGAAGGTTCATAACTTATCACTCGGACTCTTTCATCAGTAACATAACCTTCTTCAACCTATGAATATAAACCACGTTACTTTTCTTTTGATACGTGCATACACCTCAAGCTTTGTGGAATTGGTAGATTGACACTTACTTGACCTTTAAGCCATCTGGCAAAAGATCTCTCTCGTTCATTTTGAACCTCCATGTCATTGAGGTGTGGACATTGAGTAATTAATTCTAAATCAAATTGCCTGCAATGATGAATGCAACATCACCGTAAATGGGAGGAAGAACGTCAAGATGTTTATAAATTTTTGGGAGCTGCGGAGTTGACGACTCACTCAACATAAGGTTTAATCTTAGCACAGTTCAGGAGAACATATATCTCTGCGGCCAACAACTCTCTGTCCTCTAATATGTGATTCGAACAACGTCAGAATGCATGTCCTGGATACTTAAATAGGGATAACCGATCGGACGGACCCACCTCTCCTCCATCATCATTACGTGGAGGTCGATTGCGGCGAGTTTAAATTTCGGGTTCAAAGTACATCGAACAGAAGTTCAAAAATTCTTCAATAATATACGCCCCGGTAATCGAACCCTCTACTTTAGCCTTGTTGCGAACGTTCATTTTCATGTCATGCATACACTTATGACAACAATTCATATGACAATGACATACAGTGACAATGACAGACACATGTAAGTACTGTCAAATAATCAGTAAATACATATTGATTACCTCTCAAATGGATACATCCATCGAAATTGTACCGATCCTCCAACTTTGGCCTCGTATGGCAAATGGATAATCAGGTGCTCCATGGAATCGAAGAACGTAGGGGGAAATATCTTCTCCAACTTGCATACCGTCGTGACCACATTCTGTTCCATAGTTTGCACGTCCCCAAGTTTGAGTTCTGATGCACATAGAATCCTGAAAAACTGACTCAACTCGGTCAATGCTCCCCATATAGGCTTCGGCAATATGTCATGGAATGCAATGGGCAGAAGTCTATCCATGAACACATGGCAGTCATGACTTTTCAATCCATATATTTTCCCCTCATTGACATTCACACAACGGGCTATGTTAGACACATATCTATTAGGGAATCTTAATTGCTTCAGCCACTGGCACAGTTCATTGATCTGTGTGTCTTTCAACACGTAAGCTACTTTAGGTTGCACAACTTTGCCCAGTATCGGCCGCAATTCCAACTCTGGTCGTTTGCAAAGTTTCTTCAAGTCCGCTCGCGCCTTGGCATTATCCTTTGTTTTGGCTTTCACATTCATAATGGTATTGAACACATTATCAAAGACATTCTTCTCAACATGCATGACGTCCCGGTTGTGCCGTATCAAAAGGGCTGACTAGTAAGGCAATTCCCAGAAGATACTTTTCTTCACCCAATTGTGTTCCTCTCCAAATCCACGAAGATGTCATGTACTACCCGACAATTGCACTATATCTGGTAAGTTTTGCACCTCTAATGCCATTTGTCGACTAGACATCCATTCCAAGTCTGCTTCACCCATTTCAACTGTGTTCTTAATGAATGAGTCCTTTTGCCTTTGGAAAGGATGGTCATTTGGTAGAAACCGTCGATGACAATCGAACCAGCATGATTTCTTACCATATTTCAGGACAAAGGATTTGGTATCAGCCATACAGTAAGGACATGCCAACTTCCTGTGTGTGCTCCAGCCAGATAGCATTCTATATGTAGGGAAGTCACTTATTGTCCACATCAATGCAGCCTTCATAGTGAAATTTTATTTTCTGTACGCATCATAAGTAACAACTCTATCATTCCATAATCTTTTCAACTCATTAATCAGTGGCCTGAGATATATGTCCAAATTTTTTCTTGGATTTTTTGGACATGGAATCACCAAAGTTAAGAAAAGGTTCTCTCGCTTCATGCACATGTCCGGCGGAAGGTTGTACGACGTCATGAACACTGGCCAACATGAGTAAGACGCCACTGAAGCTCCAAATGGGTTGAAGCCATCTGTGCATAAACCTAACCTAACATTGCGTGGCTCGTAAGCAAAAGCAGTATACGTACGATTGAAATGAGCCCAGACTTCACCATCGGCGGGATGACTAATTATATCATCTACACGACCTACTATCTCCATGTGCCATATCATATGCCGAGTTGTCTTTGACGACATATACATCCGCTGTAATCTGGGCGTGAGAGGGAAGTATCGCAGTGACTTGTAAGGCACATCCTTCTGCTTTGAATTATCCCCTCTCTTAGGTTTAAATCTATCATGCTGACAAATATCACATGATCTTTTATCTACATTATCTTCATAATATAGCATACATTGATTAGGGCATGCATCTATTTTTTGGTATTCAAGCCCTAACTCATTGACCATCTTCTTTGCACGGTAAAAATTTTCAGGCAGCTTCTCATCTCGAGGCAGCATACTCTTGATAAGGAGGAGCATACGGTCAAAACAACTCTCACTACGGTGAAATTCAGATTTCATATTCAACAACTGTGAGACAGCAGACAATCGAGTGTGCTTTTCACAACCATCCCACAACGGCTCATCAGCATCCCGAAGTAACTGATAAAATCTTTCAGCCGACTTGTTTGGTGGTTCTTCATTGTACACGTGTTGCCCTTGTACATTAAAGTTAGGGCAAGCAACCTCGAGTACCATGTCTGCATAGGTACTTGTGCTTGCAACATTGCCGGGCTCATACGACCAGAACTCCTCACCATGACACACCCAATTCATATAACCTTTCGTGAACCCTTTCCTGCATAAATGAGCTTGCACATCCCACAACGAATGAAATCTCTTATTTTTACAACGTAAACAAGGACATCGAATGTTACCACACTGGTCCACTACTGTTGGATGCCCCAATACAAACTGAATAAAACTATCAACTCCATCCTTAAACTCCTCTGACACCACTCCGTCAACTACTCTGCGATTCATCCATGAACGATCAATTCTAGCAATATTTACCTAACATATTAAAAAAATCATATCAATATGTCTTATCACTACATCTAAGAAAATATCATGTACATCTCCCCTAAATATTGACTATTTTCCACACTTGTACATCCTGTTTGGTCACATATACATCCATATCCACATCCACTTTCACTTCCATATTCACACACCGTGGTTGACATCGATATCATCTTCTGGAAAAAAAGCATTGACATACTCGCATTCACATACACATTTTCTTACATATCGGCATCCACACCTGTCTACCAATTTAATTCACATCCAAGCATACTAATCACATATATCATAACAATAGTCTTGAAGGGGTAAAAATGAAAAAAGGGTCATATCCACATTTACGCACACACATTTATACCCACATCCCTCTTCCCACCCTCCCAATACTATTGTGACTTGGAATTTCATCTGATGTTGTAAGAGTACAACAGGTGATAAGGGGAAAAGGTTTGTCTTGTAGATCAGGCATGAAGGTTAAAATTCTCAAAGGAACAGTTGGTTTACTTAAAAGTAATCTCTATGCAACTCTTGAGTACATATTACTTGGGGGATAATATGTACTCAAGAAGGGGGGCCAACGGGAGAGAGAGAGAGAGAGGGGAATACCTGCGGTGGGGGGGTGTCCGCCGGAAAGAATTTGACCGCCGCCGCTGTCGGAGCTCACCTCCGGCCGCCCTCGCCACTCCGCCGCCCCTGGGTAAGAGATTGAGAGGCGGGTGCGATCGTGAGAGAGGAAAGGGATGCAGTGGTTGAAGGAGGAGGAAGGGGGAAGGACTAAGGAGGTCAGGAGAGGGGTCGTCTGCCTGTTCTTGTCTCTTTTTATTTGGCACCATATTTTCATTTGGCGCCATGTTTTGATTCATTCATTCGTGATTTTTTGTCATTCATTCATTTCTTCCTATAAAAGGATAAAATCTCCCTCAGTGAAAAATATGTTTAGATCTACAAAAATTATTATTTAATATTTTGAGATCTGTAATTTAGAAATTTTCATCTTTTTTTATGGCCAATAAGTCGATTCCTATAAAAAGAAGAGAGAGCGTGTTGAAAAGCCTAGCTACCTTGAAAGCAGGGTTTGTGGTCTCGACTGACCCGCTCGTCCCGGTCACGGCCCGGGACGGGTCGGGTCAGTGCATATTCGCTCCGTGTCGGTCCATCTCATAAAATGTTATAATAAAAAAGACTCTTTATATATATAATACATATAAAATAATACAACAAAGTAAAAAAAGACTCTTTATATATAATATATATATAAAATAAAATATTAAAATAATGAAGCGTCCTGGTCACGACCCACGACCCGGGCGTCCTGCCCCCACTTGGGTGGGGTCGGGGCGTGGGCGGGTCGAGGCATCCCGGAGCGGGACGTCAAACCCTGCTTGACCGATAAGTCAATTCCTATAAAAGGAAGAGACAGCGTGTTGAAAAGCCTAGCTACCTTGAAAGGCCCACATCGGGGTGCGAAAAGGTACTCAGAGGCGTATCGCTCACATGTTGACCATTTCTGTATTGTGGCATTCCCCGCCAAACTCATGTGTTTTGAATTTACCGTCACGAAAATTATTCATTTTCGGGAGCTAGGGCTCCTCGCGGGGAATGCCACGTGGAAGCACTCAGGTGCCATAATCAAATATCATTGTATCTTTTATTGGTTTTACTCACGATAGGGCGTGCCAATCACTTTTGTGTGACAATGTGCTTAGGTTCCAAGACTGGAATGGTCTGGACTAACCGAAGGTGCGCTCCTTCTGTTCACTAAGCAGACGATGGTAGGCATCGGGTCAGGACTGGCGACCCGCCGTGCCATAAAGGTCGATCATGGCGATAAGAGGGGAAAACGTTTGATTAATCATCAAGTAATGGGCCTGCATGGCCGATAAGTTGATTCCTATAAAAGGAAGAGACATCGTGTTGAAAAGCCTAGCTACCTTGAAAGGCCCACATCGGGGTGCGAAAAGGTACTCAGAGGTGTATCGATCACATGTTGACCATTTCCTTATTGCTCCGTGCCCCCGTCAAACTCACGTGTTTTGAATTTACCGTCACAAAAATTATTCATTTTCGGGAGCTAGGGCTCCTCGCGGGGAATGCCACGTGGATGCACTCAGGTGCCATAATCAAATATCATTGTATCTTTTATCGGTTTTACTCATGATAGGGCGTGCCAATCACTTGTGTGTGGCAATGTGTCCAGGTTCCAAGACTGGAATGGTCTGGACTAACCGAAGGTGCGCTCCTTCTGATCACTAAGCAGACGATGGTGGGCATCGGGTCGGGACTGGCGACCCGCCGTGCCATAAAGGTCGATCACGGCGATAAGAGGGGAAAACGTTTGATTAATCGCCAAGCAATGGGCCTGCATGGCCGATAAGTCGATTCCTATAAAAGGAAGAGACATCGTGTTGAAAAGCCTAGCTACCTTGAAAGGCCCACATCGGGGTGCGAAAAGGTACTTAAAGGCGTATAGGTCACATGTTGACCATTTTCTTATTGCTCCGTGCCCCCGTCAATGATGCGGGACGGACACGGGGACCGACTCTAAGTGATATGGACCTCAGACTCTAAAGGCATACACGACCATGTTAGGGTGCTAGGCCCGGATACAGAGGGGGGGGGTGAATGTATCCCTCTAGGAATAATGCCCAATTTAAAAATCTTATGCTCACTAATAATGCTAGTTCGCAGACTAAACAAACTTGAAAGCTAATGAGCAGTTGCCGAACTAAATAAACACATAGTGAGATCACTAGAGTGCTAATAACAGATAGCTCAACTAGAAGTTCGCTCTCTTGACAGATAAAAATACTCAGAACCAAATCTGATCAAATCATTTACTCAACCTGTAAGCAAACACTAGAAGCGCCCCTATGCAAACATCTAGCGGAAACACAAATAGCCAAATCAAACCACAGCGCACAAGGGGTTTTTAGGTGGTTCGGTCCAGCAGACCTACATCCACCCCACACTCAACCCGAGTGTGGCTTCCACTAGCTCACGCTAGAAACCGCAGACTCAGTCTGCAACAGGTGCTGCCACACAGCTTGACCAGGGGAACAACCTCCCCTCTTCCTCCAGACCAGGAGGGAACCAACCGGTGACTTCCAGTCACCAGCAAACCAGAGGTCGAAGACCTCTCTTCCTCCAACCGGAGGGACCCCTGGACTTGAATCCACAAGCCCAGAACCAGAGACAAGTCTCCCTTCCTCCAAACCGGAGGGAACCCACAAGTAGCTCCCAGCTACTTGCAACCGGAGATCAGATCTCCCTTCTCCTGATCCACAGGAGGAACCCCGACCTCTCTACAGAGTATCGGAAAGCACAGCAAACCAGAAAACAAAGGAAAAACAATAAACGAAAATAACTTCAGCAAACAGAAAGCTGAAACACGAAATGCACAATGTGGCTCTCAACGGAGCTTACTGGCCTGGATTTGATCCACGGTCCAGTAGACAGATCTTCAGGTAAGCTTTTCTTCCTCTTCTCTTCTCTTCTTCTTCTTCTCTTTCACTCTCTCGATCTCTGCTCCTCTATACTCTTCGGCTCACACTTCTATCTCTCTCTTTCTCTTTCTTCTGCTCTCCTAATCTCTCACTCTCTGCTCTTCTCTTCTTTCTCTTTTCTTTTTCTATCTGGATCGTGGCTCTCTGTATGGACTCTTCTTCTCGCCAACTCGATCACTCTTCTTCTGTGGAAGAAGGCTCATATATATAGCAGCAGCAGCAGCTAGGGCGCGTGTGGCTTCCACAGCTCCCGCCCTAAAAATTCGGATCACGTGGCAGTCTCTCAGCAGACTTCATTCCAGCCTCGGATCACGTGCTGCCTTAAGCTTCACGATCAAAGCACCTGTAAAACAGAGTATCGGATAAGTCATCAATTTAAAGAACAACTCTGTATAGATTATCAGAAGAACATCACTTTAGAAGAAACCTGAACGAGGTTAAAACGAAACAACACGAAGTAACAAATAGCAACGGCACGGAGACAACACGAAGACACAATAGGGAAAACGACACGAAGTCAGTAAAGACTCGATGTACAACAGTAAGTAACACGAAGTAAAACACACAGACATAAACGATAACACGAGATGCAACTAGAGGACAGAGAGAAGTGACACGAGGTTCACACAGAAAACGACACGAGGTATACTGTGACAGAACAGACACAATGAAGAGAACGACACATGGTGGTGGCACAGAAAGCAACACGAGGTGCTGCAATGTTCTGCACGCAGTGGAACAAAAAACGACACGGAGTGAAAACAACACAAAGATGAAACAGTAATTGACACGGGTTGAAATCAACACGAAGACAAAAACTGAAATCGACACGGAGTGAAAAATGACACGAAGATGAAAACAACACTAAGACGAAGTTGACACGGAGTGAAAACGACACGAGGTCTGGGAGACACGACACAAAGTCACAAGAACGACAGTAACCAACACGAAGTGTGGTTACGAAACATGAACGACACGAAGTGTGGAAGCATGACACGAAAACGACACGAGGTCTGGAAACATGACACGAAGTCACAAGAAGAACAGTAACCAACACGAAGTGTGGTTACAGAACAAAAATGACACGAGGTCACAAGACAAACGACACGAAGTCCAAAGGTGACAAAACAGATACTACAAAGAGAACGACACGAGGTAGAAAGAAAACAACACGAAGTAAAACGATAACGACACGAAGTGTCACTGTAACAACAAACACTACGAAGTTACGAATACAAAAAGCAACACGGAGACATAGAGAAGTAAAACCGACACGAAGTGTGGTTACAAAAATAAAAGGACACGAGGTATAGGAAGAACAACACGATCACGGAAATAACAAAGAGTTGACACGGAGTGTGGTCAAGGCGAGAAGGACATGAAGTCTAAAGAGAAAACAGCACGAAGACAAAAACATAAAAACTAACACGAAGACATAATTGTGAAAACACCACGAGGTGATAGACAACAAGGAGAACGACACGAAGTGAAACGACACTTGAACCTAGACCGACGTAAAGATCCAGCGAAAAATGACTCGAAGACTGAAATACACAAGCACGACATGAACTAAGGATGACATGGGGACAACACAGTCACATAGGCTGCACGAAGTGAAAGACAACACGGCTATCTCGACACGTGATGAAATGGTGGAAGTAGAAGAACAACTCGAAGATGAAAACGACACGAGCTGAATTTAACACAAAGGCGAAGACAGACACTGACACGAGGTGTGGACACGAAGCAAGAATGACATGAGGTTCAGGGAAACCAACACGAAGATAGAAACAGTACGGACACACGAAGTATTACCTCTTAGCAGCTTTTTCTTGTAAAGCATGGAAATCAACACGAAGTGTTGTAAGCTCAGACGACACGAGATCTTTTCGTGTTAGTGAGGGGAAACAACACGAAAACTCAAGTACAGAGACAGCACGAAGACGATGTACAGTCTGATGTACAGACTTTGAAGAACAGTCTAATGTATAGACTTGCGCGAGCGAGCTACAGTGCCAAAGTGTAGACTTCACGCTGTACAGACTTGGAAGACCACTGTTGAATGTGTAGACTTGTAGTTTAACATGAAAGAAGGCCAGTGTACAGACTTGCTGTCCTCACAGCTGACGACTCCAGTGTATAGACTTGGAGGCCTGAAGGCGATGTGAGTAACAGTCCAATGTATGGACTTTGACTCTAAATGAGACTGACAGTGTATACACTTAGCCAATGCAATGCACTGTATGGACTTCCATGAGACGCTCAATGTGGACTTACTACCAATCAATGTATAGACTCTGTAAATGCATATGAAAGCTTTATGCAGCAGATAACAGTCTGAAACTTCAATTGCAATGATTCACAGTGATTAACATCAAACACCAGTCATCAAAACCAAATCAATCATCAAAACCACAGCAATGAATGCTTTATGCATCAGTATAACATGTAGCATGATTGAACATCTGATTAACTCACATCAACTAACAATCATCAAAAACCATCATCAAAACCACAGGGGCACAACAATCTCCCCCTTTTTGATGATGGCAACACTTTCAATACATTGAGTCATTCTGATGATGTGAGGCATTCTGAAGACTCAAATTATTCTCCCCCTTTGACTTCATCAAAAAGAAAATAATTTGAGAAATTAAAGCATGTATAAAAGTTCAGTCAAATTCTCCCCCTTGCAAGAACATGATTCTCCCCCTTTAATAGTTTCAGCAAAAACATGAGTTAGAGAAGATCAAAAGAAATCTGCATGCACTGATTGAATGATATTCTCTCTCTTTGGCAAACAATCTCCTCCTTTGGTACAATGCAAAAATGCAGATGCAACAAGAAATGCAATACTCCCCCCTGAGTATATGAATGCAAGGTCACAAATGATATTAACATGATTCAGCACGACAAGGAAAACTCCCCCTGAAGAGATGCCAATTGATATGCAAGTGATGCATGACATGGAAGCTCCCCCTCAATAAGTGGACTCTTATGAGATAAATTTGAAGGAGACCACAGGGGCAAACAAGGAGAAGTTCAGGTCATTGAGCCAATGACATGAGCAGAAGAAATTCAGTTAACAGATTTTTCAAGGATGCTCCAAACATAAGAAATTCAGCCAGATTTTCAAAGAGATATCAATCTCATAAATCTGAAACATAAGTTTTCAAAGTCTTCTATCATAAGGGCTTATGAATGACATTTATTGAACAACATGGTTTAAACATGATGTATGCAGAGTTTATCAATAAAATTCTGTATTGATATCTAAAACCATGGTTTAATAAAAGTGAACCAAGCCCTCATATTTATCTTGATAAATCTCCCTCTCTCTTACACAATCAAAATTTATTGACTTCTTTCAGAATTACATGCACCAATATTGAAATCAAGCAATTATGAAGTCATATGAATTTGTCTAGGGTTGTAACAATTTGATTTTAGCATCAATATTCAGATATTTCAATTTGTTCAACAATTTTCCATGCTACAAATTTTACGAGCACTCTAGTTCAGTGCACACATTGTAACTAGAGGATATACCTTGATTAGAGGCCAATATCCCTAAGCCCTTAGTGTGACTAACTGTCATGCTATATATGAACAGAGATAGCATTTACACATCATGACACACTTGAAATCATTTCTGGATGAGTGAGTTGTATTTCTCAGTGTGCATGCCATTGCTCTGCCTGATTTTCAATGAATTCTTGTTTTACAGAGTTAACTAAGGCACCTCATGACACAGTCCTTAGGACTTGTGTTTCTCAGTGACCAATGTCATTGCTCTGACAAAATAACCCTTTAGACATTTCAGAAAAATTCATTCGCTTCAAATCAATAATAGTTTCATGTACTCAACCAGTTGAAGTCATGTATTCAAAAATGCAGATTTCAGAAGTTTTCAAGATACAGCATGAAACAGATGGTTAAGGTTTATTAAACATGATTCAGATATGTTGAGAGATTTTGAAGTTAAACTCCATGAATACATTAAGCTTAAACCACATGAGTTATTTCAGTCATTCTTAAGAATGTATAATAGAAGATTTCTAGTTCAAGAGTTTTTCAGATTTATGATCGAGATAGTCCATTGAAATCTTCATGAAGGACTGATAGAATTTTCAAGCCAAATGATACCAATTGTTAGGAGAGATTTTGAAGCTTAGTGTTTTCCGAATATGATCAAGGTTTGTCAACTAAGTCAATATGAAAGGATATGCTATGAAATCTGACAAATGTATGCATTTGACAACCTATATGCAATGCATTGACTCCCCCTTACAATATGCATTCAACCTCTCTTTTGGCATTTTCAATATAAGGAGATGCAATGCACTATATGTATGCAGAGACATGCAAAGACTCAACATTGAATTGCTATGCAAGAATATGCAACTAACTCCCCCTGAAATCATGCAATGTTTGTACTGAAAACTGAACATATGATTCCAAATGATATCGTGACTTGTGCACAATCAGACTATCCTATCAGCAAAGTGACCCATGGTACTAGGTGGAGCACTTGGTCTAAAAGACCACCTCACACATAGTAAGAACCTCCAGACAGACTTCCCTGTCTTTTGGTACCTTACCATTTATATACCATTGAGGTCATGCATGATAATTCAACATGCAGTCCTATATGCAATTCAGAATGCTCAGTGAGCTATTGCAACACACAAGTATCAAGTCACACTCATAGGCAGTTCAGATTTTTCAGAAAATTCAAAATGCAATATGTTTTCAGAGTTTATGCATTTCAACAATTATCAACCACTTACAAATGGCAGATATGCAAGAATACATCAAACCAGATATGCAATAAGTTTCAAAATGGGAAATGCAGAGAGATTACCTAAACAGTGTGGGAGTGGGGTTTTCATTCTTGAGTGCCTTGGATCATTACCCCTTTTATTCCAGCTTCCAAGGCACACCTGTAGCAGATACATCATTTTGATGTAACAGGTACCCAAGAAACCTTGGGTCCTGGTTTAGCAGTGACACTCCTAGCAGGTTTTCTCAACAGATTTTTCGCATGTTTATCATCACAACACATGATATGACAATTATACATGGAATGCCCTACCTGCCCATAATGATAACAAGAGATAACAGATTTCATGTTCTCCTTGTATACATCAGCATTGGCGTGAACATGGTGTGAGTGAACATGATTAATTCTGTTATTGACATGAAAAATTTTCTTTTCATAACCGGCCAGCCAACAGTTAACAGCTCTGTGGCCTGGCTTTCCACATTCAAAACATACAGTGTATTTTCTTCTAGAACCAAACTTCTTTCCATCAATAATGTTTTTATTAACAGGGAAATTAACAAATCCAGAGTTAGTTTTCTTTCCCTGAGCATGCCAGCAGAAGGCAGCAATGTGACCAAACTTTCCACAGCAATAGCATTGAATTTTCTTTTCCTGATCAGTAGAATGTTTCCTAAGATGATTTCTAGGATACTTTCTAACAGCATTTCTTTCATCATTTATCAATGCTACACAGTTATGCATAATGTGGCCAACTTTCCCACAATAGTGACATGTTATAGCCTTTTTATTCACATTCACTTGTTTGACAAGATTGATATTCTCATGAGAGTGTGAATGTGTGTGTGAGCAGTGAGCAGCATGCACATGAAAATCAGAGACATATTTGGACTTATCCAAATCAGCATTTTCCTTTTGTTTTTGAATCTTTTCCTGTTTCTTATCTGAATTTTCAGCCTTCTTAGCAGTGAATTGAAACATAGAAGAACTAGATTGATTAGCTTGTTCAGAGCTTTTTACGAATACAGTTGACTTCTTCTTTTCATTCACTTTCTTATTAACATGCACATACCCAAGTCCTTCTTTCTGAAAATTCACTTTAGAACCAAGCAGCTTATTCAAGTTGTCTTTTCCTTTAACGAATTTTGACAAGGAATTTTTCAGATCTTCAATCTCAGAATTCAATGAAGCAATATTCGCTTCATACTTGGATAGCTCAGATTCACAAACAATCAGCTGTTGTTGCAAAGCATCATTCAGGTTCTTCAGAGTTTCATTTTCTTGTTGAACCATTATTTCAATGTTGTTCTCATTTTCCTTCACAACAGTTTTTCCTTTTTCAATTGACAACCATCTTTCAGAGAAGACAGTATTAAGAACCATTAGCTTTTTATTTTGATCTTTTAGATGAGAATTTTCTTCAATCATCTTATTTTCAAATTCTTCTTTCAATTTCAGTTCAGATTTTAGATTTTCATTTTCAGCCTTTAGACTTGTGATTTCAGCATTTTTCTCTTTTCTTAATTTTCTCTTTTCTGACTTAACTCTTTCATATTTTTCAAGTAGATGCTCATGCATGGCAACTAAATCATCATGACTAATATCCTCGGTTTCAGAGTTTACCTGGGATGAGGACTCATCTGATTGATCACTCCTTCTTGCCATGAGACATTCTTCTCCCTGTTCCACGTGTGTTGTAGTCACTCTATCAAACATTTCCTTTGCAGTGCTACAATCTGAGAAAGAGGAAAAATCATCAGAACCGATTGCAGCCTTCATTAAATTTAGAGCTCTCACATTATCATCAATTTTCAACTTGTGGACATGAGTCCACTTGGACTTATCCTTTGGAAGTTCATGTGGACTGTGAGAGATAACCTTCCACAATTGTGGATTAATAGAGTTAACATGCTTGTGCATACGATATAGCCAGAATTGAATATTTGAACTACTGAATAGTGGAGGATGAGCCATGACGGCACAACAGTTTAATGCAACAGGAATATTGATGCACTAAAAGCAAATTAGCACCTAAGACCGCAAGATCGATCTGCAGGTCGCTGGACCTTGTATGCAGACACCTGCTCTGATACCAACTGTTAGGGTGCTAGGCCCGGATACAGAGGGGGGGGGGGTGAATGTATCCCTCTAGGAATAATGCCCAATTTAAAAATCTTATGCTCACTAATAATGCTAGTTCGCAGACTAAACAAACTTGAAAGCTAATGAGCAGTTGCCGAACTAAATAAACACATAGTGAGATCACTAGAGTGCTAATAACAGATAGCTCAACTAGAAGTTCGCTCTCTTGACAGATAAAAATACTCAGAACCAAATCTGATCAAATCATTTACTCAACCTGTAAGCAAACACTAGAAGCGCCCCTATGCAAACATCTAGCGGAAACACAAATAGCCAAATCAAACCACAGCGCACAAGGGGTTTTTAGGTGGTTCGGTCCAGCAGACCTACATCCACCCCACACTCAACCCGAGTGTGGCTTCCACTAGCTCACGCTAGAAACCGCAGACTCAGTCTGCAACAGGTGCTGCCACACAGCTTGACCAGGGGAACAACCTCCCCTCTTCCTCCAGACCAGGAGGGAACCAACCGGTGACTTCCAGTCACCAGCAAACCAGAGGTCGAAGACCTCTCTTCCTCCAACCGGAGGGACCCCTGGACTTGAATCCACAAGCCCAGAACCGGAGACAACTCTCCCTTCCTCCAAACCGGAGGGAACCCACAAGTAGCTCCCAGCTACTTGCAACCGGAGATCAGATCTCCCTTCTCCTGATCCACAGGAGGAACCCCGACCTCTCTACAGAGTATCGGAAAGCACAGCAAACCAGAAAACAAAGGAAAAACAATAAACGAAAATAACTTCAGCAAACAGAAAGCTGAAACACGAAATGCACAATGTGGCTCTCAACGGAGCTGACTGGCCTGGATTTGATCCACGGTCCAGTAGACAGATCTTCAGGTAAGCTTTTCTTCCTCTTCTCTTCTCTTCTTCTTCTTCTCTTTCACTCTCTCGATCTCTGCTCCTCTATACTCTTCGGCTCACACTTCTATCTCTCTCTTTCTCTTTCTTCTGCTCTCCTAATCTCTCACTCTCTGCTCTTCTCTTCTTTCTCTTTTCTTTTTCTATCTGGATCGTGGCTCTCTGTATGGACTCTTCTTCTCGCCAACTCGATCACTCTTCTTCTGTGGAAGAAGGCTCATATATATAGCAGCAGCAGCAGCTAGGGCGCGTGTGGCTTCCACAGCTCCCGCCCTAAAAATTCGGATCACGTGGCAGTCTCTCAGCAGACTTCATTCCAGCCTCGGATCACGTGCTGCCTTAAGCTTCACGATCAAAGCACCTGTAAAACAGAGTATCGGACAAGTCATCAATTTAAAGAACAACTCTGTATAGATTATCAGAAGAACAGCACTTTAGAAGAAACCTGAACGAGGTTAAAACGAAACAACACGAAGTAACAAATAGCAACGACACGGAGACAACACGAAGACACATTAGGGAAAACGACACGAAGTCAGTAAAGACTCGATGTACAACAGTAAGTAACACGAAGTAAAACACACAGACATAAACGATAACACGAGATGCAACTAGAGGACAGAGAGAAGCGACACGAGGTTCACACAGAAAATGACACGAGGTATACTGTGACAGAACAGACACAATGAAGAGAACGAGACAAGGTGGTGGCACAGAAAGCAACACGAGGTGCTGCAATGTTCTGCACGCAGTGGAACAAAAAATGACACGGAGTGAAAACAGCACAAAGACGAAACAGTAATTGACACGGGTTGAAATCAACACGAAGACAAAAACTGAAATCGACACGGAGTGAAAAACGACACGAAGACGAAAACAACACTAAGACGAAGTTGACACGGAGTGAAAACGACACGAGGTCTGGGAGACACGACACAAAGTCACAAGAACGACAGTAACCAACATGAAGTGTGGTTACGAAACATGAACGACACGAAGTGTGGAAACATGACACGAAAACGACACGAGGTCTGGAAACATGACACGAAGTCACAAGAAGAATAGTAACCAACACGAAGTGTGGTTACAGAACAAAAACGACACGAGGTCACAAGACAAACGACACGAAGTCCAAAGGTGACAAAACAGATACTACAAAGAGAACGACACGAGGTAGAAAGAAAACAACACGAAGTAAAACGATAACGACACGAAGTGTCACTGTAACAACAAACACTACGAAGTTACGAATACAAAAAGCAACACGGAGACATAGAGAAGTAAAACCGACACGAAGTGTGGTTACAAAAATAAAAGGACACGAGGTATAGGAAGAACAACACGATCACGGAAATAACAAAGAGTTGACACGGAGTGTGGTCAAGGCGAGAAGGACACGAAGTCTAAAGAGAAAACAGCACGAAGACAAAAACATAAAAACTAACACGAAGACATAATTGTGAAAACACCACGAGGTGATAGACAGCAAGGAGAACGACACGAAGTGAAACGACACTTGAACCTAGACCGACGTAAAGATCCAGCGAAAAATGACTCGAAGATAGAAATACACAAGCACGACATGAACTAAGGATGACATGGGGACAACACAGTCACATAGGCTGCACGAAGTGAAAGACAACACGGCTATCTCGACACGTGATGAAATGGTGGAAGTAGAAGAACAACTCGAAGATGAAAACGACACGAGCTGAATTTAACACAAAGGCGAAGACAGACACTGACACGAGGTGTGGACACGAAGCAAGAATGACATGAGGTTCAGGGAAACCAACACGAAGATAGAAACAGTATGGACACACGAAGTATTACCTCTTAGCAGCTTTTTCTTGTAAAGCATGGAAATCAACACGAAGTGTTGTAAGCTCAGACGACACGAGATCTTTTCGTGTTAGTGAGGGGAAACAACACGAAAACTCAAGTACAGAGACATCACGAAGACGATGTACAGTCTGATGTACAGACTTTGAAGAACAGTCTAATGTATAGACTTGCGCGAGCGAGCTACAGTGCCAAAGTGTAGACTTCACGCTGTACAGACTTGGAAGACCACTGTTGAATGTGTAGACTTGTAGTTTAACATGAAAGAAGGCCAGTGTACAGACTTGCTGTCCTCACAGCTGACGACTCCAGTGTATAGACTTGGAGGCCTGAAGGCGATGTGAGTAACAGTCCAATGTATGGACTTTGACTCTAAATGAGACTGACAGTGTATACACTTAGCCAATGCAATGCACTGTATGGACTTCCATGAGACGCTCAATGTGGACTTACTGCCAATCAATGTATAGACTCTGTAAATACATATGAAAGCTTTATGCAGCAGATAATAGTCTGAAACTTTAATTGCAATGATTCACAGTGATTAACATCAAACACCAGTCATCAAAACCAAATCAATCATCAAAACCACAGCAATGAATGCTTTATGCATCAGTATAACATGTAGCATGATTGAACATCTGATTAACTCACATCAACTAACAATCATCAAAAACCATCATCAAAACCACAGGGGCACAACAGACCAGCAACATACGAGCATGAGAGACACTAGGCCCGACACTAAGAGCTCCTATGGGCTATACGTCGCTAACAGAAACGCAAGCTCACTCGTCGTCCCAAGCGAGGGAAACGCGGATCGTGCACGGTTGAGGAACTGGCAGAGTTAAGGGTAGTTCGACTCACTTCCGTGCTCGGATCGAGTCACGGGACGGGTCACTCTCTCGCTCACAGCGGTGACATGGACTCACGGGCTAGAATCCTACGCTCTCACAGCGGCATACGACCATATACTAAACTAGCAAATGAACGCCAAGGAGTTAAGACCGTTACCTCCATGCTCCCGGCGTGGGGAAGATAACCCCAGCCAAATCCGGACTCCCGGTTAACAATTATTACAGCGGTACAATGGTTTTGACCCACTCCACGCAGGGAGGTAAAAGGTCACATGTGGGGCCCGGGAGTCACGCGAATTGGGTTGACGGGCAGCATCTTGATGTCGCTCCGTCGGTGCCGAAACCCGCATTTAGTGCTGTCCGGACGGCGTGATCTACGGGTTCGTGGGGCCCACGGACCGCTCTGTCCTCCGAGTCTGATGGGGTGGGTCCCGCTATGATGGAGACCCCTGGTGGCGTGCTTCCCTGGATGGCGGTCGGGCGGGAACGCCGGTCGGAGGCCGATCGGCTCCGATCTCCAAGCTTTGGAGTTGCTGCCCACGGACTGGTTGCTTCTGTTTTACAGCGCGCGATTCGGCAAGATCGGCGGCTGCGATTACTCCCAACATCGGATCGATGTACAAGAGGTACCATTGGAAAGCTCTCTCGAAGTCCTTCGACTCTATGGGTCTCATAAAAATTCACCAGAGCCGTGCTTCTGATGGGAAATTTTAGAACCGCCCTATTCCCAGTCTCAGATATGACTGGATAGAAACTGAGTTTCCTGAGAGTTGGCGTTGACCGTAAGGCAAACCTCCGATTCAGACCTCGAGCTCTTCATGAAGATTGTAGAGGGGAAAGAGAGGAAAACGGAAATATTTCGTATGACTGATTTGGTGGAGATTTGGATGGAGAAAGCTATTTTATACTGGTAGGTGGTCGGATCTGGACAGAAGGAGATAGAACTGAAGGAGATCTAAAATGATTTTTAGAAAATAGGTGGAGGCCTTTTAAAATTCCACGAAAATTCGTGGGTGGAGGGGATGGGGGTAGAACCTCCAGTAATTTTGGGGGTTCCAGAAAAAATCAAAAGGTGGTCGTAGATGGGAAACTTAGGGTGGCTATGGATTTAGACTAAAAATAGGCAGATCTAGAAGGAAAAGATGGACGAAAATGGAAAAATGGAAATTGGAAGTTGGAAGCCCAACCAATTTTTCTGAGATGTGAGGGAAACATCTGGAACTCACCCTGAAAGTTTGAGCTTAAAAAGAGTTCGTGGCTGGGAGCAAAAATTCGTGGAAGGACCTTCTATCACCCGATTGATAGAATACCGACGGAGGTGGTGGTGGTGCAACGGCGGCTCGATGGCGACCGCGGCGACGGCAACGATGAACTTCACACCTGATAGATGAGGCTTCCCACCTCAGAATACAGCCTTCCCAGTTGCAAGAAGAAGAGAGGAGAGAGGGAGAGGGGCGCACCAAGCTGGAGCTCCAACAAAATTTCTGATTTTCATATGCATTAATTCCAATCAAATGAAAATACAAGGTATTTATGTGAAATGACAAAAGACACTAATTGACCCTAGATCTAGGGTTGGGGAGGGTAAAAGAGGGAGTCCACAAACTATTTCTCCCATGTGATTTGGAATCAAATAAAATAAAAATTTAAATCCTAATATAATATACTAAATGGCGGGGGCCCCCTTGACTTTCAAGGTTCCAACCTTGAATTTTATTCCCCTTTGTCCCCCACTTGGCCCACCCTTCTAGAAGCTCACCATTGGAAGGTTGACTGACCCCACATGGGCCCTAGGGATGAGGTGGATCAATGGGGAAGGGATAGGGGGGCCCGCGGGACCCGGGTGGTCCCAAATTACACATAAACCCCTGTTACAATCCAAATTACAATCTGAATAAAACTAAACAAACACACATGACACACAAGTAAAGTCCACATAAATGTAATAAATATCGAGACTCAAGGGGGAGTCTCCAGACTGTCTCCGAGCAAGATGGACGTCGAAGTGGCTCGAGTGGTGCTCCGCGTACGGTACCGGTGGCTCGCCGGTTCGTGCTTCTCGCTCGCTCTGGTGTCCGCACCAATTCTCCCCGGGTGGGAGAAACTCGACCTTGTCGAGTAAGGGTCTGCATCACTCTGGTACAGCTCCCATGGGTCCGGATCGATCCGCTGTAACTCTCCATGGGTGATCCAAGTATCCTCGGTGGCGGGTCGCCCTCTCCATCGCACTAGGTATCGCGGGTAAGATCCACTCTTGGTTACTGTCACCTGCTCATCCAGTATATGATCGATATGCTCTCGCTGCCGTGGAAAGGGGGCTGAAGGTGGACACTCAAGTGTGGGATCACTCTCAATGGGAGGAGATGGCTCGAAAGGCTCACTAGGGATCACCGCTGGGTCCCTATATGCAACTAGATCTGATACATTAAAAGTAGAGCTTATACCATATTCCTCGGGCAGGTCCACAACATACGCATTAGATCCAACGCGTTTCAACACTCTAAATGGACCGGCTCCGCGAGCTTGCAATTTCTTTACGGTTCCAAAGGGAAACTGTTCAGCTCTTACCCTGATCATGACATATTCACCCTCTTGGAACTCATGGTGGTGTCGATGGGCATCGGCTAACTCCTTATACCATGCATTGCTGGCCTCAATGTGACGACGGATGTCATCATGCAGACTTCTAACATGCCTAGCAAACGACTGGGCAGAGTCCGACACTCGTGCATGGATGGGCATGGGAACAAGATCCACTGGCTTCCTAGGCCTACGACCTGTGACAATCTCGAATGGACTCATACCGGTAGACTTGTTAACCGAATCATTATATGCAAATTCTGCCAATGGTAATATGAGATCCCAATCCCCTAGACGATCCCTGACAAGACACCTCAAAAGGTCACCCAGACTCCTATTGACCATCTCGGTCTGACCATCTGTCTGGGGATGATATGTAGTGGAAAATTTGAGGTGAGTCCCTAACATGTGCCATAGTGTCTTCCAAAACTAGCTGGTGAATTGAACATCACGGTCAGACACTATAGTGCGAGACAACCCGAACTTGCACACCACATGAGTAAGGAAAAGGCGGGCTACCCTCGAAGCATCCGAAGTCTTCGAGCAGGGAATAAAAAGGGTCATCTTCGAGAATCGGTCAACAACCACATAGACCGAATCATGCTTCCTGGAGGTACGTGGCAATCCCAAGGTAAAATTCATGCTAACATCCTGCCACGGGGCATCAGGCATGGGAAGAGGTGTATAAAGGCCTGAGCTTTGCTTCTTCATTTTGGCCGTAGCACATGTACGGCACTGAGCCACAATATGAGCAACATCACGCTTCAAGCTCGGCCAATAAAATCTATGCTCAACAGTCTCGATAGTCTTGTTCCGACCAAAGTGGCCGGCTAGGCCTCCCGCATGTAGCTCCCAGACTAAGAAGTCTCGAACCGAAGTTCGGGGAACACAAAGCTTGCCTCCTCGAAAGAGGTAACCCTCCTGAAGCACATAATCATCAAGGTCTCTCGAGGGTCCGGCCTAGAGAGTGGTATAAATCTGACTGAAGTAAGGACAGTCAACATAGGCCACTCTCATCTTCTCTAACCCTATGACCTCGGCACTCATGGTGGTAAGCAAACACGCTCGCCGACTCAAGGCATCGGCCACCTTATTCTCCACTCTAGCCTTATGTTTTAGCACAAATGTGAACTGCTGGAGATACTCAACCCAACGGCTGTGACACGCATTAAGCTTCTTTTGGGAATGGAGGTATCTCAAAGCCTCATGATCGGAGTACAAGATAAACTCCTGATGTAATAGATCGTGCCTCCAATGCCTAAGAGCCTGAACAACTGCGTAGAATTCCTTATCATAAGTGGAGTATCACAGTTTCACGTCATTCAGCTTCTCACTGAAATATACGACCGGGTGGGCCTCCTGACTCAACACTCCTCCTATCCCAACACCCGACGCATCACAAGAGACCTCAAACACCTTCGAGAAATCTGGCAATCGAAGGATAGGTGTCTGGGTCATGCGCTCCTTGATGTCTTTGAAGGCAGCAGCTGCAGCCTTCATCCATACAAACGTGCCCTTCCGAATACAGTCCGTGATCGGGGCAGTGACGGAGCTAAATCCGCAGATGAAACGATGATAGAACGTCGCAAGGCCATGGAAGCTGCGGACATCATGGACCGTACGGGGTTCTGGCCACTCAACAATGGCCCGGACCTTCTCCAGATCGGCGGAGACCCCAGTACTAGACACAATAAAACCCAAGAAGGTAAGCTGAGGTATCATGAAGGCACACTTCTGTGGGTTCGCATACAGCTGCTCTCGCCTAAGAAGTAGACAGACCTGCCGAAGGTGGTCTAAGTGGTCCCCCGTGGTGCGACTATAGATAAGAATATCATCAAAGTACACTACCACAAAGACTCCAATGAAAGGTCGAAGGACCTAAGTCATGAGTCGCATGAAGGTGCTAGGGGCATTGGTCAACCCAAAGGGCATAACCAACCACTCATAGAGACCATCCTTGGTCTGGAATGCGGTCTTTCACTCATCACCTGGCCTAATCCTCACCTGGTGGTAGCCACTCTTAAGATCGATCTTTGAGAAGATAGTGGCACCGGCCATCATGTCTAGCATATCATCTAGGCGAGGAATAGGGAACATGTACTTCACGGTGATTTTGTTGATGGCACGACTATTAATGCACATTCTCCACGTGCCATCCTTCTTTGGGGCGAGTAATGCGGGAATAGCACACGGACTCATGCTGTCCCGAACAGACCCTCTCTGCATCAACGCATCGACCTGCCATTTTAGCTCGGCATGTTCCGTGGGACTCATGCGATAATGGGGAAGATTGGGCAATGAGGAGCCCGGAATCAGGTCGATAGCATGCTGAATATCCCGCATGGGTGGGAGTCCCTCGGGAAGCTCCTCGGGAAAAATATCAGCAAACTTCTGCAGAATAGGAATGACATCGGGTGGGAGTTCACCCTCGGACTTCGGCTCCACCTCTCGGACCGTAATAGCAAATACAGGGCAGCCCCTACTAGCCTCCCGCTCCATTTCCCGGGAGCTAATCATCATCAATCTCCTAGTCGAGGGCTCGCCTGGGCCTGATGTAACAGTCATAGCCCGAGCTGGGGATGGGGTACTGGCCCCGAGGATGGAAGGCTCCGGAGTACTAGGGCTAGTAGGACCCCTAACTGATGGGCTCTTGGGATGATTGGGGTGGAGAGTAATCCGTTGGCCAGCATGGTCGAAGGTACAGGTGTTTGACCGGCCATGAAGTGTGGCATCCCGATCAAATAACCACGGCCTACCAAGAATAATGCTGCCCACCTCCATGGGGAGGACATCACACCAGATATCGTCACGGTAGGCACGGAACTGCAGTGGGACCAGACACCGCAGCCTGATCGGAATGGAGGTGGAATCCACCCATGATACTCGATAGGGGCAAGGGTGATCCACGGGTGTAAGACCAAGACTGGAGACAGTGCCCGTGGAGATTGCATTGATGCAACTCCCACTATCGATAATCACTTTACAAACTTGCTTGCCCAGCCGACAGAATGTATGAAAGATAGTGGTCCGTCGCCAGTCATCACTGGCCTGTGGCTGGGTGAGAATACACCTGACGACCCCCAAGTGGGTATCGTCCGGATGCTGGGCATCCTGGCCATTACCTTCGGCCTCATAGTACTCGTCAGCTAGCTCCGGATCTGCTTCATAGCTGACTAACTCAAGGTCCGTAGGGGTGGTATCCTCGGCCTGTGTGTCCCCAATGACAAGAGACTGGCAGGTGGGACACTGGTTGGAAAAATGGCCAAACCCATTGCAGCGATAACACTGCTGCCGTGATCCACTAGGCTCCCCAATCATGGGTCCTTTCCCTTTATCCTCCCGACGGATAGGAGGTGAAGGCAACAAAGGACGGGCAGGAGGTGCGGGTGCCGGTGGACGGGCTGTGGGTGCCGTAAGATGTTGGGGACGAGGAAGGTCCCTCGGGGGTGGAGGGCGAGGCCTAGGAGCGAAAGGCTCGGGACGAGTGGGCTTCTGAGCTCGGGCCATAGGGGCCCTCGGATACGTGCCAGAAGAGCCACGGGGCTCGACACTACGAAGGGGGAAGGAGCCCAACCGCTGGGGAGACTCGAACTCGGCCTCAAATTGCTCCAATTCGAGAGCAACCTGATACGTTTGTTCCAAAGTGGTCGCATTGCGGCGAAAAAGTTTGTATTGATAGTTTGGCCGCAGACCTCTCCGAAAGCATGATATGGTCATGGTGCTCTCTTCCGTAACTCCACACCGTAAATAATACTCATCAAACTCGACGGTATACTTTTTTTTTTTTTTAGATTAAAGCCCTGCCTAGAGAGAAAGGGGAGGAGTAGGGTGTCCACTCCAACACCTTACCACTAGGGGGAAATTTTATTAAATAATGAAAAAGATAGAAAATATAATTACATCACTCAAACACTGGGCATGCCCAGCTTATCTAGTCTAATGGCACCCTTTATGTAGGATGGTATCTCAGGGAAAGAATAAAAAGAGTTACATTTCAAGTTACAAGCTAGAGAAGCCAAAGAGTCCGCCACCATGTTCCCTTCTCTGAAAATATGAGTGATGGAATCTTTAGGGGTAAGAGTGCTCCATATCTCTCTGACAAAGGTGAGGATAGACCAAGGGCACATAGCTTTTCTGTTTATGATGTAGACAAGAGTTTTAGAGTCACATTCTATAATGGTGGCTTTAGAACCAATCGTTCTTAGGTATTTTAGACCTTCCAGGAGAGCACGGGCCTCGGCAATGATGCTGTTAGATATGCCATAGTAGTGGGTAAATGCAAGCATTACATTTCCTTTATAATCTCTTATGACTCCACCTCCACCAGATTCACCATTTTGTTTTGAAGCACCATCTGTATTTAGCTTGAGAGATGGCCAAGGAGGACAAATCCATTTGATGGCCATGAATTTATGCTGTCTGGATTTGTAATGCTGCAGGCCAAAAGCTTCTAATACTTTAATGTTACCATGATTGGCTTCGGTTAAATCAGCAACCTAGCAAATCTCCTTGATTTTGTAGCAAATTTTATGGAGAAGTCCCTGTTTTGAAACTACAATCCCTTCATACTTTGCTGAATTTCTTGCACACCAAATCTCCCACATGCCAACACCAATAGCAGCAAGGCTGAACAACCCGAACAAGGACTTCTTCTGAGTATTGCATATAGTGTTAAGAATTATGGTGCTTACAGAATTTGCATTAGTTGGCAAGCCTAAGGATGTGAAATAAGACCAAGTGTGTGAAGCCCAATCACTCTGTTTGAATAAGTGGCTGTAGTCTTCAATTTGAGCCCTCTTGCAGCAGCAACATTTTGAACATAGATGAATACCAACCCGTTGTATATTGGAATCCAATGGAAGACATGTATGAAGAATCTTCCAGAGATGAACTGAAATCTTGGTAGGTAGCCATGGAGACCATAACCTAGTCCATTGGTTATTGAAGTGTAACCTGTGGTTGCTGCAGATAAAATATTAGGTGGATGAAACAGTACAGTTCCCTGAAGAAGAAAGACTCCAAGCATCTTGATCATGCTCCTGATTAAGTTTTGTATTCCTTAAAGCAATACAAATATCAGTAGGGAAAATCCTGTTATGCAAGGATGACTCTTCCACTGTCTGCTGTAGTAAATAGTCTCGGACAGACAAGCCAGGGTTGGGTATATTGTTTTCAGAAATAAAATCAGCAAGGGGAGAGTTACCTAACCATCTGTCATACCAGAAGCTAGTGTGGCTGCCATCTCCAACAACTACCCTTTTATGTTGAATGATAAGGTTTTTCGCCTTAAGCCAACACCTCCTCTCAAATCCTTTCATGTTATTAAACTGAACCTTGATTAAAGGACCGTCCCTAATGTACTTTGCTTTGAAATAAACAGCCCATAAGGAGTTTGAATGCAGAGCTTGCCACAACATTTTAACTCTCAAAGCTATCTCCATATGTTTTAGAGACATAATACCAAGGCCACCTTGCGAAATTGGATTACAAATTGCTTTCCAGGATCTCCAATGCTTCTTATTTCCTTGGGCAGATGAACCCCAGAAAAAATTTGCAAAAGTCTGCTCAAGCACTTGGTGGGTGCCAATATGTAGAGATGAGGAAGTTAAAAAATAAATAGGCATAGAGGACAGTACATGTTTGATGAGAACTAGCTTAGCACCTTGAGATAGCATCCCAGATTTCCAGCCTGAAATCCGTTTTTGAATTGTATTAATAATACCATTGTAATGAACCTTCTTGCATCTGCCTTATACCAGGGGAAATCCAAGATATCTATGAGGAAATGAGTGTCTTACAAAGCCTGTTGGTTCCTCAATTTTCCTGGCAGCTGTGTTGTTATGTCTGGAATGTATAAAGAAACCACTTTTGCCAGCATTAATCATCTGCCCCGAAGCCCTTTCATAGGCTTTGAGAACTTTAAGTAGGTTCCTGATTGAAACAATACTTCCTTTGCAAAAGATCAATGTATCATCCGCAAAAAGAAGGTGAGATCACGAATCGGTTCCCTTGGGAGAGACTTTGCCATTTGTCTATGAGACGTTGGCGATATGAGGCAGGAATGTACTTCTCCCTCAATTTCATTTTCATGTCATCCCAAGTGCTGATCGGGGGTTGACGTCGCTGATTTAGCAGGCTCTCCACATTGATCCAATAAGTTTAGGCCTGCCCATGCAGCTTCATCTTTGCGTATCGAACTCTCCGATGGTCCGTCATCTCAAACCACTCGAAGTACCGGTCCATGCCAGCCTCCCAATCTAAATATACCTTCGGGTCCAAGGACCTGCTAAAAGTGGGAGGGTCCGCACGCACGCCCCTAAGAATGCAGTCGTCATCATCGTCATCACGATTTCATCGTTGATTCCGACGACCATAACCCCCTTGCTCATTATCAGATGCATAATCATCCACCACATGCACCTGTTGCCTCCCAACATCTACCGCCGGAGCTCTTGGCGTAGCAGGTTGCTGGGCCGGTTCTTGTTGACCATTGGTCGGTGCGAGTTGCGCCGCCCCTGGGGCCCTCTCGAGGACGGCAATCCTCCCTACAAGACCCTGGATGGACTGGTCCGAAGTTTTAGCCCGATCCTCGAGGGCTTTCATCCTCCCTTCTAGATGCGTTCCTATGCCATCTAGACGCGTACTAAGGCCATCCATACGCGTATCTAGACGATGTATAAGGGCTCTACGGGCTCGGGAATCCGCCATAGGTGGTGGTGGCGAGTATTGGGTACCTCGACGGGTGGGCATGCAAAGACACACGAACTAGGAGACACAAACTGATGCAAACACCGACTAATGCACCTAGACCTAAACCAATATCCGGTACGTGACGGAGTTAATCGATCCGAAGATCACTCCTGCAAGTGTGCGGCCTTCCCGATAGGCGTAGCCTAACGTTCGGACAACACCTTTTAATATATCGAATTATCGGGATGAAATGTAATTTTAAAACACTTTTTTATTTTGAAAATAGTGATGATCCTAGACTCGACCTAGACCGTGCAAGACTTATGCAATGACTACCCTAGACTCGACTCGCTCTGATACCAAACTGATGCGGGACGGACACGGGGACCGACTCTAAGTGATATGGACCTCGGACTCTAAAGGCATACACGACCAGCAACATACGAGCATGAGAGACACTAGACCCGACACTAAGAGCTCCTATGGGCTATACGTCACTAACAGAAACGCAAGCTCACTCATCGTCCCAAGCGAGGGAAATGCGGATCGTGCACGGTTGAGGAACCGGCAGAGTTAAGGGTAGTCCGACTCACTTCCATGCTCGGATCGAGTCACGGGACGGGTCACACTCTCGCTCACAGAAGTGACATGGACTCACGGGCTAGAATCCTACGCTCTCACAGCGGCATACGACCATATACTAAACTAGCAAATGAACGCCAAGCAGTTAAGACCGTTACCTCCACGCTCCCGGCGTGGGGAAGATAACCCCGACCAAATCCGGACTCCCGGTTAACAATTATTACAGCGGTACAATGGTTTTGACCCACTCCACGCAGGGAGGTAAAAGGTCACATGTGGGGCCCGGGAGTCACGCGAATTGGGTTGACGGGCAGCATCTTGATGTCGCTCCGTCGGTGCCGAAACCCGCGTTTAGTGCTGTCTGGACGGCGCGATCTACGGGTTCGTGGGGCCCACGGACCGCTATGTCCTCCGAGTCTGATGGGGTGGGTCCCACTGTGATGGAGACCCCTGGTGGCGTGCCTCCTTGGATGGCGGTCGGGCGGGAACGCCGGTCGGAGGCCGATCGGCTCCGATCTCCAAGCTTTGGAGTTGCTGCCCACGGACTGGTTGCTTCTGTTTTGTAGCACGCGATCCGGCGAGATCGGCTGCTGCGATCACTCCCGATGTCGGATCGATGCACAAAAGGTACCGTTGGAAAGCTCTCTCGAAGTCATTCGACTCTATGGGGCTCAGAAAAATGCAACGGAGCCATGCTTCTGATGGGAAATTTTAGAACCGACCTGTTCCCAGTCTCAGATCTGACTGGATAGAAACTGAGTTTCCTGATAGTTGGCATTGACCGTACGGCAAACCTCCAAATCAGACCTCGAGCTCTTCATGAATATTGTAGAGGGGAGAGAGAGGAAAACGACAATAGTTTGTATGACTGATGTGGTGGAGATTTGGATGGGGAAAGCTATTTTATACTGGTAGGTAGCCGGATCTGGACAGAAGCAGAAAGAACTGAAGGGGATCTGAAAATGATTTTTAGAAAATAGGTGGAGGCCTTTTGAAATTCCATGAAAATTCTTGGGTGGAGAAGATTGTGGGTAGAACCTCCAGTAATTTTGGGGGCTCCATCAAAAATCAAAAGGTGGTCCGGAGATGGGAAACTTAGGGTGGCTATGGATCTAGACTGAAAATAGGCAGATCTGGAAGGAAAAGATGGACGAAAATGGAAAATGGAAGCCCAACCAATTTTTCTGGGACGTGGGGGAAACATCTGGAACTCACCCTGAAAGTTTGAGCTTAAGAAGAGTTCGTGGCTAGGAGCAGAAATTCGTGGAAGGACCTTCTGTCACCCGATTGATAGAATACCGACGTAGGTGGTGGTGGTGCAACGGCGGCTCGATGGCGACGGCGGCGACGTCAATGATGAACTTCACACCTGATAGATGAGGCTTCCCACCTCAGAATATAGCCTTCCCAGTTGCAAGAAGAAGAGAGGAGAGAGGGAGAGGGGCGCACCAAGCTGGAGCTCCAACAAAATTTCTGATTTTCATATGCATTAATTCCAATCAAATGAAAATACAAGGTATTTATGTGAAATGACAAAAGACACTAATTGACCCTAGATCTAGGGTTGGGGAGGGTAAAAGAGGGAGTCCACAAACTATTTCTCCCATGTGATTTGGAATCAAATAAAATAAAAATTTAAATCCTAATATAATATACTAAATGGCGGGCGCCCCCTTGACTTTCAAGGTTCCAACCTTGAATTTTATTCCCCTTTGTCCCCCACTTGGTCCAACCTTCTAGAAGCCCACCATTGGAAGGTTGACTGACCCCACATGGGCTCTAGGGATGAGGTGGATCAATGGGGAAGGGATAGGGGGGCCCGCGGGACCCGGGTGGTCCCAAATTACACATAAACCCCTATTACAATCCAAATTACAATCTGAATAAAACTAAACAAACACACATGACACAAGTAAAGTCCACATAAATGTAATAAATATCGAGACTCAAGGGGGAGTCTCCAGACTGTCTCCGAGTCAGATGGACGCCGAAGTGGCTCGAGTGGTGCTCCGCGTACGGTACCGGTGGCTCACCGGTTCGTGCTTCTCGCTCGCTCTGGTGTCCGCACCAGTCAAACTCATGTGTTTTGAATTTACCATCACGAAAAGTATTCATTTTCGGGAGCTAGGGCTCCTCGTGGGGAATGCCACTTGGAAGCACTCAGGATAATAATCAACGTCGCCCTTGAGTCACATGCACATCATTCGGGGCAGGTGTGGCCGTCCCTGCCGAACCGGTTGTCCCGGTCATGGCTCGAGACTGGATTGGACATTACGTATCAATACGGAAAACTAATATATATATATATATATATAATGGAATAAACAAATTGAAATGACATGTTGTATCATTTCGTTTATTGTTCTGCCATTTGAACGGGTTTCTCCGGGTTCAAATCTTAGTTCAGCTTAAGGTTTCCTTAAGTTTTTTTAATATAACTTATTTAAAAATGTAAATAAAAACACGGCAGAACGTTGTTTCGAACCCAACACCTAATGATTAACAGTGATACACTGACGTCCAATTATTTGTTACTCCAGTTGAGCATTTGTCACCCACACTCACCTAATTGTCACCACTAAAGTCACGTCACCCTTACTCTTACACTGCCTTGAAAGGGACACGTCAACCTTGTCTCTATTGAGCCCTATTTATCACCGTTAATAGGGTATTTTTCACACTCGTTAACGCATTTGTCACCCGTGTAGACACATTTGTCACCCTTAAGCTCCAAACTAACTCGTGGAAAATGGGACACGTCGGCCACGCGTGGCTGTTGTTCTCGTATTGCCGCTGATCCAACGTCACAGGCCACATCAATAGAAATGATGACGCCGAATTAGATCATTGAAATTAAAAATCCCCAATTACTTATTTTCCCTTCCCGCCATGTCTTGTCTCTTACGCAACCTACCAGAAGCCGGTTCATCTCTCCATCGTGCTCAGCGTCTCGTCTTCCTCGCGGTGCCATTTATGACCTCTCCATCATTTGCTATTCGAGCACTCCTGAATTGTGAGCTCTCTTTCATCACTGACAGTCATGGAGTCGAAGGAGACACCCATGCAACGCTCCGTCCGCCGTAAACTGGATGTCCCACCTACATCTCAGGAAATTGTACAGGTTCCTACGGCCGAAGAAGAAACGTTTCACATACCTAAGGTATCTAAGACCTCCACTTCAGGATGACAAGTTAAAGGTAGTGTGGTTCCTTATCTCCCTTACATAGCTATTTGCCCCCCTTATCGACCTATTTATTTGTCACGCTTATATATACATATTTGTTTCAGATTTAGACCTACCTGTCTCCGAATTTCATACGTTTGTGACCCTTAAGCACCTATTTGCCACACCTAAACTCCCTTGTCTATACATTTGTCACCATTATCTTACTCTTAATATTTTTTTGTATTTCTTGATCAGTCAATTAACTGAATTTCTTGTTTACACATTTTTTTGAATCTAGTGAACACATGGGTCATCTCCGCCTGGTGTTCTATGAAAATTTACATGAAGGACAGGGATCAGATGGCATTTCGGGAATGCCACAAGTCATTGATGAGGACCACACCCTTTGGTCCTTATGTTGACAATGCTTCTCCCGTCACCTTCACCATGATACTATTGGAGGAGATTATTTGCGCCCATAGTGGAGAAAATTACTTCCGTATGGGTGTTGACACCCGTTTTTAGCCTGTAAGTTGAGTCATTTCTCTTATTCATCATTTTGATGCCCCGAATTACCCATTATTTTGGAGCCTTTCTTGGATGGATTTCGAGCCCATTTCATTATTCCATTCCCTTTTGAACCTTGGAGATCATTATTTCATAGAGCCCTGGAGCCTATCTTGTCACCTTCCGGCCTTCAAAGTCGCCTTACGGCCCATTTAGGCCGGCTTCCCTCAAGCATTCAACCCCCTTTCGTTGCATAGTCTTGAAAATAGTCCTTTTTCACCCCCTTCCTTTTCTCTTTTCAAAATGTGCCCTTCACCAAAGTTGTTCATCTTTAAAATCCCTACAATTTCTTCTTCTATGTCATTGGCCAGTTCTGCACCAATTTCAAGTTATTTATAATTTTTTGGCAGACTGCATTGTTCACCTATGTCCCGGTATTCTTTCTCTCTCTTCTAGCCCTATTTTCTCTCTCTTCTAATCATTTTTTCATCTTACTATCTTCATAAAAGTTGTTCATTTTTGAGTTATCTATAATTTTGTTTTCTACCACTTTTGCTAATTCGTCACCGTTTGGAAGATATGATCCAATTTCCAAAGTCGCGCAAGGTCTACTTTAAACGGTCGTGCTAATGGCCGTTCATTGTTGCAAATGGTCGGTTGACAATCGTTTAACCCTTAACGGTCGGTCGTCCGACCGTTTATCCAATAAGAGTCCAGCTTGCTCTGGACTCTCCACGAACCTGCGGGATGTGCCTATCTTGCGGCGGCCATAACTTCTAGAATACTTATCCAAATTGATCCCCATTTTTTCCTACTTCTAGCCCTTTGTATTATCTTTAATTTGGTTCATAGAAATAAAATTTTGATGGGCTATATCTCTTGGATTCGTCGCCGCAATATTAGTTTTTTCTACTTTTCGTGCAACAAAAAAACCCTGCAGATTAGGTTCCAGAGGCTTCTTCCAAGAGCCATAACTTCCACAATCTTCAACCAAAAAGAGTCCCGTTTGTTCCTACGCCTTATCTTGACTATTATCTCGAGAATGATCCAGAGATCTCGAGATTTGGTGGACTCTATCTTCTGGAATCATGGGAGAAAGTTGGGGGTTTCACCACTTTTCTATATAAACCTGCCCAGATTTCCTGTGCGATGGGGGCGTGTTTTCAAGGCGATGGTGAAGCCATGCCGGATTTTCTACTCAACCCTTCAAACCTATCCTAAAGAGGGAAGTATTGTCTTTCCATAAATTCATTATTTGCTCGATTTCATCACCGTTTGCCCTCTCAACCTCGCCCCTACTTTTGGCAAATCATCACAGTTTGCTATTTTCTGCTACAAAGTTCGCGACGGGGGCCTGTTCATCAAGTCGGGGCGGAGTCGTGCTTCATCCTTTTCGTCCTCCCTCAACTCCATCTTGAAGAGGGGAGTATTAGCTTCACGTTGATTATATGTTTACTTTATTTCTCATATCTTTTCCCCTTTTCTAAGCCCCTACTTTTGAGGTTTCACCACACTGTTCTGCACTTTGCTGAAACTCAGATTTCTTGCGACGGGGGCATGTTTGCGTCGCCGGTGTGAGGCCGTGAGGCACTCTTGATCCGTCTTTTCAACTCCAGGCTCTAGAGGGAAGTATAATCTTTGGGTTACTTAGTTTTGGGCTCATTACCTCGTCATCTTCATACATATTTTGTCCATGAGTTTTGCACTTTCATTCTGTTTTTACACTTGGTCATTTTTCTCCCATGTTCTGCACCCTTCTATTTTCTTGAGTTTTCCACCCCATTTTTCACTGCTGTCTTCCCCGTTTTAAACTCTCCTTTATGCTATAGTTTCACCACAACATTCTCACCTTTCCATAGCATCCTCTCTTTCCTCTTTTGGTGTTCTATCTTGTGAGATATTCATCATTCTTTGAGTCCATTTTGTACATTATTCTGCATTTTCTGCACAGTCCACATTTTTCGCCAAATCTCTGCCATCATAACTTTCTGTCCCGACATCTTTTTTGAGTGATTCTTGTTCCTACTTCTTCACAACACTCAAGTCTTCTGCCATCTCAATTTTCTCCCTATTTGGACATCGTTTGCCTCTCTGTTTGCATCAGTCTTTGCACCCACTTTACACTGTTTGTACAATTTTTCTTGTGACTTGCACTTTTGCACCTTCTTTATCTTTGTTCATCATGTCATATTAAATCAATTTCTTCATGTTAATCTCATCACAATATACACACCTATTGTTTGCACCCTTCGATAGGGGTTATAAACCCTCCCCAGATAAGTTTGCCCTCAATCTTTCATGCTACTTTATGCACTTGGACAGATTCCTACACTTGGCATTTTTTAATGGGTTTTACCTTTTGTCTTGTGTTTGTTTCATAGGAAAGCATGGAAAGTGATGCCCTTACCTTCTAGCCGGCTGGAAGGCGAGGAGAGGTAGTCCACAAATCCCCGCATCTTGATATTGAGCGCGATCATCCTCTTTTTCCAAGGTACACAACGTGCATAGTATTTCATATCCTTTGGCATTGTCATTCCTTGGTGGCGATCACGGTATTCTTCTACATCTTTTATCGCCTTTGTCTTGATTGTATGATCATGCTACCATGTTTACATAGCCACATATTCATGTTATTCACTTGATTGGTGCACATTTGCCTTCATGCCTATTCATGTGATTTGTGGGGTCGGTACACATATACACATCCACATTTTTCACATCTACACCCCTTTTTTGGCGATCACGGTGGGACCTCTAGTGCCCATCACTTGTCTCATGCTTTGCTACAATTTTGGTGTGTATGTCCATGTTTAGATAGCATTTCATGCTCATATTGTTCACTTTTTTTGCATCCATATTGGTATGTTCACATATGTTCATTATATCTTGATTTGTTAGATTTAGGCTAGAAATTGCATGCACTCCGGTGCACATAGGGTCATGCATATTGCCATATTGTAGTTGCATTCCCCCTCGGTAAGTGATCCTCTCGCTCCCATATTCCTTGGGCTCGACTAGGTGATCTTATCCGGGACCTCCATAAGTCCCCGCGAGCCGTGGATTCTCACACGGACGCCGGGCCGGTTGTACCTTTCCATCCCATAGGCTTGCATTTGCATACGTTGTGAAGGAGTTAACCCTAGTCAACCCAAAGTTTGGACCTTATTCCCTATAGGATACCTATCTTGAGGGAATTAATCTTAATTTAAAAACATTTAAAGGCCCACCAAAACTTTGACAATAAAATATTTCCCATCATATTAACTTGGTTGACTTGGGTGAAATCCTATGTATTGTTTGTGTTGTTTGGGCTTGTCCAAGCCCATTTGTGTCATTTTGTGTTGCATCCCCACTATCCATATAGGTTTTGTCATTAGGCCCACTTAGGATAGTCCATTCTGTGTGTCCATTTGTCTAGTCACATTGTCCTGGGTCCTTTTTTTTCCCTTTACATTATTGAGTCAGCCCCCTCTCTGATTCTCGAGCCCTCTTACTTCCCTCATTGTATTCCCTTGATTTTTCCTATATAAAGTCTCCATTTGCCATCATGGAGCGCCATTTTTCTCCTGTATATTACCCTTCTTCATCCCCATCTTCCTATTCCCGCGGAGATTCCTCTTTCCATACGGGCCCATCTCCTCGTGGCCCTTCCGACTCACAAGCAAATCTCATGGCCCACTTATCACCTCTTGTTTGCCAAATGGACCCGGTCCAGGCCCAAAAACTCACCACTAATCATCTTAATGGGCTTCATCCTCATAACGGGCCTCATTCATCTAATGGGCCTCCTTCCTTTAATGGGCCATATTCTTCGAGTGGCCCATCTTCTTTTATTGAGTCGCAATCTCTTAGTGGGCCTTATCCCTTCAATGGGCCTCGCTCTTTTAATGGGCCCCCTTCCTTTAGCGGACCTTCTTATTCCCTTAATGAGCCTGCTTCTCTTAATAGGCCCGCTCCTTCTACCCATGTTGCTGCTGGCCCAATCAGTTGTTATTCCCACATTCATGATCCTTCCAGGCCTACATATCCTTCCACTCCTAGAATCAGCTTTCCTTCTTCTCAGTCCGGATCTCTTTATCCGGCCCAATATCATAACCCTGGTTCAAATCGACAATCTCTTGCTCAGGCTGGCTTGCGTCCTTCCCGATCTCTCCTCATTGAGGAGATGATTGATCAAGCCCAACGTCAGCTTGATGAACTTCAACGTCGAATTGATCCCCAATTGATGCGGGACGAGGCACGGACACGACAAGCTCGCGATCGTCCCTTAACGAGGGAAGCGTCGGACGTGCGCGGTTGAGAAACAGGCAAGAGCTAGGGTGGTCGGCTCGCACTTTCGTGCCCGGATCGGGTCACGGGACGGCTTCACTCTCTCTCGCAGCAGCGGTGATATGAAAATATATCGAGCTAGATATCCCTACACATGCTCTCTAGCAGCGGCATAAACAAGCATATATGAAATAAGCGAAATGCCAAGTGTAGGAGCGAAGATGATACCTCTACGCGCTCGGCGTGGGGAAGACGGACCCGGCCGAAGTCGTACTCCCGGAACAATTATACACGGATATTACAGAAATGCAACTCGCTGCCCACTCCACGCAGGGAGGTAAAGGGCTACACAATGGGGTCCGGGAGGACCGAATTCGGGTTGACGGGCGGCATCTCGCGTTGATTCGGCAACACCCGAACACGTGACGGTGGGGCCCACGTGCTGTCCGGAGGGGCCGTGTGGGACCCGGTGGCACCGCTGTAGTGGTGGATTCCCGGAGGGTCGCTCCTTGGGATGGCGGCACGCTGGTTTGCCGGCCGGAGGCCCGGCGGCTCCGTTCGGCACCGGTCGGAAAACCCGATCGGAAATCTACCGGTTCTGTATTTCGACGCGCGCTCCGGCGAGAATGGGCGCTGCGATCAGCCCCGATGTCGGATCGACACGAGACTGGCGCCGTTGGAAAGCTAGCTTGAAGCTCTTCAACCTAGGCCCAAAGATCTGGCCTAGATCTGCTCGAATCTTGACTTATGGAATTTTCAATCTCCTATTGTACAGTAACTGAAGACTTAGACCTGCAGAGAACTTGACTATGGATTACCTTTGACCACGAGGTAGACGTCCGAATCTTGGGTTGTGTTCTTCCGAGAAGTTGTTGGAAATGGAGTTGGGAATACAGAAAAATTAGTTTGGACACGTTTGGATGTGTCTATGATTTTCTGTGATTTGTTTACGGGAAGAAGGTCGGATTTGGGATCTGACTGAAAGTACTGTAGCTCCGGTAGAACATGAATTATTAAAAATAGGTAGAAGGATGATAAAGATTTAAGAAAAATTGTGGTGGTAGGGGACTATGGACAGAACACCCAGTTAAATTGGGAGGTCTAACATAAATCAAAAGGGTGGTCGAAGGTGGAGAACTCAGGGCTACTGTCACTGTAGACAGTGACAGAACAGATCTGAGATAGAGGGTTGAACGAAATGGTAAAAATATGAAACGTTGGCTTTTGAACCTGTATTTTTTTTGTGGAGAATGGGATAGAAGATAAGAACCAACCCTCAAAATTTAAAATCGATCTGAGCTCGTGGCTGGCTTCAGGAATTCACGAACTGCACCTCTATCTAGCAGGACAAAAAACCGAAGACGATCCCGTGGCGGCTCGAAGGCGGCACGAACGGCGGCGGCGGCGGCACAGATGATCACCGGAGGTTGAGAGGGGATGATAGAAGAGGGATACACTGTAGATCTGGGGGTTTGAGGAGAGGAAACCAGGGGGAGGGAGGAGGGGCTCAAGAACACTCTTGATTTTCCAACAATTTTCTCTTCATTTCTTCATTAATCTCTAATGACACTATACATAGGCTTATATAGAAAATAGCAAGGGGTGGGGGGCTGATAATTTCGTGGAAAATATGTCATTTTCATCCCCCATGTGGTCAAAACTCAAAATAAATAAATTACATATGAATGGAGCACTCCTTTGACTAGGTAGGTAAGGTAGGTGGCCAACCTTTGAAATTTTAACCCCTTTGTCTCCCATGTGGTCAATTAGCATTCAAACCTTCTAGATGGCCACCTAGGATGGTTGACCAGCCCCACATGGATGAGGTGGACCAATGGGGAAGGGGAGGGGGCCCCCTAACTGGACCTACTACACATTTGCACAAAAACCCACACAATCCTAGGGAATGACACATTGGCTTACAAAGCCTTACAATTGTACATATACTTTCCCAAGGATATAAAAGTAAATAAAATGACTCAAATGTAAAAATAAAAGTTAATGCTTGGCGTCGATTCCCATCACCAATCTTCTTTGAGTGTCCCGTTTGCATTCCAAGGTCTCCAGCTTCCACCGCGTTCACAAATTCCTACCTATCGTCACTATGGTGGAGTTGGTAACCCCTATGTGCACTTAAAGGAGTTCATTTATGAGTCGGCCCAATTTTGACATGACCAACGCTTGATGTCCTATTTATTCGGTCTGTCGTTGGAAGGCCCGGCTCGGGATTGGTTCTTTTCTCTTCCGCAAGAGCAAGTTGTGGATTTTCAAGTCGTCCAAGAGAGATTTCTTCAACAGTATCAAGACCAGGTTGGGCCCAAGTATTCTATGGTTGATCTGGCCCATGAGAAGATGAAGCCCGACGAGGAGTTCTCTACCTTTGCTGATCGCTGGCGTCACTTGGCCGCGCAAGTCCCGGGGCATATTTCGGAGGGAGAGCAGATCAAAATGATCATTTCTAATGCAACGCCCAAGTACCGCTTTATCTTAGCCTTGAATGATATCACCTCCTGGCAACAATTGTATAGCCGAGCCCGCTTTATCCGCCAACAACTCCTAGTTTCCCTTGACCCAGAGTCTCCTCCACCTTCTATGCCCACATACGCCTCCTATCCATCGCCTTCCATGAGTCAGCCCTCCACTACATATCCTTCCGCGAGTCAGCCTTCCGCTCCCCCACACCCATATACCCCCACATATCCCTCCACATATCAAACCTCTACGAGTCAGCCTTCCACCTCTTTATACCCACATGAACCTCCACCTCCGGTCAAGGGAACATCACACCCCGAGCAGGTAGATGCCGTCCACATACCTCCCACCTCACTTTTCGCTCCACACATGCCTCCACCAAATCCTTCCCCTAACCACGCACCATTACCTATGCAACCCCCACTTCCTTTTCCACTTCCATCTCCATTACCTTCGAATACCCCTCGACATCCACCTTGCCCGAAGAAGGCTCCTCATCGTCCTCCGTTGCCGGAGTGTTTTTTAGCAATTTTCAGGGCTTTGATGGCCGCTCACGCGTTGCCGCTCCCTCCAGTTGTGCCTTGCCAACCCGCGGTCGGAGATATGCTTCAATTTTGTGATTACCATCGCCAGTAGGGGCATTTGGTTGAGGATTACCCTGAATTCTGAGAGTATGTTTATGGCTTAGAAGATGATAAGAGGATTGATTGGGCCGCCATGCATAAGGTTGTTCTACATCTCCGCAAGCAGCAGCAGCAACAAACAGCGACTCCCAGGCAGCCGTCTCTATAAGACCAGGGGCACCCCCATGATTCTTTATCAGGCATTGCACCTGCTCCGTCACCCACTCCACCACCCGATCCCTCACCTATTTCATCACCTACCCCAGCACCATCGCCATCTCCTACTCTGACTCCATCGTCGCCACAAACCCAAGCCTCTGTTCAGGCTAGTGCCTACCCTTCTTCTCCCGCCGCCACCTCTGCTACTTCTATCCCTAACACGGCTCGACGCGTTGTGTCGACACGTCGACGGTGGACACCACAATCTCCCTCTTCACCCCCTCCGCCTTCATCACCATCCTCGCCATCTCCATTGCCATCGCCATCATCTTCATCTCAACTGCCAGTTCTTCCATCACCACTTCCATCTCCACCCTCACCTCCATCTCCGCCATCACCTTCGCCCGAGCCTGAGCAAGCCATGCCTTTACCTTTACCCTCAGCCACGCCTTCACCTTCGCCACCACCCGAGCCTATCATCACCACATCGCTTGCGCTTTCACTTTCCATCACCATCCCCACTAAAGCCCCCATGCCTTCCAAACCATCGCCTAAGCCACCCAAACATATTCCCTCTTCTTCTCCATCCACTTCCACCCCACGGAGCGGGTGTGCATTACCTCCGATGCCTCTTGGGTCAGGTCCCCATGATGATGATGAGCCAATCCAGGTTTCAATCGTGCATTTCAAGATCCAGGATGTTATTTCCCGCATGCCGATCCGAGTCCTAGCCCTTGGCTGTTTTGGGGATGATGAGCCTACATATTCAAAGACGGTTGCTAAGAAGAGTTCCCTCGCACTAGTGCCAGTTTCTTCTTGAGTGAGGCCGGTGGCAATCTTATTGCTCACCGGAGGATTCACCATTAATGTTGTTATTACTCCTCGCTCGATTGTTGTTCAGTTCACTGGCCAAGAAGGGTTCTCTACTCAGATTGTGTTAACCCATGCGGCTGCCAAGAGCCTGATGGATTCCCTATTCAAGGGGCAATTGGCCATATCTTCTGCATTTCCAAAGAACATTCTACACATCTTATGCAATCTTCCTCAGTTTATTGGTGAATCGGCCACGTCAACGCCGCACATTACTCTCCCTCAATTTTGTCCTGCTCTTCTAGTAAGGGAGTTATGCTTCATGCCCGATTGCCGAGTGAAGATGCCGAATCTTATGCTGCTAATATCGAGTGATGAAACTCCACGATTTTCTGATGTTCATCCGAAGGAGTCATCTATCCGAGAATGTCCGCCTATGGTTAGCACTGGGTATCTAGGGGCAACCGCCCCGACGAAGCTGCATATCCATGACCGGGCTAGGTTGTCTGCCAGATGGGCCCGTTATTTGAGGAGACATTGCATATCAAGAAGGTCGAAGGTCCGGGTCAGCACCAGGCATACCCGTGTTCAAGAGATTGCTGCTAAGAAGAAGCGGCGACGTAAGTTTAAGGGCCGTCGATTGTGCACTAAGGGGTCCACTTCTTCCTCTTCCTTTCGTTCATCCTTTATATTGCTCAGCTCCCACCCTTGGGTGGTGTACCTCCCTTCTTCCAATCCCACATCTATGATCTTCTCCTCTCTTTTCAGGTCTGTAAACCCCCATTCTTCTTTCCCCACTCATCCGGAGTCTCCGGATCCTCCGTTCACTCATGATTTTAGGCCTCAGCCTATGTCATCCTTTCATCCCATTTTTGGGACTTCTTCTGATCCTTCCCTTCCGGTATCCCCGGGCTCTGCTTCTGACCATTCCCCGACCCTTTCGGGTGACCATCAGTCTTTTTCCCCGACCCTGTCGGGTGTCAATCATTTTCTTTCCCCGACCCTGTCGGGTGATTCTAATTCCTTTTCTCCGACCACGTCGGATGATTACTCCTCTTCTCCCTTATCTTTGCCACAATCTTCTCATGGTCTCTCTATTCTTTCCTCCTCACCCTTTCGGGGTCATTACCCTTTTTCTTACTGTTTTTGAGGCTTTAGCCCGCCTTGATCTCAGTTAATCCCTGGTTATTCTGTACTTGGTTCCTTGTTATCAGGGCCTCAGTGCCTTAACGAGGGAGTTCTAGCCCTCGTCTCTCTTCCTTTTTTATCCCTTCTTCATCCAGTATGAGGTCTGCCACTCCTCTATGTCAAGGAATCCAATCCTTTGCTCTCCTTTCATCCTTTATCCTGACAAGCAAGGAAAATAAAGTTCGCACTCCTCAAAGCTCGATGATCGAAATCGCTTCAGGGTGTCGGTTTCCACGCCATGGATTTGCAAAGGTATCTTTTATTTTGTGCAAGAACATGTTATCATTGCTATTACTCTGTTATTTCTGCATGCGCTTATAATGTTGGTTCTTTAAAATATGGTTGAGCGGCCTTAGGCTTTATTTAGTTTGCTTAGTCAAATAAGTCGCTTCTGCAGCATCTTTAGGCTAGTGATAGCTCCGCGCTGGGAGTCTAGTTTCCTTCCCTGATCGTTGAGGGTGACCTTTGAGTATGGGTTTTTCACACACTTCACGGCGAGCCATAGCCGACCCCTCTAGTGCAACAACGTTGCTGCTTTGGCCATACTTTGGGTATGCACACAGGTCTTTTTCTCTTCTGTGCTCGGCTAAGTGTAGGGGCAAGAGATGGATGTATAAGATGACCAACCTAGGTGCTCCCTAATACGGGAGAGATATCAAATAGGGGCAGTCTTGACCCTCAAAAATGAGCTTTCACGCTAAATCTAGCCAGTAAAGGCTATGAATGAGAAGATCAATGAATACAAAATTATGAATCAAAGGCATGGCAAGAGTGGCAGTACAGTTCCCCGCGGGACGTCATGAGCCCGGTCGCATGCGTGCCTGATAAATATGGGTCTAAAAATCAAAGACACAAAGCCCCGGTGCAACAGACCTACTCTTTGAGGGGTAGTGCCCTAGAAGGAAGTCGAACCCTGATATCTCCCATCCTGCACGAAGCTTATCTCCAATTTTTCTTCTACTTCTCCCTCGTAGGCTGGGTTGTATCCCGGGTATTGCCTTAGTAGGGGTACCGTTCTTTAGAAGCGGTTGGTTGTGGTAAGCCACCCTCACATGCATGCCTTGCTTAAGGGAAGCCTTTAATGAAAGGGGTAGGAATGACGATCCCTGGGCAGTAGTTTGAGCCCGTCTTTAGGTGCTGCGGATTGCTATGTCAAAATCAAAATTTCTAAAAAAAAGCAAACATTGTCAAATATCCAAAAAAATCAAATACTTCAAAATTTCAAAAAAAAATTTAAATATTTCAAAAACCTAAAAAATAAAATACTTCAAAAAAATCCAGAAAAATGAAATACTATTGAAAATCTAAAAAAATCAAAAAAAGATCACAAAAATTCAAAAAAATATGTCTTTTTCATGCATTTACATTTGTTTTAAGGATAGATACGTAATCTGTTTGCTAAGTGTGCAGGTTGCAAGTACTCATGCATTCCTTGCTATATCTTTATGCTCTGCCTCCTGTCCACATCTTTGATCTGTTCTTTCCTTCTTCGATCCACTCTCTCGATCTGTTCTGAAGCTCATGTCCTTCTCAGCTTTTGTTTGCAATGATCATATCTTTATGAGAGGGCTTTGCCTCACGATTATGAACCTGGCGGTTCTGCTTCATTCTGATCTTGGATTTTGATTGAAGGGCGTATTTGTTTGTCTTTTGTCCCGCCGTGTCCTTGTCACGTGTTTATGTCCCTTCGTGTTATCCCACACATGTTGTTTTATCTCTCACCGAGTGTTGTTAGTTGTCTTGCACATGTTGTTAGTCACCCCTTTATATCCCATGTTCTTGTCCCAACCGTGTGGTCATCCGTCATGTTCTTGTCCCAACCGTGTGTTATCCCACCGCGTTGTTGTCTTGTCACACTGTGTTCATGCATGCATGTTGTCTGTTCATGCCATTGCATATGTGCTCATTTACCTTTGTTATGTTATGTTGCATTGTCTCCCATTTCATTTGATCGTTATGTTATGTCGTGTTGTTTGTCGTTCAGTTAATCGTCATGTTATCTACGCTATGTTTATACTTGCTTATCATATTTATCTTATACATGAAAATCCATAAAAATCATAAAATGAAAATCCAAAAAAATGCCGTTTTCGCCTGCACAGGTAAGTCAGGTATGGCTCTCTATCCCTACTCATTGTTGCATTACTATATGGTATCTATATTGTTATATTATCTCGAGAACCAGCTGGTCATTCACGTGTTCTAGGATCTGATGTTCCCCTCTAAAAAAAATGATGATGATCTAGGTGCACATGTTTAATCATCGGATAGGCCGTTAGGTTGGAAAAATTAGGGAATAATGGTTCTATCACGCACGCCGTGATTGCGGATAGTGTCTTGACCCTGATTGTTCCAATCTAGCAATACTATTCTCGAGTACTTTCTATTTTATGATTTCTTTGCATTCGTTTTGATAATTTCTTTATTTTTGCCCAGCATGCATCATGTCATTTTGAACATTAACGTCTCGTGATCCATTCAAGGTTTCTCCTCAATAATGGTTAGTTGCACTTCATGTCTCTTGGATAAGAGATCTTCATTCCACTATGAATTTGAACGATTTCTCTGATCTTTTCGCTCGGTCTAGTTGGCCAGAGTGATTCCTGTCTGGATTTTATCTCAGTTATATTTCTCCTATTTTTTACATTGTGCTCCTTTCCGACCCCCTCTTTGTCTGTGGATTGAGTCCCCGATGAGCCTGGTCGTGCTTCCTTTTTTTCCTATTAGTTTAGTTCTCCAGACATGTCTCATTCTTGTCATCCAGTCCTGGTGGTTAGTTCGGCGATTTCAGGAGAATTCCTGTCCCTTGTTGGTTAAAACGGGTGTCTTTTGCCTTGATGCCCGCTTTTTAGTCCTCTCCGCTTAATCTCCGCTTCATCTCCATTTCACGTCGCTGTCGCTTTCGCTCCATCTCCTTTCCATTTCACCTTCGCGTTGCTTTCGCTCGCTCCCTTGCAAGGCGGACATCAAGGAGGGGCATCTGTTGACACCCGTTTTTAGCCTGCAAGTTGAGTCATTTCTCTTATTCATTATTTTGATGCCCCGAATTACCCATTATTTTGGAGCCTTTCTTGGATGGATTTCGAACCCATTTCATTATTCCATTCCCTTTTGAACCTTGGAGATCATTATTTCATAGAGCCCTGGAGCCTATCTTGTCACCTTCCGGCCTTCAAAGTCGCCTTACGGCCCATTTAGGCCGGCTTCCCTCAAGCATTCAGCCCCTTTCGTTGCATAGTCTTGAAAATGATCCTTTTTCACCCCCTTCCTTTCCTCTTCTCAAAATGTGTCCTTCACCAAAGTTGTTCATCTTTCAAATCCCTACAATTTCTTCTTCTACGTCATTGGACGGTTCTGCACCAATTTCAAGTTATTTATAATTTTTTGGCAGACTGCACTGTTCACCTATGTCCCGATATTCTTTCTCTCTCTTCAAGCCCTATTTTCTCTCTCTTTTGATCATTTTCTCATCTTACGTTCTTCATAAAAGTTGTTCATTTTTGAGTTATCTATAATTTTGTCTTCTACCACTTTTGCTAATTCTGCACCGTTTGGGAGATATGATCCAATTTCCAAAGTCGCGCAAGGTCTACCTTAAACGGTCGTGCTAATGGCCGTTCATTGTTGCAAACGGTCGGTTGACGACCGTTTAACCCTTAACGGTCGGTCGTCCGACCGTTTATCCAATAAGAGTCCAACCTGCACTGGACTCTATCTCCACGAACCTGCGCGATGTGCCTATCTTGCGGCGGCCATAACTTCTAGAATACTTATCCAAATTGATCCCCATTTTTTCCTACTTCTAGCCCTTTGTATTATCTTTAATTTGGTTCATAGAAATCAAATGTTGATGGGCTATATCTCTTGGAATCGTGGCCGCAATATCAGGTTTTTCTGCTTTTCGTGCAACCAAAAAACCCTGCAGATTAGGTTCTAGAGGCTTCTTCCAAGAGCCATAACTTCCACAATCTTCAACCAAAAAGAGTCCCGTTTGTTCCTACGCCTTATCTTGACTATTATCTCGAGAATGATCTAGAGATCTCAAGATTTGGTGGACTCTATCTTCTGGAATCGTGGGAGAAAGTTGAGGGTTTCACCACTTTTCTATAAAAACCTGCCCAGATTTCCTGTGCGATGGGGGCGTGTTTTCAAGGCGACGGCGAAGCCATGCCGGATTTTCTACTCAACCCTTCAAACCTATCCTAAAGAGGAAAGTATTGTCTTTCCATTAATTCATTATTTGCTCTATTTCATCATCGTTTACCCTCTCAACCTCGCCCCTACTTTTGGAAAATCATCACAGTTTGCTATTTTCTGCTACAAAGTTCGCGACGGGGGCCTATTCATCAAGCCGGGGCAGAGTCGTGCTTCATCCTTTTCGTCCTCCCTCAACTCCATCTTGAAGAGGGGAGTATTAGCTTCACGTTGATTATATGTTTACTTTATTTCTCATATCTTTTCCCCCTTTTCTAAGCCCCTACTTTTGAGGTTTCACCACACTGTTCTGCACTTTGCTGAAACTCAGATTTCTTGCGACGGGGGCATGTTTGCGTCGCCGGTGTGAGGCCGCGAGGCACTCTTGATTCGTCCTTTCAACTCCAGGCTCTAGAGGGAAGTATAATCTTTGGGTTACTTAGTTTTGGGCTCATTACCTCGTCATCTGCATGCATATTTTGTCCATGAGTTTTGCACTTTCATTCTGTTTTTACACTTGGTCATTTTTCTCCCATGTTCTGCACCCTTCTATTTTCTTGAGTTTTCCACCCCATTTTCCACTGCTGTCTTCCCCGTTTTAAACTCTCCTTTCTGCCCTAGTTTCACCACAACATTCTCACCTTTCCATAGCATCCCCTCTTTCCTCTTTTGGTGTTCTATCTTGTGAGATATTCATCATTCTTTGAGTCCATTTTGTACATTATTCTGCATTTTCTGCACAGTCCGCATTTTTCACCAAATCTCTGCCATCATAACTTTCTGTCCCGACCTCCTTTTTGAGTGATTCTTGTTCCTACTTCTTCACAACACTCAAGTCTTCTGCCATCTCAATTTTCTCCCTATTTGGACATCGTTTGCCTCTCTGTTTGCATCAATCTTTGCACCCACTTTACACTGTTTGTACAATTTTTCTTGTGACTTGCACTTTTGCACCTTCTTTATCTTTGTTCATCATGGCATATTAAATCAATTTCTTCATATTAATCTCATCACAATATACACACATATTGTTTGCACCCTTCGATAGGGGTTATAAACCCTCCCCCGATAAGTTTGCCCTCAATCTTTCATGCTACTTTATGCACTTGGGCAGATTCCTACACTTAGCATTTTTTAATGGGTTTTGCCTTTTGGCTTGTGTTTGTTTCACAGGAAAGCATGGAAAGTGATGCCCTTGCCTTCTAGCCGACTGGAAGGCGAGGAGAGGTAGTCCACAAATCCCCGCATCTTGATATTGAGCGCGATCATCCTCTTTTTCCAAGGTACACAACATGCATAGTATTTCATATCCTTTGGCGTTGTCATTCCTTGGTGGCGATCACGGTATTCTTCTACATCTTTTATCGCCTTTGTCTTGATTGTATGATCATGCTACCATGTTTACATAGCCACATATTCATGTTATTCACTTGATTGGTGCACATATGCCTTCATGCCTATTCATGTGATTTGTGGGGTCGGTACACATATACACATCCACATTTTTCACATCTACACCCCCTTTTTGGCGATCACGGTGGGACCTCTAGTGCCCATCACTTGTCTCATGCTTTGCTGCGATTTTGGTGTGTATGTCCATGTTTAGATAGCATTTCATGCTCATATTGTTCACTTTTTTTGCATCCATATTGTTATGTTCACATATGTTCATTATATCTTGATTTGTTAGATTTAGGCTAGAAATTGCATGCACTCCGGTGCACATAGGGTCATGCATATTGCCATATTGTAGTTGCATTCCCCCTCGGTAAGTGATCCTCTCGCTCCCATATTCCTTGGGCTCGACTAGGTGATCTTATCCGGGACCTCCATAAGTCCCTGTGAGCCTTGGATTCCCACATGGACGCCGGGCCGGTTGTACCTTTCCACCCCATAGCCTTGGGATCTTCATTCTGCTTGTATAATCCCAGTACTTTGTAAGCACGTTTGGATAGACACCGGCCTTTTAGGTTTATTTTCCTGGTTGTAGTATCCCAGGGTAAACAAGCCGACGTGGTTGACGGTCTCGACACGCCCATCTCGGCGCGGCATACAACCAGCGTGGAGTTTATGTCGGCACATCATTGGTCTCGGCACGCCTTTTTCATTTGGCGTTCTCGGCGCGGGCGGCATCGGCGCGCCATTTCTTCTGTTGCGCTCTCGGCGCACATTAGGGGTTTACCCTATTTATGCGCCGAGAGGATGAGGGAAGCTCATTTCGCCTTGAGCTTTCTCTCTCTTCTCTCTTCATCTTCTACCGCAGTGGCGATCGGCGCGCGGGGATTTTCCCTCCTCGTTTCTCCTCTTTTCATCGTGAGGCTCTCTTCTTTTGCTGCTAATACGGGACTACGTCCCTCTTTTCTAAGGAGTCATCCCCTCTTGGTGGATGTTCATCCTATTTGACTTCTGGGCATACCCTGGACATGGGAAGGTGCTGTCAAAATTTTCTTAGGATTCCCTCCTCTGTTTCTGTCTTCATATTATCTTATTTTCTTTGACTTTTATCTGCAGTTGCTGAAATGGCCACCACTTCTAGCCATGCTGCTTCCGGAACTGCTGATGTTGGTGCCTCTTCCCAGGGGAGAGTATTTGGCCCCATCATGACTTGGAGGAACATCGGACAGCTGGTCTGAGGTCTTGGGAGGATCGCCATAGTTGACGAATCTTCTGACTCAGAAATGGACACAGTGTCTGCATCTCGCGTCCTGACCACTGAGGACGGGTTGAACTTCAATCATGATGGCGGCTATCGTCCGGACTTTCCGAAGGATCGTCATCTCGCACCATTCATCTGCACCTTCAATGTAGCAGGGAAGATAGATGTTATGTTGGCTCGGATGGTGGAACGGGCCATGTTGGTGGATAGGGACAGCTTGAAAGGATCCATATATCGTGGAGACACCATCTATCTCCTGGGGGAGCGGCGTAAGTGGAACGTCGTCTTGGGAGTAACCGAGCTGGAGGCGGAGCAGAAGATGCTGACGCGGGCTCCTGAATTCACACTGGCCAGGTGGGACACTGCTGCAGGTCGGGTCAATAGAGAGAAGCCCGGCTATGGTTGGTTCTTGGCGCCCATCAGGTGGGGCTATAGAGATGAGCCATTTGTTCTGAACTATCTGGCCGTTCAATTTAAGTTTCAGTTGGCTGCTGGATGGTTTGCAGACACCAAAGTGACCGATGCCCATTTTTTTCACGTGGGAGCGGTAGAGTTTACAGAGTATGTTCTGAAGGAATATGCTCCTTTACTAGTCAGGGCCGGGGTGTATCACAGTGTATAGCATCCCGTTTCAGGTACCCTATTTCCAAAGGATTGTGCTGCGGCATGTTTGAAGTGTTCTGCCCACAGTTTAATACTTTCTACACAGTAGAGGGTGAAACTTCTTTGGACCTCTGGAGTTTGTCACAGCTGTCGGGTCTGCTGATTGACGGAGAACCTTATGAAGAGGTATGCCTTCATGACTTCATCAAGGATGAAATTGACAGTGAGGGTCAGTATTACTTCGGCTTCTCATATCGGTATCTGATGAAAGCATACCGCTCCCTCTGCTTGGCACATAACAGGGGATCATCTAGGGGATATCACACCCGGGAGAAGAGTAGCAAGCTGAGAGTCCGCGTAGAACATTGATTCAATATTTCTTTGGTGGCCCTCTGAAGTATAATGAGTTCCCTCATGTGGCTCCTGTTGCGGGTAGGCCCAGTAAGCCTCCCAAGTTTAAGTCAGAGGTGCCTGCTTCACTTCAGCGAGCCAGCCGTGGAGGATCGAATCCGACAAGGGTGGACCCCCTTACTCATTGCGCTGCTTACCTCACCTTTTGGTTATGCACTTTTGCTCTCCCGTAGGGAGATGAGACAGTCATTAGGCCGAGGCAATATACCTGGAATATCAGATGGCTTGGGGCACGCGGCTCGCTCTATGTCCAGCCACACTTTGCCTGGTTTACAAATCTCTAGGAGACATTCATAGGCATCGGATCCCTCGCTCTTTCAGAACAGTGGGGCCATTTCATTTCTTCAACGCCTGGGTATGTAATTTGTTCCCAGAACTGGCTCCCAGGACCTTGCAAACAACTACATTGTACCCCAGGATGCTGGAATTTGCAAGTGCCGAACCCGGCTTGTTGTGCCCCTGTGGTTTTGATGATTGTTTTAATGGTGGTGTTGATGGTTGGCCTTTGTAGTGAGCTATTCACTGTGAGTCATCTTGTGTGAGTCAAATCGCTACTTTCTGATCATTATGCTATTCTTCATTAGTTCTAATATGGCTTTGCATAATTGATTATGTTCAGTCATGTTATATATTGGTCTTCAGGCGTCCCAAGTATGCACATTGTCTCATGTTCTCCAAGTCTATACAATGAAGTCTGATCACTGCATTTGCAGTCACAATGTCTTCACATTTGAAGTCTGTACATCGGACTGCTTCTTTTGAAGTCTATACATTGTGGCCTTGAAACTTCAAAGTATATACACCTTCAGTTGAACGCATAGTGTATACGTTGCAGCGTTAACTCATTGGGCTGCAGCGTCAACTCAGCAAGTATGCACATCGCATTCAGACTTTCAAGTCTATACACTCCATCTTCATAGGTTTAAAGTCTGTACATTGGTTCAGACTCCTCAAAGTCTGTACAGCGTGAAGTCTAAAATAGTATTTTCAGGGCTTGTCTTCGTGTCATTTACTGTAGATACTCGAGTCGTTTTCCTGCTTTCTTTGTTTTATCACGTGTCGATTGAAACCGTTCCTGTCTTCTGTCCTCGTGTTGTCTTTCCTAGACCCCGTGTCTTCTCTGCTTTGTGACCACACTTCGTGTCCGTTTTTGTTTTCGTCTTCGAGTTGGTTTCAGTCCATGTTGTTCTCGTGCCGTTCTCTTTACTGTTTGTTATGTCGTGTTGCTTTTGTATTCATGTCTTCGTGTTATTTTTTTTTGTTTGAGTCTTCGTGTTATTTCTATCTTCTGTCTTCATGTTGATTTTACTTCGTGCACTCTTCTCTAAGTTCAAGCGTTAAGTGTCTCAAGTCGAGTCTGACTGTGCTGTCTCCATGTCGTCCTTAGTTCGAGTCGGTTCTTTGTTATTTCTATCTTCGTGTTGCTTTTCCTAGACCTCATGTCTTTCTTGTTTTGAAACCACACTTCGTGTCGGTTTCTATTTTCGTGTTTCTCTTGTGTTTATGTCCGCGTGTTGTTTTGCTTCTACCTTCGTCCAGGTTTCCTCTGACCGCGTGTCTTCCTTTTTACCTCGTGCTGTTCTCTTTCTACTTCGTGTCGTTCTCTTTGTAGTATCTGTATTGTCACCCGTGGACTTCGTGTCGTTCTCTTGGTAGTGTTTGTTTTGTAACCACTGTATCTCGTGTCATTCTCAGTATAGTGCACCTCTTGTCGTTCCCACATACCTCGTGCAGTTTCAGCTTGAGTGTCAACCACCTCATTTCAGGTAGATATATAGAGCAAACCCTGAGTATTAATAGTTTTTATCTCCTTGCAGGTCCGAGGAAGAGTATTCCCTAATAACTGGGCTGCACGTGATCCTATGCTAGAGGAACAAATACGAAAAGGGCACATGGCAGGAAAGTTCTGGATCAAGCGTGGGAGGCACACGCACTTTGTACCCTATCATCCTGCTGGCTGCTGATATAAATGGAAGAAAGGCTGATGAAGCAGATGGTAAGCATATGAGCCAAAAGTATAGAGGAGCAGAGATCGAGAGTGAGAAAAAGAGTAGAAGAAGAGGAGAAGAGAAAGAGAGAAGAAAGTGAGAAAGAAGAGAAGAGGAAGAGAAGCTTACCTGAAGATCTGACTACTGGACCGTGGATCAAATCCAGGCCAGTCAACTCCATGCGAGCCACATTTGTGTTATCTGTCTTTACAGCTTTCTGATCGCTGTGTATTTTTCCCTTTCTTATTTTTTCGTTTTCATTTGGGTTAGCTCTGTACTTCCGATCCTCTGGACTGAGGTCGGGTCCCTCCTGGTCTGGAGGAAGAGAGGTCTTCGACCTCTAGTCTGCAAGTGGCTGGAAGTCACTTGTGTGTTCCCTCTGGTTTGGAGGAAGGGAGATCTGATCTCCAGTTCTGGGCTTGTGGGTTGCAAGTCCAGGGGTTTCCTCTTGGTATAGAGGAAGAGAGACGCTAGTCTCTGGTTTTCTAGTGACCGAGGGTTGCTAGAGGTTCCCTCCAGGTTGGAGGAAGAGGGGAGTCTGTTCCCCTGGGTAAGCTGTGTATCAGCTTCTGTTGGCAAGCTGTGTTGCCCAGCTATTAGTGAAGCCACACTTAGTTTGAGTGTGGGGTGGATGTAGGTCTGGAGGACCGAACCACCTAAAAATATCTTGAGCAGTGGTTTGCATTGTGAGTGTGCTTCCACTAGATGCTTGAATAGGCGCGTCTCTTGTGTTTGCTCCTTGGTTTAATTGAATTTGGTTTTATTCTGAGATTGCGTCCAGCACTTGAGTTTTTATTTGGGCATTAATTGTAAAAGGATACATTCACCCCCCTCTGTATCCGGGCATTGCATCCTAACAATTGGTATCAGAGCGGGTGTCTGCCTAGAAGGTCGAGCGACCTGCAGATCCGATCATGTAGTCTTCGATACTTATCTGGTTTTAGTGCATCAATACTCTTGTTGCCTCGAATCTACCTGCTATTTGTTGTCATGGCTAATCCACCGATTTTTTGTGGTACACACTTCAGTGCATGGCTTGCTAATTTAAAGAGTTATGTTAAATCTATTAATCCAGACCTGTGGAAAGTAATTTCACACGGTCCTCATGAACTACCAAAGAAAAAGTCCAAATGGACTGACATGCATACCTCTTTGCATGAAGAGAATCAGAAAGCTTTTAATCTGATGAAAGCAGCTATTGACAGAGCCTTATGGTCTTGTCTTTATGATTGCAGTTCTGCTAAAGATATTCTAAACATGCTGAAGCGAATTCAGAAGACAAAGAAGGACAGCTGCATGATGGCTGATAGAAATAATCAAGGCAGCATTCAAGATGAAGATGATGAGGTAAATCCTTTTGAAAATTATACTGTAGATGATTGGGAAAATGCATATGCTGAATTGCTAGAATCACATGAGAGGTTAAGAAGTCAGTATAAAAAGTTGAAAAAGAATACTGGGTTAGAAAGGTCTAGATCCCCATGTGAAAATTGCTCCAGTATCAAGCAACATCATGATACCTGTCTATCTGATATTCGTAGGTATAAAAATCAGAACGAAAACTTGATGAAGGAATGTGAATGTCTAAAATCTGATCTAAATAAGCTGAAATCTGAAGATAATTCTCTTAGAAAGTTCTCCAAAGAAAATGAAGAAAGTTTAGAGAAACTGAAAAAAGAGAACATTCTCATGTTTGAGAAACTTGAAGCCATAAAATTTGTGAATGTGGAATTACAGAAAGATATTGAAGAGAAGGAAAAAGATTTGAAGAAATTTATGGCTGAAGAAAAATTGAAACTAACTCAGAAGATCAGATATTAATAAATGAGTTAATTCAGAATGACAAGCTTAAGGAAGAAAATGAGAAGTTAAAAGTGCTGAACTCCACTATGTCTGAGAGGCTTCTAGCTTTAGAAAAAGGAAAATTTGTTTACTTTGAAGAATCTGAAAAAATGAAAAATCTGGAACAAGAAGTTGAGGATTACAAAATTGCAAACAAAGTGTTAAGCGAATGTGTAAATTACAATGAACAAGAAATTGTCAGTTATGAAATACACATCGTTTCTCTGCAAAATGAAATTGACGATTTGAATAAATCCCTGTCAAAATTTGTGAAAGGACAAGAAAATCTGGACAGGTTGTTAGGTGTTAAGGTCAATACTCAAAAGGAAGGGTTAGGCTACAACGATATAAATAAAAAGACTTTCAAAAATAAGCTAATGACATCTTTTTCTAAAGCATCTGATGCAGCCACCACCTCAGAAAATAAACAACCAAATGTTCAGAAGAATCAGAAACAAACAAAAGTTATTGATATGGTCAGTCATGTGAAGAAAGGATTGGATCACACTGAAAATGTGCATGCTGTAAAACACACTGGTATACCGAGACATGCACATAAGAGGGAAATCATGAAATGTCATTACTGTCACAAGATAGGCCATTTGATGCATGAGTGTGAATTAAAAGAACCGGATGATTTAAATGCTGAAATGATGGATGCCGGGAAATATCATGATAGAAATCCTGCTGCTCATTCAAAGAAAAGTGAATGCTCGCATTGTGGTAGATTAGGCCACACCCTTGTTCAATATTGGTTTGCTAATGGAAAGAAAAAACCACTCTCACATCACGCTAAATCTTATGCTAACCAACATGCTCTTAATATCAACAAAACTGCTTCTCTGAACCAGCATGTCAAATATTTTAATTGCAACAAGCTTGGGCACAAGGCCACTGAATGTTGGGCAACCTTTTTTAGAAGAGAGTCTCCTTTCTGCTCCCATTGTGGGAAGCATGGGCATGCAGTCAAGGAATGCTGGCATGTCCAGGGTAGGACTAGAAATTTCAAAGGATTTGGTAGGAACGAACATGTTCTTAAAAGAATTCCTGTTTGCTCAAATTGCAGAAAACCAGGCCACCACGTTGCTGCTTGTTGGGTGGCTGGTCATGAAAGAAAAAAATTTCATAATTATAACAGAAACCCTCATGCTCACTCTTATAATGCTCAAGTTCATGCTAGTGTACATAAGAGGAACATGAAACCTGCTAGTTCATGCCACTATTGTGGGCTGTCTGGGCATTCAATGCATAACTGTTTTATCATGAACTCTGACGACTATTTGGCACAGAAGAAGATGCAGGCAGTCCCAAAAGGGGCCAATTACTATGCAAGACCCAAGACCACTTGGGTACCTGCTAGTGGAAAATAGGAAGGTGCCTAGCAGGTGTGCCTTGATGGAATAAAGGGGTAATGATCCAAGGCACTCAAGAAGAAAACCCCATACAAAACTTTTCAGGTAAACTTCCTGCTCTTCTTGTTTTTAGTTTTAATGCATAGCAAGTTAAATCTGTTTTTGCATTTTCATTCATCATTTGCCATGTGCATTATTTTCTGATCATGCATTTACAGAGAGTTCTGTGCAAATATCAGATTAAGAAGGGTTGTCTGTATCTGATGCATACATAGGCTAATTTCAATTGCTTGATAATTGTGTTATGCATAGACTCTGAAAACAAATTGCATTTCAAATTTTTTGAAAAATCTGAATGTGCATGAATCACAAATTCATTTGTTTAGTGATCATGGCAAACATTGCTTGCTCTCAGAAAAAGCTTCATGCTCATAGTCAGGGGGAGGCATGCTACTTTTATGTCAATTTACTGACTCATGCTCATTGCATTACATTCCACTTATTGAAAAAAAATATATAAATAATTAATATTTCCAAGAGTTGTGTGTGAGATGCCCTTGCATGGACTGAAAAAGGAGCTTGTCAGGTCATCTGGTATCAGAAGAACCTTTGTCTGCCAATGTGGTTATTTGGTGCTGAGTTCAGTCATCTCATGAGGTTGCAGCTTATTGCTCAAGAGCACTCTCTGGTTTCTAGATTGAATCTCCTTAGGAAGATTTTATGTGAGCTCCTTGGACTTTACTCTCTAGAGTTATCTCTCACCTGCTGCTTTGCTGTATGGAGTGCTTCTCATCTCATCTCATCTCTCTCCATCTTGTTTGTCACCTTCTTATCCTTGTTTTATCCCCTTTAGCTCAGGAATTCTCTTGAAGGAAAATTCCTTCTTTTAGCTTTGTCACTCTTATCAGATTTGATCAGAATTCCTTAAACCACTCAAAATCTTTTGTAACAAGTTATACATGTTAATAAAGAACTTTAATGTATGGGGGTTATATTTTGTCCTTTAATCCTTCCAAGGTATTCCTCAATTGTTGGTCAACACATTGTAAAAATTTCTGTTAAATGGAAAACCCTTGCTGAGGATTTCGTCTTAACTGAAACTTATGTGAAGATGGCTGTGAGATAACAAATTGTGTTATGTAAGGGTTCTGTCTTGTGTCTAAGATCTTGAGAGGTGCTACCAGGGAATACGCCATTCCTTGTGGCAGAGCAATGGCTATTGTGGAGAAATAGATATTCTAGATCAAAGAAGTCTAGAGGTTCTGTCATGATACAGTTAGCTATGTCTGTATATTATGGAAAAGTTGAAATAAATAAAAAAAAAGGGGGAAAGAAAAGTCAACAAAAAACATTTTTTCATTGGTTTTCATTGGCATAAAGGTAGCTTGTCCTGAGTAACCAGGGATTCTGGTGTCTTATAAACATGTCTCCTTGTGTAAAAAGGGACAATTCTACCTAGTGCTCAACAAATTGGTTGACTCTGTATGCCCTCTCTTGTCCTTAAATGAGGTAATGAACTGTGCTTAACTATCTGTTTGGTATTTCTTTGCCTGACAAACATAAGGAGTATTTTAATCGTAACCTTCTCTAGGCTAAGTACCTTTAACAGCTAGTTTTGTGATCATGTTGATTTAACGTCTTGAGGTAACTGACCAAGGTTTTCGGAAGAATATAATAATTCCATATATTGAAGAGCGAACTTTAACGGGAAACGGCTGTGTTACATATTGAATAAGGGTAGTTTGGACATTTCCTGAAAAAGTACGATAAGAGTGAAAAGTGACCCCTGAAAAACCCTTCTTGTTCCTCAAGGTTACATAAATAAACCCTCACGTGCCCCTGCCGCTTCCTGTGTCTCCTCGTGTCGATACGTCTTGCATGCTTCTTCAAACCCTTATCTCCCGCTCATCCTTCTTCTCTAAAATCTCATCTCCACCACAGAGTTCTCCTCCGTTCTTGGCTCTAGCTTCATTTCCAGCAGCAACCAGCAAGAAAGAGTTGATACTCTGAGAGTTACGACAAATGGATCAGCCAGAATCCGTCGCTCATGTGGAAAGGAAGAGGAAGGGAAAAGAAATAGATGAGGAGCCTTCGTCCAAGCAGCAAAGATGTCTTGAACCAGAATCAGCTGCAGAAATGTCTTCAGCACAAGGTACTAGGCCCTCTCAGTCTACCGTGTTTTTAGAGAGTGGGAAAATCATTCCTCCAAGAATAGTAGATTTCGGAGATGAAACCCTGGTTTTGAAGTTTCCAGAACTTTTGGAGATTCTTGAGTTTCAGGAATGGAGGAAATTCCTAGAAAACCACCGTGTCTATTACCCTAGCCTGGTAATGGAATTTTACAATAATTTATCTTTGAGCCGAGATAAATCTGCTTTGATCTCGTCTGTTAAAGGGGTTGAGATGACAGTAACATGTGACTCTCTCCACAAAGCTCTTAGTATTCCAGAAAAAGGGGAAGTGGAGAGAGGATATAGACATAGTCTGCATGAAGCCTTTTCGGTTATTACTGGTAAACCCAGTAACATTCATGACAAGGGGCAGTTGAAGCTGAAAGCTTACCAAACCTCGTCATTTCCCCCTCTTCACAAGCTTCTTCAGAACATCATTGCTACAATAGTCACCCCACAGACTGGTGCTAGAGGAAGAATCACAGACACACAGAGGTTCCTATTGTTCTGCCTGATTCAGAATGTAAAGATCTGTCTGCCTGAAGTTATTTGTAATGTCATGAAGGGGTGTATTGGATCCAAACGACATATTCCCTACGCCGCCCATTTGACAGACATCTTCAAGTACTCAAAGATTCCCTTGGATGGAGAGGCCATGTCAGAAGTTAGGGCTCGAAACATTTTTAACATGAATTTTGTTTCAGTATTTTTGGGGTTGGAGGGCTCTTCTCTATTGGGGCAGGCTAAAGCCCAGAAAGTTAAGGAATCACAAGCTCAGGGGGAGCTTCTGGAACACCCTCAAGATTCAACCCAAACAGTTTTAGCATCAGCTTCTGAGGTTGCTCTACAGGAAACACCATCTGAACATCCACAGTCAACTATGTCTATTGCACCCACTGAAGTATCTTTTTCTTTTCAGAAGCTTGTCGAGTTTGCATCTGAAGAAGTCAGGTTGTCTGAAAACAACATTCAGACTGATCTAGATACAAACATTGATGGTCTGTTTGACTCTTTTGGGAAGACATCAGACGAAGTGAGGGTGCCCGTGGAACAGCCTGATCAAGAGCAAGTAAGTAATGATCAAGAACTTGCTGATTTTGTTAATATCATTCTAAGAGAAGCTGTGGAGAAAAGTTTGGAAGAGGCTGAAAACGTAGTTACATCTGAAATTCTAGAACAGGCACCTGTTAAAAGTCCTGCAGATCATAATCTCATGGAAGATATAGTGGATGAGTGTCAGGAGAAAGTTCCTGTCATAGACCTAGAAACAGAATCATCTAGTGAAGAAGAGGCACATGAAAATGTAGGTCCTGACAAAGACATCCAAGCTGAAGATGAAGATCAGGCTCCAGCAGTAGACAACCAAACGCCAGTGCAAGAAGAAACAGATGAGAGAACTGCACCTGGCTGTGAATCTTTTGGTACACCTCTAGGTCAACCTCGACTTCTATCTGCTAGGGCGCCAAATATTGAAGAACTTCTTATAAATTTGACTCAGCAAATGCAAAGACAAGATAAGAAAATGGATGATCTGCTCAAGTATGTCTCTCTTAACATCAATCAAGTCCATTCCAGGCTACTGAAGCTTGAGATCTCTCTCCTAACTGAATGGAAAAGGTTTTTGTTAAACAAGAAAGCTTCAGATGATGCCAACAGGTCCTTGATGACAGGCTTGCAGGAGGCATGTTCAAAGATTGCAACAGCACTTCGTGAACTACAAGATGCTCAAATTTCCTCCTTTAAGTCTTCTGCCAGCATTATAAATCACTGTTTTGAGATCAGGACATCCTTAGAAGTTTTGAAAGGGTCATTCAGTGCCCTAGGTCCAGATGTGCAGAAGATCTATGACAAACTGATCGCTTTCTTAACAGAAATGACTATTCTGACTGACAAATATGAAACAGTTAATATTCGCCAAGACGACATCATTTCTGAAGTGGCAAATGTCAGAAGCGCTGTGGTGTATTGGCTAGCTGAATTGTCCAATGACCTGAAGGAATTTCACTCTACCTTGGGTTCAACTCCTGGCCAGGCTTCCTCTAGCAGAACTCCACCTCAAGAATATACCTCTGCTGCTCCTAGGGGGAGACCACCACCAGGCAGGCCGCGTGGCCCTTCCAGCAGACAAGCTAGATATTTTAATCCTTAAAAAGACAATGATCTGTATCTTGTTGCCCATTTAGAGGCTATCTTTCACACTCTTGGATTTGATTAATTATATCTCATATCATTTGCATTTCTGTCTCCTTTTGTCTCTTTCTTTTTGATGTTGCCAAAGGGAAGAATTGTGACCTTGCATTTTTGAAATCTCCATGTGTATATGCATTCTTATCATCCCATGATTCATCTTGGATATATCAAGGGGGAGATTGGTTTTCAATTATAGCATGCTGGTTGCTTTCATTTCTCAAACTATTTTCTTTTTGATGAAGTCAAAGGGGGAGAATAGTTTGAGTCATCAGACTTCTCAAATGACTCACTATGTAGTGTTGCCATCATCAAAAAGGGGGAGATTGTTGTGCCCCTGTGATTTTGATGATGGTTTTAATGGTGGTTTTGATGGTTGGCCTTTGTAGTGAGCTATTCACTGTGAGTCATCTTGTGTAAGTCCAATCGCTACTTTCTGATCATTATGCTGTTCTTCATTAGTTCTAATATGGCTTTGCATAATTGATTATGTTCAGTCATGTTATATATTGGTCTTCAGGCGTCCCAAGTATGCACATTGTCTCATGTTCTCCAAGTCTATACAATGAAGTCTGATCACTGCATTTGCAGTCACAATGTCTTCACATTTGAAGTCTGTACATCGGACTGCTTCTTTTGAAGTCTATACATTGTGGCCTTGAAACTTCAAAGTATATACACCTTCAGTTGAACGCATAGTGTATACGTTGCAGCGTTAACTCATTGGGCTGCAGCGTCAACTCAGCAAGTATGCACATCGCATTCAGACTTTCAAGTCTATACACTCCATCTTCATAGGTTTAAAGTCTGTACATTGGTTCAGACTCCTCAAAGTCTGTACAGCGTGAAGTCTAAAACAGTATTTTCAGGGCTTGTCTTCGTGTCATTTACTATAGATACTCGAGTCATTTTTCTGCTTTCTTTGTTTTATCACGTGTCGATTGAAACCGTTCCTGTCTTCTGTCCTCGTGTTGTCTTTCCTAGACCCCGTGTCTTCTCTGCTTTGTGACCACACTTCGTGTCAATTTTTGTTTTCGTCTTCGAGTTGGTTTCAGTCCATGTTGTTCTCGTGCCGTTCTCTTTACTGTTTGTTATGTCGTGTTACTTTTGTATTCATGTCTTCGTGTTATTTTTGTGTTTGAGTCTTCGTGTTATTTCTATCTTCTGTCTTCATGTTGATTTTACTTCGTGCACTCTTCTCTAAGTTCAAGCGTTAAGTGTCTCAAGTCGAGTTTGACTGTGCTGTCTCCATGTCGTCCTTAGTTCGAGTCAGTTCTTTGTTATTTCTATCTTCGTGTTGCTTTTCCTAGACCTCGTGTCTTTCTTGTTTTGAAACCACACTTCGTGTCGGTTTCTGTTTTCGTGTTTCTCTTGTGTTTATGTCCGCGTGTTGTTTTGCTTCTACCTTCGTCCAGGTTTCCTCTGACCGCATGTCTTCCTTTTTACCTCGTGCTATTCTCTTTCTACTTCGTGTCGTTCTCTTTGTAGTATCTGTATTGTCACCCGTGGACTTCGTGTCGTTCTCTTGGTAGTGTTTATTTTGTCACCACTGTATCTCGTGTCGTTCTCAGTATAGTGCACCTCTTGTCGTTCCCACATACCTCGTGCAGTTTTAGCTTGAGTGTCAACCACCTCATTTCAGGTAGATATATAGAGCAAACCCTGAGTATTAATAGTTTTTATCTCCTTGCAGGTCCGAGGAAGAGTATTCCCCAATAACTGGGCTGCACGTGATCCTATGCTAGAGGAACAAATACGAAAAGGGCACGTGGCAGGAAAGTTCTGGATCAAGCGTGGGAGGCACATGCACTTTGTACCCTATCATCCTGCTGGCTGTTGATATAAATGGAAGAAAGGCTGATGAAGCAGATGGTAAGCATATGAGCCAAAAGTATAGAGGAGCAGAGATCGAGAGTGAGAAAAAGAGTAAAGAAGAGGAGAAGAGAAGAGGAAGAGAAGCTTACCTGAAGATCTGACTACTGGACCGTGGATCAAATCTAGGCCAGTCAGCTCCATGCGAGCCACATTTGTGGTATCTGTCTTTACAGCTTTCTGATCGCTGTGTATTTTTCCCTTTCTTATTTTTCCGTTTTCATTTGGGTTAGCTCTATACTTCCGATCCTCTGGACTGAGGTCGGGTCCCTCCTGGTCTGGAGGAAGAGAGGTCTTCGACCTCTAGTCTGCAAGTGGCTGGAAGTCACTTGTGTGTTCCCTCTGGTTTGGAGGAAGGGAGATCTGATCTCCAGTTCTGGGCTTGTGGGTTGCAAGTCCAGGGGTTCCCTCTTGGTATAGAGGAAGAGAGACGCTAGTCTCTGGTTTTCTAGTGACCGAGGGTTGCTAGAGGTTCCCTCAGGTTGGAGGAAGAGGGGAGTCTGTTCCCCTGGGTAAGCTGTGTATCAGCTTCTGTTGGCAAGCTGTGTTGCCCAGCTGTTAGTGAAGCCACACTTAGTTTGAGTGTGGGGTGGATGTAGGTCTGGAGGACCGAACCACCTAAAAATATCTTGAGCAGTGGTTTGCATTGTGAGTGTGCTTCCGCTAGATGCTTGAATAGGCGCGTCTCTTGTGTTTGCTCCTTGGTTTAATTGAATTTGGTTTTATTCTGAGATTGCGTCCAGCACTTGAGTTTTTATTTGGGCATTAATTGTAAAAGGATACATTCACCCCCCTCTGTATCCGGGCATTGCATCCTAACACGGCTCAGTGTCTCAGCAGCTTTTCTCTATCAGAGGCCGGCTAACAAGGGTCCCGATGGACTCGGCGGGGACCATTCATTTCTAGAATTTAGCAGCACATTCTGGCCCATTGGTGAACTGCCAGCATGAGTGCAAGCTCGAGGCAGTGGAGACTTTTACACCTTTCATTTCGGGTAACACAGTGACCCGGCCAATCCTGGAGCCTGAGCTCATCGATTGGGCTCTATCAATTCGCCCCAGTGTTTTAGTGATCAGAAAGGGGGCGTGGTTCATCTAGAACCCTATTACCCATTTAGATTTGGCCGAAACTTTGGCTATGATCAGTACATCCCACCCTCAGCTGCTCAGTTTCCCTTGGACAGTAGGTCAAAGCATAGCTCGGCCGTTGCAAGCGAGGGTCGCACCTGGTGGGATTACTTCCACCGTCGGGATGCCAATGTTTTCAGAATTTTGGTGCCGAACCGTGTACCCCGGGTCACTCCAGAATATATGAAATGGTGGAATGCCCGAACCGGCTTTTATCGCAATGCCAGGACGACATGTTGGGACGTGGCCGAGCGCACCTTTCTAAGCCAGCAGTCTGGGCCAGTTTTTGATATTGATGAAACCCATTTGAAGAGGCTATTCTCCCAACATACGAGGGAGGTAGATGCATATATAGCACGTAGGAAGACTATGAAAGAGGATGCGACTACACAGCTGGTGCCTGTGCTTGGTAACATAGATGAAGACACTTTCACGAAGAATTTAGAACATCTGTGCCAGATTGGTGATTCCCGCTTGGAGCTTCAGCAATATCCCTTTCCAATTGAGGAGCCGCTCTCCAAAGCAGTTTCATGGAAATGTGAGGTCGACTGCTTTTGCCCGTACTGGGCGTTCATCAGTAGAGAAGATAGAACCCCGACATATTATCAACAGATGTCTTGGCTGTTTGTCTTGATGAATATCCATGGGCTGACCCTTGATAGTCCTGTAGCAAGTATCCTAGACAAACCTTTGTTTGTGTCTTTTCATTATGCCGGCGGCTGGGGTCTTGACCACCTTGGCTTGTATCATTGCATTGCTTCCCACGGTCATGCGGACTTGGCCGACCTAGCCGAGAAGTGTAAGAAAATTGGTGACATCTATTGGCTTGTTCGGGAGGCTGCATCCCGAAGCAAGGAGGTGGCTAATCAGTATTGGCCCCTCTCATCTTTTTACAACGGCCCAGCAGGTAACATCTTCTTCAGTTGGCATGTAGCCTAGCCTGTTGCTTAATTCTCTTTATAATGGCATGCGCCTCATTTGACAGATCGCCCAGACATAAAGCAGCAGGGACTTTACAGGAAGATTATCTCCCAAGCCCAGAAGCTGAAATATTTTGACGCTCCTGCACCAGTGCCGACCACTACTCCGCTGCCTCTTGGTAGAAAGAGAGTGGCCTCTTTGCTGAAAGTCGCCTTGGGCCGAGCGAAGAAAGCTCGAAAAACTTCATCGAAGCAGTCTTCGACTGATGCAGCTGAGGCTCCTTTGCCTATCGTGCCATCATTTGAACAGTTTGCCGCTCAGAAGGAGGCCACTCAGCAAGCAGCTGACGGTGACATCACCTTTCTTCGCAGCCCGTAGGAATGTTCTTTTCATGGCGTCTTCATTCTTTTGACACCTTCTTTGTTGGATTTTAGCTCAAGGGGCAGCTGTCACCACTACGAGTGCTGAGGAGGTCGCCGCAGAGACAGAGGATATGGGATCTTCTGCCGTGGCCATAGTAGAGATGACTGGGGCAGTTGAAGTTATACAGGAGAGTCTCCCTATTATTGAGGAGGACTGTTGGGTTCGGTGCTAATGATTCAGAGGGGGGGGGTGAATGAATCTCCCCTTCAAAACTTTCGCCCAATTAAAATTCTAGTGCTCAGAACTGCGGAATAAAAGCACTAAGATGAACTAAGAAGAACTAATCCAGTCATCTATTGAACCTGTAGACAAATATGTAGAGTGCTCCTAAGCAAACATCTAATGTGCGCGGCAATGAACGGAATATAATCCTCTTTTGCCTATGCATGCATCTAGCGCCAATCAGATAAGAATTCAAACCACAGTGCACAAAGGGTTTTTAGGTGGTTCGATCCTGCAGACCTACGTCCACCCCACACTCAAACCCGAGTGTGGATTCCGTTGACTCACAGCTTGAACAGTTGGGCATCACAGCTTGCCATACAATCCGTTGAGCCTCACAGCTTGCTGTCCGAGGAATCCTCCTCGCCTGCTGAGCCTCACAGCTTGCTCTGCTTGGCAATACAGCTTAGCCGTCCAGTGGAATCCTCCACTGCAAATGCTGACAAACAGCTTGAAGAAATGTTTAAAGAGAAAATAGGAAAATGGGAAACAAACAGCAATCGGAAGGCTGTAAATAATGAAGCACAATGTGGCTCAGAATGAGCTGACTGGCCTGGATTTGATCCACGGTCCAGTGAAGGCAGATCTCTCTCGATCTCACTATCTTTCTTTCTCTTTTTCTTCTTCTACTAATCTCACTCTCTCTTTCTCTGCTCGAGCTCTCTAACTCTCTCTTTCTCTTCTTTGTCTTCTGCTCTTCTGCTCTTTCTCTTTTTCTTCTTCTGCTAATCTCACTCTCTCTTTCTCTGCTCGAGCTATCTAACTCTCTCTTTCTCTTCTGCTCTTCTTCTCTTTCTCTTTTTCTTCTCTGCTTCTTCTGCTTCTCTTTTCTTTCTCACTGGATCGTGCAGGCTCTCCTCTGCTTCAGTCGATCACCTTATTCTGATGGAAGAGGCTTCATATATATATAGAGCAGCAGGAAGCAGATAGGGCGTGTGTCTTCCACATTTCCCGCCCAGAACTTTTGGCCACGTGTCATCTTCCTGTCAGCCCTTCCAGCCTCGGATCACGTGTCTTTCATTAAGCTCTGCAAAGAGTCCCTGTCAGACAGTCGAATAGGATTATCAGTTTAAGACAACAAACCTTGTACAGACTCTGTATGGAGTAATGTGCAGTGTGTAGACATTGCAATGTGTAGACTTTGAATCCCGGCATGCGACCTCAATGTACAGACATGCTGGATGCAATGTAGTATGCATATAGTGTAATGTATAGACTTATGAGTGTGTGCGACCAGACAGTGTGAAGACTTGCTATGGAAAGAAGCAAGGCAGACTGATGTATAGACATGCTCAACTCTATGGCGTGCAACTAAATGATGTACAGACTTGATGTTGGACCAACAAGACCATGTACAGACTTGACCAGCACAGAGACACTAAGTGAGACACTGATAGGCTGTACAGACTTCATACTCTGCTACGAACTGAACTGAAGAATGTATGGACTTGTGTTATGCAGACAGACAATGTATGGACTTGTGTTATGCAGTCAGATAGTGTATGGACTTGTGTTAACATGCTGGCAAACGGATGTACAGACTTTATTCATGCAAGCAAGACAGTGAGCATGCAGCACACAATGTGCAAACTTTATGCAATGCATGAAGAAGCAATGTATAGACTTTGTAGTGTGTTATGCAGAATGCATCAAGCAAGGTATGAACATCAAGAATGAATGCACAATGGATGTATGGACTTGGCGTTCTGAACAATGTACAATGTATAGACTTAGTCATGCGTGCAGCAAAGACAATGTACATACTTATGCCATGCTCACAGCTAATGCATGTACATGCTTGTATGAGGAACAGGCTGTACAGACTTAAACGAATGAAACAAGCTGCAATGTGTAGACTTGAAGAGCATTCATCAGCCAATGTACAGACTTACACACTTGTGCAGACTAGCCAGTGTATGGACTTGATGAGCATGCACCACACAATGTGCAAACTTCGTGCAATGCATGAAGAAGCAATGTGTAGACTTAGACAGACTTCGCTAGCGTGGAATGTGCAGACTTTAGAGACAATGCGTGAACAAACGATGCAATGTACAGACTTGAGAGTTGAAGCAAGCCAATGACGAATGTATAGACTTTCACAATGTATGGACTTGCCAAAGGAGTGATGGACGATGTACATACTTGAGCTAAGCAAGGTCTGTATAGACTTGAGTGTTCACAATGTATAGACTTAGGAGTGCAACGTAGGTAAGGCTACCAATGTATAGACTTGCGAGTGCAATGTCGGTAAAACTCTCAATGTATAGACTTCCAATGCATGAAACACATGATGTACAGACTTGCTCCATTTTCAACAGATGAATGTATAGACTTGAACAGTGAGACACAAAGAGAGACACTGAATGAGACGCTGAAGTCTGTATAGACTTTAACAGTGAATGCATGCTGCAATGTATAGACATGCTGAGACGCAACATGAGACGATGCAATGTACAGACTTAGCAGCGTGCAGACAGACGACGGCCAAGACGATGTATAGACTTTGCATCTTATGTGAGACGAACGATGTATAGACTTTGTAGCAAGAACTGTGCACATGCATGAACAATGTACAGACTCTGTGTTGCGAACACAGGCTGTACAGACTTAATGTAATGCATGCAGACTTGCTATGAACAACCGATGCGATGTACAGACTTGCAACAAGACTCTTTACAGTCTTCATATGATGCACTGACAATGTACAGACTTGTAGAACAAACGTTGCACATATGCCATGAATTTATAGACTTGTTCGATGAATGTATGAACAAGCCGATTCAACTAGACCCTGTACAGACTTGCACAAATGGAGTGATGCATGAACAGTCCGATGTACAGACTTGCCAATGTATAGACTTTAAGAAGATGCAAGAATGTATAGACTTGTTCTAAACGATGCACAAACACAACACAAGGTAATGTATAGACTCTATTGTTCATGCTACAATGCAATGTGTAGACCTGTGGGTGTGTGCATGACAATGTACAGACTTGTGCATGCTACAGGATAATGTATGGACTTTGAATGAACGTGCAGCAGTGTATAGACTTGCTCAGTCTGAAGCAGAGCAATGTATAGACTTCCACATGCATCAGTGTATAGACAGTATGAACTGATGAATGAACTGATGAATGCACCTATGCAATACTGTGAATGTATAGACTATATGCAATGCACAGACTAGAGCTAGCACACTCATGCATTCTCCACAGAAATAGATCAGACATATCATGCATTCTCCACAGAAACAGATCAGACATATGCATACTCAATGTTATGTTATTAGTTTACCAATATGGTGACTTATTCATGTTGCTATCATTAAAACACCACATTATCATCAAAGCACAAGTGGCAGAACAAGGACGTCAGACTCCCTTCTCCCACGCCCGCCAGTGAGGCCGAGGGTGCGCCAAGTGACTGTGATCCTTCTGAATCTTCTTTTCTTGGTGATCTTCTTACCCTACCTTATGCATGTCTTTGTGCTGTAGTGGTAAGAGTAGTTAGTACTGTGGTTGAGACACCTGCTGTGGACGCCCCTTTGCAGCAAGAAGGACATAAAACTGTGTTAAAGAAGGGTGACATCCCATTGTGGCGTGTAATCACCCGCTTAGCAGCTCGTAAGGCAACAGAGGAGGTGAGCCAACCCGAGCCTAGCATAGATATTTCTTCCAGCATCTCTACCACCCCTTCTGATGAAGAAGTTGATTACGGTTCTTCAGAAGGTAATGAACGAGCACCTGCGGCAGCCAGCGAAGGGGCATTGGCACCCTCCACGCTGTTGAGCATTCCTTTAATATTTAGTCCCCCAAGGTTGCTGGCACCATCATCTGAGGGAATGTTGCAGGAAGCATTTGCCGGAATAGACATGGAGGTGGAGATAACTCCTCCTTTTGTTGCTTCATCTGCAGAGTTAGTGTCTTCTATACAGGCACTCGAAGAGATGGATGCCGTGGCCATGGTAAATTCTGCCCACCCCTTTTGTCGAGCTGCATAACTTTTTCATTCTTCTTTGCCATCTTGGTGATTATTGAAAACTTGTTCCAAGAATCTGACACGGCCGATTGCCTTTTGGTATCATCTTCCGACGTCATCATTTCATCGAAGGCTTTAGACATGCTGCTGCCTGTCACTGTGTCTTCTTCAGAGGCGGTTACTATACTTCGTCCTGTGCCAGTAAGAATACATGCAACTGCCGAAGTATGATCAATAGAGCTGGGCTCACTAGGAGAAAGTTCTGCTCTAGTGCCTGCAACAGAGCTGAGGGCTGAAGCTGATCCGTCGAGAGGTTCTGCCTTCGTTCCGGCGGCCATAATGACTATTACGCCTGACCCTGCGACTCCATCTGTGCCAGAAGTAGGGTTGGAGCCTTTGCCTCCTCCAGCACTTGTAGAAGAGAGCTCTTCAAAGAGCCCAACGGAGCATGAGAAAGCTACTGTGGTGCCTGCTTCTTCAGCTTTGGTGGATGTCCCATCTTCCTCTTCTGAGCCAGACACTGGCTTATGGGCTTCCATAGACAAGGAGGTGACTTTTGATGTGGCGCCGGTAGCTTCCCTCGGCTTCACTTTGTCAGAGGACTTTGTCTGGCAGCATTTAGAGATGTTGCGTCGAGTCGTAGAATCTCAGTCGACATTGTCTTACCTCCAACTGAAGGAAGTGGCTGAACGACTGACGGTTGGGCTGCAGGCACTAGGCTGTCCCTTGGTTATCCGGACCCAGCGGGTGTTGTTCTTGCTAAAATTTGTGAATCGTCGAGACTTTCTTGGGCAGATAATGAATGACCGACTGGCGGCCCTCAAATTGCAGAAAGTGGACTGTCAGACGGAGCTGGAGTCTCTGAATTCTAATCTTCATAGGAACAAGGCCCAGATTGAAGCTTCAGCTGCTCGTGTACAATTCCTATGTAGCCAACGGGAAGAACTCCGGGCTGAATTAGATTCTGTCGAAGCCGAGATACCATTGCTGGAAGCGGCAGAAGTCCAGGGTATCGAGGAGACCACCTTGCTAGAGGGTCGAGTTGCCTCCTTACAGACTGAGATGACTCGCGTTCATGAGGAGGAAATGCAACTCCGTGAACTGGGAGCGGCTCCACATGTCGGGCTTATCGACTTTGAGGATATCTTCAGGCGATCTTAGCTCATCCACCTCTTGTAATCTGTCCCCCTCGAAGGGCCCCTATTGTCTTCATCTCTCCCTTTTTTGCAATGAAATACCAGTTTCTCTTAATGCTTTAAGGTGTCCAGCTTCACACTTGTACTCTATCATATCTGGTGACAATTTTGGCAACCTGTATGGAAGTATACCCGTATCTGTACCGCAGGAGAGCATCCACCCTTTCAGGAAAAGGATGGGCGCCTCGCTCCACTGCGTGTCGGGATTCCAGAGGTTGCCAAATTGGTACAAATGTAAGTCTTATTGGCCAGAAGTGCCGAAAGTATGACTGTTGGCTGACGTAAGTGTATGAAGGGTTCACATGTCCCGTTGAAATGAATGAAAGGTCCACCTTAGATAGGTTCTAGCATTGAAAAGCTTCATCATCGGCATTGGGTTTATGCCGATGCAAGGAGATGGGTGTGCTTCATCAGAATAGACAAAGACTACTCTGGGTGGGTTTCATTATCGGCTTAGGCGATGATGCCGCAAGATCGACATCAGGTTTCATTATTGACGTTGGGTTTATGCCAATGCAAGGGAATTGATGAGTTTCATCAGAACGGATGAAAGGTCTATTCTGGATAGGTTTTATTACCGGTGGGACAACTGATGGAAGTGTCACCAAGAGGTATAGCATAGGTTTTATTACCGGTGGGACAACTGACCCAAGCGCCCTTTCGGGTTTTCACCGGAGCCAGCTCCCTCTTGCTTTTGCCCACGCACCCTTTCAGGTTTTCACGTGGCGGGGTATCCGATTTTGCCTGTGGTGCCCTTTCGAGTTTTCACCACAGCTGGGTTGGAGCCATTTTTGCCCTTGTTCTGGTATAGGATCAAGACTGGTGAGGCACCTCTATTTTAAGCCTCATTTTTTTATTCATCCTTTTTCTCTCGTTCATTTTTTTATTCTCATCATTTTTTGAACTCAATTCTCGGGACAAAGCCGGGCTTGAGGAGATGTTGGTCGACCTTGCCGATGATGGCAAGGGTTGCAAGGAAGTCGACCGATCTTGCCGATGGTGACAAGGGTCGCAAGGAGGCTGACCGATCTTATCGATGATAACAAGGGTCGCAAGGAGGTTGACCGATCTTGCCGATGGTGACAAGGGTCACAAGGAGACTGACCAATCTTGCCGATGATAACAAGGGTCGCAAGGAGGTTGACCGATCTTGCCGATGGTGACAAGGGTCAGAAGTAGGTCGACCGATCTTGCCGATGATAATAAGGGTCGCAAGGAGGCTGACCTATCTTGCCGATGGTGACAAGGGTCAGAAGTAAGTCGACCGATCTTGCCGATGATGACAAGGGTCATAAGGTAGGCTGACCGATCTTGCCGATGGTGACAAGGGTCGCAAGTAGGTTGACCGATCTTGCCGATGATGACAAGGGTCGTAAGGAGGCTGACCGATCTTGTCGATGATAACAAGGGTCGGAAGTAGGTTGACCGATCTTACCGATGATGACAAGGGTCACAAGGAGGCTGACCGATCTTGCCGATGGTGACAAGGGTCAGAAGTAGGTCGACCGATCTTGTCGATGATGACAAGGGACGCAAGGAGGCTGATCGATCTTGCCGATGATGACAAGGGTCGCAAGGAGGCTGACCGATCTTGTCGATGGTGATAAGGGTCAGAAGTAGGTCGACCGATCTTGCCGATGATGACAAGGGTCGTAAGGAGGCTGACTGATCTTGCCGATGGTGACAAGGGTCAGAAGTAGGTCGACCGATCTTACCGATGATGACAAGGGTCGCAAGGAGGCTGACCGATCTTGCCGATGGTGACAAGGGTCGCAAGTAGGTTGATCGATCTTGCCGATGGTGACAAGGGTTAGAAGTAGGTCGACCGATCTTGCCGATGATGACAAGGGTCGCAAGGAGGCTGACCGATCTTGTCGATGGTGACAAGGGTCAAAAGTAGGTCACCGATCTTGCCGATGATGACAAGGGTCGCAAGGAGGCTGATCGATCTTACCGATGGTGACAAGGGTCAGAAGTAGGTCAACCGATCTTGTCGATGATGACAAGGGTCGCAGGGAGGATGACCAATCTTGCCGATGATGACAAGGGTCGCAAGTAGGTTGACCGATCTTGCCGATGATGACAAGGGTCGTAAGGAGGCTGACCGATCTTGCCGATGGTGACAAGGGCCAGAAGTAGGTCAACCGATCTTACCGATGATGACAAGGGTCGCAAGGAGGCTGACCGATCTTGCCGATGGTGACAAGGGTCGCAAGGAGGCTGACTGATCTTGCCGATGGTGATAAGGGTCAGAAGTAGGTTGAGGAAGATCTCCGATGGGGATCGGGGTGATCGCCCTTTTCAGAGTTTCACTAGAATGAGGGTGAGGCGGAACTTAAATTACCACATTACTGACTTAAGCACCCTTTCATATTTTCTCCAAAGTCAGCCCCCATCTTGCTTTTCCCCACTCGCCCTCTCGGGTTTTCACGTGGCGGGGTACCCGATTTTACCTGCGGCGCCCTTTTGGGTTTTCGCCACAGCCGGGTTATGGCCATTTTTGCCCTTGTCCAAATGTAGGAACAAGGCCGGCGGGGCACCTCTATTTTAAGCCCCATTTTTTTTATGATCATTTTATTCTCTTATTTTTTGAACTCGAATAATGGAAGGACATTGAGGGAGTAGACTAGGACACGAGGCCTGGCGTCGGGGAAAAGGTTTATTCGTTAGCAAGAAGGTAATGCTAGTGTAAAGGATAGATTTGAGCCGATTCGGGCGTAAGGCCCGCAATGGCAACGTTGTAGGAGAGTCGGCTAGGACACGAAGTCATGCGCCGAGAAAGAGGGTTTATTTGTTGGCAAGAAGGCAATGCTAACGCAAAGGATAGACTTCATGCCGGTTTGGGCGTAGGGCCCGCAATGGCAATGCTGTAGAAGGGTCGGCTAGGACACGAGGCCTTGCGCCGAGAAAAGGGGTTTATTCATCAGCAAGAAGGTAATGCTAACGCAAGGGATAGTTTGGCGCCGATTCAGGCGTAAGGCCCGCAATGTCAATGCATTAGAAGGGTCGGCTAGGACACGAAGTCTTGCGCCGAGAAAGAGGGTTTATTCGGTATCAAGAAGGCAATGCTAACGCAAAGGATAGATTTGAGCCGATCCGGGCGTAAGGCCCGTAATGGCAATGTTGTTTTATATGTCATTCTATGTATATATATATATATATATATATATATATATATATTAGAGCTCGACCAGAACGGAGTGCCACTAGGTCAAGGTGGACAGAGCTCAGCCAGGGCGGAGTGCCACTAGACTAAGGTAGGTAGAACTTAGCTAGGGCGGAGTGCCACTAGACTAAGGTAGGTAAAACTTAGCCAGGGCAGAGTGCCACTAGACAAAGGTAGATAGAACTTAGCTAGGGCGGAGTGCCACTAGACTAAGGTAGGTAAAACTTAGCTAGGGCGGAGTGCCACTAGACTAAAGTAGGTGGAACTTAGCTAGGACGGAGCGCCACTAGACTAAGGTAGGTAGAACTTAGCTAGGGCAGAGTGCCTGATGGGGTCATCGAGGCAAGACCGTACGCATTTTGTTTGCATTTATGACTTTTCATATTTGTATGTATACCCTTGTGTTATATGGGTACGCAATTGTAGGTCTTAGTGGGTTTATATGTAAAATTCCAGTAGGACCAAGCAAGGGGGCCCTCAGCCCTTTCCCATTGGTCCATGTCACTCATGTGGGTCTGGTCAACCATCCTAGGTGGCCATCTAGAAGGGTTGAATGCCAATTGACCACATGGGAGACAAAGGGAGTAAATTTTCCAAGGTAGGCTACCTACCCTTTCCAACTTGTCCCCTCTTGGTCAAGGGGGCGCCCCTCCCCTTAATATTTTATGGTTTTTTGTGTGTTATTCACACTTCATCTCAGCCATCCAATCCCCTCCCCTTGATCTAATGGTGTAGATTAGGTTTGATGTAAGGCATATAAAATGTTGTATTTTCCATTTGTTGGCATTAATGAAGAGAAAATTGTTAGAAATTCAAGAGTGATTCTTGAGCCCCTCTCCCTTCCCCTGGTGTTCATCCCCTCAAACCTCCAGTTCTAGAGTGGTTTCTACCTCCTATCCCCTCCCCTCTATCTCCGGTGATCATCTGTGCCGCCGCCGCCGCCGTTCGTGCCGCCTCCGAGCCGCCGTGAATCCGTCTTCAGTTTTCTGTCCTGCTGGACAGAGGTGTCTTCACGAAAATACTTCTACCAGCCATGGCCTCTTCATGGCTTGTAATTTTTATGGTGTGTTCCTATCTTCCACCCCATCATCCACAAAAAAATTCAGGTCTAAAATCCTTCGTTTGATATTTTTGCAATTTCGGTCTTCAATCAGTTCCAGATCTGTTTTGTCTCTGTCTACAGTGACATCAGCCCTGTGTTTCTCACCTCCGACCCTCTTTTTGATTTTTTTCAAACCCTCAAAATTTTAATGAGAGTTCTGTCCATCATCCCCTACATCCACCATTTTTCCTGAGTTTTGATCTGCCCTCTATCTATTTTTCAAAATTCATGTTCTATCTCTGCTACAGTGCCTTTAGTCAGATTCCAGATCCGATCCACTGTTAGTAAACAAATCCTATCAATTCGTAGCCACATCCAAACTTGTCCAAACTAGTTTTTCCGTCTTCTTAGCTCACTTTCCTACACCTTTTATGAAGACCTCAAGAGTTGAATCGGACATCTACCCTGCGGTCAACGACAGTTATCAGAGGACAGCCCTGCAGATCTGAGAGTTAAGCCACTGTACAACAGCAACTCAACAATTCATTAAAGCCTAGATTCATGAAGATCCAGGCCAGATCTTTAGGCCTAGATTGAAGGATTTGAAGTTAGCTTTCCAACGGCGCCAGTTTTGTGTCAATCCGACATCGGGGCTGATCGCAACGCCCGTTCTCGCCGGGACGCGCGCTGAAAACCAGAAGTTGCAGATCCGTGGCCGGTTATTCCGACCGGTGCCGATCGGAGCCGCCCGGCCTCCGGCCGGTGAACCAGCGTGCCTCCACTCCAGGGAGCGCTCATACAGGCATCCACCACCACAGCGGTGCCACCGGGTCCCACACGGCCCCTCCGGACAGCACATGGGCCCCACCGTCACTAGTTCGGGTGTTGCCGAATCAACGCGAGAAGCCGCCCGTCAACCCGAATTCGGTCCTCCCGGGCCCAGTTGTGTAGCCCTTTACCTCCCTGTGTGGAGTGGGCGATATTTCATTACTGTCATCATTGTGTAATATTTATCCCGGGAGTACGAGTTTCGACCGGGTCCGCCTTCCCCACGCCGAGCGCGTGGAGGTATCGCATTCGCTCCCTTACTTGGCATTTTACTTACTTCATATATATTTGTTTATGCTGCTGCTAGAGAGCATGTGTAGGGATATCTAGCTCGCTTTATCTGTTCATTACCACTGCTGCGAGAGAGTGTGAGACCGTCCCGTTACCCGATCCGGGCACACGAGAGAGCCGAACACCCTAGCTCATTGCCGGTTTCTCAACCGCGCACGTCCGACGCTTCCCTCGTTAAGGGACAATCGCGAGCTTGTCGTGTCCGTGGTCTCGTCCCGCATCAATTTGGTATCAGAGCGAGTTTGAGTCTAGGGTGTCAAAAAAAAAGGAGAGTGTCATTTAGGTCTAGTCATTAGTCAATGTCTAAGTCGTGTTTAGGATCATCATTGTTTTAAAATAAAAAAAAAGTGTCTTTTTGCATCGCATCCCTTTACTTGGTATATCAAAAGGTGTTGTCCGAACGTTAGGCTACGCCTATCGGGAAGGCCGCACACTTGCGCGAGTGATCATCGGATCGGTTAACTCTGCCACGTACCGAGTCTTGGTTTACGTCTAGGGTCCTTAGTGTGCATGCATTCTAAACTTGCATAGTCGGTTTAGTGTCTTGTCACCGTGCGTATGCATGTCCATGTCCCCTACCCATGGCCGTTCTCCAAGACCACACATCCGAGTGGTCAACCTTTGTGGCCAAAGTCAATGTCCTCATGGACCAAGCCCTTGGTTTTACCCCTCTCACTATGAAAGTCGCTCTACCCAACGGGTCCACAACGGAACTCCATTTCACTGATAGGGAGTCGGATAATTGGGTTTCTCTTGACATCGTGGAGTCTCTCTCCAAGACAGGCGAGATTGTCCGCGATGGTGATTTTACTTGTGTTGAGTTCTATAAGAGGATCGGCTCTGTTCTCTACACCGATGGCGCATGGTGTAGGATCGGCACACTTGCTGGTTCATGCATCATTTTAGGACAAACGTGGCTAGGAGAACGAAGAGCCAATCTTGACTGGGGCAAGAGGACTTGCACCTTATACCCACCTTACCTACCCGGTAAGATCACCCTCACATGTCCAGCCACCCAACCCCGGCGGTCCACTCCACATTCGGAACCATTATGCTTGGAGCCGTCTCACCCCGAGCCACCCGTGTTTCTTACGGGAACGCTATACATCGCTGAGCCGCTTTTTAGTTGGCTCAAGGATGGCTTGGTCCCACCTCTCTTTCCATCCATGGACCCCATCCTCCCTTTAGTGCCGGTCAACTCCTTCCATACCACATTTCGATCTAGTCACCATGTCGATACTTTGGATGACCTTATTATGGGATTAGATTCACAATGGAAGTTGACGCATCTTTTGGCCCGAGGCTTTGACCAACCCGCTAGTCTTAGCTTCACCCATCCGGCCTTAGGATCCATTACCTCCGTGTGCACCGTGGGGTGTGTCACCACGGAGATTCTTCTACTCCTCCCGATGTCGGCCGAGTCCAACTTCATTCCCTTTTGCCCAAGGGAGGAGTCCTATTTTCTACACATGTCCATCGTCCCACCGATCATAATGTATGGCAGTGATTATGAATTCTAAACTTGGGACCATGTCATGTTGGAACCCACCTCACGGGGTCATACCTTTTTCGACCCTTTTGACCCCCTCACTAGTGAATCTCCCGAGCCCCCATCTTCACTCCACTTCCTCCGCGGAGTTCACTATCACACCTTTTCCACTCGGACCAAGCAACCTCCACATAGCCATAGGTCCAAATTTTCATATGGGGGTAATGAAAACTTTGGTTTCTCCGATCCATCCAAACCACCCGCACCTCCCGAACTTCCCACATCCAAGCCCAATGTCCATGATTGGTGCATCGTAGGGTGTCTAGGAGTTCCCCATGACGTCAACCTCCGGTTACGTCAAATGCATGCATGGCACACGTTCGGGTGTCCTGGTCCGCCGTCATCCATGTACGGGTCGGACTAACATTAGGTGTGTCTAGGGTCATAGATGAGTCCGTGTGTTTTCCTTGTGTGGTTTGTTTGCATGGTTTGTGTGTAGTTTGAGAGTCTGCATGTGTCTTGTGTAAGCTCGTTGTCGTTCTCTTATGAGTAAGAGGTGATTGGACTCACTCGATGAGTATGGGATCAGTTCTCTATCTATACCCGGATCAGTCACCTACAGGGACTCAACGATGATTCCTAGTGAGTCTTCGAGCTGCTTCCTTCCCTTTGAGAGTGCCCCACCCGGAGTGTCCACCTCTAGCCCATGGCACCTTGTGCATATCGAGTATATATGGAATGAGCAGGTGCTGGTCGCTTGGAGTGGAGCGTACCCGCGTTACTTGGCACGGTGACGGATCCGCCGGAGTATTCAAGCATCCATACCCCTACTCGACGGGGTCGAGTTCCTCCCACCCTGGGAGAATTGATGGGGACATCGAGGCAAGACCGTACGCATTTTGTTTGCATTTATGTCTTTTCATATTTGTATGTATACCCTTGTGTTATATGGGTACGCAATTGTAGGTCTTAGTGGGTTTATATGTAAAATTCTAGTAGGACCAAGCAAGGGGGCCCTCAGCCCTTTCCCATTGGTCCATGTCACTCATGTGGGACTGGTCAACCATCCTAGGTTGCCATCTAGAAGGGTTGAATGCCAATTGACCACATGGGAGATAAATGGGGTAAATTTTCCAAGGTAGGCTACCTACCCTTTCCAACTTGTCCCCTCTTGGTCAAGGGGGCGCCCCTCCCCTTAATATTTTATGGTTTTTTGTGTGTTATTCACACTTCATCTCAGCCATCCAATCCCCTCCCCTCGATCTAATGGTGTAGATTAGTTTTGATGTAAGGCATATAAAATGTTGTATTTTCCATTTGTTGGCATTAATGAAGAGAAAATTGTTGAAAATTCAAGATTGATTCTTGAGCCCCTCTCCCTTCCCATGGTGTTCATCTCCTCAAACCTCCAGTTCTAGAGTGGTTTCTACCTCCTATCCCCTCCCCTCTATCTCCGATGATCATCTGTGTCGCCGCCGCCGCCGTTCGTGCCGCCTCTGAGCCGCCGTGAATCCGTCTTCAGTTTTCTGTCCTGCTGGATAGAGGTATCTTCACGAAAATCCTGCTACCAGCCACGGCCTCTTCGTGGTTTTTAATTTTTATGGTGTGTTCCTATCTTCCACCCCATCATCCACAAAAAACTTCAGGTCTAAAATCCTTCGTTTGGTATTTTTGCAATTTCGGTCTTCAATCAGTCTCAGATCTATTTTATCTCTGTCTACAGTGACAGCAGCCCTGTGTTTCTCACCTCCGACCCTCTTTTTGCTTTTTCCAAATCCTCCCAATTTTAATGAGAGTTCTATCCATCATCCCCTACATCCACCATTTTTCTTGATTTTTGATCTGCCCTCTATCCATTTTTTAAAATTCGTGTTCTATCTCTGCTACAGTGCCTTTAGTCAGATTCCAGATCCGACCCACTGTTAGTAAACAAATCCTATCAATTCGTAGCCACATCCAAACTTGTCCAAACCAGTTTTTCCATCTTCCTATCTCACTTTCCTACACCTTTAATGAAGACCTCAAGAGCTGAATCGGACATCCACCCTGCGGTCAATGACAGTTATCAGAGGACAGCCCTGCAGATCTAAGAGTTAAGCCACTATACAATAGTAACTCAACAATTCATTAAAGTCTAGATCCGTGCAGATCCAGGCCAGATCTTCAGGCCTAGATTGAAGGATTTGACGTTAGCTTTCCAACGGCACCAGTCTCGTATCAATCTGACATTGGGGCTGATCGCAGCGCCCGTTCTCGCCGGGACGCGCGCTGAAAACCAGAAGTTGCAGATCCGTGGCCGGTTATTCTGACCGGTGCCGATCGGAGCCGCCCGGCCTCCGGCCGGCGAACCAGCGCGCCTCCACTCCAGGGAGCGCTCATACAGGCATCCACCACCACAGCGGTGCCACCGGGTCCCACACGGCCCCTCCGGATAGCACGTGGGCCCCACCGTCACTAGTTCGGGTGTTGCCGAATCAACGCGAGAAGCCGCCCGTCAACCCGAATTTGGTCCTCCCGGGCCCAATTGTGTAGCCCTTTACCTCCCTACGTGGAGTGGGCGATATTTCATTGCTATCATCATTGTGTAATATTTATCCCGGGAGTACGAGTTTCGGCCGGGTCCGCCTTCCCCATGCCGAGCGCGTGGAGGTATCGCATTCGCTCCCTTACTTGGCATTTTGCTTACTTCATATATATTTGTTTATGCCGCTGCTAGAGAGCATGTGTAGGGATATCTAGCTCGCTTTATCTGTTCATTACCGCTGCTGCGAGAGAGTGTGAGACCGTCCCGTGACCCGATCCGGGCACACGAGAGAGCCGATCACCCTAGCTCATTGCCGGTTTCTCAACCGCGCACGTCCAACTCTTCCCTTGTTAAGGGACAATCGCGAGCTTGTCGTGTCCGTGGTCTCGTCCCGCATCAGTGCCACTAGACTAAGGTGGGTAGAATTAGCTAGGGCGGAGTGCCACTAGACTAAGGTGGATAGAGCTCGGTCAGGGCGGAATGCCACTAGACCAAGGTGGGTAGAGCTTGGTCAGGGCGGAATGCCACTAGACCAAGGTCGGTAGAGCTCGGTCAGGGTAGAATGCCACTAGACCAAGGGTAGGTATAGGTCATTCTGGGAATGCCGGTTGAACTGTGTAATACAGCTTCATGTGTTTTCCATTAAGGGGAGAGAACTGGACGACTCCTTTGTGATCTACAAGGACGTACGCACCCCCTTCATATACTCGGCGGATGACATATGGTCCGACCCAGTTTTCGACCAACTTCCCTTTGGGGTTGGAGGCCATCACTTCTCTTCTTTTAACCATTACCAGGTCACCTTTCTTGAATTCCCGTCCTTTGACCAGCTTATCGAAAGCACGGGCCATGCGGACTTGGTAGAGTTAGATATTTTGTTGCGCACGAAGACGCTTTCCTTCGAGCTCGGCGAGCTCCTCCAGTCTTCTTTCTATGTTGGTCTGCTCGCTGCTTACCAATCCATGCTGGATGGCGATTCACAACGAGGGGACCTCTAATTCGATTGGCACCGCAGCCTCCGACCCGTACACGAGGGAGTAAGGTGAGCAGCCATTCGGGGTTTTATAGACTGTACGGTAAGCCCAAAGTGCTTCGTACATCCTTTCTTCCTAATCTCTTTTGTTAGCCTTGACAGTCTTTGCTAGCAGAGTGCATAGCGTCTTGTTGAAGGCTTCTGCAAGTCCGTTGGCTTGAGGGTAGTAGGGAGATGATGCCCTCCAATCAATCTTGTATTTGTCGGCTAGTCGGTACACCTTCTGATTCTTGAAGTGACTGCCGTTGTCAGACATGATTCGGTTGGGTACTCCAAACCGGAATATTATATCTTGTCGAAAGAATCTGGCGACTAGTTCTCCCGTTACTTCTTTCAATGCTACTGTCTCTGCCCATCTGGAGAAGTAGTCTGTAGCTGTTAAGATATATTTGCATCCTGATGAAGATGCTGGTAGTGGCCCTACCACGTCCGTACCCCATTGAGCAAACGGCCAGCTTGGGATGGTAGGATGCAGTGGCACAGGTGGCCTTCTTGACATAGTGGCATGTTCTTGACACCTTTGACATGCTTTGGTGAACTTGCCGCAATCGTCAAACATAGAGGGCCAATAGTAGCCCAATTTATTTATTTCGATTTTCATGTTCGGACCGGCCTAGTGTGCCCCGGCTGACCCGGCATGGACTTCGTGCATTACCTGCCCGGCTTCCCCTAGGGATAAGCAGCGAAGTAAAATCTTCTTTTGGGCGTCTGCCATTATCCGGAACAACGTTCCATTCCCCATTTCGTAAGAGTCTTTGACTCTAAGGAGCTTCATTCTCTATTCTTTCTCTTTCGGGAGTTGCTGGTGTTGAAACCAATGCAGGAGGTGCTCCCGCCAACCGGATTGCTGGATTCCTTCTACAGCCGTCACTTCATTTATTTGTTCATCGGCTAGAGCTTCTGTCACACTGGGGACATGCCACCGGTTGATTACTGTTATATTCAGGCTTGTATCAGGCGGGACTGCTAAAGAACTGGCTAGCTTTGCGAGGGCGTCAGCTTGAGCATTCTATCCTCGATTAATGTGCTTGATGCTAATGAAATAGAATCTTGTCATTAGGCGGTGTGCCAGATGATAATAAGGAATGAGTTTTTACTTCCACACATCGAACTCTCCTTTCAGCTGTTTTATAACTAGCATGGAGTCCTTGAATGCTTCTAGCATTTGAATCCCCATGGACAGAGCAATCTGTAACCCGATTATGAGGGCTTCATATTCTGCTTCATTGTTTGTACATGGCTTGTTTATTGAACAGGATGTATGTATGACTTCACCTTCTGGAGATTTCTGGACTATGCCTGCCCCCGCCCGGACTCTGGCTGATCTAGTTGCTGAGGTGTCAATTTGGGAAGCGCCGTCAAAATACAACTGCCATAGAGAGGGCTGCACCTGGCTGACCTCTAAGGTTTCATCTTCAGGAAGCTCCGGTTCCAGGGGGCAGTCTTCAGGTACTGGATGCCCGGCAAAGAAGTCTGCAATAGCTTGGCCCTTGACGGCCTTTTGCGGTACATAGGAGATATCATACTCCATAAGAATCACCGCCCATTTGCCTAGGCGGCCTTTGAGGGCCGGTTGGGACATGATGTATTTAAGCGGATCCTCCTTAGAAATCAGCTTAACTTCGTGCGACAGCATATAGTGTCGGAGCTTTTTGACCGTGAAGACCAGTGCCAGGCAGATCTTCTCGATGTAGGTGTACCTCTCCTCAGTTCTGACCATTCTTCGACTGAGGTAATAGAGGGCTTGTTCCTTCCCTTCTTCATTATTCTGGGCTAGCATTGCCCCCAGGGAGTTATACGTGGCCTCTATGTAGAGGATCAGTGACCGTCCCTTCACCAGCGCACCCAGCACGTGGGGAGTCTTCAGATAATCCTTCAGCTTGTCAAAGGCTTTCTGGCATTCTTCGTCCCAGTAGAAGGGAACATCTTTCATCATTATCTTATGAAAGGGGTGGCATCGCCCTGACAGGTTGGATATAAACCGCCGGATGTTTGCTAGGCGGCCTTGAAGAGATCTCAGCTCGGAGAGGTTCCTCGGAGAGGGTAACTCCTGAATTACCTTGATCTTTGCGGGGTCTATTTCAATTCCCCGATATCTAATAATGAAACCTAAAAACTTTCCGCTCGAAACTCCGAACGCACACTTCATAGGGTTCATCTTCAATTCATACTGCCTCAGCCTCTGAAAAATAACTCGGAGGTCTTGCATATGGTCTTCTTTCTTTCTGGTCTTGACTACCAGGTCATCTATGTAACACTCGACCTTATGGTAGAGCAGCTCATTGAATATTCTAGTCATCGCCCACTAATAAGTTACGCCGGCGTTCTTTAATCCGAACGGCATTCTCTTGTAATGATAAATGCCTTTAGGAGTTTTGAAGGCAGTGTGGATCCGGTCATGTTCCGCGATCTATATCTGGTTGTAGCCAGATGACCCATCCATGAATGATAGGGCCTCGTGACCGGTTGTTGCATCTATCATGACCTCCGTTATTGGCACTGGGAAGTCATCTTTGGGGCAAGATTTATTCAGATCTCGGAAGTCAACACATATCCGAATTTGTCCATTCTTTTTCTTCACGGGCACAATATTGGCTAGCCACGTGGTATATTGATTTTCCTCGATGAAACCCGCATCAATGAGTTTGTCGACTTCCTTGCATATTTGAGTGATCAGCTCTGGCCTCATGCGCCGCGGCGGCTGCTTCACCGGCTCAGCTTCAGGGTTTATGGTTAGCTCATGCTGTGAGACTACGGGGCTCACTCCTGGCATTTCCTTGTAGGTCCAGGCAAAGAAATCCTGATATTCCTGCAGCAGCTGGATATATAGCCCCTGTTCTTCAGCAGATAATTGGGCGCTGAGGAAGGTTGGCCTGGGGTCGTCATCGTCTCCCAAGTTGACTTCTATCAGTTCATCGACTGTTGCTTGGCCTCCGTCTTCTATCTCCGGAGATGCAGGCTACAGGTCGACAAAGTCTGGTATATCATCTTCAAGGTCGAGGACCTCGATCTCTTCATTTTGCCTTATCTGAGGTTCGTCAGGAATCTCTGGTTCGGCTGGTAGCGGCTGCATGAATTGCTCTGCCAGCAAATCTACCTCAATAGTCGCTCCGAGGGGTGAGTCGATTGCCTCATCTCTTGCTGAGGGGGTTGCAGTCGCTAAGGACTGGTGATTGTTTGTCATTAAGTCAGAGTAGCACCGGAGCTCCATGGTACATGGTGAGAAGGTCTCACTCCCTTGGATCACCATATCTTCAGTGGAGGTAGCTTTTTCTTTTCTGGCAGTATCTATCTCTTGATTAGGCTTGGGAGAAGCTTCCTTGACTGGCCCAAGAAGTGATGACATCATCATTAGAGGAAGGTTATTGGAGGGAGGCAGCCCTACTTCTTCAACATCTTCAGCTTCACTGCTGCTAGCTGTGTTGAATTTGGCTTGAAGAGCTGCTTCTTCAGGGTAGACTTGTTCCCAACACCGGCAGGGGAATATGGCCTCTAATTCCAGACTTCTTGGTTGAGTTGGCTCAGTGTATTCAGCTTCTGCTGGGTGTTCATCAAAAGTTGCCCCCAGTGAGTTATCCTCAGTTGGGTAGAAAGCGGAAATGGTATCCACTTCATAGGGTCCGCTATAATAATATTCCTCGAGGGTGAAGCCCAACCCTGGGTGCTGAGAGACACGTCTCATTTCTTTATCCAGGTTCGGGGGATACCACAGCTTCTGGAATGCTTCGTTCTTCTTACGAGGCTGGCCAGAGGGGATGTGCTGCTTCTGGAACATCTTGGCCATTCGACTCGTTATAAATGTCAACCCCTGTATGGGCACTAACGGGTCTTCTATATTTTCAGGCAGATGACAATCAGTATCCTCCTGTGTAGGGTGCTCCTCAGTTGTGTAGAACAAGCTGCTGGGGCCATCTATCTACGCCACTTACCAAGCATTGAAAGGCTCGACAGTGACATTATCGACATCGAGATTTGGCTTGGTAAGGCCCTCCGGGATCCCGATGTGGTCGTGCTGCTGGTCGACCCTGACTTCATTAGCTTCGAAGTAGATGGCGGGAGGTGCTATCGGCCCACATTCCCGGTGACAGTGATGTGTGAGACCGTCTTGGGATTAACATATCCACGCGGCGGCGGAGGGAACCATTCGGCTCTGGAGGTGCTTTTTGTTGTGCTGGAATAGGTCTTGGCTTCAGGGGCCTTCTGTGATCGTTCTGCATATAGAGGGTCATCCGCCAAGTGGCATTCGAACACTTCGAACGGGTGGAGATCAGTAAATACTCTTTCGTCCTTCCCTTTCAAGTTATATTTGATGCACTGGTGGAGCGTGGAAGGCACCACCATATTCTCATGTAGCCAGGGGTAGCCAAGCAGCGCCTTGTATGAGGTGCGAGAATCGATGACATGAAACTGCACCTTCATGACAAAGTCTGCTAGAGTGAGTGTGAACTCCGCTACTCCTAGCGACACCTCACACTTTTGGTTGAAGCCGGCAATACGCATATCCCTGACTTTTTGGAGGCGCACGTTGAAGTAGCGCCTCTCATATATCCTGTAGGGCAAGATGTTGACAGCCGCCCCTGATACCTAGATAACCAGTCTGCTCCCAATATGACATCATATTCCTTTAGATCTAAACATATGAGGTTGATAGGAAGATTTCTTCCTTTTACCAAGACTTCACAGTTTTGATAATGGTGAGTAATATCGGTTTCGTTTCCGAGAGGAGTAGATAAAAATATTTTCATCCATTCCGGTTCCATAGGTAGTGGGTCAGCAAACTTCTTGGAAATAAAAGAATGTGATGCACCCGTATCAAATAAGACATGTGCATACTTTGAACAAACTTTTAGTGTACCTTCTACTAGTCTACCTTCGTCTTGTTCCGCCTCCTTAATAGCTTGGAGACGAGCATTCTTTGTCACCGGGCGCTTTCCGTCACCGGCTTGATCATTGAGTAGGGGACAGTCGGGAATCCGATGATCACGGCTCCCACAACGGAGACACGCTCCAAGTTTCCTCCAACATTCTTCGGCCTTGTGCCCGGCCTTATCACAATGCTTACATTCCACCTTAGAAGGTGTAGTGGTGATGGAGAAAGGTCTGGTCTTCTTGAACTTTTGCTCCTGGGAGGGAGTACCTCCATTACTTGGCCTCTTCTTGAAATTGGGTTTGAAGGTGCCGGAGCTAGTAACATTCTCCTTCTTGTCTTTCCCACGGATCCTATCAGATAGTTCCGTGGCATCTTCTAGTAATTGGGCCCGTCGAACCATCTCCGAATAGACTTGTATGTCCATCGGTGCCAGTTGTGTGATATATTGGGGCCTGAGCCCATTAAAGAATCTTCGAGCTTTCATCTTCTCAGTACTAACTAAGTGTTTAGCGTACCGAGACAGCCTTGAGAACTGCGCTTCATATTCAGCCACCGACAAAGATTGTTGCTTAAGTGCGGCGAATTCAGCGACTTTCTTCTCTTGAACTCGATCTGAGAAATATTTATTGTTGAAATGTTCAACAAACTCATCCCAAGTGACTTGTCCTTGATTTAATGTAGCTTCTACCGACTCCCACCAACAGCGGGCGTCCCTTTCTAATTGAAAAGTTGCTAGCATGACCTTCTCTTGATCCGTGCATTGCATAACCCGAAAGATCCGTTCAGTTTCCCGGATCCAGTGTTCGGCATCGTCCGGATCAGTAGATCCTACGAACTTTGGAGGATTCATGTTCTTAAAGTCTTGGTGGAGATTTCGGCTCCACGTAGTGCACCTCCTTGTGCCACTTGTTGAAGTGCCTGGGTCATGTCTTGAAGAGTACGTTGCATGTTGCGCCATTGAGCACGTTCGGCAGCCATTGTCCTACAATTACAATAGCTATTAGTATGTGATTGTGTTTAAATGCTTTTAATTCTATTTTGACTTTAACCCTTGGTTCTACCCAATCTCACAGGTTAGAGGTTCAGACTTATCCTTGGACTTGGGTTTCCTAGGAATTGAATACCCTAGGCTCTGATACCACAAAAACTGTCACGCCCCGAGCGCGGAAGATACCCGGAGACGCGTGACGAGTTTATATCGATCATGTCAATCAGAGTATTAGTGTATTCGACACCAAATCAGAGATGCGCAAGAGTAAAGATAACCCAATCCTTTTATTCCTTCACAAAAGTATTTCTATTACAATCCCTTGAAAATGCTAAACTTAATAAAAAGAAAAGTACAAAATTGACTCAAGAAAATATAGAAAAGACAAGACTAGTTGACGCTTTGAGAAGCTCTAATCTCTTTCACTCTTGACCTTCCCTGTCCGATTGAGTCTCGTCGTCGGACTTACCTGAAAAGTAGGGAAACACTGAGTGAGCGAACGCTCAATAGGAAATTATATCTCAAGAACTAGCAATGGGTTTAAGTAATTATAATTTTTCACATGTAAATGCAATATGCATGTAGAAATAACTGAGCAAGTGGAATAAAACTAACAATAGAATAACACGTCGTGCAAACTTCCAAGCGAGTCTCAAATAAGAGATATTCATGAGAGACTTTATAGATTATTGGCTATTTCACGCAAGTACTTTGCCCGTGTCGGGCCACGCTAGTAAAGTCACGCAAGTCGAGTCACGCATGCAAGAAAGAGAGAGTGTGTGGAATGCCAAAGATCAAGAGAAAAAGTACTTCGGTGCAATGCTAGACACCGTGATCATTACAACTCCCATGGGCACTAGTACTTTTGGGTGCTCCTCCCAGGACCAGATCGGGCCCTTATATGCACAGCATTAAAGATAGATCTAGACATCCACTTTATTTGTATAGCCAATATGGAATTTCAAAGAAAAAGCTTGTGGAAATTCAAGATAGAGTAGAGTTCAAAATTGAACTTGATGTATAAGGACGATAATAACGATATAAACACGAGTATCGATAAAACTGGGTGGAGTTGGTTCCCTAATTGGGTACCATGACAATTAAGTGTCCATATATAGACGGTCATGTCATTTGATATAGAATTGAGGTCCACAAGAACATCATAATAATGGCATGATTTCTACATCCCATTAAGAATATTCTCATGATATCCACGTAGCATATCATGAGGGCCGGTATACCATGTTTCTATAGAGTGACATGACAAAATAGTGCAATAGGTTTTTTTGGTACAACTCGCTCGGTCGGCCTTGAGGGAATCCAAGGCTACGAGGAGACTTACAGAGGTCCCAATGACTAACTTGCCAGTCCAAAGGAACATAATGTCCAATGGAGGGCTTGTATGTCACCGAGAGTTGAGGGGTAATCGATAAAACATCGTAAAACATGGGACTATATTCACAGAATGGAAATATAGTGCCAGATACTTATATTTATATATACATAAAACCCTCGGTTCACAGAAAACAGTATAAAATAATTACACAGGAAATTAGCGACTTAACATAAGTCACTACTTAATAAATTAACGCCCTGCACGGGGTCGTTTATTTTCAATTTGACGACTGTTTATTATAAATTTCTATTTTGCTGAAATTTTCTTAATTCTGTATTTTTGATAAAAACGCGCCTTAGCCAGGGGCGTCACTTTCAGAAAAGACGACCTACTGGAGGTCGTTAATTCTCTTTGGTTTCCAGGAATATGAACAGTAAAGGTTTTCATGATAAATAATTTGCAGGAACCACATATATGAACTGGACAAGAAAAATAGAAGGATTCAAGGTATATGATCATGCATTAGATTTAACTACAAGTTTCATAGATATTAAATATCAAACATGCGTATTTATCAATTTCTTAAAATTGACGACTCTTAGTTCGGGCGTCAGTTCATGAATTAGCGCCCTGACTTGGGTCGCCTCTTTCCAAAATTTCACAGAAAACCTCTAAAACGCAGTAAAACTATATGCATGAATTACAGATGATATTATCATAAATTTTTATGCTAGTTTGGGCTACAATTCTTGAGAAAACCTACCTGATGATGATCTGGGTGAAGATACGTGAAGGTTGTGAAGAGAAAACGGCACTCTGTTCAAAACAGAAGAAGAGGATGTTGATGAAGAGCCCACGTTCTTCAACTAGACAAGAGAGTTACTACTTGCTGCAGGCAACCTACAGAAGAAGAAGATGAAGAACATTAATATTCTCCATATCCATAACCGAAGGTAGAGGAAGAAGAACCACCTGTTCTTCACGTACAGCAGCAGCAGAACAGCTCGCCAAAAATAGCGAACATGTTCGATTAGAAAGGTATTTATAGGATTTTTGGAATCCCAATGGAGTTAGAATTTGATTAGAACTCTAGTTTCCTTGATAGAGTCCTTACCATAATCAATCGAACACGTAGCAATCCTAAAACTTACCCTGGATAGTCTCCTGGTTCGAATGGAACACAAATGCAATTAACGCCTTAGGTTAGGGCGTTAATTCTAATTGACGTCTTGACCTATGCCGTTTCTTTTACAATTCACGCCCAAGAAGAGGGCGTTTCTTTCTCTTTCCTTTTATTCGTTTTGGACGTTTTGAAATTTGACGACCTTTGGTATAGGCGTCACTTTTGAATTAATGCCTCAGGTGAAGGTGTTTCTTATTTAAATTGCGCCTTGTTGAGAGGCGTTATTTACATTTGACTTATTATTTATTCATTTTGGTTCTTATCATTTACTTACTTAATTTTTCTTGAAATCTTCCTTTTATTTTACCAGGGTTGCTACACCCTCCCCCACTTAAAAGAATTTGGTCCCCAAATTCCATCACATATAAACGTGGAGAGTGTAGAATATATACCTTTTTAGAATAAGTCTGGGAATCGTTTCCTCATAGACTCCTCGGTCTCCCATGTGGCTTCGTGTTCTGAACATTTACTCCATTGCACCTTAACCATGGGAATAACTTTATTCCTTAGGGTTTGTACCTCGCGATCGAGGATCTGCATAGGCTTTTGCTCATACGTAAGGTCCTTCTGAATCACCAGGTCTCCATGATCAATGATATGTGACGGATCGTGCACATACTTCTTCAACATTGATATGTGGAATACATTGTGTACTTCGGACAATTGAGGAGGTAAAACGATGCGGTAAGCAACCTCGCCAACCCTTTCTAGTATCTCAAAAGGTCCGATAAACCTTGGTGTAAGCTTGCCCTTAACACCCAATCTCCTTATTCCACGTCCAGGTGATATCTTAAGAAATACGTGATTTCCCACTTGGAATTCGAGATCTCTTCTTCGTGTATCAGCATAAGCCTTCTGTCTAGACTGAGCAACTTGAAGTCTTTCTCTAATCAACTGAATCTTTTCAGTGGTATCTCTTACCATGTCTGGACCTAATAGTTGTTTTTCGCCAACTTCGTCCCAGCACAAAGGCGATCGGCAACTCCTTCCGTATAAAGCTTCGAAAGGTGCCATTTGTATACTTGCCTGGTAGCTGTTATTGTATGCAAATTCAACCAAAGGCAAGTGATCATGCCAGCTTCCACCAAAATCAATGATGCATGCTCTGAGCATATCTTCAACCACCTGATTAGTTCTCTCGGTCTGACCATCCGTTTGAGGATGAAAAGCTGTACTAAAGTTAAGTCTCGTCCCCAGTGAATGTTGTAAACCCTTCCAAAAGTGAGAAGTAAAACGGGGATCTCTGTCAGACACGATTGAAACAGGTACTCCATGTAACTTGACTATCTCTTTAGGGTATAATGCAGCATGAACATCAACTGACCATCGACTCTTGATTGGCAAGAAGTGTGCCGATTTGGTCAACCGGTCGATGATAACCCATATTCCGTCATATCCTCCCTTTGATTTGGACAGACCCATAATGAAGTCCATACCGATATCCTCCCACTTCCACTTGGAAATATCTAGAGGATGTAGCTTACCGGCAGGCTTTTGGTGTTCTGCCTTGACTTGTTGACATGTGAGACAGCGAGACACAAAATCCGCTATTTCTCTTTTCATATTGGGCCACCAAAAGGTCCTTTTCAAATCTTGGTACATCTTAGTTGATCCTGGATGAATCGTGTACCTTGATCTGTGAGCTTCATCTAAGATTTTCTTCTTTAGCTCTGGGCAATTCGGTATACATGTTTTATTTCTGAACATCAATCTTCCATCTGGTGCTAATTTGAAATCAGGTTGTTCTTCCATTTTGCCCTTGATTTCCACTAGTACGGGGTCACTACCTTGAAGTCCTTGTATTTCGGATAGCAAGTCTGGTTGTATGCTTATATGGGATAAGGTGACACACCTACTGTCCTTGTCCATGCTTATATTAAGTTTAGAGAATTGTTCTAGCAACTTCCACTCCTGAATCATACAATTGGCTAATAGTGCTCTCGGCTTTCGACTGAGGGCATCGGCTACAGGATTACCCTTTCCAGGATGATATTGTATAGTGAAGTCGAAGTCCTTAAGATATTCTAGCCAACGTCTTTGCCTCATATTTAATTCCTTTTGAGAGAAGAGATACTTAAGACTTTTATGGTCGGAGTATACAATAAACTGCACTCCGTACAGATAATGTCTCCATATCTTCAGTGCAAATACTACCGCAGCCAATTCTAAATCATGAACTGGGTAGTTCTCCTCGTGCTTCTTCAATTGGCGAGAAGAGTAGGCTATAACCTTCCCTTGTTGCATTAAAACACATCCGAGGCCAATGCCAGATGCATCGGTGTATATTTCAAATTTTTTGCCTTCAATTGGTAAAGCTAAAACCGGGGCAGTAGTTAGATGATCTTTGAGAGCTTGGAAGCTTCTTTCACATTCCTCACTCCATTCGTAACGTATCTCCTTGCGAGTTAGCCTAGTGAGTGGTACGGCTATCTTGGAGAAATCCTTGATGAATCGTCGATAGTAGCCCGCAAGGCCCAAGAAACTACGGATCTCGCTAGCATTGGTCGATCTTTCCCAATTCCTTACAGTTTCAACCTTTGATGGATCTACGGATAAACCGTCTTTTGATATAACATGCCCCAAGAAAGCTACTTCTCCTAACCAAAATTCACATTTGCTGAGCTTTGCATATAACTGATTTATCCTCAATATTTGTAATGCTATTCTCAAATGCTCCTCGTGCTCTTCCTTGGTCTTTGAGTAGATCAGTATATCATCAATGAAAACCACTATGAATTGATCTAGATGAGGCCTGAATATACTATTCATCAACTGCATAAAGGCAGCAGGGGCATTTGTTAGTCCAAAAGGCATAACAACAAATTCATAGTGCCCATACCTGCTTCTGAACGCGGTCTTATAAATGTCCTCATCTTTGATCCTTAGTTGGTGATATCCCGACCTGAGATCAATCTTTGAAAAATACATGGATCCAGATATTTGATCAAATAACTCATCGATTCTCGGCAGTGGATACTTGTTCTTGATAGTGAGATGATTCAACTGTCGATAGTCGATGCATAACCTCATGGATCCATCTTTCTTCTTTACAAATAGCACAGGTGCTCCCCACGGGGAAGTGCTTGGTCTAATCAATCCCTTCTTGAGAAGTTCCATCAATTGCTCCTTCAGCTCCTTGAGATCGGCAGGGGACATCCTATATGGTGCCTTAGAAACTGGTCCCGCACCAGAGACCAAGTCGATGGTGAAGGCCACTTCTCTTTGTGGGGGTAATCCAAGCAAATCCTCCGGAAACACGTCCGGAAATTCTTGCACAACTGGGATGTCTTCTAGCTTAGTCTCCTTAGTCTCCTTAATGGTGACAAATGTAAGGAAAGATACACATCCTTTCCTTATTAGCTTGCTAGCTCGGAGAGCCGAAATAAGAGGTGACTTGCTCCGACTCTTAGGGCTAGAATAGACTAGTTCTGGAAAGTCCTTGAAAGTAACTTTGCTGTTACGGCAATCCACAGTTGCCTGATACCTAGATAACCAGTCTGCTCCCAATATGACATCATATTCCTTTAGGTCTAAACATATGAGGTTGATAGGAAGATTTCTTCCTTTTACCAAGACTTCACAGTTTTGATAATGGTGAGTAATATCGGTTTCGTTTCTGAGAGGAGTAGATAAAAATATTTTCATCCATTTCGGTTCCATAGGTAGTGGGTCAGCAAACTTCTTGGAAATAAAAGAATGTGATGCACCCGTATCAAATAAGACATATGCAGACTTGGAACAAACTTTCAGTGTACCTTCTACTAGTCCGCCTTCGTCTTGTTCCGCCTCCTTAATAGCTTGGAGACGAGCATTCTTTGTCACCGGGCGCTTTCCGTCACCGGCTTGATCATTGAGTAGGGGACAGTTGGGAATCCGATGATCACGGCTCCCACAACAGAGACACGCTCCAAGTTTCCTCCAACATTCTTCGGCCTTGTGCCCGGCATTATCACAGTGCTTACATACCACCTTAGAAGGTGTAGTGGTGATGGAGAAAGGTTTGGTCTTCTTGAACTTTTGCTCCTGGGAGGGAGTACCTCCATTACTTGGCCTCTTCTTGAAATTGGGTTTGAAGGTGCCGGAGCTAGTAACATTCTCCTTCTTGTCTTTCCCACGGATCCTATCAGATAGTTCCGTGGCATCTTCTAGTAATTGGGCCCGTCGAACCATCTCCGAATACACTTGTATGTCCATCGGTGCCAGTTGTGTGATATATTGGGGCCTGAGCCCATTAAAGAATCTTCGAGCTTTCATCTTCTCAGTACTAACTAAGTGTTTAGCGTACCGAGACAGCCTTGAGAACTGCGCTTCATATTCAGCAACCGACAAAGATCGTTGCTTAAGTGCGGCGAATTCAGTGACTTTCTTCTCTTGAACTCGATCTGAGAAATATTTATTGTTGAAATGTTCAACAAACTCATCCCAAGTGACTTGTCCTTGATTTAACGTAGCTTCTACCGACTCCCACCAACAGCGGGCGTCCCTTTCTAATTGAAAAGTTGCTAGCAGGACCTTCTCTTGATCCGTGCATTGCATAACCCGAAAGATCCGTTCAGTTTCCCGGATCCAGTGTTCGGCATCGTCCGGATCAGTAGATCCTACGAACTTTGGAGGATTCATGTTCTTAAAGCCTTGGTGGAGATTTTCGGCTCCACGTAGTGCACCTCCTTGTGCCACATGTTGAAGTGCCTGGGTCATGCCTTGAAGAGTGCGTTGCATGTTGCGCCATTGAGCACGTTCGGCAGCCATTGTCCTACAATTACAATAGCTATTAGTATGTGATTACGTTTAAATGCTTTTAATTCTATTTTGACTTTAACCCTTGGTTCTACCCAATCTCACAGGTTAGAGGTTCAGACTTATCCTTGGAATTGGGTTTCCTAGGAATTGAATACCCTAGGCTCTGATACCACAAAAACTGTCACGCCCCGAGCGCGGAAGATACCCGGAGACGCGTGACGAGTTTATATCGATCATGTCAATCAGAGTATTAGTGTATTCGACACCAAATCAGAGATGCGCAAGAGTAAAGATAACCCAATCCTTTTATTCCTTCACAAAAGTATTTCTATTACAATCCCTTGAAAATGCTAAACTTAATAAAAAGAAAAGTACAAAATTGACTCAAGAAAATATAGAAAAGATAAGACTAGTTGACGCTTTGAGAAGCTCTAATCTCTTTCACTCTTGACCTTCCCTATCCGATTGAGTCTCGTCGTCGGACTTACCTGAAAAGTAGGGAAACACTGAGTGAGCGAACGCTCAGTAGGAAATTATATCTCAAGAACTAGCAATGGGTTTAAGTAATTACAATTTTTCACATGTAAATGCAATATGCATGTAGAAATAACTGAGCAAGTGGAATAAAACTAACAATAGAATAACACGTCGTGCAAACTTCCAAGCGAGTCTCAAACAAGATATATTCATGAGAGACTTTATAGATTATTGGCTATTTCACGCAAGTACTTTGCCCGTGTCGGGCCACGCTAGTAAAGTCACGCAAGTCGAGTCACGCATGCAAGAAAGAGAGAGTGTGTGGAATGCCAAAGATCAAGAGAAAAAGTACTTCGGTGCAATGCTAGACATCGTGATCATTATAACTCCCATGGGCACTAATACTTTTGGGTGCTCCTCCCAGGACCAAATCGGGCCCTTATATGCACAGCATTAAAGATAGATCTAGACATCCACTTTATTTGTATAGCCAATATGGAATTTCAAAGAAAAAGCTTGTGGAAATTCAAGATAGAGTAGAGTTCAAAATTGAACTTGATGTATAAGGATGATAATAATGATATAAACACGAGTATCGATAAAACTGGGTGGAGTTGGTTCCCTAATTGTGTACCATGACAATTAAGTGTCCATATATAGACGGTCATGTCATTTGATATAGAATTGAGGTCCACAAGAACATCATAATAATGGCATGATTTCCACATCCCATTAAGAATATAATGAGGGCCGGTATACCATGTTTCTATAGAGTGACATGGCAAAATAGTGCAATAGGTTTTTATGGTACAACCCGCTCGGTCGGCCTTGAGGAAATCAAGGCTACGAGGAGACTTACAGAGGTCCCAATGACTAACTTGCCAGTCCAAAGGAACGGAATGTCCAATGGAGGGCTTGTATGTCACCGAGAGTTGAGGGGTAATCGATAAAACATCGTAAAACATGGGACTATATTTACAGAATGGAAATATAGTGCCAGATACTTATATTTATATATACATAAAACCCTCGGTTCACAGAAAACAGTATAAAATAATTACACAGGAAATTAGCGACTTAACATAAGTCACTACTTAATAAATTAACGCCCTGCACGGGGTCGTTTATTTTCAATTTGACGACTTCAGGAACAGTCGTCCATTATAAATTTCTATTTTGCTGAAATTTTCTTAATTCTGTATTTTTGATAAAAACGCGCCTTAGCCAGGGGCGTCACTTTCAGAAAAGATAACCTACTGGAGGTCGTTAATTCTCTTTGGTTTCCAGGAATATGAACAGTAAAGGTTTTCATGATAAATAATTTGCAGGAACCACATATATGAACTGGACAAGAAAAATAGAAGGATTCAAGGTATATGATCATGCATTAGATTTAACTACAGGTTTCATAGATATTAAATTTCAAACATGCGTATTTATCAATTTCTTAAAATTGACGACTCTTAGTTCGGGCGTCAGTTCATGAATTAGCGCCCTGACTTGGGTCGCCTCTTGCCAAAATTTCACAGAAAACCTCTAAAACGCAGTAGAACTATATGCATGAATTACATATGATATTATCATAAATTTTTATGCTAGTTTGGGCTACAATTCTTGAGAAAACCTACCTAATGATGATCTGGGTGAAGATACGTGAAGGTTGTGAAGAGAAAACGGCACTCTGTTCAAAACAGAAGAAGAGGATGTTGATGAAGAGCCCACGTTCTTCAACTAGACAAGAGAGTTACTACTTGCTGCAGGCAACCTACAGAAGAAGAAGATGAAGAACATTAATATTCTCCATATCCATAACCGAAGGTAGAGGAAGAAGAACCACCTGTTCTTCACGTATAGCAGCAGCAGAACGGTTCGCCAAAAATAGCGAACAGGTTCAATTAGAAAGGTATTTATAGGATTTTTGGAATCCCAATGGAGTTAGAATTTGATTAGAACTCTAGTTTCCTTGATAGAGTCCTTACCATAATCAATCGAACACGTAGCAATCCTAAAACTTACCTTGGATAGTCTCCTGGTTCGAATGGAACGCAAATGCAATTAACGCCTTAGGTTAGGGCGTTAATTCTAATTGACGTCTTGACCTATGCCGTTTCTTTTACAATTCGCGCCTAAGAAGAGGGCGTTTCTTTCTCTTTCCTTTTATTCGTTTTGGACGTTTTGAAATTTGACGACCTTTGGTATAGGCGTCACTTTTGAATTAACGCCTCAGGTGAAGGCGTTTCTTATTTAAATCGCGCCTTGTTGAGAGGCGTTATTTACATTTGACTTATTATTTATTCATTTTGGTTCTTATCATTTACTTACTTAATTTTTCTTGAAATCTTCCTTTTATTTTACCAGGGTTGCTACATTGCATGTGCAGCAGTTGCGGCTTCGGCCTGACTTTCCTTGGCGGCGGGTGTGAAGCATATCTCTTCTTCATCCTCCTCACCAGGCAAATTGAACAGAGCAGAGAGGGTGTTGCAAGAAAGGATTATACCCATTGTAGCCTTGATGGCCCCTCTCTTCTTTCTTCGTCTTATTATCTTTTCTTCGGCTGGTGCTTGCCCCCAGAACAGGCTGCCATCTTTGTCTGATGCTTTGTCAGCTTCCTCTTCCTGCTTCTGTGAAAGCTGTTCTAGCTCCTGCCACGGGACATGATCCGTACTAGTAAAGGTTCTAGCTCGGGCTGTACATACTCATCTAGCCCATTTATGTAGTACTATAGCCACCGGGCTTCTGGACTAATTTCCTTGACTGTCGGCAACGAAGTTTGCCTCCTCCGGTTGTGGGTAGGTATTCTGATGACTACAGGTGGGTTGGTCCACACAGGTGTTGCCACTGGCAAAGGGGGTCGTGGTGTGATGCCACGAATATGTGCCCCCACTGTTGGGCGAGACGTGCCCTTCTTCTTGGTTCTTGCAGGGACTTGCTGCCACCCCTCTTGTTCTTTCATTGGGGCCAGAAAGCAGGCTTCATAGGTGTGCTGAGTACTGGCTTCTGCGGTCTCCTCAGGCAGTGCTTGATATAGAGAGACCATGTTGACGACGGCTCTTCTTAGAGGCGCCTCATGTGGTTGTGGAGGGTCAACCTTGTACTCCCCCAACTCTATTTCTTCTTTCCTCACCATGCCTTCGATAATATCCTTGAAAACATAACAGTCTTCAATCGGATGTCCCAACATCTGGTGGTAAGGGCAAAATCTTGGGCTGTCTCTTCTCTTCAGGTCCTCCGGCCACTTTGGCTCAGACAGGGTGATCTTATCATACTGGGTAACCCAGTCAAACAAGATCCTGGTCTTCTTCTTTGGGAAAGAGTATGCCTTCTTCATCTTGTCCTGGAGTGATGGGCCTTCTTTGCCATCTTCGGTCTTAGTAGGCTGAGGAGCAGCTGTCTTCTTGCCTTTGTCTTTTTGTTGTTCAAACGCCTTGATATCAAGGGCGTTCGCTTCTTTAGGTGCCTGGCGTCGCTCTACTGCCTTGCCCTTTTGTGTAGTGGCAATATTTGATGTTGGGGAAGGTTTTGCCAGGAAGGCTTCTACCTCGGCCACAATATTATTTAAGCGGTCGAACGATCGAATTTCCATGCCAATCATCTTTTCCAGCACCTCTCTCCTGAGGTTCTGCTTGGAGATCTGTATAGCGTCCTCCTGGTGTGGGGACCGCTTGCATCTCATTCCGAGGTTCCTCCACCTCTTGATGTAGTCAAGGGCCGTCTCATCTGCCCTCTGTCTTGTTGAATAGAGTTCTGCCACTGTGACCTCCCTCTCTGTGATATGAAATCTTTGTCTGAACTTCCTTTGCATGTCCGACCAATCGTTGATCGACCCGGCCGGGAGGCTGGAGTACCATTCAAATGCGAGCCCCGTGAGTGAGGACCCGAAAAATTTCAGCAAATATGACTCGTCGGTGGCCAGGTCACCCATGACGGTCATGTAGTAGGCGACATGTTCTTTTGGGGATCCCTTGCCGTTGAACTTGTCAAATTTTGGTGGCTTGATAATCCCAGGAGGGAGCCGCATGGTAGCATGATGCGGCGGGTATGGAACCCTGTATGCATCGAATGCAACATAGTCGCCTTCACTTCTTTCAGCGAGCTTCAGCTCGATCATTCTTTTCACCATCATCTTGCTCATGACGGTCGGATCAACCGGTTCTGGGTTGAAATGTGTCGGTTGCAAGTAGGGGGTGACCAGGGTGGTCGCCTGCGGAGGAGGACGCAGTAGCGGAGGTGTCTGGTGCACCTGTGGTAGTACCAGCGGCATCAGCGCATGTGGTGGGCGTTGCTGAGTTGTCGCCAAGCTTGATTCTGCCGGTTGAGGCGGGGTGTAGAGTGGTGGGAAGTCATTTTGGTTGACAGCTCCCCGTGATGATTCGGCCTGCATATCAAGCTGCTTGGATGCCGAAGACTATTCTGTCTTCTCCATCAATTGCTTCTTCAGTTGCTCTATCTCCTGGCGGTACCTTTGGAGTATCATTAGTATGGCCGGATCCATAGCTGCAGTGCTGGGGATGGTCTCTGTCGTCTCGCCAGGTGCACCCTCAGGTAGGATGTCAAGCAAGACATCTTCTTCTTCTTCTGCCGTCACCACATTTGCGATGAGAATAACGGCCTTATCATGTTGTTGGAGGTGAGCCAGGGTTTGCTTCCCCTTGGTTGCCGCCAATTTTTCTTTTACGGCTTCCGCCCTTCGAGTACTCGGCCCCGACCTTGCAGCCAGCCGGGCCAACTCCTGAGGCTCCTCAGGCAGTGATCCATAGTGGCCAGACATCCCAGCCATGTTGCAGGTGAAAATCTGCATCATTCTTCTCTGTCTGCAAACCCTCCTTCTTGCATTCTTTGGGAAGGTGAGCCTTTCAAATACAGAGACCCTTCTCCTTTCCTCCCGATGGGGAGTAGCTTCATCGGCTTGAATATCCAAGCCGTCTTCATACTCGTTATCATCGACCGATGATGTCATTCTTCTGTCTTCTTCTTCTTCTACTGCCATTGATGAGCAATGATCTTCTTTAGCCACGGCTGCCTGTAACAGCCGTTGTTGGCCCAGGGAGGGGTTGCCTAATCCACTAAAATAGCTTCTGACCATATTGGTCATCTCTTCCTGCCCTCGGCCCGGATGTAGGGTCGGGGATAGTTGTCGACCTCCCATCGGAGGGATGTAAGCGAGCCGAGCTCTTTCGACAGTTTGATGAAATCTTCCTCCCGCGGCGGGGATGTTGGCCTGTCGGGCGCAGGCCCTAAAGCTTCCACGGCGTGGAGGGTCCACAGTCATTTCTTCCTTCTTCGGGGCAGGGCCCCTCTGCTTGTTCTCATCTGCTCCAGTAAATCTGGAGCGGTGTTGGACTGGTGCATCTTGGTAGACAGGCTGTACCTTCTTGGAGACCCAAACCTGCTTAAATCTCCTCGGTTGGGGAGCCAACCTTCTCTGGCCATGGTGGTCGGCTTCTTCCTCCTCGGCTCTCCTTCTGGAAAGAGCCTGATAAGAGTTGTATACAGGCACTGCGGGGATCACCCGATCCGGGCTTACTCAAGCTTTGCATCCATCCAGAAAGACGCGAACTCCCCCGATCAGCATAGACTTGCCGGACATGGAGAGACGTCCGGTCACATCAGCAGCAACATTCCTTCGGGGGTTCCGATGTCGACGCTTCCCGAAATTCTTGGCAGGGACGGGGCGGGTCCCGTGAGCAATATGATGCACCATGCAGTTGGCGACTTGAGTTGGGCTCGTAGGCGAGTCAGCACAGCGTCGAGCCTCTGGGGCCTCGACCTTCTTTGCGATCTTCTCCTATGTAGGCTCTGAGGGTTCCGTCTGCAGCATGTCGGCAAAGGCCAACCCCAAGAAGTTGGGGAAGCCTACATCAAGTGGGAAGGAGTCGAGAACCACGGGCACCGCCAGGTACCCGTGTTCAGCATGGCCGGCGACGATCGCGGGGCCGAAGTCAAGACCGGTGAGTCCCGATGACGTCATCGTTCACTTGAGATAAGTAGACAAACAGTCAACATTCTTGGGGGAAGCCCCCGAAGGCATCCCCTCTTGGCAAAGAGATGAAGGGAGACTCAAGTCTCACCGGGCATGCCAGACTTGTGGGGACGGATTTTATTCTCATTTATTTGATTGTTTATTTGTATGGATTTATTTATTTATTAGTTATTTTTATTAGGCGTGCCAGTCACCAGAGTGACAATTTATTATGCGCTCGATCTGACTCAGTCAGTCGATTATGATGTTCGTGTCGAGACTCAGAGTCCGTCATACTATGAAGGTTATGACGTTAATTACGTCCTCTAAGAAAGAGGACAACCCTTGATAAATTGTCAAGAGAGGATGCCCCAGGGGCAAGACAAGATAAGACTACGATGCTAACTTCATTCGCAGGATGTGAAATGCGTGTGAATAATCATGCGATGCAAGATATGATAATAATATGTGGAATAAACCCGACAACACATTCCCTTATCTGGGTCTATGCCAAGTGGGAATATAGGTCATCCATCCACGGAGTACCGAGATGGAAGCCAAAGGAAGGATGGGCGTAGCCCGAGATCCAGGAGGATCTAAGTGTGACGGGACAATGTCCACTATCATGGTATTTGTTGATATCCCCTTAAGAAACCATTGGAGGACATGCAATGGCAGGACTCCAAAGGTCAGCAGGGTTAGCAAAAAACATTACAGTCAAACGGTATAATGTGAGGGGGGTAAAACCCCATTGATTTAGCTCCCTTAGACTTGGGTAGAGAAGCATGATTCCACATGATATGATGCAGGTTGGTAGGGAGGCTGATGAGGTTAGGACATTGGGTTTAGATTGAGTTTAAGGCTTATTAAGGTTGCTGGGAAGTTGGGTGTTTGAATGGTAGTTGGTGTTAAGATGAATCGGTGCGAATAGGGATTGGCACGAAGGCAAACCGGCACGATGGGATCTCGACGCGAATAGGGATCGGCACGAAGGCAAACCGGCACGATGGGATCTCGGCGCGGTATGCCTCGGCGCGGCAGTGAGCATAAGGGGTATCGGTGCCGTGTGTGCCCGGCCCGACCACTGTCCCGGCGCGCCCATCACCCGGCGCGGAACTCGCGCCGAGAGGGGGCTACGTCGGGAGGATATATGGTGCCGATAAGAAAGATTTCTTTAGGTTTTAGGTGCTTTGAGGGCTTTGTGAGATTATGGGTTTTGATGGATCTATTGGGGGATCTCTTATGTTTAGTAAGGGTTTCATGGGCTCATCATCGGTGATGTTCAGGTAAGCTGAAAGGTGGGGGTAAACTCATCCACATAAGGTCTAGGGAGACCATGTGACCGTCATGATTATATCCCCTTCTTTCAGTGAACAAAGAGCCATAATATAGTCTTTCTCAGGGCCTTTGCCACACCCAATGGGGGTTGATTCCTTGGTTTAATGAAAACATCACATGATACGATAAAGACCGTGAATGAATTTTGGCAGCATCTCCCCTTATTTTGGACTGTGCCAAAAGGAGAGTATAGGTCATCCATCCACGAAGTGCCGAGATGGAAGCCAAAGGAAAAAATGGGCATAGCCCGAGATCCAAAAGGATCACAATCCGATGGGACAATGTCCACTCATCATGGTATTTATTAATGTCCCCTTTACAGACGTCATAGGAGAGCATGCAGTGGCAGAACTCCTTAAGCCAACGGGGTTACAGATGTAAGGTTTCGCACAGCACCTACGGGCGACGCAGCGGATAACAAAAATTCATTTGCCCGATCCCAGTGTTGTGGAAAGCTTAATCTGTGCTCTAATCGGTGTTTCTAATACCCTAATTACGGGTTGCGTGTTTCACCTTGCGCGGAACGACGCTGTCCGCTAAGCCCGATGCAGAAAAACCGAGCCGCACAACTGTACGGCCTCTAGAGATGATCCACACGGATCCTTGCGCAGCGACGGTACCTCCCCGGCACGACCTTCCCCGGCTCAATCACCTTCTGGAGAGAGAGAGAGCAAGAGGGAGAAAGGGGGAGGCTAATCCTCCTCTTAGGCTTAATGCTTGATTAGCCTAAGAGTTGGAAGAGGTGAAGGCTCGAATGAGCTTCACGTAGGTGCCATATATATAGAAGTTGGACCCTTTTCTAAAGACATCAAAAGGACCAAAATTATATATATGACCTTTCCATTATTATACATATGTTTTAAGCCCTATTTACACTCCTTTCCAAAAGGAATTAAAGGGAACTAATACATACACTTGTATAATAATAATCCGTCACCCAAGAATCCATTGTGTGTGATCCTCTAGGCCCATAGTCACTCTAGTTTAAGGTCCATTAACTTCTAATTCCCAATTAAAAGTAAATTAAACGTATTCTTCGCTTCTACTAGAGCCGAACAATAGTTTAATTTATTCCGAACCTTTGATCACGTTGGGTCAAGCAAATCCGCGTGATCCTAGATGACCCCGGGTTTAAACCAACCTGTCTGGTACCTGTAAGTCCACAGTTACCGCATCGATATAATCTCTCGCTCCTTCTATGAGTCTGGTACGATCGAGGGTACGGTTTCTGTCAAACCCCATGATCGTGCCATTTGACTATGACCTCCTTAAAGTGTATGACGTCCGTTCTAAACGAACTCACACGACCCTGGCCAGGGATTTAACGGAGCGTCAATGTCATGACCTATTAACTGTCTGATATATACCCGACAGTGAGCGATCCCCTCTTGACCATTGATGATCTTCACACGTATCCTGGAGTGGTTAATGACTCGGCAACTCATGACTTATGGTTAAAGTCACTTAGCTAAGTAATTAAACCATTCCAGTCCTCGTGCAAGATCCGATCAATGTCTCAGGTCAAAGGACCAACGATGCTACTGTGACCGTTGGATCTTCAGTTGACATTAGGTATAATCAACCATCTGAAGATCCAATAGCGGATCAGTTCAGTGCACATCCTCCAAGGACATACACCTACACATATGTGTTGGTGCCCTGCACCAATGACCATGAGACTGGTCACTGACACATCATGTGTACTGGTTTAATAGGTAATCAAAGTCCCCGAGTGATTACCCTCCAACCAGGAACAGTTTAAGGTATGTGTACATGTAAAGTCAATCTCATGTTCGAGATCCCATCTCGAGCTGACTTTACAACCACATATCCTAGGGACAACGTAAAGTAACACAATTGCATATTTACGCTCAAACACCACTTTATTAATGATGAACAAGATCGTACAACTATTGGGCCTACCCGACCCGAAATTGGCCTGTAGCACACCAACACTAACAATCTCCCACTTGAACTACAGCCAATTGCCCACAACTTTGAGGCCCATCTTATCCCGATGACGCTCAAATACAGTCTGTGTCAAAGGCTTAGTCAGTGGATCTGCTATGTTGTCTTCTGACGGTACACGCTCTACCATCACATCTCCACGATCAACAATCTCCCGAATAAGGTGAAAGCGCCTGAGAATATGCTTTGACCTTTGGTGAGATCTCGGTTCCTTCGCCTGGGCGATGGCCCCATTATTATCACAAAATAATGGGATGGGAGCTGATATCTCGGGAACTACGCCAAGTTCCAAGATGAATTTCTTCATCCAGACGGCTTCCTTAGCAGCTTCAGCTGCAGCAATATATTCCGCCTCCGTCGTCGAGTCTGCAGTCGTGTCTTGCTTGGAGCTTCTCCAACTGACTGCCCCTCCATTCAACATGAATACAAATCCAGACATGGATTTGCAGTCATCTGGATCTGACTGGAAACTAGAATCTGTGTAAGCTCTAAGCTGTAGGTCCTCTCCTCCATAAAGCAGAAAAAGATCCTTAGCCCTTCGCAGGTACTTAAGGATGCCCTTTACTGCCTTCCAGTGCTCTTCGCCTGGATTTGCCTGATATCTACTG